>JAINUG010000003.1:1332500-1932500 GCA_029706075.1 Aldrovandia affinis | reverse complement strand
GCCACACCTCACAACCAAATAAAGAAATCAGTTTGTAAATGCACAAATAGATAACGAAATAAGACTAACTAGTAACAATTAAATGTATATAGATTCAATCTAGAATAATAAAAACAATACATGAAACTAAAAGGTAAAAAAACTTGCATTTAACATTATACATTGTATAGTGATTGAACAAACAGAGCAAATCTGTGACCTGGGAAACATTTGGCCTCTTTCCCAGAAGTTAAAAAGAAGTTCAACATTGGTAGAAGGGCCATATGCTATTCAGGGGAACATAAAATAGAAAGCATCAAAAAGCATCTACATGCTTCTAAACACAACAATGTGCAAACCCAAAATATGATCTTTGCCCACACACAACAAGAATCCTTTTTTAAATTCCCTCTGGAAATAATACACCGAAAGCGCTTTGTGACAATCTCCGTGTAGCTTTGATTTCTGTGTGTGAAAACAGCCGTCGGCCAGCGCAGTGAAACCCTGCGGCCCCCGAGCAGTTAAAACCCCAGTAGCAGCGTATCAACGTAGCAGCAAGGCTAATGCACTCCACACATGCTGCCCCTGCAACAGGTGGTACAAAGTATTCAGCCTGTCCCCGCATTCCAGCCCCCCCTGCACTGGTGGCCCCCTGGTATCTCTGGATTTACACCCCGAAAACACACACACCCCCCCTCCCGTCCAACCGCAGAGTCTGACTGACAAGCTAATCGCTGGGCCGGGATCCCCACCACTATTGATTCCACTGTAACACAACACCGCCCAGTCAATGAAACTGCAATATAATGCATGACCAGGGAAGAAGAAGGGGGCAGATTAGCGAGTTGAGCAACTGGAAGAAATTTGCTTCTGCTGCTATGGGGGGGCTGTAGGTAGGTAGAGTGTGTGGGGGGGTAGAATGTGGCGGGTGTGGTCGTTGGTAAGGTGGGGGGTTAGAGTGTGGGGGGGGGTAGGGTGTGGGCTGCAGGTAGAGTGGGGGGTATGGGCCATGGCCTGTAGGTAGAGTAGGGGGCGGGGGGTTATAAGAAGTGTCTTAGGGGCAGAAGCTTGGAAAGACCAGGTTATTAAAAGCCGCAATGGGGAGATCACGCTGAGAGCGGTACCCGGGGCTCTGAAAGGAGGGGCTCCTTTAGGGACTAACCCTCTCCTCACCTCCTTTCAGCCAGTCTGCACACCAGCAGCATCACCTCACCCAAGGGACCGTCAACAAAATACAACAATAACAATTATTTTAAAATCCCACACTGTAATAGGTTCAAGGAATGACAGATCAAAATGACCTGCGATGAAAGTCAAACAATAATTATATTAAAAACACTACAGGGAATACTTATGATTATCACTCTGCTCATTAGATAGACATATTTAAGGTGGATATTTTGAATATACTGACACAAAATTAATTTAAAAGTGATTTTGCACACGTGACAGACAGAACAGACACACACATACTGTATATAAATTATATATACATACATATATATATATATATATAGTATGTGTGTGTGTGTGTGTGTGCAAATATTTAACTCATTTAATTTAACTGTACCTAGTACTCACTGGATTATTATTACACATCTCCCTAAAACACTCATTCCTGTAACACAGTGAACTTGAAACTGGTTCCTCCGTTTCAAATCTTTCCTGCAGTTTCTCACCCTTCACCCTGGCACTCTGTGCAGCCTCCATTTTCTGGTTTCCAAAAACCCACATTGTGACCAGGAAGCACAGACTTTTGCAGTGGATATTACAGCAGATGGTTTGGAGTCAGACACATAGTTCCTATGCACCCCAGCACGCTTAATTAAGACAAATCTTTTACATATTCTCAGGCATTGACGGCCCTCAAACAGGCTCCAGAGGCACAGGAAGTCGATGCGATAGAGTGGCGAATCAATGATCTGGGTCTATTACACTACTGGGAATCGCTAACAGACTTCAATATTGACCACAATTACCTCGTCACCAAATGGCGTGTTTCCCCAGGGCTGGGGGAACTGCAGCTACTCTCAGGGATACGACTCCCTCAAACGACCTTCTGAATCACTATATATATATATATATAATATATATATATATATATACTAGCTGATACAGTGGGGAAGGGAGAAAGCTGTTAACATTTTATTAAGTTTTAAAAGCACCACCAAACATGTGACCTTTTGGCTCTGTCCCTGTAGGTTTTTCTTTTCTTTTTTTAAGTATTACTTCAAAAATGTTAACTTAAAAGGATCAGCGGGTCCCTCCCGGGTTTTGTGCTGTAATGCTCTGAACACCTGTGACTAAGACAATACCTGCTATTCAATGGCCTGGTGTACTCCGCCCTGACTGCTCCTACGCCCACATTCGCTTGGTCCCTCTGTAGGGTGCTCTGAACCTGGGTCAGGACCCAATCATCATTTGTCCTTAACTTTTTTTGTTGTTAGATGTTTTTCTCCCCAATTTGGAATGACCAGTCATATCTTAAGCTGCGTTCGCTGCAACCTCTGCTGTCAATTCAGGGGAGCGTAGACAAGCACATGCTCTCCTCCGAAATACATGATGTCAGCAGCTTTTCACACCACAGTCACACAAGTTCAGCTTGCACAGACATGAGTCGGAGGAAAGCGCTTCCTCTGCAGCTTTATGCCAGCAGACTGCGCCCGATTGACCAGCGGGGTTCGCTGGTGTGCAATGAGACACAGACAACCCAGCCGAGTGAATCCCTCCCTCCCTGGGTAACCCTACCACCCATTATACATGACTTACTGCCAATTATGTGTTGCCCTGCATGGCTGCTGGCCCTGGATTCAATACCAGACTGTGGGGGGCTTATCCACACACTCGAACTATGCCTTTACAGGATGAGTCACCCAGCAGCCAATCTGTGTTGATTAAGGTAAAAACACCTTAACAAAGAATTGAATTGTGAGTCAAAGGTAAGGACACATTTTGATTGAATCCTGGCCCAGATCTGGCCTATCAAACTCCTATGGTCATTTCCTACACCATCAGTAGAATAATCAGATTTTTTGTTTCAGATTTTGTTCCCATTTTCTCTCAATTTGGTAGCCAATTGTACCCTATTTATAATTCAACTATCCCTTCCCTGGTACTACGAGCTCGCTGCTGCAACCCTGGGACCAGCAGTGACAAAGGCGCTGAACAGCCTCCTTCATTTTAATTTTTTTTTATTTAACCAATCTTTAACCAGGCAAGTTAATTGACAACAAATTCTCATTTACAATAATGATGATTTAAATAAAATAAATAAATAATGACAAAACTATTTAATATATAATATATCATTTTAATATACATGAATATCTAGTTTCTAGTGTTTTTTTCAGTTCTTCATCTAGTGTGCAAGACTGGTGCAATGGTTACATACTACTGAAAATAATTCAAACCAATATGCCCCCACAGAACATTTGCATTGTTACATTTTCAATATAATATTTATATATACTGTATATATTTTAATATAATTATTCATTTAATTACCATGATCTCACCCATTAATAACAATTTCATACAAAATCCTGCTATGCAGTATCATATTCTCCTTTGAACACTCTACTTGAAGCAGCTTAAAACTCTTCAGTGATGCCCCATGAAAAGGCTCCCAGTTATGCCTGCCTAAATTTGATTAGGCCTCTCAGCTGTTTGGGGCCTACCCTTTTCAGCTAATGAACAATTCCACATTTAGCGTGGACGAAGTGGCCATAACACTCATGACCTTTCGCTGTGATCATCGCTCATTCCCCTGCAGTGGACCTGAATCTAAGCACGCTGCTTTCGTTGCTATTCGTTAATGAAGTTTGCAGTTCCAGTTCCCATCAGAAATCTGATGCGTTGCTCAATTCAGGCCCCCACCCTGGGAAAGGAAGACGGCTTAATACTCGCCTTCCTGTCATGTTTGGGCGAAACCCAAGTAAGACGTCCACTTAGCGCAATGTCAGCATCGCCACTTGATGTGCATTTCTGCACAAAAGTCTCTGGTGCTACACATGTCAGGACAATTATCTGGACAAATATATTGGGAGGAAGAAGTGCTTGATCAGTTTCTGATATCACAGTGACCACACAGATGGGCAATTTCAAATGTGCAGGGGGAAGGGGGGAAGAGAGAGAGAGAGAGAGAGAGAGAGAGAGAGAGAGAGAGAGAAAGAGATGGAGAGAGAGAGGGGGTGGATAACTTCTTGTTTCAGGGCCAAAGGGAAGAAAGAAATCCAGAATGTTTCTAATAACAAAGTGTATTCTATTGGTGACATTAATACTGTGACATTTGCAACATGATACTCTATACAGTCCCATACCAAACGCTTTTGGCAGAGAGGCCTGTGGGTAAAAATAGAGGCCATGTGTGAAAGCAAAATGTCAAAGGTGTGACCTCTCTTACCCTTAGCCCAGAAAGTCTGGCCACAAAGTCTTCTATGGGTCATTTCAGACGGCTGACATGCGCATTTTCCACGGAAAAAGAACGGTGACCTTTCTATTTGGATAAAAAAGGAAAAGAATAACAGTTATACAGTTTTTGTGACTTGTGAGTCAAGTATCAATGCATTCATTTGTCAAAATGGTCAAAAATGTCAAAAGTGGGCACACTTCTGCCAGACTTCTCTTTATTTAATTTGTTAATGCGTGAAGTACCGTTTAAGATTTCTTTATTTTTTGGTTGAAACTTCTCACACTGTAAACGGCAATAGTATAAGTATTCTCATTTATTGGGACATGTTCAGTTATATAGCAGTATGTTCTGTGTGCTCTATGTTCTCATTTAATAATAGGGGAAATCTGTTTTTATAAGTTTCAAATGGAAAGTGCAGATAATAATAATAATAATAATTTTTATTGTGATTTTATACAGTTACTTTTATGACCACGTGTTTAAAAGCTTCTCCGATGACAGATTGATGTACATGGGAAATGGAAGGAGAGATGGTTGTGTGTGTGGGGGGGGTGGACATAAAGGGGTAATGGGAATTGGGACTAGTAGTAAAAATGAATTTATCTGATAAAGAAAAGGGGGGCCATTTTCCCTCCTCACCCTCCCTGTAAGCGGAAAGCTGACTCCGCCCACCCATGTCTCCACCCCACACTCTCATCCTTCCCATCAATCCTGGTTTCCTTGTGCCCCATCTCCACCCAATCCCATTGCCAAATTGTCCTTATAAGCTCCACCCCCCCTTACTCAAGCACTGGGCAGACAATTCAAATACAGTCCATATTAAATGGCACCAATTATTTAAGCCCTGAACTGTGAACTTCACTGTGAACTTCTATAAAGAAAATGTTGTTCTTTAAATAGTATTTTGCCCCTAGGCTATACAAAAAAAGGTTTTAATTTTCACCATTAAGTTAGTGCAGTTTAAATATAACAGCCAATTCATTATTCATTCATTATTTATATGCGGTAAATAAATATAAAGCTAAATATGCATAAGCCATTGGGCCTTATTTGGGGGACACAAAATGAGGATGCAACACTCAAACGTAGTTGCTTAACACAATATTGTTATTCTGACACAGGCGTTGCTAAGTGGGTGTAATAGCCTAATCATGACTTCGTGGAATTGGATTAGCAGAAAACTGTATGCAATCTTTGGAGGCAATATTGATATGAATGATACTGTGTATAAATTATATGAATTACTATATTTGTAAAGATATTTATTTTATGCAATCACTGGGAATTACACTCCCTCTCTCCCCCCTTATCTCTCCCTCTCTCTCTCTCTCTCTCTCTCTCTCTCAATATCTCTCTCTCACACGATTCCCAATGATTCATGTAGCGCCAGAGTTGGAATTTTCAGTGCCGCCCGTCGTCTCTTTTTGGCCTGAATCACGCCATATGTTCCTCATTCCCGTGTGCACTCCCCAAAGCACTCTCGGCCGTCATGTTTTGCGCTTGCAATCTGCATTCGGCTCCCGATGAAAGACGAGAAGAAAAAAAAACCTGGATCCCCAGGCATGAGAGCAAGAGCCCCCCCCACTGCACCAGAGTCCTCAGGGGTACCACAGCCCGAGTTGTGGGTCAGTCAATAAAGCCGAATAAAGCCTGGGCTCAGGTATAAAGAGACCCCCGCTCGGCAAAATAAAAAAACAAAAACAAGCAGTTTAGCAGCGCGGGCCTGAAGGCAGTTATTACACAGTGACTTTTAACGCGGGAGACCAGGTCTGCCGGAGGCCAGCCTTGCGCACGCCGCTCTAATGGGACCAGTTTGTTGACTGTCAAGATAATGGAGAAATCAGTAGCAGACGGCCGGGGTGCTGTAAATAGCAGAGGTAATTAGAAAGCCTGTCAGGAGCAGCGGTACGGGTTGACATTCGTAGTGGTAACACTTACTTTCAACAACAACAAAAAAAAAGAAAGGTAAAAAAGTCAGGGTTAAGGAACACAGCGGCTCGCGGTTATTAGGCTGACGTTGGCAACGGCCGCGGCGTGTATGCGGTCACCGCGCAGGCTGGGCGCTTCCTCTCTGGCTTCTGACACTGCGTTAAGACCTGGGAACGTTTCCACCGGCTCTGTGAGTCTGACACAATTCAAGTGGGTAGATTCTGAAATCCATTCTGCCCCAAGGTTTGGCTTATTTTGGCTTATTTTGTGTGAGATGTCATTTCTGTTTCTTTGGTTCAGTTGTTCATGTGCCTTTAAGTTGGTCAAAATCCATAAAGGAAACCAAAGAAACCAAAATTAAATCCAAACTGTAGTGTACCTATCATTACAAAAAGGGAAAAGTGTGTGTGTGTGTGTGTGTGTGTGTGTGTGTGTGTGTGTGCATGTGTGTGCGTGTGTGTGTGTTTGTGTGTGTGTGTGGGTACTTAAATTATATTTCCTAGAAAGGTGAAGGGGACAACTCCCCACCCCACATGCCCCATAAGCTACACAAATATCACTGTCAACCAATGAAGGACTATCATTTATAATCAGATGTATCAAATACCCTTCACAAAGAATTAAAATACATATATTACATATGAAAAACTGAGTGACAGAAAATGTAATATTTATTAACTACATTTCAATAACTATCATTACTAAAATTATACCACATAGTCAGGGGAGAGTGGATATTATTTACTCTGATGAGATATATATTCCATATATGACATTAAATAAAACGTTCCTATAACGTTGCAACTCAAGGTTATAAGAACTTTAAGATGGGGCAAAGAGCTGATTTATGTCTCTTAATCCACTCTTCGCTCCATGGCTGCTCATGCCTTTGAGTGCGTCATGAAGCGAGAGCAGAAAACGAGGTCAAAACTATCTTCCCTCCGAACGATTAACCGCTACGAACCCGGACCCTGAGAAGAAGAACTGCGGGGCTCGTCGTTCAACTAATTCAGTTTGGCCGTATCTATGATGACAGCGACGTCGGCGAGGAAGTGGTGTGAACAATAAACAGGACATCTGTGGGAATTTGGTTGAAATGAGAATCTGGACGTGTGCAAAGCATTTTTTTTGTTGCTTTTTTGTTTTAAGATTTGGCCGAGTCAGGATGACAGAAAGGTCAGACTTCTTGGAAAAGAGGAGGGACAGATTTGGCTGTGTGGAGGCCGAAGCCTTGGGAGCGAATCTCTTCCCTCTGTTCTTCTTTCCCTCCCTTCCTCTCCGTGGACCCACAGGTCTGCATAAACACAGGCGCTCCGATAATATATTTCAGCCCTCAGCGTTTTCTAGGGCACGGTGGGGCTCTTCGCGTTTTCCATAAATATCCCAAATATAAGAGCATCTGGCATGGGCACACAGCTTACCTTTGTTGTTTCCAAAAGGCTAAATAAAGCCAGTCTCAGGACTGAAAGAAACAGAATATATGACTGGTACTGGCTATATGGGCTTTAGTACTTAGTACTTTAGTAATTATGCTTTTATTTTAAATGAAAGTAATATTTGACATGCCATTTGTAGAAAGAGGGCACATTGTTCTTGTTTTTTTTTTTTACTGTAGATTACGAACTTGTATTATTGTCTGTGTAAAATAACAATAATGGACCATTCACAGAACAACATTGGTCATAAGGCGATACATCTGGTAAACAAACACTTCAGCATCTGTCTCCATCAGATTAATATCCAATAAACACAAACTCGAAATGGCGCTGCACTGGGGGGCTTAGCCCAGCTAAGATGTGCTTCTGTAGTTACATCTGTGCATGCTTTGCATAGGGCTCTTTATTGATAACACAACATTACATTACATAACACATCCATTTGATTCAGTTTCTACAGTTGATATTTTTTGCATTGTGTGTGTCATATTACCCTGTAAGTAATAAAGTAATAAGTAAGGGGAAAAGCAGAAACAATAATAGATGTAAGGATTTGAAAAATAAAGATTCATTAATTGATTCCTCAGGTGGGAGATTACATTTTGCACTCATACTACATTTCATAATTCATAGTTAATAACATGCTGGGCTCTCCCCAGACTAACGATAAGCACTGCTCCTCATTTGCATGAGGAAATTATGCGGAAACGACTAAACCCATTGCAGCTGTGCCTAAAGTAAACAAAAATATATGTGCAATATATTTTGTCGTTGACAAAAAACAAACAATGATGTTAAAAAGAAAACAAAACGTGCAGTACACACATACATAAATACCACTTTAAGAAAACAACATTCCATCAGACCTGCGATTGTGCGAATGCAGCCAACAAAAGAAAAAAAAGATAGAGAGATGGGGGTTGGGGGAAGGGTGTTCTTGAGAAGGCTTCTCATTTCCTGTCAGGGTCTGCAGTGGGAGGAAGTGAGTGACACATGGTCCCGCCCCCAGTGGCTCTTGGGAAGGAAGTGGGGCGAGTGGAAGTCTGGCGTGGTGATGCGCCGCGACCCACCCGCAGACGATGGGAGGGGAGGGGGCGCGCGGTGTGACATTGGAACGGCGATGACAGCTCAGTGTCACCAGAGTCAAGGACTCTGGTTGCACAGGACCCGTCACGCCTGTCAGGCTGCTCGGCGGGCACCATGCCTGCGTACGCCACCTGTGCCTGGGCCAAAACCTGCACCGGCATGCCCTGGCCAAGAGCAGCCCCATAGGCCCCGGCCAAGAGCAGTCCCATAGGCCCTGGCCAGCAGCCCCATAGGCCCCGGCCTGCCTTTCAAGCTAAAAAACGCAGAGCTGCCTGTGACTGAGCAATGGAGTGGAAACGGTTTACCTCACAATTTTTGCCCAGGCTTTGTCTGGGAAAAAATGTAAAACACATTTGTAAAAAATCTATCTTTTTCAGATGGGTGTGCCTACTGCGTGACGTTATTGTGGTGTTGCATTGCGACCAATGGCCCTTCCCTGCCTCACATTTAGCCTGAGATGCTAATATTAGCTAGCAGACTGGCACAAGCGTTGCATTGTGAAATGCTAATGTTAGCTAGTATACTGGCACTAGGGTTGAATTGTGAATGCTAATGTTAGCTAGCAGACTAGACTAGGATTGCAGTCCAAAAGCTAGCACCTGTTGGGGGTCGGCAGTGGCTCAGTGGTTAGTGACACAGGCTGGCGAGCAGAGGGTTGTTGGGCCAAATCCCAGGAAGGCCAATGAAGAACGATGAACTGGAAACCAGAGGGAGGCTAGTTCACTTCCTGGGGCACTGCCAAAGTGCCCTTCAGCAAGGCACTGAACCCCTAACTGCTCCAGAGGCGCCATACTATGGCTGAGCCTGCGCTTTAACCTCTCTGATGGTGTGTGTGCATCTAAGAGAGGTATGGCAAAAGATCAATTCCAATTACCCTGTGTAGAAACTGTGTGTAACATGGCTTAATAAAGATTATTATTATTAGCAGACTAGACTAGGGTTGCAGTGAGAAATGCTAATGTTAACTAGCAGAGTGGCACTAGGATTCACTTGAATGTTGATGTTCAAGGACCCTCAGCCACGTTCAAGTGTTTCCTGGTCACATGGTGTGATGTGTTATCATATACATGAGACATGTGAACAAACAGCTGGAAACAGATGAATGCAATGTAGGAGTGCAAGTGAAGGGCTAAAGTCTTGATTTGAGCTAAATTTTTCCTAAAATAAAAAATTCCCTGAAAAACATATTTTTCCTATTTGCATACTTTGACATTTGTAAGACAACTTTAAAGGGGCGGCTTATTTTTTGACACATAATATCACATTTTCAAATCAAATCTGAACGCCTAGAGAAATGCAATATGAGCCATACATATAAAAAAAAAAAAAGTGAATTAAGTGATTAAAAACCTGCTTTGATGTGTAGCAAACCTTTGACACCTCACAATTGTCTGGTTATAGTGGGCGCTTCCCTCCTGTTCATATTTATTCATCAACCTGCTCATCCATGTCTTTAAACTGTGGTAGATAACAATACATTTGTAATGAACACAAACAGTGGGGTTTACCTGGCTCTGGCAAGATATACAAACAAAAAACTGTTTTATAAAGTTACCAACTGGTTAGTGATGTGAAATGATCATTTTACACTTTTCTTTTTAAACCAATAAGCAATAATGTCATACGTAACTCATTAGGAACAGATTTACAAAGTGATAAGAAAAAATGGTTTGCAGTACAACCAAAATATTGCATATAATTAGCATGTATACTATACACTGTAAACACTGCAAAGACTCTGTTACTGCAACCATTTAGAGCACATTTCCCAGGCATCACAAGATCTGTTATGGTAATGAATGTGTAGCACAGGACAAATGTGTTCAATTTTAGGTTTTATTGACATGACTAAATACCCGAAGACATTTGAATTTTCAAGACAATTTTTCTCAGAGGTGTTTGAAGTGAAAATGTTTGGCGTGATAATGGAGGCATTTCCTCGTTCGTGAAACTTATAAGGAAAGGGTAATTATTCTTCTTTTTTCCATGTATTTTGATTGAACATAATAGCTGAAAATTTGTCAATTTCTATAAGCCACCCTCTGAAGGGTGATGGCTGATTAAATCTAGGCCTAAAATGTGAGTGAGTAATACTTTACATACCTAATTTGTGTGCCAGTAAGGCTATATTACATCAGCTATATATTCACGTGTGACATAACATTTAAAGAACCAAAAACACAGACCGTGTTAAAGCTTTCTGGAGAGCACTGTACATGTCATGTTTAATACTATGCTCATGTGACAATTCAAGTGACAAGAAACATTCCAACAGGAATACATCAAACCTGGGAAACGTTTGCTAGCTTGCGGTTTGTAAATACATTGAGTGTGGCTTTTTGTACTACTTGTGCTAAACCTGACTGTATGTAAAGATAGGCGTGTTTTCACATGATGAACATACAGTGCTTATGTTGCACTTGTAACATCAGGGGACATCATCTGAGGCTTTGGGGATTAAACATGGTGACACTCTGAAGGAAAATGCATGAAAACATAGAACGACTATAGAAATGAAAATCAATACGGCCAAACTGGTCATCACCACTGCCTACTTGCTCAACACTATGTATCCCTGCTTACTCCTCATAAAATAAAAAAAATAAAAAAATGTATAACCTTTTCCTTCCCATTGTTACAGGTATGGCACGCAGCTGCCTGCAATGCTATCTATCGCTGTATTACCGCACTGATCTCTTGCGCGATCTATGATTGTTCCTACCATGTATTAATGCACATCTTGTAAGTCAGCGGTCCCCAACCTTTTTTGCACCACGGACTGGTTTCATGCAAGGCCATTTTTTCCACGGACCGGGGGGGGGGTGCATGAAAAAAAACTGAGACAAGTGGCACAGACGGAAGTGGTCATTTTTCAAAATAAAACACCCTGCAGACTGCGATAGTCAATAAAATGGAAATAAAATTAAAATTGAAACGTTTTTATTATTTCTGTGCGGCCCGGTACCAAATGCCTCACGGACCGGTGGTTGGGGACCCCTGTTGTAAGTCGCTCTGGATAAGAGCGTCTGCTAAATGATTAAAATGTAAATATAAACTGAAATATGCTTAAGGTCAGCTGTGACTCTCCAGAGATATATGACCACTCACTGCCACCTGAAACCTTTCGGCCACACAGCGCGTTTGCTCACGCATTATAAACAGTGGTCTACGTGCATCTTGTGCAGGGTCAGTTTCTCTGCTGTCACTGGTATCCTGCAGTAGTTGTAATGCTTGTTTTTAAAGCCCTTTATAACTCTCTGAGCGCACTGGTTTTCTGAACTGCCCTTCAGTGGCACATACTAAAGTATTAACTTACACCTTTGATGGTGTAAGTCTTCCCAAACGTTCTGTGAGAAGATCAACTCAATATGTTCTTTTTTATATTCCTGCAGATGTGATTTGGTACCATGGGCTTTTGACGTTTAATTAGATTGGGCTTTTATCGGCCATCCTGCTGGTCATCCACACATGTGGCTTTCTGCTACACTGGCTTACCCCCAACCTCTTCTGGAAACACACACACACACACACACATGCACACACACACGCATTCTCTCTCACACACGCATACACAAACACACACACCCTTTCCCTCTTACCCATACACACACATATGCCATTATCACACACATAGACAAACTCTGGCACACACACAGATACACACACATACTCTCTCTCACACACACACACACACACATATACCATTATCACACACATATACAAACACATATATGCACATGCACACACACACACACACACACACACACTCTCTTTGCACACACACACACACACACACACACACACTCTCTTTCTCTCTCTTTCTCTCCCCCAGGATCACGAAGGTAACCGTGACTCCCGGATTTTAAAAATGTTTTTTTTTTTTTTTTTTTTTTTTTTTACGAGCCCAGAAAATAGGATGAAACCATTTGGATTTTATTATTCCATTTACTCATACCGGGGCCACAAAGTGGTTCTGAGAGCCTGTTTTATGTATTCAGCTGTCTTCCCCTGACAAGCATGTGGGGCCGCTTAAACAACCCATCGAGCGGGAGCACAGCTGCAACAACAGCCGATCGATCCGAGGCAGGTTACCGTCTGTGAGCGGGGCCGCCAGCACACAGGCTTCAGCAGGTGGGATGGGAGCGCTAATGCCCTGCCGAGGGGGAGGGGGCCCACACCCATCTTACTCCCAGAACTCCCTGCTCCGGCATCCCCCGACGGCTAGCCGTGCATGCCGGTGGAGCCGGCCTGTTTGGAAAAGATTCACCGTTGTATAAACAATCGACTCCCCACCTTAAACAACATCTGGGAACTCTTATTCTTTGGGGCCGAAACAAAATAGCTGGGGGACTAGTTAGTTTCTGATTAGTTCTTAAACAACAAGGCGCACAGCGATCATGGCTTAGCCGGGCCTTCGGCAGACGGTCACCATAAAAGTTCTGGAATAAAGAAAATGGCAGAAAAAAACGTTTTCCAGAGTAGCGCAATACGGGCAAATTCATGTTCCTGTTGTACGCACTAATGTGACTTTTGCTGCCTGCCTCAGTACTGCAATACATGTAGATGAAATAACAAACAAACATATTGCGTATTTGAAACCGCGCCATTATCCAAAGGCTGGATTCGGGGGGGAAGCCTAAAACAAACTGTGATCTGCATAAGAGCAACATGGGATACTGTGAGAAAATGGGAAAAACCTCTAAACCGTGGGACAAATTGGCCTAACAAAACCACCAGCACTGTAAGAAAAAAAGATATAAAGTGTGCCTGTTTAAAAAGAAAGAAGAAAAAATCCCTTTCTGATATTTACCCTTCTTGGCTCTCTGGCTAATCCCTCCTTTCAAATTAATAGACAACGACATGAGACTCTTCTCTCCACTCATTCAGTTCCTGGGCATGTTTGCCAATACGTCTGGGGTGGGGACCCTGCACGTTAGCGGTAATCCCCTTGTCTACTTCAGTTAAAAGCGGAGGAGTTTGGGAAACAGTGATCTTCCCCTTTTATTTTTGCTTTAGAAAAATCCACTGCATTTTTTTCTTCTCTTTCTGTGTTAGAGATCAGCAACCTTGGTGTATCCACACCTTAGTAACTTTACCCTTTCCCACTGGGAGACCAAGCCTGGGCAGCCCAGAGAGGTTCACTCTCAGGCAGGTGAGTATGTGTGGCCTAGACCTGAAGGGGAAAATTACATTTCACTACACTGGCACTTTGCACTCACCTTTACTTAAAGTCTTTACTCTTTACAAAGTTAAATACAAAGTGCCAGTAAATGTTGTTGTTGTTGTTGTTGTTGTTATTATTATTATTATTATTATTATTGCGTAATATGTACACATCACTACAAGTTTGTCAGAAAGAGATAATGATAAAAAACATTGTTACATTTTCTACTCAAAGTTAAGAACAAGGAAGCACATTGTGATTAGACTGAGTGCATCCCCCAGATTTGATGAAAGGAGAGCTGACGGGAAACCGACATCATTTATTCCTGGATTAAAGGGGGAAACGGTAATTTTCTAACTTCGTAAACCGTCTTTCGTAAATACATTTTAGAAAAGATACATAAGAAAAAGAAGTGCACTATGAATTGCAGATATTTTAATCAGGTTTTTTTAAAGATTCCATTTCTTAATGTTGTGTACATTTGAGTGTTAAGATACATTTTGAGGAAAAGGGAAAACTGAATCTGAATGCAATAAAACAGGCAGTAACATCTTATGGTACTGTGTGATCCTTTCCCTGTAATCCCTGCCCTCCCAGTCCCTTCGCTGGGTATTCTGGACCCTGTTCAGCAATGCACCTCTCACTACAGAATAAATAGGATCTGCAGAGCCTTCTCTATTTGTATAGTTCCTCATATAGTTCCTGGGCAGTGGAGATTGATTTCTCGATATGTTTGTTGTTGCAGATGACACAGAAGCTAATCACTGCAATAAAAAGGGCCATTAAAGGAACGACTGAAAAGGTGCTCAGTTCATAATGTCTTTTTTTATGAATTAACTCGGGTTTCATCTGTTATTTTCTTATGATCTCCCTTTGGAATTTCACTGGCAGCTGGTAATGGCTTTCCCTGTGATGGTTCTCCAGGGTGTAACCAGAGCCGACCTCACAAAATGTAAGGGAAATCCAGTCAGCAATTTAGGGTTCCTAAGTCTGAGCCGAAATGTTACCACGTAATATTAGGATGATTTACCATCCAAACACAAGAGGGCTGCCTTTAATTGAATGGCAACCTTACATATTTCACAGGGCACATAATAACCACCCCCCAACAACAAAAAACATGTAATTATGTCACTGTTGCATGCTTATATGGACCAATCAGCCAGGATCCCTCAGTTTACTGCTGTATTAGCTCCTCTCAACAATGCGCCCTTCTTTTCTGAATGGTGCTAGCTCTCTCCTGCAGTATTGTGCGTAGCCTATAGGGTGTGAAAAGGGCACTGGCCCTCCTGTAGTATTCTGTGTGGCCTGTAAGGTATAAAATAGTCACTGGCTCTCTTGTAGTACTGTGTGGCCTGTAGGGTGTAAAATAGCAGGTTTAGGGCAGCAGTGTCTGCAGGTTTATCTCCAGTCCTGGAAAGCTGCAGTGTCTGCAGGTTTAAGACCTACATGTGTCTGGTTTAAACATAAAAGAGTTTGTATTCTTGCATTGGGGTGGCCGTACTGGTGACCCACTGTTTGTGCAGAATGGAAATATGAGTGATAGAATCCATGTGTGATAGGTGCATGTGTTTCAATCATAGGCTGCGCACACTGCATTCACATGCACGCACACACACACACACACATACACACATACAAACACACACACACACAAAGACACTCAAGCAGGCACACACAAATACACACACACACAAACATGCATACACACACACACACATACACACATGCACACACACACGCTCACCAGCATGCACACACACCCCCACACATACACATACCCACACACACATACACACACACACACACTGACAAGCATGCATACACACACACACACACACACACACACACTCAAATCCCTCCCCGCACCAGCAAACACAAACATCTCATCCGCCATTGAACTTTTGCACCAGGCATTAGCCAGGTTTCCCCTCCTTCAAATCCAGTTGGTAGACAAATTAAGCCAATTACAGCGTGAGGGCAGATGGTTGACCTCTATAATATACATTTCCCAGCGTCTCCCCAGGGTCTGCCTGTCATCCCGGAGGCAAAGTTATGCACTCGGGGGGCCACTGTCCCTGGCAACCGGGGCACTCGGGGGCCGCCGTCCCTGGCGACCGGATGGAGTTGGCTCAGCTTATGAAGCCGGGCCCCGTGTGTATGTGTGCCGGGGCCCGGCTCGCACAGCGCCGACACTCGCTCGCACACAGCTGTGCTGCATTCCTGACGAGAGCCCAGGCAGATGTCCAAGGGACAATCAAAGAGAGGGGGGGGTGGGGGAGAAAGCATAAGCCAACGTTTGCCAACCCCAATCTCAATGTTCTGGACCTGATCCCCCAACACCCCCAACCCTGCCTGTCAAAGATGGAGCGCAGCTGCACAGCTGCTGCAATTCAAGTCCCCCGCCCAACCCCCCATCCCCCGACACTGTTTCTCAAGAGCGTCCCGTCTCTGCTCAGCCTCTGCCTGCGCCGTGCTGACAGTGCTGGCTATCTCCTCACGGCGCTCTCGCACACTCCCGAAAGAACACCGCAACCTCCTGTGACACGGTCATGGCCAACGCCGCATGGGGGCTGGGAGGGGTGGTTGGCGTAGTCAGTGAAAGGATGGCTGGTTGCACAATAACGTTTCTTGACAATGGCCTGAATTCAATCAACATTTGTCCTTAATTTCTGCCTAAGTGTTCACAAGCGTTAGTTTTTTTGTGGGGGGTTTTGCTTCACGAAACATACTTTGGTAAGTTAATCTTGGTGATCGCGAAAATCGCAGGACTGTGTTTGCGAAGATTAAAAACAAACACTTGCATTTAAGTGTTAGTCAAAGTTAAGGACATATGTCGATTTGAGGGTTTTGGTCTTTTCCTTTTATTGAATAAGGATGTCTGCACTCCCCTAGAGGCCCACACTCTTGGTAAATGCATGTCTGGAATGATTGCTTTTAATGTTAAATTAGTTTAGTTTAATGCTGATTGGAAAAAGGAGCCATTGGGTGGCTCATTCTGTTAAGGCACTGTTCTGGAGTGTGGATAAGCCCCACGGTCTGCATCCTGCTAAGGCACTGCTCTAGTGTGTGGATGAGCCCCACGGTCTGCATCCTGTTAAGGCACTGTTCTAGTGTGTGAATGAGCCCCACGGTCTGCATCCTGCTAAGGCACTGTTCAAGTGTGTGGATGAGCCCCACAGTCTGCATCCTGTTATGGCACTGTTCAAGCGTGTGGATGAGCCCCACAGTCTGCATCCTGTTAAGGCACTGTTCAAGTGTGTGGATGAGCCCCACAGTCTGCATCCTGCTAAGGCACTGCTCTAGTGTGTGGATGAGCCCCACAGTCTGCATCCTTTTAAGGCACTGTTCTAGTGTGTGGATGAGCCCCACGGTCTGCATCCTGCTAAGGCACTGCTCTAGTGTATGGATTGAGAATATGATTGGGCATTCCAAATCTGGAGAAAAAGGGTAAAAAGCATAAAAAATAAATTGGTTGGTTGTACAGAAAATGTAGTTTAGCCCCTGTTCTGATGCGTTGATGTTAATCTACAGCATGGGACAGGTCCTGTGAGATTATGGCCTCCATGTGAACGTGACTGTCCAGTAATCAAATCTGCTGCCTCCTACCACAAGGATCCAGTGGGCATGGAGTACCCAGGGCAGAGCTTCCTTTGACCTCAATGCGGTCAGCCTACCAGTGGTCTTAGATGACACAATCTACTGGGTCAACGCTCCAACAGACTGACTTATCCAGTCCGATAATTAATAGACGGCTTGACAGATGTTTTTAAGCCTGAGCTAAATTAAGCTTGAGGAGAACATTGACCTTTACCATGAGCAAAAACATAGATAATGGTTCAAAAATTACTGGAAGGAGAATTTTACACACACACACACACACACACACACACACACACACCCACACACACACACACACACACACACACACACACACACACACACACACACACACACATACACACACATATGCACACCCACACAAATATACAGTATATATATATCTTAATTTTTTTTGTATACCCGCTATATATACATATATATATACGTATATGTACAAAAATCATCTTAGTAATGTGTGTATTTGTAGGACATTATTTATAGTACAAAGGTTGCAGATGTGCTAGGATGGATGTTGCTGTGGCCAGATTATCTCTGATATAGTGTGGCAGAGTCTTTTTTCAGTACCAATGAATTGGGTATTTTCTTGTTGTTGGTGTTATGGATTTGAGCATAACTAAACTGGTTGAAACCCTCCACACATGCACAAGCATGTGGAAGTGCCCTGTACTGTATTTTGACCTTCATAAACTATTTGATGCCCAAGTGTCTTGAAGTACTACTTTTACTGCTGCTGTTGCAGTGACACCCAGGGAGGGAGGGCTGCAGTCGACAAGGTGTTCCCAGTGTAAATGCACAATACCACCACCTCTGCTTGATGGGGTGCTCGCAGCCTGTCTGTGCCAGTTGCACAGTCCTCCAGTGCAGTAACTGCGGAGTGAAAAGAAGCTGAGATTTGGCCGTGTCAGTAGGGGGTTTTTGCTCAAGGGCAGGGACCCCCAACCCCCGCCTTTTGCAGCACTGTGAGAAACCTCTTGGTAACACTATCAAGGCCCTATTAAATAATCATTAAGTCCATTGTTTCATTCACTAAAAGAACATTAACATGTATTTTCAAATGTCCTGCATCAGACACTTCTCACTATAAATAATAAGTGTAAAATAGTCGGATACCGGGCATCACCATGAAAGATCATGGTTTGTTCTGCAGTGCCAGTCCTAAAGTCATGTGTAAGCGCTGATTCAGAACAGACAACACAATAAATGTTCATCCTATTTTACTAATTCAATAGTAAATAGCTAATGAGAATGAGAGTTAATTCATATGAACTTTTAGCAACCTTTTTATTTATTGCATTTAGGTACGTATATTAGGCTAAAGTGGGTTAAGATGAAAGGCAATGCATGTGTCAGCATCTTATTATCAGCCAATCTGTACTTATGTCAGATAATACCTTTCACGGCTGTTGCCAACTTCTTTTTCGGCTAAAAGCCACAAGCCATAAATGTGGAGAGTCAAGGATTTATGCCAACACTAATGACAGGTGAACACGATGTTCCCCATTATAAACCAATGTTCTGAGTCGAAAAAGTGAGATTGTGTCAACGATAAGGAATAATAGATTACTTAAACTACAACTACCTTCTTTTTCCCACTTTCAGGATGGTTTTTTTTGCGTTAAGAGACATGGCCACAATGGGTAATACGTGTGGTGAGCTAGGTCATGCAGCTTTAGAAGAAAATGCTTTTTTTTGTGATTATCAACAGATTCTTGACAGCTGATGAAATCTTGCTGGGAATTGTTATCACCCTGCAGTCCAAGGGGCTTGGCTTCCAAGATTACAAAGGAAGGTTACTTTGACTGTTTGTTTTCACGTAGGAGGAAGATGGTCTCTTGTTGAAGAGAATTGGTCTCTCTCTCTCTCTCTCTCTTTACATGAAAGGCCCAGCATGGTAGCAAGTGTAAACACTGTTGGACACAATTTCAGGGACAATTTAAAGACGATTTATCTTCAGCCAATAAGAAGGAAAAGACGAGGCTTTCTGGATGCTAATTTGATAGATCTAATTAATAGACTTTTAAATACTTCCCAGTTGTCTTACTATCGCGGATGCATAGTCTCGTTTTTTGTTTTTTTTTGGTCTACTGATGTCTATATCTACTCTCGTATACATTAACAATATGTCCATGTGAGAAATAAAAAATACTCTTATTATATCTGAGTATGTTCCCCCATGCTAAGTGGAGCCCTACTGCTAATAAATATTCAACTATTCTGGGTCAGAAAAAAATAAGTTAATCACTCACTCTCATTTCAATTCAACAAGCTTTATTAGAATGAGATACATAGTGTAAATGTTGTCAGAACATAATACACCAATAGTAGTTTAGAAAAAGACAATCATTTATTTTGGCCCATGATTATGAGAGGTAAACACCATAATTATTTTTATAACACTATTAAAATATGTATTATGAACTAATTACTAGCTATAGCTGCAATAGAAATATAATAGTGAGTGAGGATTTTAAAAATAGAACTGCAATACATTATTATTATATCTCTATAATTCTAAAATGAATGGTAGCTTTTTGTGATTGGTCAGGGAAGGACATTTCCTTCTCATGCTCTCTCTCTCTCTCTCTCTCTCGCTCTCTCTCAAATTCTATAAATAAATTAGAAATTGGATTATTAACAAATCTGAAAAATCAAGGAAGTGTCATGAGATGACATGGGTCTCCATTGTAAAACAAAATGCAATCTCTGCATTTCCAGCCAAAACAAACTACAAAAAAAAAATAATAATACTTGTACACACAGCATTTGACTTCTATTTCAGAACAAAGACAAATGCTTCAAAGGGCATGACATCCTAGAACTAAGAATACAGTAAAGCTATGGGAATTTAATACCATTCATCATACTTATGATCCGTTTCTCCTTAATAATCAAGATGGATGAGGATTATGGTTAATAATAGTCTATAGGGGAACAAATGAAAACATCTGTTACCAAACTGATGATCGAGGGCTTCTCTGGTCCATGCTGAAACCTACAACAAAACGTTGGGCTGTGTGGACGGAACAGACAATGTTATATACAGGTAACTGCCAAAGTAAAGGAAACACTTGTGTAAATGATGGGCTCTGGTGGCTCTGTTATAGTGTGGGGTGGTTTGAGGTGGTGTATGGCATGGTTTAAGTCCACTCAACCCCTTAGAGGGCAAGGTAATCACCAATAAATACAAAGCCATTCTGAGTGATCACCTCCATCCTATGGTGAAACATTTCTATCCTGATGGGAGTGGTCTCTTCCAGGATGAAAATGCCCCATCCACAGGGCAAGAGTGGTCACTGAAGTGTTTGATGAGTATGAAAAGGATTTAAACCATATGCCATGGCTGTCTCAGTCACCAGATCTCAACCCAATTGAACACTTATGGGAGATTCTGGAACAGCGCCTGAGACAATGTTTTCCACCACCACCATGTTTTTCACCATGTTTTCAACACAACACCAAACGATGGAATTTCTCATGGAAGAATGGTGTTGCATCACTCCAATAGAATTCCAGACATCAAGACTAACTGAAGCTGTTCTCGTAGCTCGTGGTAACCCAACGCCCTATTAAGACACTTTATGTTGGTGTTTCCTTTATTTTGGCAGTTACCAGTATGGCACTATTTAAACATCTGGATCCCATATCAGTTGTAACCTTGCAATTCAACTTTGGCCTGGAGTAAATTAAAATTTGCACTTAACTTTAACACATGTTTGTTTTTTCTTAATAAGCACAGTTTGGTGAGGGGGAACAAAAATTGTAAGTAACGCTCGCAATTATTTCTGAGTCAAAGTTAAGGACAAATGTTGATTGAATCCAGGGCTTAAGTCTTTGCCCGGTACTCCCACGCTGTATTAAACTGCTTCCATATGTTTACACACATACCTCACCTACCACACATTCCATGTGACAAGGATATGTTTGCATACAGACATTCCCACAAAGTGTAATAAAACAAGCCACCATTTAACCATTTGGGGAATACTGTCACACTATGATGTTTATTCTAGAACATGTTGTAACATTCTAGTTGATTCTAATTAATGACATAACGGGCTGCTAATGGTATTCTCAAAGAACTGTAAAATTCCAGATTAGAATGAATGAATGAATGAATGAATGAATGAATGAATGAATGAATGAACACTATGAATTAGAACTAGAAATGTCAGGAAACTCATTCCTCAAAGGGTTACATTTGAAGGCAATTAATGATGTCACACAGGGCAAATCCCACCATAGCATCGGGTAACTTTGGAAGGATTCAATCAAATCACAGCCAGATTTCCCCATCTCTGGTATTTAATCCATTTAACAATAATAGTGATAAAATATCCAACACATTTAGTGGCTAAGGTTTGGGGTTTGTTGCTCCACCCTCTAAAATGCAGAGGAGGTTTTGCTGAAGATTTGGACCTGTCATGTTGTTGTAGTGGAGGGAGCAGTGTTCACTGTTTAAAGCTGTGTTTCACACTTCATCTCCCGATTCACCACCTTATGAAGCTCTGGGACTGAACCCATCAAGTTCAGTCCCAGAGTTTCCACCAAAATCTTAAGTGTGCTTCAGTTATCAGTAACGAGCTTGTAGCACTGTCATGACATCTACTGCTCTGATGTAATTGCATCCACTGCTCTGATGAAGGTCCTGTCTCTTCACACACTGCATGTATGACAGCATGAGTGCATTGATCAGCTCATAGCCACAATCTTTTTTCAAACATTTTTTTTCTTCAGATTTTTCTCATTTTCTCCCAATTTGGTACCCTCTTCCTATCCCTCCCTTGCATTATGAGCTCTCTGCTGCAGCTCTGGGACTGGCAGTGAAGAAAAGGACAAAGACGCCAAACTGCCTCGCCAAGCCGTCAACCACAACTCTGACACACACAGAGCCACTTTTGCACACGGCGAGCTCATGTCGGCTTCCCTCCCCCCTCCCCTTGGGGGAGACAGCCAATCGACTACAGGATCGAACCCCAGCTGCAGTGGACAGCCTGCACTCCAGCAAAGACCAAATTCGGCAGAACAAGGCCTCAATCTTCGGCAGCACAAGGACCACCCTCCCCCTCCACATCATTAGCACAAACACACTTACATGCACTGTACTCCCCCTCTTTACAAACAACTTTACAAGTGCCTGATAGGTGACCTTATTTGCTTTGCAATGTGCAGATTCATTTATCCTTAAATTAGTAGGTAATGATCCGGAAACAATCACAATCACCATTTAGAACCAATACCCCACTGCAGGTAGTCATGGTAATAAAGCTACTGTCCCAGTGGTGGAGTTTGGAGCTGTGTGTGAGTAAGGGAGATGATTCAGCTCTTCCAAAGGAAATACTTTGATGCCACAGTAAAATGTTGTTAAAATATATCCCTCCAGGGCCCCGGGAAGGCGTAACGGTAAAGGCACTCGCCTCGCAAGTGCAAGTTGCAAAGGACCCGTGGCCAGGGTTCAATCCCCGGTTTGCGCCAGCCGGCCTCTGGCCGGGAGCCCCGTGCGGGGGCGGCGATTGGCTGTCTGCCCCAGAGGGAGGGGGGAGGGAAGCCGGCAGGAGCTCGCCGCATGCAAAGTGTCTCTGTGTGTATCAGAGTTATGGACGACAGCTTGGCGAGTTCCGTCTCAGAGGTGGTTCGGCGCCTTTTCACTGCCAGTCCCAGGGTTGCAACGGCGGGCTCGTAGTACGAGGGAAGGGATAGTTGAATTAGAAATAGGGTACAATCAGTTACCAAAATTGAAGAAACATCTGAAACTAAATGTATATATATACATATACATTTTTAGGCATTTAGCAGACGCTCTTATCCAGAGCGACTCACAGAGTTTACATTTCTTTTACATACAATCCATTTATACAGCTGGATATTTACTGAAGCAATTCAGGTTAAGTACCTTGCTCAAGGGTACAAAGGCAGTGCCCCAACTGGGAATTGAACCAGCAACCTCTGAGTTACAAGCCCAGTTCCCTAACCATCTCTCTACACTGCCGCCTATATATCCCTCCAGATTTGCTGACATCTACATATACAAGTATGTAACTATAAAACGCATTACGTTGCTAGAGGGAGGGGGAAGAAAACGTTTATTTTTTATCAACAACAATTTTTGGTTACATCTAAGATGTAAACTGTTGTGATGGGAGAAAAAACTGTTCCCACATTTGTATATAAATTAATTCAAAGTCTTTACTGGCATAACTTAATAAAACGCAGAGAAAGGAAACAGCTGTTGCTCCCAAATGTACCTTAAATCTTATCTGCACTGTGAGTGGCTTTACACCACTGAATTTCCTCCCAAAAAAAGGATATTGAAAAAAAAAGTCAAGTTTACAGGCCATGTAAGTGTGGGAATTGTAAGCGAAACCCACAATAAGTTTGGGGATGTCGATCCCCTTTGTGTGTTAACTGTTAATAATGCCACCCTTGGAAGCTGTCAGGACTGACCCCCATCCATCTTGTTCCCTCCTTTTTTTGGGAAGCCCATCTTTAGTTGTTTGACCCAGAATATTTTTCACAGGTTGTGCTGTTCCTTGAGCTCAGACAGCAAGCCTCCTTTTAAGGTTATCTGTCTGCGTGTTTGTTCTTTCTCTTGACTTTGATTGTGAAATTGTCTTTGACAATATGGAGCAAACCTGTAAATTAATCACTTCACTGAAACTTTTTTTTATATCCACCCAAGAAATATATATACTGTATATATATATATATATATATATAATAAACTAAGCAGACCAAATAACATTTTACATTACAGAATAATGTGAAACAAGTTCTTCTTCAGAACATAATCAGCTGTGTGGAACATAATCTTTCCCGGATCTGTTCATGAATACCCTGCACAAACAGCTATATATGGGCAGGCAAATAGCCCTGTGATATAAGCTAAATGCCTCTGGCTATTAGCAGAGCCAGACTTAACGTGATTGATGAATTTCTATCACACATTCAGATTTCCAGACTTCTGAAGCATTCCTTTGATTAGAGGCATGGTCCCTCCTCACTTACAGTGGAGGAATTGATAGTGTTTGTGTAGCTGCTGGCGTTTTAGCATTTGCATTGGGTGAACTGACCTTTTTTTGCCAAAGGCCAAAGGTCAGGGCCTTCCCTAGACAACAGCAGTTGAGATTTGATTTATTGTGCTGGAAAATTAATGGGGGATTAGAAAGTTTACCAGGCTTCAATTGGTCTCTTGTGTTTGGATTGCTGGTTGCAATTTTGACCAATGAGCAGCTTGCTCTCATTCCATGACTACAAAAGAAAGACAAATCGGTGTTACACACAGGGAATCGGAGAGTTTAAGCATTTTAAAAGGGAAAAAAACACTTAAATAGACATTTAAGAAATAAATATTCTTAGAACATGATAAATTGTTGTCAGAAATTTCTGCAATTTTGCACTCCCCTAATGACCCACCATAAGCAAACACAGTGAAAAAATTCAAATGAAACTTTTTTTACCACTTTTTCAGCAGCAAGAATACATCTTTTAAATATTCCTGATACTCAATATTATTGTTTCAGGACTTGGATTATACTGCATGATAAATCAAATTAACCAAATCCCAAAGGGCTACAATTTAGAAGTTTTTATAATCCAGACATCAAGATAGAGTTATTCCACAGCCACTGAGAGTCAGAGAATACTGAAGCAATGGCCTTCATAACAAGCTTATGACAGCTACCTGATCAGTATGTGGGGATCCTCGACGTTGCGCGTCTGTGGGACAGGTCAACACAGTCTGTAGCGCTTCATATTGGAGGGGTAAAGGATTGTCCCAGCAATGGTCTGCCTGCGTTGTCTGTGACGACCGTTTCCATGACAGCATGCTGGGAGAAAATGTCTGGGTTTTTTTCATCAGAAGTGACAGCATGGTGGTGTCATCTGTGGCAGTTTCTACAATTTGAAGCAGTAGACCTGAATTGTATCATTTAAGTCACTTTGCAGTGTCCTGTTCCTAACTTAGATTGTAAAATGATGGAATTGGAAGTTCACAGGCTGTGTCCAATACACCTGGCTTCATAAACTAAAGTGTACCCAAATATTTTGTTTTTAATCCCACAATATGGAAACCATTCAACCGCCTTATAGTCAGTCTTATTTGCAGTTTTCTTTATACCTTTTTTATACACCTATTGACTAATTTTAAATTAAACAATGTTAACTACATCCAGGCCTCTTTTCAAATCGATATCAGTTCAGGTGTCATTTAGATAAACCTTTCGTGTTATCTGTGTCTTCTGCTATTTTTGTTCAGTTTATTTGAAAAAGTTGTTACCACATGTGTGCTAACCTTTCCAAGGTCAGGCCAGAGCAATAGACCCTTGGACTGAGCAAATAAAAACAAAATGACTGTAAATATTTTATTTAAAGGGGCATAGGGCATATATTTCACTGAGGAAAATAGTTGCAAACCAGAGAAAGACGTATCATATTCATGAACAAGTTAGTCTTATAGTTTCATCTTCAGCATTGTAAGGTTAGCACTACAGTGCGTTTGCATTTTAGACATCAACACACACACAAAAAATACCCATTTGCCATTAATTATCATTTGTAATATCCAAGCTGTGTAACTAGTGACGAAAGCACTTGGCGAAACAAAATGTGCATTACATATAACATGTGTTTTCCTCGTCTAGCGTTTCCTGTGTAGCATTTTGCACCGCTGTGTGAAAAATCAATAATTGCTTGTTCTCACAGTGCACACACAGGGGCCAAATCGATCACCATATTTATCAATAACATGAAGCTGCAGTCCTTTCAATGTACATTTCTATGACATTATTATTTTATAATTATTCTATTATTCATGTTACACAGAATTACACACAGCAATCTGAGCTGGTCAGAGTTGTGTATTTCTAAAAGCTTTAAAAAAAAGAAGAAAACTTTGGGACTGTGAACGTTTCTCATTAGCGATAATTACGGCTCATTCTTATGCACTTATGTCACAGAGTTATTGATTGTCTAATAAACTGCTTTTATTTCCAGTAATTGTGGTTTTTGGAGCAATATGTCCTTGCCCGTGACATTTTTCTTTCCTTGCTTTTTTGCCTTAATTCAAAAAGGTCAATGTGGGGTAAGGCAAAATGTGAACCTATCAGAACATATTTGTTTGAGGTTATTTCTTCAAACAAAGCAATGCCCCTCACTTTTTTCCTTCAAATTGCCTTCAAATTATTTAAAGCCTGCCTGTTAACACACTTCATTATTTAATTTGAATAGGGCTCAGCTAAAGTGGAATTCATTTCACACTGGCAAATAAAATCTCTTTAGAGATTCATCCAAGGCCTTCCAACCTATTAAACCTTTGACAACAACAACAATAAATCGTAATAATATGAATCATAGAATAAATGATTGTTTAATATATTGACTCAACTATAATTATGTGGAATTCTAAGCTCCAATGGAACTGGACAGCATCTCTGTTAGTTTTGTTTAAAAATGTGTTTTGTTCAGGATAGGGGTGTTTAATCATAAAATTAAAATGCCAGAATTGCATATCTGGTGTCTCGGGGAGAGGAATGTAAACAAGTGTCTAAAAGGCACACAACTGGAACTGGCGTTCCTCTGAAAGCTCTGTGTTTGGCGGGCGTTCCTTAGGACCTGAAGGGGGGGGTCTCTGTTTGCTGGAATGCAGGGGGAGGTTTTAAATTAGGGGGCCCTAATGAAAGCTCTTTGGAGTCTAACTGGCGCGGTCATCTGGTTAAAATCAGCCAGTAATTCCACTAATTTCCCTGCCCTTCTCCCGGCCCTCCAACGCCTAATTTAGGAGAAAAGTGTACGCCCCCTTCAACACACCTGCATTTTGAACTCTGCCAAAAGTGCAAGCCACACCCCCTGAGCAATCAGACAGTTTTTTTTCAAGAGGGCAAAAAAATGGCATAGATGCCATTTGCTTGCGGGTAAATGCACTGATTTCAGCTCAAGTTCCACATGAAGCCCTACAAAAAGACAAATGTTATCAGTCCGTATGAGGTGAGACTGAACTGGGACAGGTTTCCGTGCTTTAAGATCAGGAAGCCAAAGCCGTGGTACTAAACATTCTTCTTTTTTTAGCAATTTGTTTTCCGTTGAAGAGCTTAAGCATGTGCACTCCTCCAACCCAACTCTATTTTCACCCTACAGGCCTCACACACCGCTACAGGAGAGAGTGTGCTGAAAGGAGGAGGGAGGTTTCACTCTCTGACAACAATCACTAGCTTGCGAGCGGCTCGCACGTCGTTGGGAGGAGCGAGCAGTGGTAACCCTCAAACCCTCAAACCCTCAAACCCATTTCACCCCTGGTGGGACAAAACCAAATGTGTCCCACTTCTCCTGGTCATAGTTGACTCCTAACATTGCCCAGGCTTGAAACATGAAACCAAAGTATTGGCTGTAGGTCTTTGTGCTTGTGGATCTAAACTTACCACAACTCCTGCAGCTATCTAGAAGTGAGTGGTATAGAAGGTTTTGTGGTTTAATGAACTCGAGCCCTTTGGTGGAGGTGAGGTTTCATCAGACTCCACGGGTGAAAGCTGGAGGCTGGGCTGTATCATTTCCAACACAAGAGGTGAGTGAGGTGACAAAGCCCCCCTGTCCCCACCCCAAAAGGAAAAAAAAGCTGGGGGCAGAAGTCTAAACCTGTTAAATGTCTCCTCTCTGAAATAGTAACTACTTTCCTTCAAGTTGTTCAACCTCTCACCCAATGGGCCCCTGAATTTGACCTTTGACCCGAGCGCCACCGGCTGGAAAAATGGGTGTGTGCTGATTCGACCTCTGGAATCTGCAAGGCATTACCAGGGCAGAGGCAGGGAGGGAAGGACAAGCATTGAAGGCCCGCCCACTTTTGTTTTTAACATTTACTGATACGGTTTTACAGGATTCGCCAGTAAGGAATACAAGCAGAAGAAAAGCGTGATGTGTTTACATAGGCCGTATACTTCTCCTGGTCCATCGGTCGAGGAGTGATAAAAAACATTTACTGACACTCTTTTCTTTATTTGCTTCTTGACTGGCTAAGGAGCAAATGACGTGCCAAAGAGTTACTTTACTTTACTTTACTTTACTTTACTTTACTTTACTTTACTTTACTATACTGCATGGACTGTTCATGAGCTGGGAGCATATGTGCTCTATGGCCCTTCTCGGACAAGATGTGAAGCTCCAGTTGTTGGGTTGTTGCACCTAAGGACTTCCAGTTCTGCACTGGCTGGGACAGAAGACGAATATGTAGAGTTTGGGATCTTACTCCAAATGAAAGTGTTTTGTGCTTTGCCATCTTCGGCATGATACACCATGAAAAATATGATATATTGGCAGATGCATTGTAAAGACAGGATCAATGAGGTTTGGGAAATCGCATGAGGAATTATACTGGGTGACTGTGTAGTATAGTGGTTAGGGAACTAGGCTTGTAACTCAGAGGTTGCAGGGTTTGATTACCAGGACAGGCTTTGGTATTGTACCTTTAAGCAAGGTGCACAACCTGAACAGTTTTAGTAAATATCCAGCTGTATAAATGGATTATATGATTTTAAAAAAATGTAAACAGTGTAAGTCATCCTGGATAAGAATCTAATGCTAAAATGCCTGAATGTAAATGTAATTATTTTTGGACTATATGGACTGGTGGCTGAGCCATGGGTGAGATTTCCGGTGAGCCACGATGACGCTTTGCAATGGGGGGCGTCTCGTTTCAGTAGTAAAGTCACTGCAGATAGTATGCATTTACCCTTTGCTCTGATGTACAAATAAAGGCAAATGTTTTTTTCTTTTGTCTTTTGTCTTTTGTCACAGATTGGCGAGTTGTTGTTGGCGATCACTGAACTCACCAAACTGTTTGTGAAGAGAAAAAAAAGATAAACCAACAGGTTTTTTTTTAAAGGAAAATGTTGATTAAATACAGGCCTGTGACTCGGGACATTTACAAATACCAGAAAAAAGAAATGAAAGGAGTGTTCAATAGCTGGAAACATTTACGACAGAGGAGTCAACTTGTTTCTTATGAGGAATGCAAAACCTCATTAAAACTTCTAATGGCCTTGATTGGAGCTGCAGTGTGTATCCATTCAGAAAGTTTTGAGGAGGAAAAAAACTAAGCATAGCTTTATTACAAATGAGTTTAAGGCACAGATTCAATCTAACAATGCACTTTTTCTTTCAAGTGTAACAGTTTTTTTAGTTTTTTTACCATCAATATATTATTATGAAGTGTTGTGAACGAAATGAAAAAGTTAAATCTTGCTTAAATTCATCTCTTAAAGTTGAAGACAGACGCCACTGAGTATAGATTGAACCTAGACCTCTTTAAGTTTTTGGTGCAGTTAAATGCTTGAGGTGTCTGTCGAGCCATTGTGTGGGCTCTAAGTACTCTCTCTCTCCCTTTCTTTTTCTTCTATTCTTTCTTTAAGGATTTCTTCAGTAGCTTTCTTTCCCCCTTCATTCGCAGTGTCTCTATTAGAAAGTAGGTTTTTGGAAAGGGGTGGCGGTGGAGAGTGGAGGCGCTGAGATACAGAACACAGTTGCTGAAAGCCTTTGTTTCCAGGGTTCCCCATTCATCGCCGCGCCTTTGGTTTTAAAGGAATAAAGGAGGGCGCTGACCTGTGGGGTCTAAGGTGTCTGACCCCTCTGAAAACTGGGGTCAGGCCCCTAGCAAACGCTGCAAGCGCTGTGCCTCCACCGTGGCCCTTTCTGCCAGTGCAGCCCTACAAATGGGGCCGAATGGAAAGCCTGACACTGGGAAAACTCCACAGGTTTATAGGAGCCTGGAGTCTGTTTCAAAGCTGAACGGGGGAGGGGGGGTGTTTAGAGGTGCTGTTTGTGGGTAGGACTTCCTGCCTACATTACAGTAGCATCTACATGGGACAGGAGACTTTTGGGACCGAACCCGTTTGACCCCCTGAGCATGTAAAAGGACAAAGTGAGAGTTTAACTGCTGCCAGAGTTTGATTGGAAGCCGTATGGGGTGGTGAAATCAAAGCACAAGGCCTCTGCTTTCCATAACACTTACAGCGCTCACAGTCTTACTGTCTGAGCCATGGGAAATTAACTTCCATTATTTCTGCTAATACGCTCAGCTGAAATCAAGTAAAGAAAAAACATAATCTGCAAATTTAAAAACAAGAAATAAGGAAATTATCAAGAAATCAATCAAGGAAAAAGAAATGGAGTCCTGGTTATTTAATAAGTGCACTCTATGTGTTCAACAAATGCACTGTAGAACTGTGTATTAATTGTTTAAGCATGTAAAGGATGACTGTTATTTTTTGTATTATTATCTATAGATCTGTGAAGCATCATCACCATCATCATAATATTCTTTCGTTTCATTGTTTTCCCTTCCATTTTTATTTGAATCAAATAGCAATAACTGTGTTGTGCGTAGCGTATTATGGCAGGTAACAATGTGTTATCATATGAATGTGTTTTGTGATAACTCCATATTCTCAGCCATAGTGAGCCAGTTCCTTCCCCTCTCTCTGAGAAACACACTGGTGTGTAAATGGATTGTATGTAAAGAAATGTAAACTGTGTAAGTGGCTCTGGATAAGAGCATCTGCTAAATACCTGTAATGTAAAATGGCGGTCAGCCTCCAGCCTCCGTCCTGGCCCATTAATTCCGCCTCTCTCTGAGGGCGCGCTTGTGTTTGGCGGCTGTAAGGGGTTGTTGGACCTTTGACCTGGGGATGGGAGTGCAGCACTGACCAGCTGTTCGGTGTGCCTCACACACAAGCCCTGAGAAGAGGCTCCTAATTAGCCTCCCACACCCATAAAACCCGCAGCGGTCCGGCCTCATTGAGCGGCTTGATGAGGCTCATTCCGCAGGGTTTGGCACCAAGGATGGCGAGACCGAGCCGCTCATGTTCTGTTTCCACCGGGCCAGCTCGCCGAACGTGGGGAGGAGACGTTCTCGCAGCGCAGGGGGTGAAAGGTCAAAGGTCAAACTCTCAATGTGGTAATATTCACCTCATTTCATGTTGATACATTTGTTCAATTTGGACTAAACTTCCTGAAATTGAACTTTTGCCAAGACCAAATGTTTTTACAAACACACTACATAAGCATGAATGTGTGTGTGTGTGTGAGAGTAGGTGTATGCATTTGTGTGTATGTAAGGATGTGTGCGTGTGCATGTATGTCTGTGTGTGTGTGTGTACATATGCGCGCGTGTATGTATGTGTGTGTATGTGTGCATCCGGGTCACAAGAGGCATGTTTGAGACCACACCCTTATAGATTGACATGCTCCTCCTCCATATACATTCCCCCTCCTCTCTTCTTTCTTTCTTTCTTTCTTTCTCTCTTCATTTCTTTTTTCTCTTTCTTTTTCTTTTTTCCAAACCATCCTCTATTTTTCTTTCATTTAGCGGCCCTCCCCAATAAACACGGCCGGCCAATTTTCCAGTACATTAACCCGAGAGATCTTTAATAAGCCAGAGTTTAGAGCTTTAAAAAAAAAAAGAAAAAAAAAGGACAACGAGGTCCAGCGCAAGACGGATGGGCCGACCAATTAAGAGCGGGCAGCTTTCCCACTGCCCCCAAACTCTGGGAGGGACAAAGACCCCATTGAGTGGCCGCTTGACATCAGCATCATAAACTAGTCGGCATTACAAAGGCACTGACATTTTAAAGCACCAGCTACAGACCCTCTGTCTTTATTTCCCTTAGGAGGCTGCTGTGGATGGCCCTGTCGCTAACATTCGGCTCTTTTTTTTCTTCTTCTTCTTCTTCTTCTTCTTCCTCTTCTTCCTTTTTTCTTTTTTTTTTTGTGTGTGTGGGTGAGATATGAAGACAAGGGGTTATAAGATAAATAGTGTCAACAAGAATATGTTCTCACAGTTCCCTTTTCTTCCATTCCCAAAGACTTCCTCATGGGGTTTCACATTACAGCAAGGCAGCCAGACACCAGACATCTTCTCATAGCCCCCCCTCCTCTACTGGAGCTCCATGGCCTGCAGCTAGCTGTATTTGCACCTCGTCCTCACAAGTTGAGCTGGTCTGTTGTCTCTCTCACCCTCCTTTTTTTTGTCTGCTGCTCCCCTCAAAGATAAGCCCTCCTTTCCAATGGGAAATGCCAGGGAAGTGGATTGCAGTGAAAATACATTGCTGGAGCTTGTGGCGGGACACATTATCCACTTATGTTAATGGGAATGTACAAAGAACCCTGACTGAAGTGAAAATGCTGTTTGGGGGGGTGGGTGAGAAAAATAACAATAATGGTTTAGTGTCTCCAAGTCTTCGCCCTGAAGGGGAAACTGATATGAAGTCATACTTACAGGTATATATGAGGATATAAGGGATGGGAAATGTGCTTGCAGAGGTCACAGGGGTCACACAGACCAGCTGACAAGGAGTCAAGACAGCGGAGGACTCATTACATACAATGAATATGATATAGTAGAGGAGCCCTGGTCTATAGACTGATGTGGAGGCAGTGTAAAGTACGCTGGGGGACATCAGTAGAAAGGACATCTGCTCTGCATGATTTGTGGCGTCAGCCTCTGTGAACACGCTGGTTATCTGTGCAGCCCATGCAAGAGGATGACCTTTGAGTTTGGGTGTGACATTTATTTGAAATGGAAATTTTCACTCGTAAAATAATTTCATGCTTTTATATCATTTTTATCATGATGCGCACAACTTTTTCTTTGCTTCGTTTTTTAAATGTGAAAGGCAGGAATACTATTATTGTATACCCACACAAATGCCTGATAGATCTACCAGCCATGCAAATGAAATACACCAGACACCACAACCCCCCACCCTGTCCCCCATCAAAAAAAAGGACTAGCAAGGTGAACCCTGGGGACCTGTCACATGGTATCAGAGACTCACTGATCTGAACCCATCATGTATTCCAGGCCTGTATTCAATGAACATTTGTCCTTAATTTTGACTTAATACCTGCAACTGTTCTTTTTTTCATTCTTAATAAAAGATTTTAGGGACTGCTCAATTCGCCAAACGTTGTTTTGTGAAGAACACAATTTACTCTTGCATTTAATGAGTCAAATTAAGGACAGGTGTTGATTCCATTCAGGCTGTAGTGTTTTTGAGTTGGAGCGCAAAGTGACTGGTTGGTTCATGGAAATCAGTGATTGACCGCATGCATTATTTGATTCATGAAGCCTCACTCTTTGTGTACCTGACCTCAGCGTGTTTTCTGTGTGCTATCCTGCCCACCGGACAGGTGACAGGTGAGTTCCACCGTCTGTACAGCGGGCTGCTGTGCGTTTGGGAAAAGAGGTACCACTTTACTGACTAGCCAGTGCATTAGGTACACAGAGTCAGGGGATGAACTGGATTCTCTGAACCCCCCCCCCCCACATACACATGCATACACATGCAAACAAACACACATGCATACATGCGCACATGCACATGCATACACATGCACACATGCATACACACACACATGCACATTAGAGTTCTCAATGGCACAGAGAGAAAGGGGATTTGGGCACAGCACGGTGCACTTTGTGTGGTAGATTAGACACAAAGAGGCCGGGACCTAGAGAGGACACAGAGGTGCTGACGGATAGCACAGTACTTCAGCATATTCACAGAGACAGCAAGCCAGACTGTTTTCACACAGCACTCAGGTGTACACATCAGGGAGGGGCTTGCTACATCAAAAATGGCACATCTGAATCCATATGTACCAAAATATAATAATGATACTACTACTAGTAATAATGACAACAACAATAATAATAATAACAATTATTATTATTATTATTATGACTGGAATATACACTTTATGTCCAAGTTAATAAAAAAATCCTTCAATACAGTGGAGTGAGAACGATATACATACAGAGGATGTATGTACACGTGTCTTCACGTATGTGTGAAAGTGTACAGTTGCACTGTAGGGTTTTTGACACACTTCTTTCTTGTCTTTATTGTCTGGTGCTGAGTGCATTGACACACATTTCTCTTTCATTAGGGTGAGCTAGGCGCTGCTGAGGGCCCTGTGGTGACAGTGGGGCGGGGGCATCGTGTAGGAGCTTGCAGTGGGGAAACAGCTGCCCCGCTCTGCTAACCCCTGGGACAGTAAGAGCGGCGGGGGTGTTTGGACAGGTTCAGGCAGGAAAAGAGGTCAGAACGAGCAGCGAGCGCTGTCTGGGAGGGGAGGGGTGGGGCGGGCGGGCGGGCGGGGGGGGCTGGGGGGGATGGCGGTGACGGCTGTCAGCCGCTGGAAATGAGGCAGAAAAATAACATTATTTTCCATTTCCTTACAATACATTTTCATTATGCCCTGGCCTTTATTTTACCCTGGGCTGAGACAAGTGGGAGGGGAGTTGGGGGAAGGGTGTTTGTTGGAAAAAAAAAGGGAGGGAAGAAAAGGTGTAGGTGTGTGCCATTATTTGAGAGGTTTGTATTTGGTTATGCACCTTTTTTGCTCCCATGACAAAAATTTCAACAGGGTATAAGAAAAAGACCCCATTGTGCTGGAGAGCAAAGTGACTGGTTGGTTTGTGGAAATCAGCGATTGACAGGATGCATTATTGGGTCACAGCATGTGTGGCTACACAATGTGTGCCTCTTATGGAACATTGATAAGGGTCATATTCTTTACTATTAGTAAAGTAATGCTTACTTTTAATTTACAAACAATGGCACAAATTTAACCAAAAAAAGAAACCAGGACTCAAGCACTACCCAAACACTTTCTCTGTGGGGGTCGATGTACAATCACTCACTGTGCAGGACATATTAAAATGAACATTCAGCTGTGAAGTTCACATTAAGAGATAGCAACAAGATCAAATATCGATCATGTTCTTCAGTGACTGACACCCCCCCCATTGTGTTTTTGCTCTTGTGTAGCACATTTAAAGAAATCCTTGACCCTGAAACTACCCATAATGCAATACTCCACCTCCACATTGGTGACACTGTGGCCTGTAGCTGAGTCAGCTGTTCCTGCACGCTGTCTCACAGCTACATAAATGTGGGACACAAAAATACACCCCCCACGTCCTCCCAGACCCCCCCTCCCCCTCCCCCAGTAGGTGAAGCCCTCTCCTGACCTCCAGCCCCCCTGCTCCTTCCCCCGTGTGCAATCGATCGTCTCATATTTATTTTTAAAAACAGTCTTCAAGGTCCAGAGATTAGCGCCCCGGTCAGCTGCCGCACATGTGCCCTTTCGGCTAAATTTAAATACAGTTACAGCGGCAGGCCAAGGGGGGGGCAGGTTCCGACTAACACTGAGGGGGCAGTAATTACACCACACCCCCCCTTTGGTCATGCCCGGCCTCCCCAGCAACCTTCACACCCCAGCGCTTCTCCCTCCTCCGGCTGAGCCCCCGGGAGGGGACACCAAGGTCAGTGGCACTACAACCTCGCAGCCTGAGGAGATATGTGCAGATATGCACAGTTCAATCTGACTCTCCAGAGCACCTCTCACCCGTTCACCAGACAGTCCAGAGCACCTCTCACCCGTTCACCAGACAGTCCAGAGCACCTCTCACCCGTTCACCAGACAGTCCAGAGCACCTTTCACCCGTTCACCACGCGCTCCAGACCACCTCTAACCCGTTCACCACGCACTCCGGAGTGCCTCTCACCCGTTCACCACGCACTCCAGAGCACCTCTAACCCGTTCACCACGCGCTCCAGAGCACCTCTAACCTGTTCACCATACGCTCCAGAGTGCCTCTCACCCGTTCACCATGTGCTCCAGAGTGCCTCTCACCCGTTCACCATGCGCTCCAGACCACCTCTAACTGTTCACCACGCACTCCAGAGTGCCTCTCACCCCGGAGTGCCTCTCACCATGCGCTCCAGACCACCTCTAACCCATTCACCACGCACTCCAGAGTGCCTCTCACCCGTTCACCACGCGCTCCAGAGTGCCTCTCACCCGTTCACCAGACACTCCAGAGTGCCTCTCACCCGTTCACCATGTGCTCCAGAGTGCCTCTCACCCGTTCACCACGCGCTCCAGACCACCTCTAACTGTTCACCATGCACTCCAGAGTGCCTCTCACCCGTTCACCTGACTCCCCAGAGTGCCTCTCACCCATTCACCACGCACTCCAGAGTGCCACGATACACTGAAACCAGCTCTCTAGCAGGCCCTTCCCACCCCGAAGGGGACGGTTACTGCGGTAACTGTTACGCATTGGCCCCGTCGCGCACTGAACAGCTTCAGTCAAACGACGGGTATTAGAGCACAACAGTGTCTTAATCTCCTCTTCACAGCCCTTTCAATGAGGGGCGAGGATCGGATTTAAGAGCGCCTCCCACCCCCTATTCCTACCCCAGCCCCCAAGGCTTTGACCGTCCACTCATAAAAATCTGCTTTTCTTCTTGGCCAAAGGAGCTGACATATTCATTTGCGTGAGAGAGGCTAATACCTCCCTTTGAAAGTGAGAGAAACAATAGCAAAAAAGAGCGAACCTAGCCAACCATCCCAAATACAGCAGTATGTGCTCATTTTAGAGGGGCTATTTTCCCCACCTTGGGGTATGCATTGTTAGGAAGCCGGCATGCTCCTAAATATTGGTCTGTGACATAATAATCTGTCCATTTCCCTGTTACCGATGATCCCATAAGAATGCGCTCAGAACTAAATTATGCCATGCACTCCCCTCACACCTCAATAGTGGGCTTTAACCTATAAACAGGCTGATTATTGGATTATTACAAATATTGCAGTCATCAATTACAGACCAGAAACCAACTTAGCATAGGTTTCCTGTTCAATGTGCCAAAAATGTGAACCATAGGTGGCCCAAAAATATGTGCTAGCCGATGGAAAAGGTCAGAAAAGGAAGGACAGTAAACAGGGATGTTTTTATTGGCTGTGCAGGATCACAAGGGTGTTCTCATTTGCTGTGCAGGATCACAGGAATGTTTTTATTGGCTCTGCAGAGATAACAGCAATGTTTTAATTGGCTGCGCAGGATCACCAATGAGCATGTCTTTCCCCGTTACCTCATCCACACTCTCGAAATATTTCCCCCTTTTTCAGCCCACAGTTACCTATTGACTTCAGGAGATGATTAATACCATATGCAATTAAATATATTCCAAGAAATTATATTTTTCAGGTTCCATGCTCTTGGCTCTTCGCATAGTACTGCAAGTAACACTGCTACTACTACTAATACAAACAATAATAATGATCAGGGTCTTGATTTGAAGAAAGGTTTCCAGGGTCACTCCAATATTCCCACAGCAGCCCTGTATAAAAGGTCATGCCCCGCTGCTATTTCAGGGCTTGCACCAAGCCTTGTCTGTAACCATGCATATATGTAGTTCACTGTTCAATAAACTCCTTTTCAAGGTCCGGAGGTCTGCTTGGTTGAACTGTAGTGGCGTGGGGTGGAGAGTGGAGCAGACCCTGACACAGGCCCTCGCCTGACCAGATATCTCCACGGAGATGACCCTCGCTGTAGAGCCAGCAGGACAGGGGCACAGAGTCTGCAAGGCCGCTGCAGAATTCTTTGACTCTCTTTGGAGTGGAGTGCTTTAATGGCAAGAGGAAGCCAATAGGCTAGGCCTGTCCTTTGTAAACTGAAGATGTGCTCAACACCCCCCCCCCCAAATATAATTGCATATTACAAAACATCAACTCTTGTTATTGACGTGGATATCACTCCGGTTGCCAAGGAATGCTCTCCTTTGCGTTGATGCATGGAAGATTGCTACGTACGTGGATATAAGGACATAGTTTGTTTGTCGTTTCATAAAATGAACTGGGCAGCAGACGGTCAAAGTCCTCACTGTTTCCAGTTTTCGTTTGTTCGTTTGGTTGACAGCCAATCACCACCCCTGAGTGGGACTCCCGAACAGAGCCGGGTTGTTGCAGCTAGGGAATCAATCCCCTGCCACAGTGAGCAACCTGCACTCCGGGCAAGTGCTTTTAACGGTTGAGCCACCCGGGGGCCCTTGACTTTCAGTCTTGTCCTTTGACTTCTGCTAAGGCATGAAACGGGCTGTGTGACTCAGGGATGGCCAGATCAGGTTAGTCCAGATCCATTTTGTATACAGGCGAGAGGCGTCCTCAGGCCGGGTCTGTGGGGAAAACAAACAACACATTTAAAGGTTTTTTTTCTTAAAAGCCTTTGAGAAATCATGTATCAACGGGCCATCTCATTTCGTGTGAATTGAATCTCTGTGTGAACATGGTTAACTGAACATTTAAAGGAATCGTATTGTGTTACATGCATTATATGTGTGACAGCAACAGCCATAGTTTACAATTGTGGTTTTAACTGAGTTAGAATTTCTTTCCAAAGAGAATACCTCCTTGTGTTTGGCGCACTGCATGGGTTTGTTGTTCTGCCTGAAACCGCTCAGTTATAGACACAAGACATCGAGACCAGTTGTGAATTTGAAACACATTTCTCACATTTTCCCTTTGCAAAAGAGGCCCCTCCTTTTTCATGCCCTTTCAGAACACAACGTCACCTCCTCCCCAACTCGCCTTTTCCCACCCCCCAAAAGAGCACAACATCACCCCCCTTCCCCAAATGAGCACAATATCGTCTCCTCCCTCCCCTGTCCCAACAAGGACAACGTCCCTGCTCTCTCCTGAACGAGCACAACGTCGCCCCCGCCCCCTCCTGAACAGAGTTCCCCTGTTAATGGTTATCTCTCCTCCGGTCCTTGACCCTCAGAATTGTGAGCAGGTTTTTTTCACACAGTGCTCTGACCACGGGCCCTGGAGATAAACTGGTGGAGTGGGACCTGCCTTGGCCCCAGGATGTCCCCTTGAGGTCCGTGCTACGTTGGGAGGGGGGGTCACGTGGGTTAATCCCCTCTGACCCCCTGCCTCCAAAAAGAAGGTCTCCTGCATCATGCAGCGCCCATACCTGTTGCTGCAGCTCGCACCCCCCCTTAACCCGACCCGACCCGACCCTCGCCCCGAAACTCTAACCCCAACCCCTGAGAGGTGGAGAGAGTGCTGCACCAGAGTTGAAAAAGTAAAGATAAAATGAAAGAATGACAGGAAGCATGACAGCGGCGAGTGGCTGGCAAACAAACGTTTGCAGACGTCCGCCGGTTTTCCCTCCTTTTAATCCCCGATCCCTCTGCTTTTAAAACGTCTGCATCCTCCTTTCCTGCCCATCGCTAAAGGGGGGCTCATTATAAACAAACACACCGATGATGGGTTTATAAGGTACTTACTGGGGAAGGCCGGTAAAGGTAAACTCATTTACACAACAAATGCACACCCTTCTATGTCACCTAAACAGGGGGTTTGGGCTGTACCATCACAGCTGTGGAGAGGGTGGGTTTAGTTTTTCGACATTTTTACAACATATTACAGATCAGCGATTTTTCTTCTCCTCCTTTGTGTCATCATTTCTCTCATCGTTTATCTCAAATTTAAATGGCAAGGCTTGGATTGACAGCGTGGCTTTGTGTCAAATCCTTCTCCTACAAGTATGTGTGCCTCCCACCCGGTAGTGTGTTCAGCTTCAGCTCTTAAATCACCAACAATTTTCTCGAATAAACTCCAGGTAGTTTATCTAACTTGTATTACAGGCACTAGGGTGGGAAGAGTTGCCCATGGAAATGCATTGGAAATGAGGGAAATAATGAATCCTGTCTTATGGCAGTCCAAGGCTTCCACATGCCTCCCATGCTGTTTAATTCTTCCTGTGTAGTGAGGCAAAGGCTTAATCATTCTGAGCCACGTAAAGTTAACCGAGCGTGGCTGGGTGTTTAGCTTCATGTTGCTCTGCGTTATTAATGATTCTGATGAAAGTGCTTGTTACTGAGGGCCAGATGAGCAGGTTCCAAGGTTGTCCCCGTGCAGCCCCAAAAACAATGATTTGGCCTTGTTTTGATCGTTTTTTTGCATGCATGTGTTTGAGACAGTGCAAACATTTTGTCCAAAAAAGAAGGCAGACTTTGAAATGATAGGACACATGTCATCTTCAAACAGAGGCAGGGACTACATCGCTCTGTCTCGCACTTCAGTGGACAGACTGACAGTTTCTTTCTCAGAGCCCTTAATGAACTCTAAATATCACTTATGGCATTTAATTAGAAGTAATCATCCATGGTAAGGTTTGCAGGAGCTGCCTTTGATCGTATGAACACACAGCGATTATGAACACAGATAGGATCTGTCTGAGGAGAGAGGGACAAGGAAAGATAGAGAGATGGCGAGAGAGAGAAGGAGATAGGGAGAGAGAGAGAGAGGGAGGGACAGGGAGAGAGAGAGAGGACAGGGAGAGCGAGAGAGGGATGGAGAGAGAAAGAGAGAGGGGGACAGTGAGAGCAAGAGAGGGCCTGGGAGAGACAGAGAGGAAGAGAGAGGGGGACCGTGAAAGCAAGGGAGGGAGAAAGAAAATGAAAGCAGATTCCCTGTTCAGTCGGTCCACTGGGCATGAGGACGGCCTAATGGCTGTAGCTGACATGCCCTGTGATGACCTGTCCGTCGAGCTGGAGGAATCTGCTCAGCGGAGTTATCAAAGCAGCCGTCGCCGCCAGGTCGAGGTAGTCTGCGTGTCACGAGCATGTCACGGCCGGACCGTGGGGAATTCAGGGCGGCTCCTGTTTGTTCAGCCCTTTCTGAAGCCCCGCTGGCTGTTTCTGTTCTGTGCAGCACACACTCGTGCTCTGTTCTATACACACCCAAGTGTCAAACAGTGTGCGGGTGCTCATTACTTCACCTATGCTTTGTACTTAACCCTAATGCTGAAACTAACACTAACCATAACAGCACCTATGAAGTTCCACTTCATGTACCTGTGTACCTTGCTCTTATTTAATGCCCCCCATCAAGCAGGAGCTGTGATCTCTGCCTTTGTTATTATGATTATTATGATTATGATTATTACTATTAATAATCATCATCATCATCATCATCATCATCATCATCATCATTATCATCACCATCATAAAAGCCTTGATTTAGGGATTTACAAATACATAGTAGCAATTAATACAATATTATTATGTACTGTATATATAATTGTAAGGAAAACAATTGAATATAACACAAATAATTAATAAAAAATTTATGTGGTTTAGCATGGGTCACATATACTATAAGACTGAGATAATGCTCAAACTGCAATTACTACAACAGAAAACAGAAATAGCCTTTGCAGGGCCACACTATGATGCATGTCTTCCGTGCATGTGTTCATCTTTGTGTGACAGTGTGGGTGTGCATTTGAAATGATGTTGTTAAAACCTCCAGGAAGTCAGAAGTCACATTGTGAGAGGAAATTTCACTTCTACTCAGGTAAAAAACAACAGCCTAATGACAGTGATGCCAGCTTTGGGGACTGAGGCATCACTATGATGTATAAGAATACATACCCACTCACCATTCCTGAACACAGAGGAATGTAGAGACTAGCTTATATAATATAATAATAATAATAATAATAATTATAATTATTATTATTATTATTATATTTGTGGGTTTGTATTGTATTGCGTTTAAATCACCTTATTATTACTATCAAAGTCACCAAAGTAATCAAGATACAGTGAATTGTCAAATCTGCTGGTGGCAACCATAAATACACGTATTGCTGTAGCAGCTGAAGATGACGTAGTAACGTTGGTTCACAGCAGCTACAGTAATGCTGGGGTGGCTCATAGTAATGACACATCAGTAGACTGTACACCCAAGCTGGCTGTCTGCTAGGCTACATGTAAACAAGATCATTTCTCACCTTGAGGGGAATCACCGAGCCCAGAGAAGTGTCCGCCCTCACTACAAACTTCTTCTTAGCCTTTAAAACCCCCCAAAAGCCCTAATTGATTTAAGCTGTTAATGTTTGTACTTTAATATTTTCATACTACAACTACCATCACATTTTAGTCAAAAATAGCAAAAAGATTCAAAGTATAACACATTTTCCTTGTATAATGTTAGATTACTGATGATGGGGATGATTGATTATTATTATATTCATAATTGTTATGAATAATAACAACAATGATACAAACAATCATAATAATATGAATAACCCAAATCAGTTTATTATTCATTATAAATAACATTAATAATAATCATAATAATTCAGATGCAGAATTGTCTGTCGGCAGACGGCTGTTGCCCGGCGTCTCATGGGAGCGCTTTGACGTGAGGTGTGACAGTGCTCTACTGTAAAAGCAATTGACCCCCTTCACTGCGGAGGGCAGAAACCTTCACAGCCCACAGCGTCGTCTGCCCCCGGCTCCGCCCATGAATATGCATGCGGGCGGACATGACATCGTGGGCACCATTAATAATCTTGTCATCTGACTTCAGCGCTCAAAGTTATTCCAGCACACCCCATCCCCCTCCCAATTCCACCCCCCAGCCTTTCTTTATAATACCCCCCCCACACACACACACACACCGCCAGCCCCAGCCCAAAGCACTGCACCACTGCTAGAGTCGCTCCAGTATCCTGTAGCGGGGACCCAGAGTGAGAAAAGAATTGATGTAAAATAGAGGGGGAGGAGTGAGGGTGGGAGCTGTTTCCCCCTGGTTGTGGGTTTCATTGGGATTAAGAAGTACAAAATCTGGCAAGTGTGGGGGGGAGAGAGGGAGAGATGGAAAGAGAGAGAAAAGAGAGGGAGGGAGGGAGAGAGAGAGAAACAGAGAGAGAGAGAGAGAGAACGCTGGGGTCTAATGGTATGCGGGCTGACCTTGAATAGCAGCTATTGGGGCGGACGGCTCTTGGCGAGGCAGCTTGTGCAATCGGGGGGTTCTGGTTTCAGCTCTCTCCAGTCATCCATCATCCTGGGCCTATTCTGCTCTCTGACATTTAACACCCAGGACCCCAGAACGGGCTCACACCAAACCCAGGGACTTCACAAATATCAAATTGAATGGAATGACGCTCTTTCTCTCTCTCTCTTTCTCTTTCTCTTTCTCTCTTTCCCTCTCTCTCTCTCACTCACTCTTTCATGAGTGGTACAACTGAAGTTAAGCAGACAGAAATTAAAAATTCCCCGCAGCAACAGACTGCTGACCACCTCCCCTCTCACTATTCCCTTTACGCACACAAAAGAGAGAAAGGAAACAAGTCAAGGCCTATTAGAATACATGTAAGTGTGCATACGAGTGTGTGTGTGCCTGTGTGTATTTGTGTATGTGTGTGTGTTTGTGCCTGTGTGTTTGTGTGTGTGTGTGTCAGTGACTGTGGTTGGGTTGCTGGGTGAGTGAACCCATTTTTTTCTTCTGAAAGCAAAGTGGTGATTGTAGTTGAAATATGAAGATGAGGATAGAGAGAGAAAGAACGAGACAGACAGACAGAGAAATTATAATTCATATCAACCTCGGGGGCATCTGAGGATAACCTGGGAGCAGGGGGCGTGGCCTATTCCTCTCCTCCAATTGGCACTGCTAATTAGCCCTGGGGGTTTCCACAGACATGCCCCGCCCTGCCCAGTACAAAGCACAGTGGATAAAGTCATGTCTTTGCAGAATACCTTTTTTTGTGTGAATGGTACCACTGTACCACTGCCCCCGTACCATTGTGTAACCCATGGCGACAACAGGCATGGCAAACAAGCCTCGTGTTTACCAAAAAAAAAACTGTTTCTCATTTTCAAGTCTTGTCAGGTGTCATTTTTAGACCAGCCAATCAGGTTGAAGGGCTTTTTTTACTTCAACGCTTTTCTTAGTGAGCGCAGATAATGTTTCTTCCATCAAAACAAATTTTACCCTGGCGGAAAAAATTAAATAAGAAAAACCATCCTCATACATGCATAGGCTTTTCAGTGAATAACAATCTATTCTAGATAGATACTGTATGTTCAGTATACCCAGTGACAGTATAAAACATGGCTTTTAATTCATGTAATTGGTATTAATTTTATTATAATCTATTTGAATGACATGATTAAACTCCCTCCCCCCTTTTTAATTTCCCTGGCAATAGGAAATGAGCTCATGGTGCGAAGGCTACAGTTGTTTTCATTTTGTTTTTAGGTCAGTGGGTCATATTAAGAAGATATTAAAATGTTCATAATTTAAAGGGTTGGGGTGGAGATGGGGGGTGTGGAGATGGGGGGTTGTGGAGAAGACTAGTCAAATCAAGTCAAATTTCTAACGACTCTTTGGAAAGACGCCCAGTGTGTGAAAATTGGGCTTGCGTCAGCCGTGGCTTGACAAATTAACACCACGTGTTAATTTGATCGAAACAAAAAAGAGTTCCACATCCTGTCAATTAATCGCATTAAGATGAATTTCTCTGAGAACATTTCCCACTGACTTGGGGATGGAGTGGGAGGTGAGCCTTCAGACGTGTCATCCTCACGTCAGCCAATTAATGACCTGTGGCCACAATGTGCCAAAGACAGGAAGCCTCCACATTGTGTTGTCACCATCACTGTACTCACACACAAATACAAGCACATTAATGAAAACCCAGGATAATATGCTGTTACCTAACCGTGCGTTTAAGAATCACTTAACAGCACAAATCAGCCAGTCTTGAAAGGGCGTGCCAAGGAATGACTTTGCTCAAAACGTAAAAGGCATTTTGTTTTACGCGCTCATGGCAGAGCTAAATAATGCAATGTAATGAAGACCTATCTGTACAGACACTTTTATGGGCCTTTTCTGGACTGCCTAAATCACTCTACCAGCCCCCCGGTGAGGATTTCACATGTGGGGGCCAGATAGCATCTCCCCAGGACTCCATTCATACTTGTGAGTCCTCGGCCTGATAGCTTCTTTTTTGGATCGCCTGGGCCTCAGAGATAGACGTTTCTTCCCTTTATCTTCCTCCACTCCACTCGGCGAATACTAAGCGTGTCGCCAGGCGGCTCAGGACACCTTCGCCGCAGACCGGGCCCGCCGATGTTCTCTGCGGTCCTTGTGCTCGAGATTCCAAGGGCATTCATGCGGCCTCGGGGACTCTTCCATCCCAGCCTATAACAAGCTGGATGATGCTATCTTATAGAAGCCCGGAGAGATCTACACCGCTGGCGTTGATAAAAAGCAAAACATGGACACTGTGTTCAAGTGGTCCTCTTACAAATAATTGTGTGAATGCATGAATGTTGGTAACAGTATTCAAAGAGATGTATCTGAAGCGTAAGAGGATGTGTACATTTGACATTTTCTTTGTGGGTGATCTGTTTTGCCTTTGCTATCAAGCCCTGAACATGCTTCTGTGTCCAGAGGGCAGGAGGGAAGTTAGTCGATGCACTCTGACCCCTGCACCTCCTGTGAATTCCTTATTCATGTGGATTTATTCCCATTTTAGACAGGACAAAAATGATATTGTAAAAACATCAAACATTTTATACTCAAAGTTATAAAAAATCTGTATCAGTGCCATATGATAGGCCTGAAAGCAAATGTATGTTTTTGACATAATCCATACTAACGGCTCTGGGGAGGGGGAGTATTTTTTGGGGGAAGGTAATTAATAATTTCATAAATTTGTTACTGATCATTAATATTAAAATGCCATAGTAGTTACAGAGATTCAAAGTGGTGCCACAGAGCAGTGCCTGCCACGTGTTGTCTGACCGACTGGTGGATAATGACATCATCAGGGTGTGTCCCACCAGCTGCTTAAACTGTTGGGTCGCACTCTGATGACATCGTGGCCGGCCAGCTGGTCAGTGTGGGATGCGTATTTCAGGATCATAAGCAATTTTTCAAAGTGCACGTTTCTCAATATCAAATCATACTGACCCTAATGATTTGGGATTTTACTAACTCAAGGCATAAAGATGAATCATAAACATATTCAAATGGCAATACAATAATCAGCATTAAAAATGCCTCATTCAATATGAATGCATTTATTAACATGAATACATTTATCAAGAATGGCAATCTTAAGTGCTCCAACAGGAGCTTTATTGTGTTTTTGTTTTTATAATTCAGTGGGAGAAACACACTGACACTGCTGCAGTGGTGGAAGTATATTGTCTCGGCAAACAGACACAGCTGCGCACGGCATTCTGGGAAGGGCCCGAGATGGTCTCTCACCCTCGTTAATGTTTGCCTGGGCTTTCAGCTGTGTGACAGGCCCGATTTAATCTCGTACGGGGTCAGCTTCAGAGTGAGCCCAGACACTGGCACATGCACTGCCAACAACCTGCTAATTAGCAGGACATCTTTTGATTGGCTAATATCAGAGTTGTGAATTTTTGGGAAGGGGCTGGGGGGGTGGTGGTGGAATAACTTTGAGTGCTGAAGACAGATGACAAGATTATTAATGGTGCCCACGATGTCATGTCCGCTTCCATGCATATTTTATTGATAACACAGGGCTATAGCTGTAGCCTACTATACTATCTATTCTGTATATCACAAATCTGAATCCAATTTATGTATAAAAGTATATATATATGTACATACGGTACATATACAGGATACACACACACAATTTTAAATAAGGGGCTAAAAGAAAAAAATTTTTTGAATGTCTAATAATTTTCCAGAGAAATTTCAGTTTTTACATCATGTGATTTAAGAATGATCTTTGAGTGTTCAGGATGCAGCATTCCAATCTGTGTCCTTCTCATTTCCAAAGGTTGCGAGGTCACCTGGTAATATCCCGGGCGGGAAAAAGGCATGCTTATTGGACAGTGAAAATTAATTTTGTTCAATACTATGCTAGCGCGATAAGAGGTCAATCTGTGATCCCTTGTCTTCGTCGCTGACAGATGTAAATAATCAAAAGCGGTCCTACCTCTGGGGGTGTGGGGGGGGGGGTTTCTGAGGCTCAGCCCAGATGCAAGAGCGTACAACCTGCCCCCCTAATACCAGCCCTGCCACTGTAGGATGCGGAGGGAGGATGGGGAACACTCTGGGGTAGGGGAAGGGGGGGCATGATTGATGGAGTTGAGGTTGGTCTATAAAGGGCAGTCGCAAGAGTGAGGAGATAATCAGAGAGAGGGCATCTATGGGGCGGGTTGGCCCCCTCCAAACTGAGGGGAGAGAGGAGACCGGCGCAGTCAGGAGCGCTGATGATGAAATTCTGAAGGTCAAACATAACAAGAGGCACCTTACAGGGGTCACGACCTTATCCTTGCTTTTTGTTTTGGTCTCCCGCCCCTCCCCTCCCTGTACACAAACTGTGAACACACGAACACACACACACACACACAAACATATATACACAAACACAAACATGCACACACACACACACACACAAGCGCGAGCACACACACACAGACACACGATGGGAGAAGGGGGTCACGTTGCTCCTTTGTTTATCTGACCTCCAGATGGCAATTCTGCATTTGATAAGAGCAGAGCCGGCCTGGTATCGGCCCCGGTATCCTTGTAGAATTGATTAGCGAGCTGCGGGAGAGCGTGGAATATAATACATAGAGGCGGCGCGGGAAGGCTGCGCAGAGAGGGGGCGGGGGCCAATGCACGACACTGCCTCGCCAGTTACCTGCAGCCCACCACTTAAGAGCGGAGTCACTGGGGCGGGGGCATGGCAGAGGGGAGAGGAAGGAGTCATGGCTATTCCTCACACCCATGCGACACGTACGCCAAACATACCGGAGAAGGTGGGGCTTTGACGTTAATGAGGGTCAGCTCCACCGTGGTTCTCCCAGCTGCACCCACTCGAGCACTCTGACATAAAAAATTAAGCAGCAGTCAATATGAATACAGGTTTGAGGTTGAGGTTGGCGTTGAGGGTTGAGGGTTGAGGTTTGAGGATGAGGGTTGAGGTCAAGGTTAAGGTCAAGGTTAAGTTTGAGGGTTGAGGCTGGGGTTGGGGTTTGAGGTTGTGGCACCGTCAATGTACTGAAACCATGCGACACGTATGCCAAACATACCGGAGAAGGTGGGGCCATGACGTTAATGAGGGTCAGCTCCACCGTGGTTCTCCCAGCTGCACCCACTCAAGCACTTTGACATTAAAAATTAAACTGCAGTCAATATGAATACAGGTTTGAGGTTGAGGTTGGCGTTGAGGGTTGAGGTTTGAGGATGAGGGTTGAGGTCAAGTTTAAGGTCAAGGTTAAGTTTGAGGGTTGAGGCTGGGGTTGGGGTTTGAGGTCAATGTACTGAAACCGGGTTTAAAGAACCAGAGCCGGTTTTAATTTGGGCATGAGAGAGCTCGGCTGGAGTGCAGGATATCTGTATGTTCCACTTGGATACAGGATCAAATTATTAAGGTGGTGATCTCAAAGTACCCCAAAAATACTTAATACAAAAGTCCTGAGACCTCAGATAATGTTATTATGTATGAATAGCGTTGATGATATATAGTGTACCCAACGGCTTTCACACCTGTGCATGTCTGGAAGACTGCAGGTGTGGTGTACCTGTTTTTAAGAGATTTGCTTGCTGAATTCCTGGACTGGTTTGTGCTGTGATGTGTCAGTCAACACTCTGTATATGGAATAATGGAATGAGGCTGGGCTCTTTTTAAATACAGGTGAACCTGACAGGTGAACAAGACACCTTTCTATATTCAGGATATATCGTCTGCTCCCCATACTGAATAACAACAAGGGACAGTTTATTTACATGCGCACACTGCTCAATACTTCATCTGTGATGTTATGGGTGTAAAATAACTCCACTGATCATCCGGACCGTTAAAACGGCTGTATTCTTATTCCGCCTCTCCATACAAGGGGGGGATTTGGGACAATGTTGTCACAACAATGTGGGCACAGAAATGAAGCCTCGTTCCACATTTCTGGTTTAATTGATCTAATCTGAGAGTGAGTAGACCGTTACTTGCAAATATAAAGCTACAGTTGGTATGCAGGTCTGGATTTAATCAACATTTGTCCTTAACTTTGACTTACCATTATATGCAAGCGTTAAATTATTTTGTCATGAACAAGTAAATCTTTGCACTTTCCGAATTTTCCGTCTTGGCGAAGAAAGTAAAGAACTCTTTTTTAAAAACTTTTTTTACTTGTACTGCACGACGGAGAGGGATCTTCACTCCTGCTGCACATTCAGAATCACGAGGTGAATATAACCCCCCAAGGTTGCCGTTGAAGAAGTGCTGATCTGTCTCGGACTCAGATCTGCAAATATAAAATATGGGGGGAGGAGGGGGTGGGGGTGTAAACTGCTCTGTGCAGGTTCTGCTCTGTGAGGGAGCAGATATTTTAGAAAGGACATCCATTCATTTATGAGTCCGGACATAAATTAATCGGGGGATGTTCCCTCTTGACCTGGCTGCAAGGTTATTGTTGTCTCCCCTCTCTCTGCTGACCCCCTTTTCTGTGGCAGTGGTGACCTTTGGGAAGAGTGTGTGTGTGTGTGTGTGTGTGTGTGTGTGTGTGTGTGTGTGTGTGTGTGTGTGTGTGTGTGTGTGTGTGTGTGTGTGTGTGTGTGTGTGTGTGTGTGTGTGTGTGTGTGTGTGTGTGTGTGTGTGTGTGTGTGTTGTGTGTGTGTGTGTGTGTGTGTGTGTGTGTGTGTGTGTGTGTGTGTGTGTGTGTGTGTGTGTGTGTGTGTGTGTGTGTGTGTGTGTGTGTGTGTGTGTGTGTGAGTGTGTGTGTGTGTGTGAGTGTGTGTGTGAGTGTGTGTGTGTGTGTGTGTGTGTGTGTGAGTGTGTGTGTGAGTGTGTGTGTGTGTGTTTACAGTCTGGAACTGCAGTGTGCAGAGGGCTGTGGGGGGGGGGGGCATCCGTTTCGGCAGCCGCACCATCCTGCCACACTTGACGGAAAACTGCCAGGAAACGGATTGCTGTTTCCTGAGTTCAAAACACACTTAATCAAAATCAAAATAACATATTAAAGCATAATCATGCAATACACTCAATCATGGACTACACCTTAAATATATATGTATATCATTTTTGCCGCCTCAGCTGATTCATATTTGGACATTATTTAATTAGTCTACAGATCAAAGAGTTTACTTCAGTGACTAGTTGGCTAAACTTCAGTCACTGTAGTCTGATGCAGACAGTCCTGATCAGTATATTTGTATTATAATGCATTAGTGTTCCATTATTGTGTGCTATAAGGCATGTGTTTGGGGACTTTAGTCCCATGTGATTTCTTGAGCCAGTTTTGAGGGCTAACACCGTTCAGAGTGTGTGTGAGTATGTGGTGTGCGTGTGTGTGTGCGTGTGTAGTGTGTGTGTGTGTGTGTGAGTATGTGGTGTGTGTGTCTGTGTGTGTATGTGTGTGAGTATGTGGTGTGTGTGTGTGTGTGTGTGTGTGTGTGAGTATGTGGTGTGTGTGTATGTGTGTGTGTGTGAGTATGTGGTGTGTGCATGTGTGTGTGTTGCGCAGGGACTTTTCCGAGTGGCACTCATGCCATTTAATGTTGGTGTCAAAAGTGGCCTGTGCTCTGAGGGAGGATTTGGCCGTTTCTGTTTGAATAGCGGTAAGCTGGCAGGCAGGTCTTTGTGTGGGCCAGCTCTGCCCGCCTGGGTCCCAATGAGTTTAATCAGCTGAGAAAAAATTGTGAAAAGGGCGTCGTCCAATCCTGCGTACCCCAACCCATAACACCCCCCCCCCCCATCCATTCTTTGCCAATCACAGTGAAAGGTGAGGGTGTCTCTCCCTTCTCTCCCTCCTTGCTCTACGGATTATCAAGAACACTTCAATTACGGCCAATCAATACATTCCTGGTGTGGAAGGAGACGGCCCGCACAGATAAATTAGATAGACTTTAGGTGTGGATGTGACTACAAAGCAATGGATTAACACTGATATGCATCTCTTAATTTACATCAAGAGTGTGGGCAGTTTCCCAACAGCCGAAGAGGCCTCTCTCGCTGTTTCTCTCTCTCCCTCTTTCTCGCTCTCTCGCTCTCTCCTTCTCTCTCCGGCTCCAATGCAAGCTCTCCTCAGCTCTAATTGAAAGCCGACTTTTTGAAAAATTGCCTCTTTAAGTGGCAGCTAAGGTAAGAGCTATCCTGCCTGCATACTGTGGGAGATTAAAGCCTTCTGCAGTCATTACGACGTTAAAGCAGGGGGCCTTTGAGTGTGTGTGTGTGTGTGTGTGCATGTGTGTGAGTGTGTGTGTGGGTGTGAGTGTGTGTCATGTGTATGTGTGTGTGTGTGTGTGTGTGTGTGTGTGTGAGTGTGTGTGTGTGTGTGTGAGTGTGAGTGTGTGTGTAGGTGTGTGTGGGTGTGAGTGTGTGTGTGTGAGAGTGTGTGTGTGTGTGTGAGTGTGTGTGTGGGTGTGAGTGTGTGTGTGTATGTGTGTGTGTGTGTGTGAGTGTGTGCATGTGTGTGTGTGTGTGGGTGTGAGTGTGTGTGTATGTGTGTGTGTGTGTGAGTGTGTGTGTGTGTGTGAGTGTGTGTGTAGGTGTGTGTGGGTGAGTGTGTGTGTGTGTGTGTGTGTGTGTATGCCTAATAGATCTATTTCACTACCCTATCATGCATTACTGTTTGAGGACATATTACTTATGAAATAAAGGAACTGGGGAATGATATTGATGATGATGATGAAGATGATGATAATAATAAACCTTTTTTTTAAAGGCACTTTAGCTGACCTTGATTAAAAGCAAGATCAAGATGAAGATCATTAAGTCAATTAAATTAGCCTGTCATGTTTCAGGGAGGGGGTTCTGAAGGATTCACATTAATGAAGCACTGATTGTGTTTACATGACCCTGGCGTTAGTGTTTGAAATTGACCTCAGCATTTGCATAATTGAGTGGTGAAAGGGATTGGAGGGTAAGGTGTGGCGAGGTTTGAGCTCTGGACCCCCGGGTCACTGATCTCAAACCCCAGATGGGGGGATTACTCTAGTGGAAGATACATCAATATTTCAAGTCAAATTTAAATTTGGACAAATGTGGTACACAATGTACATGGTCACAAACCTGCCAGCATTGTGAAAAGCCCTGGATAAAGATAAAAAAATGACTATTAAGACTACTATTACTGCTGTTACTATTATTACAACTACTGCAACTAGTACTACTTCCACTACCTACTGGTAACACTACCATTACTACTTGTGCTACTACTACTACTACTACTGGTACTACTAGTACTGCTTATAAAACAAATCATAATAAAAAAATGATAAGAAGAAGAAGAGCCAGAATTGAAAGTAGCCCTGGGTAAATAACAAACCATAAATAGAAATGTCATGTAAAACGTGATATTCAGGTGCTGGCGGATAGCGTAGTGGTCTAACGCATCCGTATTTGGCTGGTCCTGTACGAGTGTGAGCTGCATATGAGGGACGCGGTTCTGTCTCTGCCTGACCGTCTCTGGCCATTTCCTGATCGGGGGCAGCATTTGGTTGTTCACTCCTGAGGGAGGGGGGAGGATGGTCGGCATGCACTCCCTGTGACGCATGTAAGGTGTCTCCAGAAAGGGAGCTGGTGAGTTCCGTCTCAAAGGAGGTGGCTCATCGCCGGCCTCGGAGAGTAGTTTGCCCCATAGAGATGGACGGCGAGTTCGTGGGGGAGGCTTAATCAAAATAAATGGAGGGTATAATTGGCAATAGAAATATAATAAACAAAATATAACTCTGTGTAAACTGAAAATGAAAAAACACTGAAAATAAAAAGAACATCAAGAACAACAACAAATGTCAAAAACCTGTCACTGCTCTTGCAGTGGATGAGAAAAGAAGGGGGCCTAAAAAGAAAAAAGAGAGAGGGAAGAAAAAAGTAAAAGTGGATGAAGAGATAAGCGGCGTGTGAACCCCCCAGGGACAGAGCAAGGTCTTCCTGTGGCTGACCCCTCGTCTGTGAAGGCCCTCCAGGTCCTTACCCCCCTGACCCCCTCCCTTCCTCCCGGGAGACTCTGTGAAAACACCCCAATACAAAGTGGCCCACACCTGTGAACCTCTCCCCTCCTGTCCCCTCCCCGCTCCTCTCCTCCCTACCAAAATCAACTTGCCAAACTGTGTTTGTGAAGAAAGAAAGAGTTGCACTTGGGTTTACTTGTAAATCAGAGTTAGGCACAAATATTGAATGAGTTGCAGGGGACATAAAATGTCTTTGACTTTATATTACATTTTATTCGATTGAAAATGACAGTGTGCTGCCATTTCAAGCTGGCTGTGCAGCTGAGATAACCAAGGAAAACGTATAGCACTGCAATCAATTTGCAGGACAAAGAGACATAAAAGTTTGATATGATGAAAAAGTTTGTCTGAATTAGTGAAGATACAGGCAATAGAGACCCATGACCACAGGGCATAATCTCATTTTATTTCCTTAGCATTAGCTTAGACCATCAGCAGAATCCCCATCTATTTTGTGCCATACACATGGGACATCTTAACTGGCTATATCTGTTCAAGGGAACTATAAACTGTGAGCTTCATCTGTTCAGATAAGTTTCAATAGAAATACAACAGACAAAGCGCTTTTAAATTTAGTCGAAGAGTAAACGATATACTCTTCTCGAAGAGTACATTGTTCGGTATGGAAAACGTCACATGCTTCGTGAACACTCAGTGATCCATAAAGCAAAGAGGAAGCAAAAGCATTGTGTGGTACTCAAAAATGACAACACCACGTGTGGTAGTAAAAACCTGATAAGCCACAGATGTAACCCCCTTCAGGGTATGGAGTGGTTTGTTGTGATGGCATCAGTTTAGGGGACTCTCTCAGAACACGGAGACCACTGAACCATCTCCAACTTTTTGTCTCTGGGGGAGCAGCGCTGCTATAGATTACACCGCAAGACCGTAAGTGTTGTTTGGGAGCATAATGCAGCCGGTCACAGAAGCCCCCCCGTCACAAAAATAAAGGGGCCTCTCTCTGAACGCCCCCCCATCCCGCCAGCTCCCACGGTTGGTGTTTGGAAGCGATCCGTCCCGAGCGGAAAGCTCACACCCCCCCTCATCCCAGAGGGGCTGCTCAGACAGCCCACTACATGGCCTCCCTTTGTCAGCCAAACGGACGCCAAACTGTTCTCCAATTAGAATTTGCAAGAATTTATCTTGATCGATGATCAAAACAAAAAAATCTCCCAGGCCCTTCTCTCTCTCTCCCTCCCATTCTCTTTCTCTCTCTACTCCCCCATTGGCCCCCTCCTTTTTCCTGGAATCAGTTACTGAAAGAGTAAGAGTGGTGATTTCCTGCAATATGACACTCCTATGGGTCTTCATTGCCCTCCATTTGCACAACATGGCCAAACGGTTTTCCCTTTTTTTCATTGTTTTTTTTTTGTATTGATGAGACGTGATACGAGAGTCGATCCTACTTTTTTCTCAACGTTGTTTTGCAATCCCGTCTTGGCCCGCTCCACTGGTTAAACATGGCTAATCTTCATTAGGCAATTTGTAAAAAGCAGTGATTAGGATCTGCAGTATCAGCACACATTTATGCAGTGGGACACAGGTTAGTGTTACAGATATGCACTGTGTGTGTGCTGGGGCGTGCGCTGTACCTGTGTTTCAGCCTAAAACATCACCGTGAGGGCCAGAACAGTAATCACAAAACCATGTGCATCCAGTAATTCATGAGAGACTGGTATCTACTCCACAGCGGATCGACTTGTCCTCACCAGCCAATAAATTCACACACAGTTATATAAAAAACAGGCCCTCTGTGGTTAATAAAAGGGGATACTTTAATCTGGAAACATTAACTACAACCCGCTTGGAAACAGGCCACATCATTATAGCATATTAGTCGTGTTTAGAAAGTGCGTCCCATTGTGTTCTAATGGCGGAGAGACGCCCCCTCCCTGCCAATCGGAATCGTATCTAGCTAAACAACCCCCCCGTCCAGCTTCCCGCTGAGAGGTGATTCAGCCGCCCCCACACTGGTCCCCCCCCATGTTTTGTAAACTTGTCAAAAAGGCGTGCTCCAGTCTTCACGCCTCGCCTCCAGCCGTTTACATGAAGCTAAGCCCTCTGATTGGCTTTGACCGGCGGAATGGCTACACCTGCGAGGCTAAGGGCAGGCCAGGCCATCACACAGCATACTGGACCTGCAGTATCCACCCTACCTATTTGAAATTAATCACATTACCTATCCAACGTGCCTATTGTATATGAATCCCTTTACCTATGCACAGTGCCTATTGGGTATTAATAATGTTACCTATGCACAGTGCCTATTGTATATAGATAATGTTATCTGATGCCTCGGGAAAAAAATGGACATTCATCAGATGAAAGATATCACGGTTCAAATCACACAGCACACAAATTGTGCTCAAATCATGACATTGGCCGAAGAGAGACAAAGTGCATCGTATGCTCTTGTGCGAGCATCAGTTTCTGTTCATTTGCACTGCCTTGATGTACATACTCTTTTAAACTCAGTAATGCATGTACCTCACACAAATAAATGCTTGTTGCAAATTGTAGGTCGGCCTCCTTTTGCTTTATTTTTTGTTTCCTGTCTTTGTCTTTTTGAGCACGTGCATGTTGCTATATTTTGTCCACAAGTAATGACACGACAGAATCAGATCAGATCACCTTGGAGAATCATTTTAACTGTAATTTCCCACTACCACACAGTGGAGACCAGCATACAGAACACGTAATCATTTCATATGATCTTCTCCTTATACTCTTTTATCCCCGTTTTTTTTTTTTTTCAACAAAAAATTAGGGCTCAAAAACAATTTAAAAAAAGCTCACAACTTTACAGCTTGGTTTTTTCAAACCAGTGAGAATTCTGCCTTTTGAGAATCCTAATCGTGTGAATAGAGTGAGTGAATACCATATATGTATTTTTGAAAATAACGAAATAAGAAAATGAAATGTAAAGGACTAAAGGAGGTCTTTATTGAGTGGAGATGCTGTCTGCACAGGTGCTTGGACAGTGATCTCTCTTTAAGCCCACTGTGGCCTCAGCTTTGTCCTGCGCTTTTAATATAAGAGTGATGGCTGATTGTGCAGGCGCTATGAAGGCCCCTTTAAGTCCCTCACCCAACAAAGATGTTAAGTGACATTGTGTTAGGAGAGATTGACCCCCGTGATCCCCTTGAGGGTCTACACTCTGGGCGCTAAGGAAAGCTAAGGGCCAAGTCTCTGTGTGCGTCCGTTTTTCTTCAGGGGGGACATGGGAAAACACGTCTCAGTTTTTACAGCTGCCCCGGCTCATGGTCACGTGATCTCATCTCGAGAAAGAAGCGTCTCGACCTTGGACGAACTCGCCCCATATGCAGTGGAGGTTTTCTGTTGTGTTTTTCTTATTGACGAAGGAGTCGTGCATATATGCGAATATACAAAGACCGTGCGTGAAGGATCATGGCTTTGAAAATGCTACAGACTGTTCAGTGCTCCTGGCAGAAGGGCAGGCAAATTACAACATCACATCACTGACATCCACTTTAATCAAAAAGTTAGGTATGGAATGTAAAAAATATAAGCAAAGGCATTGCAGAAATCTGACAATATGTGTGTTTGTGTGCGTGTGTGTGTGTGTTTGTCGAAATGTTGATTATCTCCCAATTTCTTGTGATTAGGATTCTTCTTCTTCTTCTTCTTGTGATTAGGATTATATTTTTATTATATATATCATTATACTATATAAAGTTACAAAATACAACTTGTATTTTCTTTCCTTTGTCCTTTTTTCAACTGTCTTTGCATGAATCAATGTATTAACTGTTTTGATGCATTCTTCTATACCCACAGAAGTGACGTTGTAAAGTTGAAGTCTTACAAATAACCCTTAACGATCAGAGGTCCAGGCGGGGTGTTGGCCAGCAGAAAAGGCATCCATCTTCAGACATCCATGTGCCTCCAGCTGGCCCCTTAACCCCCAGCTCAGTCCAGTCAGGACAGAACCTCTAATGAGCCTGAACGGACTGCCCAAGCTATTCCAGCTGTTTTTCCAGGTTCCACACAGATACAAAAAAGGTAATAACATGCTTTTGTGTCTTTTTACTCATCGTCCCTATGGATATACATTGACAACGTTGTAAAATAAAACCTTGTATCTCTGTTTTTTGAGTGTGACACACAAATAGAAAGCTTGCATCATCAGCTGTGGTTGATGTTTTGTGGTTCTGTGACTGGTAAAGTTTATCAAAAAAACCTTTGCTGAAAAGTTGTGGAGGGTTTTTGGAGATACAAGTTTTTTCTCACAATGCTTAAGATATACTTTTTAGAGTAATAAACAGCCATAAACACGCACCTCAGGCCCATTTAAATACATTCTTTCAACCAAAAATGTGATATTTTTAAAGAATACAGTTAAAAATACAGTGGGGATGTCTGGGATTATAAAAATAATGCATGTCTGCACTCACACAAGAAAGCACCCATCGTTTGACACATGGTGTGTTTCTCTGCAATCTTCAATGCAATGCACTCTGTTACTTTTCTTTGTGAGAAAACACGACAGGTATGTGAAATAAAAATGACTGGCTAATATTACATTCTCACATAAAATAAATTCAACTAAAAGTGAAGTTATTTTTCCATTGACGTTCGAGGCCTGAATAACATTCTTCCCAGCCTGATTATTCCCACACATTTTGTGTTTTTTTGGCAGAGAATCGCGGTCTCCAGAGGCCTCGTTTCTTTTCCAGTCAGCGAGGAACTTGTCAGGAAGAGATTGGCATTTCCCAAAGAGGGGAGGGAGCGCATGCAAGAGACCAAGAGAGAGAGGGAGGCTGGAGGGTGAGAACAAACTGGAGGGGCAGAGTTAAAGGAAGGAGACTGCGAGGGATGGAGGGAGGAGAGGAGAAGAGAGGGGAGAGAGAGGATGGGATGGGATGGAACAGCCAAGGGAAGAGTACAGATGCCAGAGGGGAGGCTGCAGCCACAGGAAGCGCTTGGGGAGATGGGGGAGGAACCAACATTCAGGGCTTGGCTATGCTAGAGACCTTCATCCTTTTGTGTGCATGTTAAAAACAATCTGTAAAATACAGGGGAAGGCAAGGACGGAGGCTATATAATGAGGAAAAGGGCCTATATACAGCATCAAGCCTATATGATGATGGGTGGGGCCTAAATTATAAAGGTATGAGGGCTATATAAGGTGGGGTGGGCCCTATATAACAAGTGGTGGAGCCTACATAATGATTGTTCAGGTCTTTATAATGAGAGATGGGGCCTATAAGAAATTGAAGATGATGTAACTCTCATACTGAACATAACCATTTCTGATCATTACTGTGTTTTCTTTGATACTACAGTATAGCTAAAAAACAGTATGGAGCCTATCTCTAAGAAGCGTTAATGCTGTAGTATCTGAATCAGCTTCTACATTTTCTAGTATCATCCACAGTCAGTCATTATTAGATCCTGATTCTGTATTTAGCAAAGGCGGGCACTGTACACGACAAGATAAATGATTTCAATGCCAGACTGAAAACTGCTCTAGATTTAGTAGTCCCAGAAAAAAAAGTTTTATATTATAGCTTTGACCTGGAATACTGAAGCTGTCCAACTGCTAAAAAAAGAATGTTGCAAAGCCGAATGTAAACGGAGGAAAACTAAACCTACGGTCCATGATGACATCCTTAAAAGATCTATAGCAACTTAATACAGTACGGCAGTGCGTTCAGTAAGGCAATCTTACTTTTCCAAAATGATCAATGAGAGTAACAATCGAGTATTCTTTTCGACTATGGACCACCTCCTAAATCCGTCTCCGCACAGTATTTTATGGCGAAAAGCAATATTAGATCCAGAATCCTTCTTACTCCCAGATCAGATTTTCCCTCTAGTCTCCCTCTTACCAGCCTGAGCTCCTTCTGCAAAACAAATGAACAAGAACTCAATTGGCACATTGTTACTCAATTAAAATCCTCTACCTGCCACCGTGGCCCTATTCCAACTGGCTTCTTTAAAGAAGTTTTTGATAGCCTAGTGACTGATGTGTTACATATAGTGAACTGCTCTATAGATACAGGCATTTTCACGAAGCTTTGAAAACTGCCACTTCTGAAGAAAAATAACTTGGACGGCTCTGTCCTGAGCAATTACAGACCTATTTCAAAGCTTCCTTTTTAAGTACGATTTCATAAAAGGTTGTCTTTAAACAGTTTAATGAATACTCTGAATAACAACAACATTCATGGAAAATGTCAGTCTGGTTATATATCAAAACACAGTACAGTGACTGCTCTAGTGCAGCTCCTGAATGACTTAAGATTAAATTCTGACACTAACAATATGTCCGTTCTTACTCTTTGGATCGAATCTAAGTACTGCCATTGATCATGGTATTTTAATCAATCGCCTTGAACACTGGGTAGGTTTCACTGACTGAGCCCTAAATTGGTTTGAAATGTACATAACTGTTTGAAAAACATTTGTCAGTCTAGGTGACTATGTTTCAAAGAAACATGATATAGTATGTGGTGTTCCTCAAGGATCTATTCCTGACCAAGACTGGGCAATATTATTCGTAAACATAGTGTCAACTTCCATAGTTATGCAGACGACACACTGTTATACATGTTTTTTGAGCCAAAAGACCCTGATTATTTAAATCCACCAATGAGCTCTTTATCTAGCATTGTAGACTGGATGTACCACAATTATGACCTATAGAAATCTGTCAGTCAGCATTTTTAAGAAACAGCTCAAGACATATTCTTATACTTTTGCTTCTCATTAGCTTTTTACCATTTTCACATATCAGATTTTATTTGGTTATTTATTTTATTTATCCTGTTTTAATTCATCATTTTACTTCCCTTGACGTGTCTTGTTTTATTGATGTTATATTCTGTTTTATTGGCTAACGCTCTTAACATTTCTTGCTTTTATTGATGTTTTATAGTTTTATTTGCTTACTCTTAACATTCCTGTTTTTATATCTTGTTTTATTTTGTCTGTGAACCACTTTGAGCTGCATTTCAATGTATGAAAAGTGCTGTATAAATAAAGTCTATTATTATTATGAGAGAGAGAGGGTGTGTCCTATACAAAGTGGGTGTGTCCTATATAGAGAGGGGTGTGTCCAATATAACAGAAAAAGCTGTGTAATCAGAGGGTCATAGGTTTCAGGACCCAGAGGGGGTGTGGCTGTAGTACCCTTTGCCTACATAAATAATATAAAATAAAAAATAAATAACATTTAACCAAATATACAAAAAACAGGAAATGCAAGCTCTGGACAGAGGCATCTGTTGAGAACATAAATAACACATTACCCCGTTTCACGAACAGCACCCCAATTCACTCGCAGACGTGCGTGGAGTAGTGCGACTCAGGCCAGTGGATATACTTGGCCAGTGGATTAGACCAGCGTCCAGGCTTAAAGGAGACTACTTCGGCCTGTGGGCCAGGAGAGGGCAAAAGCCCTGACCCCTTCCCCCCCCCCCCCCAGTAAACACTGGCTCTGGGAGGGGGGGTTTAGCCCCGGTCTAAGGGTTCGGATCAAAGGTCCACAGACAATAGACAGCTTCTTTTGTATGGCTCTGTATGGAATCATCAGCTGCCTGGTGACAGAGGAGTGACACATGCCTTTTCTACGAATTTAACTTCCTTCATGCTAACGTTAAGATTGACAGCATGATGGTGGTTGGGGGTGGTGGTATGGGAGGGGTCGAGGGGCAGGGGGCACATGGAGGTAGTGTTTAAATCCTGCACTTGTGCATTTTCCAGCATGACACACATCTGAGGAACTCTGCTTACAGCATGAAAAAGTTATAATTGTATTCTTCCTCCTAAAATTCCTTCCTCCATGATATCTGGGATTGCACTGTCTGACCGCTTAAAGACCAGGTCAAAGCAGGTTCAGCCAGAGGCCAGGGAATGCAAATGAAAGACTTTGTAACAGGTTTTGTCTCAGGGTTTAAGCGGTCACATGATGCCAATGAGTTCTTCATTGTAATAAAGGGTTCTGGCACTTCTGTTTTGGTTTGGAGTGTATTTTCCTGGCATGGTTCAAATCAACTCAACCCCTTAGAGGGCAAAGTAAACACCAATAAATACAAAGCCATTCTGAGTGATCACCTTCATCCCATGGTGAAGCATTTCTACCCCAATGAGAGTGGTCTCTTTCCAGGGTGAAAATGCCCCCATCCACGGAGCACGAGTGGTCACTGAATTTTTTGATGAGCATGAAAACCATGTAAACAACCTATTAAGACACTTTATGTTTGGCAGTTACCTGTATATATATATATATATATATGTGTGTGTGTGTATACTTCTAATATATATACTTGTAAACAGATATTTGTTTCCCATTTCTGTGTCTCTGATTCTGCATTTTCCTGTTGGACAGACAAGACAAGCTTATTACATGATAGCAGGATTATTTATTTAACTAGATGTAGTCTGGGCTGGCAGTGAGAGATCCTTTTCAAAATCAAGTTTCAAACATATTGCTTTTCAATAATGCAATATACTTTTATTTTTTGGATTATTTTTTTATCTGCAGAGTGTGGAGAGGTGGTACAGATGCCACAGTGATGTGATCACAGTGTGTGATGTGTCAGGGGTTGGGTTTTTATTTAAATAGTTTGGCATCTTTCATGAACTCTGGATTATTCTCAATGATCCTTTGGCCTTAAAATCAGTAACTTCCTCTGGTAACTCTCCTTGACAGCACCACCCCTGGTGAATCCAGGTATTGCGCTTCAGAGAACATTTGACTCAATAAACAGCTGACTGCGGATGGAAAAATGTCCAAATGAGAAAACTTTTCCTAGCATTCCTGTCTACATGTTTCGTGTATTTTAGCTAGTCTCTACAATTGTAGTTAGGGTTTAGGGTTAGAGTAAGGGATAATGTTTGGGGATAGGGTTACATCTAGGGTTAGAGTTGGGGTTCGGGATGGGATGCCACTTACCTGGCCAAGATAGCTCAACACTGTCGGTTTGGGCAGATCTGGCAAGTCTGTAGGTGTACTGTCATACTGTCTAAAAAACACGTCACATGGTTATGCTGTTTCTCCATCATACTTCTTTCACAGTTCTCATCCTCTTTTTTCTAAATGAAGGGAGTGCCTCCCTTGTCCCCTGATTACATTTTTTTTTCACAGACATTATTTTACTTTGCTTTTCATGCTCTGTCTCTTTTAATATCTTGTCATTATTTGAATCTCAATTTTTCAATTTTATTTTGTGAAGCACTTTGTGCTGAAAAGGTGCTGCACATATGAATATATTATTATTATTATTATTATACTAACTAAGACATACTAAGACATGTCATGTGCACAGGGAACAGCAGCAATTTAATGCTTGCATTGCATTGCATCTTACACACCATTAAAATAAATATAAACCTACACATATGCACACACTTATACACATTTATTTATATTTAGAATTTAGAATTGACCCATTTACCCAAGAGAATTACAGAAGTTCATTAAAATGGCTAGATAATTAGTCATTTTATATATATTTTTCTTTGTTTTGTTTAAAAAAATGCTAATTGGAAATTTTACAATTTTTCTTAGATAAAATTGATAAACACATGAATTGAAGTACCTGTGATTCATGTACTGAGTGTAGCCATAATTCATTTAACACATTTTGAATGTAATATAATGCATATTGATCCATGACATAAACACTGATACAATGTCATACCTGTGTTTAAAGACCTGTATACAGTATTTATTTAGAATAAATATAATTTATAACACACTCAATGTTAGAACACATTTTAATAACCACTCATAGGAAAACACACCAGTGTTACATCTCTCCATCTGGCTATACTCATGCTAACTTTGGGTGCAGTTTTTTATGAGTGGTTGTCATAATGCCTTATTATTCACCAGAAAGGGACACTGCCATTCCAAGTGCATCCATTCCAAGGAGGCCGTATAGCTGTCTGGGTGGAGTATGTTTTAGAAGGAATGTGTTACTAAATAAATAAATAAACAAACAAATAAATAAGTAACACCACAGAGAATAAATTAACCAAAAGGCATCGGCAACATCTAAATAAAGAGCTTATGTTTGCCAGAGGCGCTGAGCTAATGCCCCTGTGTGCGGTCAATTGACACTGAAGGCCAGAATACTTTAGTTTGTCTTTATTAAGCAACAAGCAGGTTTAATCAACGTGAGGCCTGCCGTGCGCTCTTCTCCCTCTAATATGCTATTAAGGTCTATTCAGAGTGACTGAGCAGTTGTCACGCGAGGTGAGGAAGCTGGGAGTAATCAATGGTAGTTAAGAACAGTAATTCATCACCTTGCCACAGGAGGCTGTGGGGAGGCGGGGCAGTGGGAGGGTCAGGTGACACGTCAGGTGCCACGCTACACGGGTCAGCTCCCAATTCTCCGCTTTTCATCTCTTTTCAGCAGCCGGGACTGAACCTTATCTTCGTATATCAATAGTGTTGAATTAGCTGCATTGATCTCGTGTCTGGGTTTTTTTTCATTTAGTTGTTTCTTTCTTTCTTTTTTCTTTTTCTTTTTACAGTATGCTCTTGCATGAAATAGTTGGGATTATCTAGACTAATCCAGCCCAGCATTAAGCACCAGGTTAAAGATAATTCCAATGTGCTTTGCTCTCAACTCTCAACAAATTAAGCCCACTCGTTTTCTTTTTTTGGGCAATATTTCTTTTATTTCAGTGACTGCAAAAGTGACACCCACGCTGTTTAAACACGGCCTAACACTCATCTACCAAAGGTGTTCCTGAGGTTATCTTCTGTTACTTTACTCAGCACAGATGCCAAGTTCTCCCTCTAGTGTTTGGATTTTGCACAAGTACTTTATGATCCAAAATATTCTGCTTATAATCAATGTTAAAGGTTTTACATATTGAGAATAAACAAGGAGCCTGAAAGAAAGGTTGTGTAAATCAGAATTAAAATGGTCTTATTCTTCTTGGGAACCTGCCTGAAGTAGAATGGCATGCAATATGGGCAGAATAAGGTTGAATGGCATATATAGGACTAAGAATATTAATTTTTATATTTTATATATGAATATTCAGACAAACTTAGTAGCTTTTCAAAGGATACAGTGTAATATGTATACTGTACATGGTGTATGGTATTTCACACTAGTTTCATCTTCAATAATATGTAATAGTGATTTGGTGCTAGTATCTAGAAAATGCTCCTTTGGATCCTTGGAAAATAAAACTGTGCTTTCACCTCTATGAAGCTGCTTATAGACAGAGCATCTACACTGCTGTATGTGTGTATGTGTATGAGATTGTGAGTATTAATTTGTCTTGTCCGTGTGTGTGTGTGTGTGTGTGTGTGTGTGTGTGTGAGAGAGAGACTTTAATCGGTTTTAAGTCTGTGTATGATGTCACATTTCCTGCAGTGAGCAGCATGTGGTGTAGTGGGTAGAGTATCAGACTCTGGGCCACAGGGTCTGCTCTTGTACAGAATGCTTTACCTAAGAAACCTTGCAAACCTATTGCAGATTTTCACTGGGTTTAAAAAAGACATTCTGGTTCCATTATAGTCAGTGGTGTCCTCTACACACCACCTCACTCTCTCCTGATTTGGTTTTGCCATCAATTTCATAATTAGTATTCTCAATTAACTGACTCAAAATGTTGGGGTGTGAATGAATATGTTGAACGTGTAATAGGGTATGAGTTATGAATTTGAGGGATAGAATTAATAAACTGAGGGTAAGAATGATACAAATTGAGCAAAATAATTTGTCAGGATAGAGGCAATTTTAAGATTTATATTACTGGGGAATTTGTATTTATTTATTTATTTTTGGACAGTGTTCTCTTATGCGCTCGGTAGTTATCATATTTTTAAAAGACGCTGTGGATAAAGGGTGTCTGCTAACCCGATCAAGTCTCATGAATAAAGGTTTGAACCTGAAACTCATTACAGTCCATTATGAAAAAACACCACATCATGTCTCTGGCCTGCTCTCACAGAGGTCAATTGTAGGGGAAAAAGACTGAATGAATGCCTAAATAACTATTTCAATGACACAGCAGACAGCCTTGGCCAGTAAAAACCACACAGGCAAAAGCAAACGCTCACCCAAAAGGAGGCACAGGGATATCTGGGTGCAAGGACAAGGCCAGGGCTTTATCTACAAACCAAATAAATTGAATGGCTGCAAACAATGGCATTCAATTAAAGCCATCAGCATGTACAAAGGCCCATTGGGCAATTGCCATGAAAACATTTTGGGGAGTTCATTTCAACTGTACAATTACTGAAGAAAAAAACAGAGCAAGGGTTATATATATGGTAAAATTTAACTTTCCATTTAATTTAATTTCCATTACAATTTCCATTGTTGGTCAAAGGCCCAGAGTAAGCCCAAACACCTGGGCTAACATTAGGACATGTTAAATCAGGATGCAGCAGGATAGAACCCCATGTCTAAAAGCCAACTTGCACTACAAATGGTGAAAGATCTGGAACAAATATTGAGTTGTTCCAGAATTAGGTTTACGGTGTGACTGCAACAGTCCAAATCATTACTTCTGAACCCAAAAAAAAGCAACATGATTGATTGTTCAACTTGAAATCTGTCCAGGAGGAGAATATACAGGTGACCCTTTCATGTGCATTTTTTTTATTGTACGAATTGTCAACATTAATTAGTAGGGTGTATGGCGGGGGAGGATAACAGGTGAAATTTTGTGTCTGTTCATTTTTCCTTTCCATCAGAATTTTTGTATTCTCCCCACCACCCATGTAATTCAGATTCCTGGACCAAGCGGCGTTCAGATGATCCAATGGGCTTTTCCTGCGAGCGGAATGGCCCGGAAACGGCAGGGGATCAAGGGCCCCCCGAGACCGCCCACAAATCATCGCCCAGCGTGAGCAGCCCAGGACGGCCGCTGAAAGAAGGGGAAAAAAAAAGAATTAGAAAAATTTCAATTTCAAGAGCATTATTATTTTCATTAATCACGGCTCTGCTGTCACCTCCACCCGTATGCTATAGCGAGACAGCTATTAGACGCTCCATTTAGCCCCAGCCATATTACCTCATATGTTTTCCTGGCTGACCAAATAAGACTTAAGAGATAAAACAATAAACTGGTCATTATGAGCCATGTCATGGGAATCAATCTATTAACCTGCGTTAACTGGGCTGGGTGGCGATATCTCACGCTCCCGCGTCAGAGGCAGGGGAAATGGATATTAATATATTATACGTCTACGGTCATAAAGAGTGGCAGACGTTTCATTTGGCCGGGCGGTGGATGGCTTTATTTTTTTTCTGGTGGCCAAGACAGGCCCCCTTTTCCCCCTGCACAGCCCCTGACCTATGAGAAATTCTAACAAATTGGCTCCTATTGTGGAGCCAAAGGTATCGCCAATGAAGGGATGCTCCACTACCCCTAAAGTATGATGGGAGAGAGGGTGATGGAGCAGAGAGCATCAGCAAGATTGAATTAACCCTTTGGGGGGGAAAGGGTTTAGGAAAGAAAAAAAAGGAGAAAAAGAGTGTGTGGGGTGGGTGGGTGGGGACAGGAACAGGTGCCACTTAAAAAGAACTGTCACTCGGCTGTGTATCTATTCACAAACTTAATAATGATCCCTTTGTATGTGCTTCAGCTTTTGTTTGTTGGTGGATTGGGGGGTGAGGGGGCTAAATCCTCTTTTCCTCGCCCGAGGACAAAATCACCTGTTCTTTTGTTTCTTTAAATAAGCGGCTGTATGAAAGAGCATTGCAACGATAATAGCTATTTATTCAACCACGGTTTTATGGTTGGAGGGCTACACCAAATCTATTCCAGATGTTGTTTCGGCTATTGCTGCTGTCAGTACAAATGTTTCTGTCAGTCTAATGTGGCAGGGGTATGACTACAACACCTTGTTTATCAAATTTAACGCATGCATTTTTTAACTACTTTTGTAGCCCATTTTTCTTTATTTCCAAATTTGGAATGGCCAGTCATATTTTAGGCCTGTCCCATTGCTGCAGCATGCTCTGTCAGTTTGGGAGGACTGCAGCGTGTGTCTTCAGAAGTGCATGCAAGCATTCAATGTTTCTTTCTTCTTCTATGGTGTGGGCGAATCACAGGCGGACACCTAATCGACCGCAGGAGTCACTATTGAATGAGAAGCAGTGAAGTGTCCACTTTCACATGGTCAGAGAAAATGGTCATGTGACCAAGCCTCAAATTACTGCAATGCATTCTATGGTATATACTTTAGATATTGATATACATATGCAATATGAGCATTTTCATGTATGTATGCGTGCTACCAGCACTTTGTTTAAGTAGATTTAATTAATCTCCTATTGAATTGGAGGAGGGTGCTTGTCTTTGGTGTGTTGTCTATTAATATTGTGTAAGCATTTATTGTTTTATACTTACACTTATGCCTTCCCTTCACATCATCCATTGGCTGCAGTTTAGTGCAAAACATATCAAACAAAACATTCTGTACACTAATAATGAATGATATATATAATTCCATACACATGTAATTGTGGTATAAACAGAGACCCTTGGAGTGTTCATGACACGAGACAGTAGGCGAAATGATGAGCCCAGATGGGCTGAATGGCCTGCTCTCATCATTACACTATCTTGTGTTGTAATGTTCAGGGAATGTAATACAAAGCAAATGGCATGGGATTCCTGCCATGCTGCTGATGTGAACCTGACTTGAAACCCTCACTTCGCAGAAACCTTGTCCAAGAATTGTCCCATGTCACTCAAAGTTTGCCTGATGAAACCCAGCGGGAGAGAAAAAAGAGAGAGAGAAAAAAAGGAAGACGTCAACAAAAGGAAGTCAAAAGTGCACTTTGACAAGAAACCGATGCTATTTTTGACCTGGAGATTAGTGTCAGGAAGAATATCAGAGTGGGGTTCATTAAAATAATTTAGATATTGCGCTAAGCAAGCTATGCCAGAGAGTAAAGCCTTAAGGCATGTCAATGCAGTGAGCTGCCCCCCCCGGCCCAAAACCCCCACCCCTACAACCCTGCCACACGCATCTGCATCAATACAAACATCCATTTGCATCAGCTGAGACACAAAAGATGCCTTAGGTAATGTTCTCTTACACTGATGGAATGTCTATGTCTCTTCATGTAGACGTAGATTATTCATCTGTCGGTGAAAATGGACATTTTACATTTATAATTCCCCTCATTATACCAAAGTATATATTGGAATTTTAATTGCAACTCTTTATATTTCTGCTTCAAAGGGAGCTCTTGAAGGAAGTGGGATGTTACAGAAGCCATTTGTATTCCATTCGCACATGATCTCTTGAGAATTTTACTTCTGTACACCACTTACATTCCTTTGTGTTAACAATCATTATATTATTATTGAAATGTATATTTAGGTTGCCACGGATGTTCTGCATGTTTTAAATGGTTCCTGCTTCAAGTTATGACTAATTGCAGTTAAGCTAATGAGCTTGTGACATAGTTTTGGACATTTCCTACCAGGTATTTTTTCATATCATTGTAACAATGCAAAACCATTAATGAATATTTGGATATTGATGCAAACAAATTGTTATTTCATGATAGAGTGACTGATAATTTTTTGAGAAAATATGCAATGACTCTGATGTCACTGCAGGTGTCCATGTGAAATATCCATCTTTAAACGTAGGCTGGGAAGATTCCATTTGAAAAAAAAGGATTAAATCTACATTTATTTTCCTTTTCATAACCTGACATTTATCAACATTTATAGACATGATGCCACGCAACCAGTTGCTGTTGATAGACAATAATTTGATAAGGTCTGGACAGCAGAACAAAAGAGGGTGTATTAGAAATGGCAGGTTTCTCATGAATGAATACTTCAATAATTGTTAACTTTGCTCACGGAATGGAAAGGATGTCAGACGAAATACAAAACATTCCCTTCAAACATGTTTTCATTGTCGAGAGCACTTCCATTGAAAAAAATATTACTGTCAAACCAGACAGAGGTCCCATACATAGCCGTTTTCAGAATGTACAGTACAATAAAGGCCTCAGTGCAGGTGTAGGTGAAAGTTGCATCATTATATCTAATACAGATCAACATTTCTCCTTGAATTTGACTGTCAACAAAATGCAAGTGTTTCATTTTTTAAAATTCCTAACACAATTTATTTTCTTTCATTTGGGTGATAGCTGAATGCTGTAAACTGTTAAGGACAGATTTTGATTGAATCCAGGCCAATGGCCAAACTCCAGTCACACACGGGTTTGGACCTAGGTTGTCACATTGTAAGAGCCGACAACAGTACTAAAGGAGGAAACGTGCTAAATCACTAAAAGACTTTAATTGGGGTGCCAGTATTCAAAATAAATATAATGTTTCCAAAAAAAGAAGAAGGGAAAAAAAGAACCCAGAATCTTTCAAGAATGCCTTTGTAGGAAATCGTTAGGAAAGCTCAGGCTGTCCATTTTACATGCCTTCCACAGGAATACAGTTTTTTTTGTTGCTTGGTTTGATCAAATACAGTAAAATACATTCATACACATTAATAACGTACCACCCTTGCTGTAGTGGCATTTTGCCTTCTGAGTAAATTCCCAGATGATGGTATTTCTGCCCTGCCAGGGCAGGAATGTGACACTAAACTAGCAAACAAACCCACAGACACACCACAAAATCATGTACCTGAGCTTTATGGTGTAATAAAAACAATGTTGTAGGAATACTTGGTTTAGAAGTCTGTTTAGTTATAGATTGCTAAGGTAACTGACATGTATTCATTTTCAAACAAATTGTTTTAATTGATGCCCAAATGATTTGATAATGAAGGATAACTAAAGTTGTATTAATGAACACTGCCTATTTGTACAAGCTTGAATAGTGCTCTCTTGCTAGCTATTATGAGAGTTTGAATTGGATGCTTTCTCAAATTAGTGCTTGCAACTGAATGTTAATGTTCTATTTGGGTTTTATGGGCTGTACCTATGGCTGCATCTACCATTGAGGACACCGAGATCATAACCTCTGTATTTTTTCTGAGTCTGAGTTGTATTTTTTACATACTGATTCAGTGTAATACTGAATAAACATGGTGAAAAACTGTACAAAAATTGCTTCACTTCGGTATAACAAAGATTGTGTACAAAACCAAGATTACCGGCAAGCTTACATCGTAATGACTTCTGTGTGTGTGTGTGTGTGGTGGTGAAGTGGACCCGTCAGGGCAGGCGGATCTCGTCGTTACTACAATATCTTTGCTCAGCAAAGATGACGGAGAACGCTTGCCATGACTTTTCGGTACAGCGGGAGTTGAACTCAGACTGCTTATCTGAAGCCAAGCGAAGCATGATGTAGATGTAGAAATCTCTCACATTATAAAAAAGTTGACTGCTTGTATTATAACAAGATTAATGCTATTCATCTCCAGAGATCATTTATCAAGACTCAAGAGTTACTTTGTGTGTAGTCGCGAGCCAAAAGTAGCTGTCTATCTGACTGTTACACAAACCACTTATGGCATTCAGGCCCACCCCTGTGTTGTTGATCTGATGGTTTGTTCCAAACTTTCTATGGTCAAGTTCGAACGAACGAACTAAAGAGGTAGCTAATTTATTGTGAGGACTGAGGATGGTTAGTAGCTCAAATTAACAAATTATTTTAAATGTAACAAATTCTGTTTACCTGAATGAATGTACGTTGTTAATCAGAGTTTATTTAAAAAAATGGTATTTCGCTTGTTACTCTAATATATAGATATGCTACCAGCTAACGTTACTTTAGCTATGCTGGCTAGTTAGCGACCATGAATAAGTAGTTTTTCATAAAATATGAAGAACAACATTTCATATTTTCCATCCGATTATAAGTGTGTTTAGTTTGGAATATATGGTACAAAGGTCGTTGTTATGTTTTTAACGTTTCACTTCTAACGTTAGCTTTATAACTAATATAAATAACGTTATAGTAACGTTGGCCAAAAACCCCCAACATACGCTATGTTTAGATATATTCATTATTTTATTAGTAATTATCCCATCATTATGCTGTCTGGACATCAACTTCATATAATATTCCCGAACTCTGACCTTTCTCATGATTCATAGCGGCGTCATCGCGGAAGCCGGTTACTGATATCTGTGTTTACGTGTGTAGCCTGGTGAACACGAAAATAGTTTAAAAGGGACAAATTTCGTAGATAGTTACACGGATCGTGTTATATAACAAGTACTGGGGACAATACTGTGCAAGTGTCCCCTCCGTCTACCCTAACGGAATGGGTAAACGATATGAAACAATGGCCCGATGTTAGCTGTGTTGACATTGTCAACTACTTCGTTCTTAGTGGGGGAGTTGATGGAGAGGGATTTAGAAATTCCAAAAGCACAGAGGCTTATAATTATCTACATAGCAATAAGACTGGTAAATTATAGTGTAAGAAATACGGCAAGTTTACTTTCTTAAAAGCTGAGGTTGAGCCTAGCCAGAGTACTAACAAACCCAAACAGCTGGCTTCGGTCATGATGAGAGCCAGTGGCGTGATCGAAACAGAACCCGATATTACAGGTTCTGTTTAGAGCTACGCAACATGGGAAATCCTGTAGCCATGCAGCAGCTATTATCTGGAAGGTAGGGATATGCGTATTAGAGTAACGCGATTGTATTTAACCATAAAAAGCATCAGTGAGCTTGGGGAATATACGTGGATCGTTCTGTCCAAACCAGGACAACGCAACATGCTGCAACTTTCTCGAAGAGAGAGCTCTATTGCAGCTTACTAGCACCAAGGTTATAACTAGCTCTAAACAGAACCTGATATTACATGTTCTGTTTAGAGCTACGTAACATGATTAGGTAACGTTAGCATGTCTAAGTAGTAAAAGCTAGGTTAGTGAAGCATAACCATTTTCATGAAGTCTATACAAGTTCTGTCAAACAAAACAATAAACACACCATACTATAATAATGTTTATGTATTTGTCCAGGCTTTTAATAATGTAAGGATACCTTGAGGTTGAAAAACAATACAATTATTTTGTTGATTCAGGTCCAGAATACAGTGGTTAGTGGAAAGACCGGACTGTAGTGCATAGGGTGCTGGACACAGACATTTTTTGAGTTTGAGTTTTTTGAGTTTTCTGAGTCTGATTGTGTTGAAAATAGGCTCCATTCATAAAATCTTAGTTTTCAGGAGTTATTTGTGTGAACTCACAATTCACCGTGATTTGTAGCGAACAACAGCGGCACATGTTGAGCCGAAGACATTATCTATCCGGTGAGAATTCTAACCGTTAGGTACATTTAGCTAGGGAGTTGGTGCAACTTGCCTTTGGGGCTAACGGATTGTTAGTAAGCCGTTGACAAAACCACACTTGCACATCATTAGAAATTTATTTGGGATTTAACATTCAAAACTGTGTCATGGTACATTTCACACCCATTGTGTCTCGCAGGAAAGTGGCGGATACTACTACACGTCCACTGACCGCGCACTTTTTTAACATTTCACGAAGAAGATGGTTTCTATGCTGGATGAGGAAGAGGTGCTGATTTGCATGTACCTGCTGTGGAGAAATCAAGAGAGTGTCAAGAGAAAGGCAATTGTATGTTTGACCATTAAATGAAACAGGAGAAGAAGAGGGAGAATTTCATGTGCGACTGTTTAATAAACAAAAATTGAATCATGAAAACAGTTTGTACTTAATAAAAATACCCTCATCACCGTCACTGTCCAAATACGTTCGATGTTCACTGTACTTTAGAAAGAAAAAATATATATTTTAAAAGACCTTTAAAGTATTATATTAAAGTATGACCACAAATACAATTTTATGAAAATAATTCATATAAAACTATTCATATAGTATAGAACAACTAGAAAAAATAACTTTCTGCTATAACAATGAAAGTAAATCCAAGAAGTCATCGATATTTTTGTCCCAATCTCACATGGAATCACTCCTTTACATTTCAGGCTGAACTTGTGGCTTATACAGCTTTTACTGTTTTTTTGTGGTTCTGTGTGGCTCAGTAGGTAGAGCATGGCATTGGCAACGCTTAGGTTGTGGGTTCAATTCCCACTGGGACCACATTTACTGAAAAATTTATGCATTCACTACTGTAAGTTGCTTTGGATAAAAGTGTCTGCTAAATGGCATATATTATATATTATATTATTACCGGAAAACCCGCCCCACCTCCAGTCAACCAATCATCAACGATATAGGTCTTATGGCGCGGATATGGCGCGGCTGTGGACCATGTAGTTAGAAAATTTGAGAGGTGAGAGGACAGGTGTGTGTGCCCGAAGTGAACTGTCATTTTGGCTGCATTTGCGTCACTGGGAACACACCCCCTCTCGGCCAGGGGAATCCGTCAGATATAAATTAATCTTAAATCACCCACAGCTGAGCAACATGCATAAAATAAGGCTACAAAAATAGGTTGCCTCCTCATTCAACAGCACAACGCAGAGTGCTACTTTACAACTATTTTGTCACAGCCCCAGTGACGCTAGCTAACTGATTGCTGGCTGCAAATAATTAGCTAGCTAGCGTTGTTTTGTTTTGTTATTGCTTACTTGTCATTTTACTGACTGTGTAGCCTAGTGTCCAAACTGTGGCTATTTATGTGTTGCATTTGTATAAAAACATGCTAGCTTGCAGATGGCCTGTTGTGAGATATATCCTGATCTTTAGTAATTGCTAAAGCTATCACATCATACTGTTTGTTACATTTCCAGGCCTCTAAGAATGATCTTGAAACAGTATGTAGCAGTGTATTCCTTATAAATGAAAGTGGAATGAAGATGTGCAAGCTTTCATCAAACAAGCAAAACATTATAGACTACATAATTTCTCCTTAAAAAAAAACAACCTTAGTAAGGTTAGGAGTAAAATTACTACCCCAAATTCTGAACACTGCCATATGCTATAAACTCTCATGAATGTCTGACAGTTGCTATAAAGCTCTGATGAAAGAAACGACTTCCCGGATTGTGTCTGAGGATGCATATTTTGTATTTCTGGACTGTGATAATGTCAAGCTGCTGTTTCTGTTTAACAGTAAAGCATGTTTGTACTGACATTCTTCCTCTAAAAGGGTGAGAAGTGGAATCGCTGTAGTGCAAACTGCCGTCAATGGTGCATGTGCTTAAAATAAGGCCCAGAGGTTGAAACCCAGTCATGTTCGAAAAGTTAAATATGTAATTGATGTTCTTGTAATAGATTTTAAAGACACAACGTGCACCAATTGTCTCCCTGCATTTTTGTAAACGGGCTGAAATTTGATTTAATTAGAATTTACGATTATATTCTAAGTTCCCTTTTGAAACAGTAAGTACGTTTTTGTTTTTTTGGTGTTCCCAAGAATCCATTTGGAGTGCCTTTCATTGGCTAGTACGGAGCCAACCCAAGGACAGGACCCAGGCTGGACCACAGGCTTGCAGGGAGGGCTGCCAGAGGTCAACAATGAAAGCGTCGCCTGATTGGCTGGCTCGGTAAGAGGGGTGAAAGGCAGTCAGGGCGCTTTGTTTGGTGTCTAGTGTCAGATCACAGGGTCACTTCTTCCTTATTCAGCAATGTTAAAAGTTTTGAACTGAGTCATTTTATGATAATTGCTGCATGCCTTTGATATTACATTTCATAATGAAATAACACAGTAATGTATTCATGTACTGACTTTGCCCTTTTTTTCTCTTATGTGAGCCTGTGACCAGTACATTTAAACCCAGTATAATATATAATATTGCAATAAATTTGACAACGTGTCTTTGAATGTGCCATCGCACAGCACTGGGGTCTGCTGGCTTTTGAGGACAACACCCAAAGTCAATTAAACTTGTCACAAGAGACATCTTTTTGTTTGTTGGTTCGACCTTTCCTAAGAAAGAAATCCTGCAGAGGATGAAAATGTATATATATATTACATTTGGTTTTATCATTTCATGTCAATACTACCAAAACCGCGACATGTTGCAGTTTGGGATGCACATAGACACCCTAAATAAGACAGATGGGGCTGAAAAGACAGCAACTTGAAAAAAACATTTCAACAATTACAAGAGACAAAAAGAAAAGAAGAAATCGAAACAGCTATTTCAATAAGCAAAACCGTAATGTACAAAAGCAATGTATGTGATGTAACATAATGCATATGTATGTGTGCACATTTATGAAATGCCAGGTGTACACTGTTCTAGATAGAGATTAGAGCTAAACATATACATTTTTGTTGTTTCTGTCATACAATTATCCTGTTAATAATGATACATGCTCAGGTATTTGTTTTTTTAATTGTCTACAAATATAACTTTAGGACACATACAGTATGGGGTACTGTATTGACTCAACTCATTAAGCGGAGGTTTGAAATGGTGATCATACTCCAGGTCCTTCTAAATCAATAAGAGATGCTCAGAGGCGGACACGCTGGCCGAGCGTGGGAAAGAGAAATTTGCATGACTTCATTTATTTTTGATTTTCTCTCCTTTATAAGGAGAGATAAAAATGGAGGAGCCAACTGAATTGAATAATCCTGTTTACCCAAAAAGGTTAAATAAGCACAGAAGCACTAATCCAGTTTGCCTGGTGGAATGCAGAAAGAAAATATGGAACGTCTGATGCAAGTTCCCACACCAGATGGAGAGTAAAGCAGAAATGTATTTTTTTTTTTTTTTTTGCACATCTAGGGAAGGTCATCTCCCACGACACTCGTATTTATTAAATTAGAGCTGCAATAAATTCATTTCTCCCAATGCCTCCGCCAACTTGGGAGGTTTGTCAAAAAGGATCAGCTTTCGGATAAAAGAGGAAATTTGTCAGCAATTTAATTTTCTTAACCTCAAAAGAAAACAAGGGCATATTACATGCATGGGCGCCATGGACACATTCCAGTTATTGTCCCGCCTTCTGTATCCGGAAACATTATTTTGATTTAACCCCTTCTTTTGCAGTTTTGTTAATTTGAATCTGTTTGGACGAGTTGTGTTTGCACAACTTGTGTTTATTTAACTTACCGATTTTGTTTACAAAGGAGGTAATATTGCACGTGATTTCCATCATACTGAGGAATTGCTTATTTAAAAAATGTATTTTTGGCTATACTTTATATTAGACCCAGTAATTGGAGTTACTCATCAGCTCACTTATCTTTTGCTTCATTTATTTAACCTGTGCGATTAGTAGCTTTCATGTCCCCTGATATTACCTTGCTAGACAAGGGTAATTTGCTGTGTAATTTGGGTAAGATGGCTCTCTGATGCTTTTCGGGCAGTTTTATGCCACTGCTGACATTAAGCTTGTGCGGTTTGTGTTCTGTGTAATGATTTCTACCAAATTGATAAATGCTGGCGAAAATGACAATGTTATGGCAGTTCATATGGCATCACATTCATTGGCCTCCTGGTTGGCCGTCAACGTTGGAAACATTTACCATCACAGTCAAATAAGTGTGACATCCATTTATATTTTTAAGGTATAATTTATTGTGAAGCAGTGCTACTGCAATTCAGTGCTTAGTCCAACATGCAAAATGTTCATTGTTAGAAGCCTGTGATGGTGAATGCCCTTCCCAATAAATAAAAAATCTATGCACTTATGGTATGTACACTGAGTGTGCATAAATGTGAATCGTTTAGTGTCTGCCATGTTTAATCTGTGGTAGGATCTTCTTTAAAAGCTCAGTTTTAAAGATTGTTCATTGCCAATTAAGTAGCCTAATAGCTGGATTTGTTTTAAGTTGGATGATTGTGTGGAGTAATGAGGTAACTGGGAGAACCTGTGTGTGATTTTCACTGCCTTTAAGTGCAGGTGTTGAGATTAGTAGTCTATGTGGGTGGGTGATTTACCTGTGAGGTTGGTCTCTGCACTGTGAAAATACTGGCAATCAATGAGCCTCATGCAAGAACATTTTTGTATTTTTATCGTATCTTTCTCATATTTTTTTTCGTGAGGTGACTTCTACGAGTGTTCCACGTCAGATTCAGCAAACACTCATAACTTCAGAAAACTGTCGTAAATGACAACGTAAACATGCTGAATGCCACGTCTTCTTAATTGAGTGTGCGTTCATGTGATTTGTGAATTAGCATAATTAACGCCCCAATAATGCTATATAAGGTTAGGTGTCCCGCCCCATTTTCATAGGAAAGTCATTCATAATAATGGCACCGAACAAAACCAAGAAGAAAAACTTTACGAGCTCGGAGATTGAAGTACTACTATCTGAAATAAGTAACCGAAAGCACATACTATTTAAGAGCGTCAACAGTGGAATTAAGGGACCTGTTAAAACCAAGGAATGGGAAAAAATTACTTGTGCAGTTAACACAGTATCATCTGTTGCCCGTAGCATCACAGAAAAAAAAAAAAAATGGTGTGATATGAAATTGGAGTCAAAGAAACGTCTCGCAAAAGCAAGGCGATCCATGACTGCAACAGGAAGGGGTCAGGAGGAAGTCTCCGTTACGCACACCGACGAGCGAATACGTGCCATAATTGGCGAAGTGTTGCATCGGATGTCCCCCTGGACAGCGACTGACAGCGAAGCACAGCCCGTGGTAACGGAAAACACGACACTAGCCATTCGTCTGTCTCTGCAAATAGATCAGCGCGCTCTCGAAAGACACGCTCTCTTCCAAGATATTGTAGTATTATACCATAGCCTCAATAGCCACAATAGAAACGAATGATAATGATGTAATTATATTAATGAATTATGAATGATATTATCCTACAATTTGAAAAGAAAACAGTCAAATATAGACCTACAATTATCAAACAGGATACTCTCAAAATGATTATACATTATGAATTCTATCATTTATCGTGTAATTTATATATTCAAACTCAACAGTTCTTCTAAGTAACAAAATAGACACAATCCATTAGTCAAAAACAAAGTGCTTTGGAGAACGGCAGGCAAATTGTACGTATGACTCGTATGACAGCTCTGGACCACTCGTAAATCTTGTTTGTACCTTTCTAAATACGAGAAAATTGGTGAATGCGGCAAATTCTGCAAAAATTAGACAAAAATGAATTTGTGCATAAAAGTGGTTCTTGCATCTGGCCCAATGTCTTTGACTGTTTTAAAATGTATTCTATTTGTATTCTCTCCTGTCTCAATATTTAGACCTCTTTTGTGATAAGGGCAATGGCTGGCTCTTTCACACTGCTTTTGACATTATTCCTAGATTCATTTTAGTGTGTGTATATGAATGTGTGAGGTTAGAGCCACATGCATGATTTGGCTATATGAACTATGTGGCGAGCTTGCTCATCTGCAATGCTGTTTCTAGTTTCTATTTCTAGTGATGTATATTAAGGAAAATCAAATCTAAAATGGACACCTGTTTTAATTAAAAATATTAGCTGGTTAGCTTGCTAGTGGCGATTCCTTGAAATCGGTAATCAACGTAAACAAGTAATCCATACCAACCTGCAATTTGAATGAACTTATCGTGCCTATATGTAGATGAGAAATTAACCATTGTTAGCTATACGGTTGTTATGATTTCTGTGCAAGTATATGACCAAAAGACTTGTCTTTTGGACAGGATGCTTTGTTTTTATTTATTTAGCAGAATTTATGCTACACACATGGGGAAAAAACCATGGCTGTTTTGTGTCACCTGTCAAGATATTTAATAAATCCCTTTGGAATTCCATCCGCGCAAACAAGAGTGAATGTATGACACCCCCCACCCCCATCCTTATATTTGTGTCCATCACTGTATTTGCGTAAGACAAAGGTTTAATGTAAACCGGCACAGATGTATGTACAAAATATAAAATGTGCAGATGCGGGTTCCAAGGAGGGGAATGAAGTCGTGGTCAAATGAAAACGACGACTCCTTGATGTCTCGCATAAAAGCCGTCGATAAGAGCCCTAGAGCCCTCGCAGTGCCTCTGACTTAATATATTCAAACCCATGCATGGTGTGGGCAGGAACACAGGGAAGGGGAAATAAGAAAGGGCGGAATATGAAATGACCTTTCTTGTGTGTGTGCACAGAGCTTGAAGATGAGACAAGGTGCAGGCATAATCCCGACACTTCTTTGGCCACTCTTGAAAACGTCTTCATCTGGGCTAATCTGCTCTCCCTCTTCTTTCTTTTTTTAAATGAAGGCCTTTTGGTATTAGCCTGACATTTTGAGGGGAAAAAGGAAAAGAAAATGAGCCTTTCAGGCAACCTAATGCCTGACTGTTTATTTAGAGATATCCCGTCTCTCTTTCCTCTGTTTATTTATTCATATTGCTGTTGGAGAGAGCCCCCTTTTCCAATCCTCTGTCTCTCCTCACAAAGTCAAATGCTTGTTTGGTTCGGCTTTTTTGTGCACCAAAATGACATTCCTTGCCAGTTCAGAAAAAAAAAAAAAAAAGTTTTTACTCAAGCTGTACTGAACACTTTAATGTTGTAATTTACATCTGGCCTGTGGAGGAGGGCTTGTGCAACACACCGCTCTGCCAGCCGTGAAGCCCTCTGCCTGGATACACTATCATCATTTAAACTGAGATAGGAGGTGTGATTGTGCTTTATACTGTTAGCTGTCTGTGTGCCTGCTCCACTTCTCAGTGCTCTCGCTGTTATTATACCTTTACTTTCCCCATTAATATACCTGCACATCAGTGCTCTCTCTGTTATTACACCTTTACTTTCCCCATTAATATACCTGCACATCAGTGCTCTCCCTGTTATTACACCTTTACTTTCCCCATTAATATACCTGCACATCAGTGCTCTCCCTGTTATTATACCTTTACTTTCCCCATTAATATACCTGCACATCAGTGCTCTCCCTGTTATTACACCTTTACTTTCCCCATTAATATACCTGCACATCAGTGCTCTCCCTGTTATTATACCTTTACTTTCCCCGTTAATATACCTGCACATCAGTGCTCTCTCTGTTATTACACCTTTACTTTCCCCATTAATATACCTGCACATCAGTGCTCTCCCTGTTATTATACCTTTACTTTCCACATTAATATACCTGCACATCAGTGCTCTCCTGTTATTATACCTTTACTTCCCCATTAATATACCTGCACATCAGTGCTCTCTGTTATTACACCTTTACTTTCCCCATTAATATACCTGCACATCAGTGCTCTCCACCTTTACTTTCCCCATTAATATACCTGCACATCAGTGCTCTCCTGTTATTACACCTTTACTTTCCCCATTAATATACCTGCACATCAGTTACACCTTTATACCTTTTTCCCCATTAATATACCTGCACATCAGTGCTCTCCCTGTTATTACACCTTTACTTTCCCCATTAATATACCTGCACATCAGTGCTCTCCCTGTTATTACACCTTTACTTTCCCCATTAATATACCTGCACATCAGTGCTCTCCTGTTATTACACCTTTACTTTCCACATTAATATACCTGCACATCAGTGCTCTCCCTGTTATTACACCTTTACTTTCCCCATTAATATACCTGCACATCAGTGCTCTTAATATACCTGCACATGTTATTATACCTTTACTTTCCACATTAATATACCTGCACATCAGTGCTCTCCCTGTTATTATACCTTTACTTTCCCCATTAATATAGCTGCACATCAGTGCTCTCCCTGTTATTATACCTCAACCTCCCTGCTATACCTTTACTGTACCTACAAATGCACCCGCTCACCATGTATACAGATGTATGCTTATAAAAGCAGTGGAGGCAGATTGCCAAGCCATATGAATGTCAAAAAAACATCATTGAATATTTTATATATGATATTTCTTTAGATATTACTGATGTATTCAACCCCAAACAATTTTTTTCTTGTCCTGTTACTACTCGCTCACCCCCCCACCTGAACAGTTTTTTTTAGGTTAATACTCACACCCACAGTAAAAAAAAACTAAAAAAAAAACATCTCTGCAGCAGAGCATGGAAATGGGGGTCTGGGTAGAAAATTAAGTTCAAAGGTCACGCGGGGCTCAGACTGAAGGGTAACCGCAGATGAAATGTGGCTATTTGTTTAAAGCCCGGACTGATTTCATCTTCGCTGGAAAGGTCAGCGCGACATGAAGAAGGGTCTTTATCTTCATTGGTGCGGACGCGCGCCTCAGAGTTTACTTACCGTCCACACACCCCGGCCTGCTAACAAGCGTATTATCCTACTACTGCCAGCCTGGGGTCTACTGATTGGCTCTCTTTATTAACAGGATATGTCCCTTTCATGCAAGCGCTTGCTTTTTTTTTTTTGGGGATTTTTTAATTGTTCTTGCGAGGGTTCTATTTGTTTTGCCGTCTATATTTAGCGTGCGTTGCTACACAAAACTGGTGACCGCCACTCCGCGTGGTGATATTAAAGTGAGGCCAAGAGGGGACTCCCAAGTCTCTTTCTCCAAATGCGATGTAATGTTCCCCCGGTGTAGCAGTATACCATTTGGCGTTTTAAAGGGGGAAATGTGCGTGGCGAGCTGCAGTCTGAACATTGAGATTGATTTGCATGAGGAAATGTGTGTGTGTGCCCTGTGAACTTGAAAAGCAGCCTCACAAAGAGGGGGAAATAAAAGGATTCAATACCTCTACCACCACAAGGCTTTGGGGGAATTGAGAGTGCGGACAGGATATTGGGGTCAACACAACTCCATTTGTATGGTCTGTCCTGGGGGAGCGGGGAACGCACGGGGCCAATGCAAGTGACCTGCTCCGCAGCGGCCCGCTCGCACCCAAACAATATTCTGGGACACCGGTAGATGAATTAGGGCCGTGTTTACCCACAAGCTCAGAGGGAAAAACGGATTTCCTGGGAGCAGAGTCGCAAGCCTAAAGGCTTCCCATGGATCTAAATCACATTGCCACAAATCATTGAACACATACGAGTTACTGCAGGAATACAACCACGAGGGTATAAGCCTTTTTGTTCAATGTGTATTAATATTGTCTCTTTTATTAATTGCTATACAAAATTGCTACTGTTTTCAAAGCTTACATGCACTTGGAGCGAAGATTCTTCCTCCTTATCGTGGATATATATGTGTATGTATCTGTAATGCGACTCTGTGTGTCACTCTGTTTTGATGAATTAAGATTTTACTGATAATGACTACAAGTGAAGTGTTAGATCCTGAACCCTTTTTTCCCTGAGAAAAAGTATTTGTTTTTTCATCCCATAATAAACGTGCACCCACCGTATTTTGAAATGGCAATAATTCAGGCCTCTACTAGATGAGAGCACCAACAATAAAGGGAAAGTTCTTCAACAAAAGCAATAACATAACTGGGGCAGGAGAGGAGGAGAAGAGTGATTCTCCACATTAGAGTCCTGGTGGGATGTCCGCTCTGAAATATGGAGCCACACAGTTTTCCCCTCGTCTCAGGAACATTAGCAAGTACAGTAATCACAGGCTGTTTAGCAAAATTCCCCCACCCCCTCACACACACACACTTGCACACACCTCATCCGTATAACCCGATGGTGATAAATGCATTGGACACCCGTGTTGTGCAGCGGAGAGGTAATTAACGGCGCTGGCGGCCGGCTTGGCCGACTCACCTTGCCGGGTTCGGGGCCATCGGAGTATGTGGTCCCCTTTTTACTTTTTAATTAAAGCAACATGTAAGCACTCTCTTTAAGGAGAGGAAAGGTCACACATTACAAAAGGGGGGACGATCTAGACTGTCCTCCTGCCAAGATTCATATTTAGTGGGACGCTAAACGCAGGGTGGACCCCTGATAAATAACCAGTGACGCCGACCGTGGGAGGCAATGCCAGCACTGTTATCAGCCTCCAAAGGCTATTTTTTTGTTGTTGTATTATTTATAAAAAGAGTAATTTCGTTAATTTATTTTTCAGAGCTGGATAAAGATTTCAGTTTTTCACGGCCGTGAAGGAAAACAGTGAAGAGCGTATAAACGATAGACTTCTGTGCAGAAATTAATATTTTATAAATCGTTCATCTTCTCCTCCTTAGTTCCCTTCTCATTCCAACACCCCCGACACTCACACATCTCCCCACCTCTTTTGAAACAAGGTCATAACAATTACAATATAATAACAGCGCAATAACCCAGAGCCTCTTGATGGTGAAGGCAACAGTAATGATACTTTATGTTTCTCTTTGTTTATCATCTGAACCATTTGCTTCATGTTGACATTATTCTGTTGGGTCCATTGTAAGCTCGCTGGAAAATCAATAGGAATAAGATTACTTAGTTTAGGCCGGGGTTAAGGGGCAATGAGCAAGGTTCATGGAGCGAAGCTTTTAACTGTGTCTTTATGTCTTTATTTCCAAGTGTGGTCAGACCAACCCAACAGTGCCAGTGTAAACATGGGGAAGGGGATAGGTAACATGGAGGATTACACCTGCTAGGTGTGTATTTATAGAGCTCTTTTTTCTGACAAGGCTTACCATTTAGAGTCACCAGATTTTTAATTTTTTTGTTCCTTCCGTGTTTCTCTTTACCTGCAATTAAACATTCAGTCCACTCACCATTCAGTCTCTGTTTTTAATAGTTAAAAAAGGGAAGGGAAAACAAAAGGGCATGAACCTACCTTTGAAATGTTTTCTTTACTGCATATTTAAAAAAAATAAAAAAATTTATCAATCAGTATAATTTGTGCTGTCCCTCAATACTGATATATTTTTGACCCCTTATAAGGCACATATATATATATAAAATAATTAAAAGCTAAATCTGTAGCTGGTGAAATGGTTCTTTAAAGCAGACAATGAGCCCAAACTGAGAACTTTGTCTCTCAGTCATCAAGGTCAATGTTAAAATGCTTTTAGATGACAGTATTGTCTGATCCACACTAAGCTCATCATTCGTATGCAGGGGCCGGTGCACAGAGCAGGGTAATTCAGGTCACATCCAGCCAGACCTGATTAATTATAACTCACAAAGGTACCTGGCCTTTACAGCAAACAGCTATTCCTAACCAGGAACATTACTCCCACATAAAAATCCTCTTTATCTCTTTTATTCACATTTGTAAGGGGGGTTGTGCGTTTGATAAACACAGATGTGTCGTCTGTCGTATGTTATTTACCCAAGGCCGGGTGAGCTTGCATCTTCTGCAGTTGTTTACGGAAATACCTTGCGCATCTATTTTTCTCTTCTTCTTTTTCTTACTTAACTGACTTGATTCAGTTTAAGATATGCATTGAAAATATTCAAATAATATTGGAACTTTTGGATATTTCTACATCAAATGCAGTGCATATTATGTCTATATGCTATGCATCCTGATTCATAGACACTATTTCTGAAATATGCTCTGGGAAGAGTTTTCCACAATAATACTCTAAATCACCCAATAAAAACGAACAATTTCCTGCAGCTTATCACAGTTTCATGAACCTCATCTGATTAGCAATTGCTCAGGGCCAAATTAATTATTATACATGAAATAGAGGATTATTTCAGGAGCAAATTTTACATGAAATGCATGAATAATTTATTCACAACAAGAACAAGATCATAACAAGTATGGTAATTTGGTTTGATTCCCCTTTCACCATCTAGTGGGGAAAACAAGGTACTGCATTTTCTTTGGGGGAGCAGCTGTGGGTATCAAATCAAAACAGAGAGAACTGCTATTTTATACCACTATTAAGGTTGGAAGCACATATTTCATAGACATTTTAAGCTCTTATCGCATTCATGTTTTTTTTCCAGACCTGAAATAATGTATTATGCGCTTTTAGTTGTGTAAATGAATGGAGCTGTACAGCGAAGGTCCCATGGACTTCACATTCAATGACAATCTCACTCAGGTTACTTTCAACACCTGCACTATGTGGTGTCACATGATCCAGACAGACACACACACACACGCACACCAGAAACAAAAAACAAAACAACAAACGTGTGTGCTCGCACACTTCACATAAATCTATGCACAGGATCTCTCACACACTCCTCACACATGCAAGAGCACATCTGCGCACACACACACACACACACACACACTGCACACTATGTTTCTGTTCTGCTTACTTCCCATCTCCTGGAGTGCCAGTTTGTGTTGGGTCCAGTGTAACTGCATTAGGGGTCAGAAGGAGGAGACTCAACGCCCCATCACTCACTTATCCAGCTGAGTCTGGTACTGAGTGCTTTGGGGTTTATGGATGATTTAAGAGGGTCGATTGAGATCACCTCAATGATGCAACGGATCTCTCCCTTGATTCCTCATGTTTGGATTATGACGCATTGGATTTTTCACTTGACAGAATGGAGAGAAAAAAACATACCTTTCTTGGAATTTAACACATTTTTAACTTTTTGTTTTGAGCGCATACTGCATATGGTAAGCAAAACTGAGCGACTTGACCAAAATAAAATGACTAGACAAATATTTATAGACATCTGAATCCTTGGATGATAAGGATGTATTTTTACATGACATCACATCTTTAAACATTAGTCATGGAACCCACAATTATTTTAGCACATTACAACACTGGTGCTTTATATAACAACCTATATCACAATTGTACACTTGAAGTTCAGATTTAAGCAACTGCACCACCCAGTCTGGTGTGACTTGTTAAAAATAAAAACTAACTTTATACAGCTTCTGAATCTCCTTTAAACAGCTGAAGTACAGGCAATATGTTTCCCTTTTTTTGCCATTGTGCGTCAAAGGGGAAGGGGTGGGGTGTAGAGGGTGCGGTGGGGGGTGACAGGTCAGGAGGCAATGGCTGACTTTTTTGTGTTTAATTGACCATATTGTCTCTGGAGTTAATTGGTTCTTTAAGTCCAGGTAGTTACTAAATGTTTAGCTGCTTTGGGACCTCAGCACTTTCCATTAATGGCGCGTGAAATGAACTGTTTGATACTGCAAATAAAATCAGTGATATTCAAGGATGTTATGGTAGGTAATGCCTGGAAACTGCCATTTAATGGGTCCTGGAAGATTGGGATAGTGTCAGCCGTAACCACCCGGCCCCTCTCCTGACATCGTTAGCTGCCTCTTCATTCACTTAACGACTGTCTCCGCTGATTACATCGGCTTCAGAAAAAGCTCAAAAAACAACAGAGACACGCTCTGTTAGTGGTCCAATTAGAGTCATTAGCATATTCCACCAAAATTCTGCCCCGGTGGATGTGTGGCATAAAATAAAGGACTTCCTCCTAAGGAGAGGTGTTGCAGAGCACTACTATGGGGAGGGGATACAAGTCCACACTGACCAGGGTTTATGTCTTCTTCGTTAGGCATGACTTTTACAGACAGACAAATCAAATGTATAGATTAAATCAGAACGTTGGCTATGCTTCTTATTCTACCGTAAAGTTATTATTTTTTTAGGTTGTTTCGTTTTTTTAATTTTACAGAAGAGCAAAGAAAAGCTGTAACACCCTTTTTAATACCCTAGTGATATACACCTCATTTACTTCACTGAGTGGCCTCTAGGCTGTCGATTAAGGCTTGCAAAGATTGCCTGTTACTGCCGTGAACAGCGCCCATCCCACTCTCCCGCTGCAAGTGACTCTGGGGTTATTACACTGTCATATCTTTAGATGAAGACCCTTTGGATTGGCCAGGCACCTATGGAATGCACTGACTGCCGATGTGAAATGCCCAAAGGGAAGTTTCAGACCATAGGATTACTTACGGGTTCCACTCAGGTTTTTTTTTAGCTACTTCCGTTAGTTGTTGTTAGTAACATTTGCTATACACACATTGGTATTAGACTTTTGGTAAAATATTTCAGAAGTTAAAACAATAGGACATATGTATGAAAGCATCATAATGTGTCAACAAACCATTGTATTGCTAAAAATTATCTGACTCTTCAACTGTGGGTGGACAGTCACAAATGTTTTTATTATGACTGCATAATTCACCATTCCAGTGATTTGGCCAATGAAATGTTGCATGGCTTGCTAGTTGCATAGCTAAGTAAAGGTTTAACTTAAACTGAAAATTGTACCCCAATTTGTTCATAGATGCAAGATTATTATTGAAAAAGACCATCATTTGAAGTGCATTATAAAAATACAATGCGTCCTGACTCCTGACTTTAAATGCTGAATGCACCAGATGGGGTGCTGTTTCAGTAAGTTCTAGGTGTGATTTTCCTCAATTATATATTAATTGTTTAACATCATTGACATGGTTAGAATAACATATCGCAAATTAACAATAATAATAATAATAATAACAATAATAATAATAATAGTAATAGTAATAACAGCAGTCCACAAGAAAGCCTTGTGTGACAGGAAAAGGCATGACACGCTCTTGCTTTCACAATATTTAGGTTCTGGTGAAGTATGAAGATCGCTCCACTCTCTCAAACCCATAATCTAATTGCATCAAACACAAGCACTCAATCAAGTTCTCCTGTTCTGTGGTCATACAAAGCAGCCACATTAATGTAATTTGAGCAGAGCCCAGCGGACTGGCAGGCATGTATTAACAGACCCTAATAGGGGATCCTGTAGATAAATGAATATGCTAACAAGCAGAGAGGTTGCAGCTAAATCTAATATCTTTAAGCTTTTTTTTTTTTTATAAATCCCAAACCTTCCTTAATAAATAAATTGACTGAGAGAGCTGATATGCATCAATCAATTATTAAGCACGGAGAATAAATATTTCAGAGCATTTGACAGGGAAGGGCCGGTTCAGGTCGAGAATGGCACTGTGTTTCATTATATTTCCTTAAAAACGTCTCATCGAACACAGACTTAATGACTCTGTTGTTAGCGTTGGCGAGTCAAATATAAATAAATAGTAAAAAAAAAAAAAAAAAGGAAATGAAAAATCTTCTGACAAAAAATTGAATTTCAAAGAACTGTCATGGAATATTGGCACATCACCTGGACATGAGACAAGAGATCTGACATCAGTTGAAGGTCATATTTAAGATGCCAATGCAATGGGGCAACCTGAAGTGGTGAGCTCTACATCCATCCATCCATCCATTATCTAAACCGCTTATTCCTGGTCAGGGTCGCGGGGCTGGAGCCTATCCCAGCATGCGTTCGGGCGAGAGGCAGGAATACACCCTGGACAGGTCGCCAATCCATCGCAGGGCACACACACCATTCACTCACACACTCATACCTACGGGCAATTTAGACTCTCCAATTAGGCTAACGTGCATGTCTTTGGACTGTGGGAGGAAACGGGAGTACCGGAGGAAACCCACGCGGACACGGGAGAACATGCAAACTCCGCACAGAAAGGCCCCCGGCCTGGATTCGAACCCGAGACCTTCTTGCTGTGAGGCGACAGTGCTATCCACTGCACCACCGTGCCGCCGTGAGCTCTACATATAACCTGTAATTTAAATTATGTTACATAGCATGCATGGAAAATTGTTACCTGTATGCCTTACTGTTATAATAGTGATATCCGGCCTCCCGCGTGGTCTAGTGGTTTCAACATCCAATGCTGGCCGCGGCGACCGGGGTTTGATTCCCTGTCGCGCCAGAATCAGCTCTGGCCGGAAGTGCCACCGGGGTGGCAATTGGCTGTCCGCCCCAGGGCGGGGGGAGGGAAGCCAACACACACAGTTCGCTGCGCACAGGAGTGGTTCTGGGGTACCGGAATTACGATCGACGGCACGACGAGTGCTGTCTCGGAGGAGGCAGCGCTTCACCCTTGTCACTGCCGGTCACAGGACTACGGCAGTGAACTATGAGGGAAGGGGATTGAACTAAGCACAGTGGGTAATTGGCTACCAAACTGGGAGAAAAAACAGGGTAAAATCTGAAAAATAGTGATATCAGAGCAAAGACATAGTTGTCTTAATGACCTTTTGTGACTTTGTTTTGGCCTGTTTGAAGCGATGACCTGAAGAAGTCAAATGGAACATATCAGCTTTTGGGAACTGTGTGATCAGTAGAACACTCACGTCCAGGGCACAGAAGCCCTGCCCTTGTGTGGTCTATTTCCAGCACTAGCATAAGGCAGAACTGTGTTTGTCATGAAATTTTGTCATTTTTCTTCATCCTATTCATCAGCTCTCTGAAATGGGCACAGCGTTTTTGTTTTTTTAAGTGTGACACTCACAAACACACACACACCGAAATGTCAATGGGGTCATGTACATGTCGGCTATGTGTATGAAATATGCTGTGGTAATGTGATGCCGTTCGAACCAATGAGAACAGTCAACTTTCTTGTTTTGCTGTATTTGCGTATACAAGTGGATAATGAGACTGTGCATAACCATTATGTGCTTAGATTCGGCAGTAATTTGGACATTTCCAAAGGCCTCTGGGTTTTCTCAGTGTGTCATCAAGAGAATCTTTAAAACTGTAAAACATGTTTTATTTTCTTAGTCGATATGCCTCATAGTCATGCAGGGCTGATCGGTGTCTGTTAAGCATCCAACAATCCACTTATGCGGTCATTTTGAATTGTTTTGAAATTCTCTGTAAATTGTCCACAAATGGCATGTGTAGAGCGGGTATCATTTTACAGAAACACTTTTGTGTAACAATTTATACCAGTATTCCACGGGCTCCCAGCATCCCAGGAGCATCCAATTTTAAGCGTGCATGTTAAGGTGAAATACAGTCCTGTCCCATACCAACAGCTTTCCTTCCTGGTTAATTGTAACACCTACCTGCCACTTGTTTTGACAATAAATCTGTTTGTGTGAATCCTTCAAATTATTAAACCACCCACGTGTCTCAGGTGGCAGTTTCTCAAAGGTCACTTCATAAATACTGCAGAGTGAATAATGAATCATTTCAGAGTTTGGAAACATAATATCTGATTACAACCCCTGTTGATGTGCAAATTATCTTAATGTTTGCACCCAGGGGCATAGTTCCTACACTATCTTGATCTTTGACATTTATTCTTGGTTTATTACAGGTAGGTAGACGAAATAACTTCTTCTTTTTTTTGACTTCACAATTATGTAGGTTTGGGTGACCTGTAATTTGCAATGAAAATGTTAATTATATATTTATAAGACCACTTTATTTCCTGGAATATTTCCAAGGAGAAAGGACCCTATCGCAGAGCTAAACTTGAGCTGTTTGACAGACAGACAGACACACACACACACACACACACACACACACACACACACACACACACACACACACACACACACACACACACACACACACACACACACACACATACGTTGTTACTAAATGTTTACTTGCATATAAAACTGTAACCAACAGCATACAGTTTACCTGGTAGTCAAGTGTTCTTGGAGCCAACCCCCCTCCACCACAGTGACCATGCCCTCTATCTGTGAGGTACCGAATGGGGACCCAAATGCAGACCAGGATAAGGCAGTAAAGGAACGTTTAATGATCAGGCGAGGTTCAAAAGCCGATAGTCAGAGTCAGAAAAAGTACAAAATCGAAATCCAAAAGAGTAGTCAAAAAGGCAATACAAAAGTCAAAACCAAATTATAAGAAAGGCAAACAAACAAAATCGGAAGGCAAACTCGAAGTCAAACAGAAGGGGTGTCTCGGAAAATACAAACAAAATCTGGCTTACACACAATTGGCACAGTGAATGATGATCAACGTTCTGACAAATACTGAGAGCAGACACAAAACTTAAATACAAGCGGGAAGGAAAACACAATAGGAATCAGGTGTGACTGGGAGGGAAGAAGGGCAAGAACACAGGTTAGAACGATAGGGATAACTAATATGATAACGAGGGGAGACAAAAGACACGGACTGGGAAGCACATAAACACACGGAAATAAAACGGCCTGGAATAGTAGGTGGACACGTGCACAGTTCGAAGGGGAGGAGAGCAAAGGAAAGAATCTGCGTGCAGGTAAAGCGAAAGGAGAGAAGCGTACAGGGATAGGACAACGAGAGAGAATGATATCAGTAGATAGAAGCGTGAGATAATTAGTAATGTGTAATGTTAGTAACTTAATCTAAATCCCTAATGTTAGTAGATTAGTAGGTTAGTACTATATACATCTAACTAATATATACAGAGTGTTAGAAAGAAAGAAGGAAGTAAACGAGATAGGAAAATAAAGCAGAAAACCCGTAAAGTTGAAATCACTCGAATAGTGCAATATCAAAGACGAGGAGTGGAACTCGAACAACAAGGCACACAGACAGACGGGGAACTGACGTGAATGATAAGTGATGAGAAAATGAACAAAATACAAAAACAAACATGGCAAAACATAACACTATCTGCTAAGCAAGAATGTTTACCCCACTGAGGTGCGTGCTGTGTAAGTGACAGCCAACACAAATGTGGTTACTGCAGGAAGTTTGCTCCCAAAACACGATAGGTGCTGCGAGTCGATTGCTGGCTGTTATAATAGCTAGTCAGCTAAGAAAATTTGGAAACAACTGTGCATACATATACATATGACTAGACAGACCACAAGCTTAACAAGTGTGTCTGCTGTGAGTCAAATGTGTCAATATCTGTAAAACAAAACACGGTTTAATTTTGAATTCCTTTTGAGGTTTAAGAAAACAGTTTAAGATTTTTTTATTAACTAGTAACCTCCATAGTATGAGCAAAGTATATGTCATGGTACTACACACGAATGCATATCAATATACTATATTCATATGTATACTGTATCTAAACCAAGCTTTTTGCTCCATAGCCTCATACATATTCATAGCTCAGTAGCACAGGCGTCTCTCACAAACTGGATCCTCTTGAAGAAGCTCTGATGGTGCATATACCCTCTAGAATACCACGCTATACCCTCCTCTGCCACCCCATGCACGAGCCTTTACCAATAACATGTCTCGATTTCTATCTCTGCTCTCAGACTCAACATAATGAATGCTGCTGTGCGTACATGCACTGTGCAGTTACTTGTGAATATTTTAAACATAAATTGTCGCCCAGTTGCATGTGTTAGCATGTCATCCTGTGTTCTGTGCTTGATTCACCACACAAGAATGTTACTTTCTTTTGGTGGGGGGGGGGGGGGAGAAGAAAAAGGGGAAAAACTATTACATGTGCCCTTCTTGTACTGGCTCGTAAACATGCAGGCGGCTGTGCCAAAATGGGTCTGGTCTTTGTGATAAATATTCAACCAGTGATGGCTGCCCCAGATAGGCAGCATGCCTTCAGAGGTTATCTGTTGCATTGCCTGATTTGGGATATTTTTTTTTATCACAGTTTATCTTATCAGTTTGGCTAGTGGCTACCCATAGAAATCACAGCATGCTCATACCTTATAGAAGGAACCTGTTGTAGGTCAAATCTATTTAACTTGACATCACCTTTTTGCAACTGAGAGAAAGGCATAATGGTTATGATTTCTTTTTGTAGAGAATGCATATTAGTAGATTTTTTAAGCCATTCAATATCTTATAATGACTGCCCTTAATCAAGAGAGCGTTTATAGAATTTATATCATACAAATGTCAATTACACTCCAATGAATAGATTTAAAAAAAATAATAATAATAATTTAAAACAAAAATATATATAGTATATATCAGTCATTAGGAAAAGTAGGAACAAGAGGACTGCTGGAAGTGATGAATGGCATCTTTCACAAATAAGGGTTTATACATGACAGTTCCAAAGCAAAAAATAAATAAATAAATAAATGGCTATACTACCATGGATTTTTCCCCCCTTTATTGGAAAATAAGTGGATTAAGTGCACATACAAAAATCACTGTCACCACCAACACGAGTCGTTCTACACAGCAGTAATTAATGAAACACTCCGGCTGAATTAAGTCAGTTTCCTCTCCTGGCGCGTTTGTGCACAATGTGTCAGATTTATTTCTCTCCATCCCTCTCTGCCAATTAGGGGCTGTGAAGGAGTGACCCCTTTTGAAAGAGGCTTTTAGATTAATCATACTATCTGTGCCTTCTGCAAAGCAGGGCCTTTTGCCCTCAAGCCCCCTTTGGAAGAATCCATTATCTTAAACTATCACAGTAATCCTGACTTTAGGAGGAGAGAGAGGGAAGGGAGAATCAAGCCTAATAGATAGCAAATAAGATTAATCTACAATCTAAGTGCCGATTACACTTGGACCTGCCCTTGAACACTCAGGTGTAACCTTGAAGTTCACATCCACTCAGATCCAGGAATTGGATTGAAAGTCTCCAATGGAACTGGGCATTGGGGAGAGGGGGGGCAGATGGCCAAAAATGTACCCCCCGCCCCTGGCCCCCCCATGGGAGCTGGAGGAGGCCAAAAAGATTAACCCTCTGTGTAACCGGAGGTGTTAAAGTTCACCCAGTGATGGCAAAATACACAGTGGTCAGACAGCAACGTTTAAATAGCTAGGGGCTAAATGTTTGTTACATTTGTGGTGTTTTTTTGTTTTTGTTTTTGTTTCTAACAAAGTGAATCGATAACATTGATGTCTATACACTGCTCATAACTAAAGATTCATACCCCGAATCAGAATGTAGGATACTGAGGTATTTGTTATTTGTTTGTACTGTTGTGACCAAAGGGACTAGTGGTTTCTGTACTGTACTTTTTCCCCCTTTCTTTTGTCCTTTTGTATGAGCATAATGAGGTTTGTAGGCAGCATATTTACTTTGTTTTTGTGGTTTTGTAGCCTCAAAAACTTCTTCACAAACAGGTATGTTATATGAATATGACGCAAATGACGCACAATCTGCATATTGTGATGGAGTGGCAAAGACAAGTGGCAAAGTGGTGCGGCAAAGACAATACACAAGGTCTTTATCATTTGACTGGCCACAATGTCTTGACTGGACACAATGTCTTGATCATTTGACTGGCCAAAAAGATGACACATATACTGTAGGTCAAGGTTGCTAAACTATCATGTACTGCCACGCAAACATCGTGTTGACAGACGTGTTTCCTAATGGCCAGTGTACACATTACTGAAAAATCATGGGCATTATTGCGCAGTTTATTTTACAGCTTATGGGTATAAAAAGTTTCCTACATTTTTATTTGCACGTTAAACAAGCTGTGCTAAATGAATTGCAAGCAGGTGTCTGTAAGAGAGGGGCCCAGCGTTTCAGACAGGCAGATGCACCGATCGATGCTCCCTCTGCTTTGACTCCCGCTCCGAGTGTTTGATTAATCGGCCCAGGCAGAGGGAGGGGTGAAGGTGGGGGGAGGGAGGGGTTAAGACACGCCACAGCAGACAGTCTCCCACCATTAGGGTGGCAGGAGTAATGAAATTTCATTTAATTTGTCAGGGCTAGAAAGTGCTAATGTTAAAAAGCTTTTTTAATAATAAAACGAATGTGAGAGATCTGAATGAAAGCTTTAAGTAATTACTAACAGTGTCTCAGCCGTCCTCTTGCAGCGATATTTACATTACTGTTGTGAGGTCTAATTAAATTAGCGCGGTAGTTAAGTCCTTTATTCCAGAAGAGTGTATGTATATACTGTGTATATATATGTGTGATTTAATTAGGATTTCTTGCCACTGATCAACACAAAATACTCTATAATGTAAAATTAAAGAAAACAACTAAAGCTTTCTCTTAATTAATTACAAATAAAAAACAGATGACAATTGATTCCATAAGTATTCACCCCTTTTGCTAAGACACACCTAAATAAACTCTGGTGCAATCAGTTGTCTTCAGAGGTCACATAATTATATTGAATACAAATTGAATACACCTGTCTGTGAGACGTCCCACAGTTGAACAGTATATTTAGAAACAAGAGCTTCATCATGAAGACCAAAGAACATTCAAAGCAAATTCGAGAAAAGGTTATTCGAAAGCACACATTAGGGGAAGGATATAAGAAGATTTAAAATACTTTTAATATCCCCCTGAGCACTGTTAAGTCCATCATAAAGAAATGGAGAGAATATGGCACAACTGTGAATTTGCCTAGAACAGACCTTCTTTCAAAACTGAGCATCCGTACAAGAAAGGCACTTATTAGGGAGGCCTATGGCAACTCTGATGCGGTTACAGTCTTCCATGGCAGAGATGGGAGAAACTGTCCATGGGACAACAATAACCAGAGCACACAAATCTGCGCTTTATGGGAGGGTGGCAAAAAGAAAACTCATTTTTGAAGAAAACACATGAAATCTCACCTAGAGTTTGCCAGAATGCACATGGGAGACTTAAACCAAGTGGGGAAAGATTCTATGGTCTGGTGAGACTAAGATTTAACTTTTTGGCCTCAACATCAAGTGCTATGTTTAGCACAAGCTTAACACTGCGCATCACCCCAAGAACACTGTGAAACATGGTGGCAGGAGCCTAATTTTATGGGGATGCTTCTCTGCTTCAGAGACGGGAAAACATGTCAAAATAGAGAGCAAAAAGGATGGAGCAAGATATAGACAAAGCTTGGAGGAAAACCTGCTGCAGTCTGCATGGAGACCTGGGACTTGGGAGAAGATTCCAGGAGGACAATGACCCAGCTAAAGGTGCTTCTACCATGTATTAAGTCATGGGGGGGTGCATACTTATGGAATCAATTATTTGTGATTAATAAAAGCTTTAGAGTTGTTTTTCATGCATTGCGTATATACTGTATATGTGTACACATACAATACACCAAAGTACACCAAAAATATTGGCACCCTTGCATGTTTTCAAAAAACACAATTTTCTCTAAAATAAATTGAAATTGACAAAAGTATTTAGTCTCCACAATTCTTTATTTGTGCTGATCTGCATTGCCAAAAGAGCTCTAATTTGGTTGCCAGAAGGATTTAGGCTTGTTTAGGTGGGTCTTGGCAAAGATTACTCGGGCCTTGTGTTTCTCTTTCGGCAGTGGGGTCTGCCTTGACCTCCGACTGTAAAGCCCTTCTTGGTTCAATGTCCGGTGTATGGTATGGGCTGAAACCATTACCCTGGACCTGTCCAGGTCAGCCTTGAGATCTTTGAATGTCATACATGAGGTTATGTGAATCCTTATCCTTTTTTTTTTCTTTCTCAAAAACGTGTTAAAATATTGTCAATATTTTAGTACTTTGTGCACACTCCCCTTGTCAAGATAACAGCACTGAGTTGATGAAGTGGGAGAACACATAACAAGTGGTCTGAGACCATTCCTCCATACAGAATTTCTCCAGATCCTTCAGAGTCCTTGTTCCTCACTTGTGGATTCTCCTCTTCAGCTCACCCCACAGGTTTTCAATAGGGTTTAGGTATGGGGACTGGGATTGCCATTGCTTTGCCAAGTTTGATTCTGTGGTCAGTGAACCCTTTTTTGTGTGGATTTGGAGGTGTGCTTTGGATAATTGTCCTGCTGGAAGATCCATCCATCCATCCATCCATTGTCTAAGTGGTCAGGGTTGCTGGAGCCTAAGCATTGTCCTGCTGGAAGATTCACAACACTCACCCGGACAATTTTCTCCAATTAGCCTCCTGACTGTGGGAGAGGCAGCCAGAGTAAAATGGATTCTTCTTGCTGTGAGGCGACAGTGCTATCCACTGCACCACCGTGCTGCTGGAAGATCCATGATGCTTGCTGGATCCATGATGCCATGTATCCAAACAAGATTCCCAGGGGCTTTGGAAGTAAAACAGCCCCACAACATCACAGATCCACCACTATACTTCACAGTGGGGATTAGGTTCTTTTCTGCATGACCATCCTTTCTCTTTTTATGCCAAACCCACCTCTGGTGTTTGCTGCCAAAAAGCTCTATTTTTGTCTCAGCTGACCATAGAACCCAGTTCCTCTCAAAGTTCCAGTGACGTTTAGCAAACTCCAAGCGCTTACATTTGTGGCTTGATGACAGCAGAGGCTTTCATCTGGCAAGCCTTCCAAATAGCTTGTTAGCATGGAGGTGGTGTCTAATTGTAGTTTTGGAGACTTGGTGACCCCAAGATGCAACCAACTTCTGCAATTCTCCAACTGTGATCAAACCATCCTCCTCACTGTGCGTGGAAGCAAAATACAGTTGCATCCTCTTCCAGGCAGGTTCATCACAGCTCTAGTTGTTTTGAACTTCTTAATCATTGCTCTAATAGTGGAGATGGGTATTTTCAGGTGTGTAGCAATTTTTTTCTGTAGCCTGATGTATGAAGGTCAACAACCTTGTGTCTCATTTCATTTGTGTATTCTCTGATCTTCCCCATGTTGATGGATGACTAAGGGAGTTTGGCCTGTTTGTCACCTCATCTTTATACCCTAGTGAAACAGGAAGCCATGGATGACCACTTAAGAGTTCCTAAAGACTCAGGTGAACAAAAAAAATAAAAATGTTGTGGCAGCTGCCTGGAGGCATGGAGAGGGGTGGTACATAGCAGCCCGCTGGCTCCACCCCCGCAGCTTAATGGGAAGTCCGGGGCTGTGTCTGTGAGTGTAACCCCAAGTGTAACCTCTAGGAACAGTGGCTAAAGTGATGTTGGTGTAGAAGTAGAGGGCAAGACTCATTAACTGGGGGCAAAGCATAGATTCTACATGTGTCTGGAATTGTTGGAGGGATGCAACACAATTCTTCCACAAGAAACCATAATTTTGTGTTTGTTGATGGTGGTGGCTGGCACACCTGACGTGCGTTTCTCATAGTAACAAGAGAAATAAAAGACATATACAGGGGCAAAGTACGGGAAGGGAAATGTGTGGCGTGAGATTAGATAAAGATCATTGTGTTTTGGATTGCTTGCTGGATTGATTTGGATTGTTTTGAGAACCCCGTTTGTGTACTGACCATTGACTCTTTTGAGGACCTGGATTGGATATACGATTTTTGGGATTACGGACAACGACGACAACGGATCACAGACTGTATGTGTTTGCTTCCCATGTCTTCCACTTTTGAATTCCTTTAATAAATTTCCCTTGTTTCCTATTTGCCGTTGCATGCTGATTTTATTATTGATCTTTGGCTGCGTTGAAACCCAACACCCCTGATCCTGCCACAATATATAAATGGGAATAAACTTAATTTAGATTTTGTTCATAAGAATGTCTAAGGGTGCCAGTAATCGTGACACACATGCTTTTGAAATTTGAATTTGATTTCAATTAAAGGTTAGATTTCTCTCATATTTTGAGTCTAAGATCAAGTTGATAAAGAACAAATACATTTTTTCTTTGCTTTTTTTGCTCATCTTTACCAAGGTGTATATATACAGTACTGTGCAAAAGTTTTAGGCAGGTGTGAAGAAATGCTGTAAAGTAAGAATGCTTTCAAAAATATACATTTTAATTGTTTATTTTTATCAATTTACAAAATGCAAAGTGAGCGAACAGAAGAAAAATCTAAATCAAATCAATATTTGGTGTGACTACCCTTTGCCTTCAAACAAGCATCAATTCTTATAGGTACACTTGCACAAAGTCAGGGATTTTGTAGGATTATAGTCAGGTGTATGATTAACCAATTATACCAAACAGGTGCTAATGATCATCAATTTCATATGTAGGTTGAAACACAGTCATTAACTAAAACAGAAACAGCTATGTAGGAGGCTTAAAACTGGGTGAGGAACAGCCAAACTCTGCTACTAAGGTGAGGTTGTGGAAGACAGTTTCATGTCACAGGTCATACACCATGGCAAGACTGAGCACAGCAACAAGACACAAGGTAGTTATACTGCATCAGCAAGGTCTTTCCCAGGCAAAGATTTCAAAGCAGACTGGGGTTTCAAGATGTGCTGTTCAAGCTCTTTTGAAGAAGCACAAAGAAACGGGCAATGTTGAGGACCGTAGACGCAGTGGTCGGCCAAGGAAACTTAATGCAGCAGATGAAAGACACATCATGCTTACTTCCCTTCAAAATCGGAAGATGTCCAGCAGTGCCATCAGCTCAGAACTGGCAGAAACCAGTGGGACCCAGGTACACCCATCTACTGTCCGGAGAAGTCTGGCCAGAAGTGGTCTTCATGGAAGAATTGCGGCCAAAAAGCCATACCTCCGACGTGGAAACAAGGCTAAGCGACTCAACTATGCATGAAAACATAGGAACTGGGGTGCAGAAAAATGGCAGCAGGTGCTCTGGACTGATGAGTCAAAATGTGAAATATTTGGCTGTAGCAGAAGGCAGTTTGTTCGCCAAAGGGCTGGAGAGCAGTACAATAATGAGTGTCTGCAGGCAACAGTGAAGCATGGTGGAGGTTCCTTGCAAGTTCTGGGCTGCATTTCTGCAAATGGAGTTGGGGATTTGGTCAGGATTAATGGTGTCCTCGATGCTGAGAAATACAGGCAGATACTTATCCATCATGCAATACCATCAGGGTGGCGTCTGATTGGCCCCAAATTTATTCTGCAGCAGGACAACGACCCCAAACATACAGCCAATGTCATTAAGAACTATCTTCAGCGTAAAGAAGAACAAGGAGTCCTGGAAGTGATGGTTTGGCCCCCACAGAGCCCTGATCTCAACATCATCGAGTCTGTCTGGGATTACATGAAGAGACAGAAGGATTTGAGGCAGCCTACATCCACAGAAGATCTGTGGTTAGTTCTCCAAGATGTTTGGAACAACCTACCTGCCGAGTTCCTTCAAAAACTGTGCAAGTGTACCTAGAAGAATTGATGCTGTTTTGGTGGCAAAGGGTGGTCACACCAAATATTGATTTGATTTAGATTTGTCTTCTGTTCATTCACTTTGCATTTTATTAATTCATAAAAATAAACTTAACACTTCTATTTTTGAAAGCATTCTTACTTTACAGCATTTTTTCACACCTGCCTAAAACTTTTGCACAGTACTGTATATATATATACATACATCCCCTCTCTAGGCTGCCATGGAATAGACAAGTGGTTCTGTTCTTCATGATGGATATCTCTCTGTGGTACAACCCTCCGTCTTCTTGCCATGGACACCTAAGCATGTGACTTGTCAGCCTTTTCATTTTAATAACAGGATGTTGAGCAGTGCTCCTTCCTGTTTGCGGTATCTCACTGACGTAGCATATAGTGTACTATGCACAATGCCTCGTTTCAGGGGAATGCAGAGGAAGGGAGCCCCAGTCAATCTGGTTAAAGAGCAGATAGGTACCGACGACTGTAACGTGGGCTGTATTTCATACCTCATTAACTGGACTTTGTGTATTTCAAATGAATAATGGGCACAATTCATATGTATCCTAGAGCAAGAAAATGTGATGTGTGTGTCTGTGTGTTTGTGAAAATGCTTTTATTATGTCCTTTTTCTCTGGTTTGAAACATAAAACCACACAAATGATTTGGTACATTTAAAAAGTGATGGCTATGAGAGAAATGGAAAGCCCACCATTTTTTCTGTTTATGTCTGGGTAAGGAGTATGTCTGTGACTGTGTGTGTGTGTGTGTGTGTGTGTGTGTGCGGGCCTGTGTGTGCGCGTGTGTGTGTGTATCTGTGTGTGCATGTGTGTCTGTGTGTGCGTGTGTCTGCATGTGTGTGTGTGTGTGTGTGTATGTGCGTGCACATATACGACCTACATCAGATTCAGTTTGCAGTTCAAGTGAAGGACTACTCGGCCGTGTTAAAAAGGCCTTCGGAACAAAATAGCTATAAATCCGGCGGCGGGTACATAAAAACTGACATCTTTATCAAGGAATATCAGCATCCCTGCGCTCTGGGAGCCGGCGTTTTAAAGATGAATGGGGGGGAGAGAGCCTGGGTGTGTATCTGACCGCTGGCTTGCTCTAATGAATACACTCCACTTCAGGTCCTGCAGAGTAAGCAGGAAGCCCATCGCGCAGCGGCCAGTGTGAACGGGACATGAATCTGCCCAGACAGCCGACATAATATCGGAGCGACAACACTTGTATGACTCCCATTTTCTCTGCTTTCTATTGATTTTCACTTAATAACTGGGGGAAATACTAAACGTCGGGCTTGAGTACCTAATAAATCCCGTCTGAGCTATTTTTTATTGAGGAGAATTTAATAAAAGCGGCCCTTCGCTGAATGCCGGGGATTTGTCTGGGACCTGAGAGGCCGAAAAGAGTGGGGAGTAGGGGTGGGGGCAAACGAAAAGGTCGTATCTTTGTTAGCGCCCTCTGTATCTCAGCAGATCTTAAATGGGGTGCAATGTCCGGATGGTTGCGCGTCTTTGTAGCAATTGGCCCGATTGTTATCTCTGTAGCGTGCAAGTGCTGCCGTATGTTTGGAGTGTTTTAGACAGACTGCAACTGCATACTAATATACAGTATGCATTCTTTTTGTTTTCCTGGATCAATAAAATAATGGCATTAATTCTGTACTTTTTTATGCTTTTATGTCTGTGAGTGTAACCCCCGAGTGTAACCACTAGGAACAATGGCTAAAGTGATGTTGGTGTGGAAGTCTGAGGGCAAGATTAATTAACTAGGGGCAAAGCATAAATTCTACATATGTCTGGAATTCTTGGAGGGATGCAACACAATTCTTCCACAAGAAACCATAATTTTGTGTTTTGTTGATGGTGGTGGAAAATGCTGCCTCAGGCGCTGCCCCAGAATCTCCCATAAGTTTTCAATTTGGTTGAGAACTGGTTAGACGGCCATAGCATACGGTTTACATCGCTTCCATGCTCATCAAACCATTCACTGACCACTTGTGCCCTGTGGATGGGGGCATTGTGATCCTGGAGGAGACCATTCAGGATAGTAAAGCAGCTCTGTTTTTAAATGGCCCTAGGGGCTTATTTCATAGGTATATATTTAGTAAGCATTAACTCAACTTCAGTTATAAGGGGAAACCCACATTAATTCACGTAATGCCAATACATTATTTTACTCATTTTCTGTCATTTATTTATCAAGGTTGTTTGCATTACATTAAAATGCTCTGTACAGTTAGTGAAAAAAATAATTGTGTGCACATTCATGCTGTACGCATATGCTAAATAATGGACTGAAAGCCAGATAAGTAAATAAATAACCTAGCTAGTCCCAGAGAAAAAGCCATACCTTGAAGCTATTATCAGCAAACAGGCCTATTTTGTCTCTCTTTCTCTGCATTGTGGAGCCTCAATTAAATTTAATTTGAAGCTGTGGATGATATGACTGCACAGAGATGCGTCTCCTTCTTTCATATCATCTGGGGTTTTTATTATTTTACCGTTTAAAAGGTTTGTAACAAAGTAGCACCTGCTTTCGGAACCGTGGGGACTGGAACTTGACTGGTACCTCTGGGCCTTCCCCTTGCAGTGTGCAGTGTGGTCACTATGAACTTGAATTGTACTGAGTTGAGCTGAGGCTGCGTTTAAAGAAAGGCCCTTAAAAATTCAGGATCTGAACTTCTGAACTCCCCTGAAATGGCCCAGAGGGCATTTGTGACAATCCACTCTCATCATATTATGTCACTGTCCATCCGCATACCTGTACCCATATGAATGATGTTCATATCAGTGTGCTTACATTTTCAGCATTGACCCCTTGTTGTTGCTTAGTATCATTTTTACAATTGTTTTATAATCTAAAACCTTCCCCAAAAGCAAAATCGCCCAGGGCTTTAAAGCAACATAAAACATTTAGAATAACATGGAATTTATTGGAATTCATTGCCTTGTTGCTGAAACCCTGACCATGTGCTACTCTATTTAACATTTAAACTCTGGTAACACCAAAGACACACTCTGTAACATCTGCATTGTGCCATTGCAGAAACTGCTAATCAGACATTTTATTGGACACATTCAATCCAGGTATTTTAGTATTTTAGGAAGCACCTCTGGAACAGAAATTAATGATATTCTTCTTCTTATTATTATTATTATATTTAAGCATGACTTTTTCTTTACAGCAGTTAGTGACAGCTTGTTTAATTGATCAGAATAATTTATCTCGACTGCTGCTCTTTGAGTTTGGCAATGATCTTGGAGAATGTCTGAGTATTTAGAGAGAGCTCATCATTCACCACCCACACACACACACATATACGCGTGCACACACTCCTGTTTAATATCTTTTGTTTGTTTGGTTCTATTAGCGGCAGAGATCGATGCCAGTAATTCACAAGGCAATTAGCAGCCTGTCTGTCAGGTAGTCACCGGGTGTACTTACCAGGGAGACCTTAGAGGAGATTTAAGGGGGGGCGTAGAGTGCCTCATAGTGGGAGGGGCTAATGTTTGTGTTCGTAAGGCTAATTCAACCTCAAAACCTATGAGACAGCGCACGCATTCCTGTTATGAACAAGGTCACGTACATTAGCTTATTCCAATCAAATGTAAAGTACCAGAGCTCTGCGAAACTGGAAAACCGTATTATCCTTTCAGTGGTACTGTGTAAAACCTCCCTGGACGAAGACCAGCAATAGCCTCAGCTTTGTATTAAGCCCCCGACTCTGCTTCCAAAACTCTTTCCAGGAACCTGCCCAGTTTTCCGTTTCTCTTTTCCATACTTTACTGTCCTGTGTGAGGCCCTGAATGTGCGTGTTGGTGTGTTTTCTGTACAAGCCCCCCCTGTGCTCGAGCGTAAGATTGGCTTGTGCTTGATTGCTGGAGTGGGGCTGGATGGTCTTTGACTACCTTTGGGTTGCACATACGCCAAAACGGGGTTTGGATTGATACGTGTGCCCCTCCAAATCATGCAGGGGGGCTCTAAAGATGGGATTTTCTTGTAATCTCCTTATCTTTTCTTTCCTCCTCCTCCTTGTTCTTCTCTGGAATGTCTGTTAGAGAGCAGAGAGGAAAGGGTGGCAGCAGGGTTTGGGAGTGAGGGGGTACAGGGCCAGCCAGCCAGCGATGAAAGGCCTCTGGTTGTCCGCACCGTGGTTTACCTCTGCGTGTACCTTTCCTTCACCAAGCAATTGTATTGACCGCCAAGGACAGCAGCGCTTAAGGAAAGCAGTGATTGTGAACTCAATTGGACCGTGGTACTGTGATCTGTTACATTTCGCAAGGCCTCTGCCGATTCAGATGATTTCTATAAACAGAATTATGGGGATTAATTGCAACAAATCCTGACTTGTGGGGGTGGTGTCTGCTGACACTTGTATACATGGCCACAACATGATCTTGATATTAAGCTATATACTGTGTGTAATACATATGTATATACAGTATATATACAGGGTAGATAAAATAATCGAAACGCTAAAAAAATATGATTTATTAAATAATGAGATGGGCCACCAGAACAGCTTCAGTCCAAGTTTTGAACTGTTTCTAGTGGACTATTGGAGCATTCTTCAAGAAGGGAAGTCTTCAGTTCTTTGAGAGATGAAGGTGGTGGAAATCTATTCTGCACTCTACATTCCAGAATTTCTCATAAAGGTTAAATGATGTTTACATCTGGTGATTGGGTGTTTGCCTTCATCCTGGTGTTCGTGAAACCTTTTAGCAGTGTGTATGGAGCTTGGTATATGGGAACATTGCGAGGAAACAATGTTCGCAACATAGGGTGCCCCTGTTTGTCTAAAATCGCTTCCTATTCCTTGGCCATAAGTGTACCATGCAGAGTAATAATCAGATCCATGACTCCCATGAGATGGCTACTCATATCATAACAGATCCACCACCATGTTTAACAGTTTGGAACACGCAATGTGGCTTGAAGGCTTCCTTTGGCTTTCTCCAAACAAAAACCTGTCCAGATGTAGGAAAAAGTGTAAAAGACAACTCATCAGACCATATTACTCTTTTAAACTGCTCAGAAGTCCAGGTTTTGTGCTTATTACACCAGGTTATGTGTTGTTGCGCATTGGCCTTGGTTACAAGCGGTTTCCGAATGGCAGCCCCACCACTAATATCAGCTTTGTGAAGCTCAGAGTGCACAGTTTTTTGTTGAGACTGGCTTGTGGAGGTGTAGATTCAGTTCTGTGGTAATTTTTGTAGACATTGTTTTTAGCATCTATGGTTTTTATGGTTTTTAGCTATCTTGTGAAGTGTCCATCTGTTCCTCTTTCCTGATGCAATTTTTCCTTGTTTCGCTTATGCTGTCATGATTTTTGACACTGTTCCCCTTGACACCTTAAATCATTTTGCAGTTTCTGTGACCTGCTGTTGCACCTGCAATTTAGGCACCTCTTAGCCTCTTCTCAACTAGGTTAGATCTCTCCTGTTACTTTAGAAATTCTGATATTAAAGTATCTTTTATAGCAGACATATATTGCTAATTAGTATTAACATTAATATGAAACACATGTCAATTGCTTTTACCCCCTGTATATATATTTAAGGAATAAACCACGACAAGCTGTGCGTTCTCAGGATATATATACGCATGCCTGTGGTGGTGCTGTGGCACAAGGCTGTCAAGTAGATGGTGGATGGCAATATTTTATCTGTAGATAGAGAGATATTTGTAAAACTATTGGAAACGGAAATTTATTCCAGTCATATCCTTGTTGTCAAGACTACAGACAGAATTATAGCAAAAAGCCTATTAGCTTAGTCAAGATTAGCTCAAAGTAATGTTAGCAATGGAGGGTAAGATACAAAATGTAAGTTAACAGTGCTAATGTTAGCTAGCTAGCTAACATTAATGACCTAACTTAACAAGTTTGTAAACTAGCAAAGTAGAGTACGTTGTCATAGTGAACTAACTTGGTAGATTACTTACCTAACAATGCATAAAGCCAGCTTGCAATTTTCCCCCGCATTAAAGTCAGAGTTTATGGGACTTGTACCGTAGCTGAGTATCTAGAACAAGTTAATATGGATGCTAGCTTGTTTGCAAATGTTTCATGTATGCATTACATAACTTGCTAATATGTCTGGCTAGTAACATCTGACAAGCTAGCTGCGACTGCCCTGATGGTATTAAATAGTTTCTTGCAAACGTTTTTTACTTAGCAATGGCTAGTACATTAGTTAGCTAACTATCTAGCTTGCCAGATGTTTTGTGGGCTAAGAAGCCAGTCATGTCTAGCCAGATACGTTAGCAATCTATGAATAGATAACTTACGGACAAGTGTTAGAGGACCTAGCTAGCTAGCACTAAGTACTGCAAACATGTTGTACCTCTATGGTATGGTTTCAAGTTACAAATAACTTGGTGTGGGAGTTGCTGTACCAAGTCCACTGAAAAGGCAGACTTTATAGAAGCTGGCTGGTTAACTAGCAATATACATTTCTAGGTACATTATAAAACAGTTCCACTAAGTTATTGCAATAATTTGATCTAAGCATAAAGGGTCCTGTTGCTTTAGTAAACTCCCACACAGGCTTTCTGATAGATTGTCTGGACATTCATTTCGTAACTTGACAGATCTGCAGATGAGCTGCCGCATTCGTTTGAATGTGGAAACCTGATCGTACAAATGAGAAGTTCCGGTGCTGAACTAATGTTTATCTTTGTTTAACTGGACTTTTTAGAAGTGAGAAGGATTTATGATATACACGCATTGGCTCCAATCAGAACCGGACTTTTAAATAAATGATAAGGATTTATGATATATATATATATGATATATAAAACTCTTTTATTTAATCAGAACACTGTTTTTTAAGTTGTGCCTGTGGTATAAATAATGGATAAACTATCCATCCATCCATCCATTGTCTAAGCCGCTATTCCTGGTCAGGGTATGGAGCCTATCCCAGCATATATAGAGGCAGGAATACACCCTGGACAGGTCGCCAATCCATCGCAAACACACCATTTATATACCTGGGCAATTTAGACTCTCCAATTTTTTCTTTGGACTGTGGGAAGAAACCGGAGTACCCGGAGCCCACGTACACGGGAGAACATGCAAAGCAATGGATAAACTACAATCTGATTTTAATATTCCACTGCACCACCGTGTGATAAACTTTGTTTTTTTGAAACTTGTTTTTGAAACTTGTTCTCAATGCTGACAAAACCAAATTGATGGTGTTTTCTTGGTCCAAGTTAGGTCAGTTACTAAGCAGGACATTATTACCATGCAAAACAACAAAAAAAGGGATTTCCCCCTTGACCATAGTCTCTCTTTCACAAATCGTATAGAACTTCTTACCAAGAAACTGAGAGTCAAACTGACTTTCTATGACAGAAATACATGTTTTCTCTTTCCAGGCTAGGAAAAATTGATTTTATCCATCTTCCCATTTGTTTATCGACCATGGAGACATATATGCACGCAAATTTGTCTTGCTTAAAGATGCTAGATACGGTCTATCATGCGGCATTGAGGTTTGTTACTGACTCTACCTTCTGCACTCATCATTGCCATTCATATCAGAAGGTTTGATCATCTTCTCCGTATGCCTGTAGGCAATATCGCTGGCACATTTTCAGTTTTAAGACCATCAGAAGAGAACTTCCAACTTATATATGTGCCCTCCTGACTTTTATTTCCATTTCCATTATATTTTATGATCTCAGGATATAGGATATAGTTTAGTTTAACTTTTTTTTGGAAATACAGCTTTCAGCTACTTTGCTCCATGAACATACAACCAGTTTAAAAATAACATGAAACTTAATTGTAAGATGCCGTTGGATGATTTTAAATTTAGGATTTAAAGTTAGGATAAGAACTGCAGTCTTGGCCAGGACACCCTTGTAAAAGAGATTCTGAATCTTAATGGGAAAATTCCTAGTGAAATAAAGGTTAATAATAAAACATGGGCATTATCAGTCAGATAGATAGCTAATGCTTAAAATTGCCCCCAAGAGCATGCTGTGACAAATTTCTTGATTGATCAAATCTTTGCCAACAGATAATTATCGAAATAGCCTCCTTGAACTAGTATAGTTTTTTGTATCATAGCTATAATTGGCAACGTAATACTAATTGGGTTCATTATCGTTGTAGTTTGATTAACAATAAGCCTGCAGAAATACTGATCTTATCGGCCTGATGAAGAACAGTCCAGGGCTCTGTAGAAATGCCAGTGGTGGCTCTTGTTCTGTGGTTTAACAGGATGATGGAGGGTGATGGGGATTTCCCTGCTGCAGTTGGCTGCATGCAATCCTGGATCAACAAGGCCTCATTAGGCATAGTACAAATCTCTGAACATTTACCCTTTGGCTAGAGAGTAATCAGCCTAGGGCTTTAACCTGTTCCGGGACAGCCAAGCAGCAAAACAGACAAGCTACTGTAAACATATGCACACACACACGCACACATGAAGACACATACACACACACACACACACATTCACACACACCCACCAATGTTAACACGAGACATGAATGACTTGGCCCCAAACTAATGTTAGTCCCATAGTGGCTGTGACACTGTAAGCGGGTGTAGTAAGTGCTGTGGGCAAAACAGAGGGAACCTGGTGTGCAAAACGGCTTCTCCTGCCTCCTGCTGAAGCAAAGCAATGTGCATGACCTCAGCAGCCTGCACCAATGCTTTCAGAACACAAATTATGATGCTTCAGGTGTGACAAATGCTCCCTGACTGGCATTGCCAGCCTCACGCCCCCAACCCCCCGCCCCCACACACACTTTCTACCCTCACAGTTTGCATTTCAAAGAATGCGCGACCAAAGGTATCAGCCTATATCTGCATTGGCCTCACCTGGACTTGTCAAATGTTCCTAGCATTTAACTCATTAAACTAAATGATACTTAGGATGCATCATTACAGTGTATCTCTTTTACACACAGCATGATGTGGTGAGATTCAGTCGACTGCAAAGCCAATTTAGTTACTGCGAGTGGCAGCCCAAAGGCTTTGCAGTTAAAATTCACCGATCTCATTGTCATCCCTGCCAGCAACTGACTGAAAATAGTTCACACTTATTTGAACCTGTCCCAGGCTTCGTCTTGACCAAGCTGTGGAGGGGTTGGCTTCTTGTTGTTGTCCCCCGCCCCATTTCTCTTTTCATATTCTCATACTCTCATATTCTCATACGCTTATTTATTTGATCAGGTGGTAGTGGATCTGGGGAGTCTCCTCGAAACAAATGAAAACACAACAAACAAACAAACTTGTGCCAAGGCTGCAGAGGGATATGCAGAGGAGAGCTTTGCTCAAACTTTTGTTTTTAGTGGGATGGAAGACTTCTGCTCCTAAATTCTGGATTTCATGCCAACTTCTGCTCCCAAATGATCAGGCCAATTAAATTACATGTTCTGACAGTTTAGCTACATTTTTTTATGAGCTCAATAATGACAGCCGAAGAATGTTGTCATAACTGCATGTCAAATGTGCACTGGCATTGGTGTATACAGCTTATTAGCTAATTGATCCAAGGTAATTGGTAGAAACAAAAACCTGTGTACGCACCAGCCCCCCAGGCACAGAGTTGCCCACCCCTGATATAAATTATAAACTAATATAAATGAGTATAATAATAAATATAATAATACTGTAGGCTGTTATAGACAGATAGATCATTGAATGGACTCTTATGTCAAACCTATAGTTACAAAACTGTCTGTACATATAAGTCTATCTGATCAGCTGATGTATATATTTATCTGTCAGGCTATAGTCTATCCCTCTCTCTTCCTCTCTATATATCTATATGTAATTAGATTTCCAAATACTTTGAACGCAAACCAAAAAAAGGAGGATGTATTTATAGGATATATTTACAACTTGACCGGGATGTGAACCTTGGATTTCCTCTGTTGCAGGATCACCTAAGGCTTTGCTTGATCCTCTTAACTGATTCATTAGCTCATGAAGAACAGAGGGCACAGCAAGTTTCAAAAAGAAACCGGATCCCAAAAGTAACTGCTGCAGCCTCTTTGGGTCCGAATGGAGCTGTAGCAACGATACATGAAACTGAATAAATAAGCAGAACCTCTGCCATAATTCAGAAGGGTGGGAAAAAAAGGGAGGAGTTTTTATATTTGGGATAGCTGGATATCATTGTTTGGAACCTTTGTCAAATGATGCGTGTGTGATGAGTGACGATAACAATTTTTAGATTGACTTTTTAAAAGGAACAAAGCACCAAACAACACATACAGTAAGTCATGCACACGGTACTGTAAGATAATGCTCACCAGTATTAAATGCAAAATAAAGATGGAAAGCAAAAAGTTAATTCTGGTCTCTTTTATTCCATAACCAAACGAAGGTTTGGACAGAGGTGTCAATGTTTCAGTTTAAAATGGCCTTTTTCAAGAAATGACAGAATTTACTTTTTGCTTTTGCTTCTTTATTTTGCATTTAGTTTTGCCCACATGGAAAGCAGCACCCGCGAAGCCCTACCTTTACCTTTTGATTTAATGCCTACCAGTATGACATGAGTTCTAGACATATGAGTACAATAATATGCACACATTCTAATCCCAGACAAACCTGGCTCCCTGTCTCTGGTTATGCTCCCTCAGTAATGCCCTGGATTCTGAGTTGCAAACACACAGCGGGAAATGTGTTTGGGCCTTGAAAGACTCGTGCCTCTCTGAGCGGGACTATTTAATTCCCTTGTTAACCGCTGACTATTAAGGTAATGAAATTATATGACTTCACAGTAGCACATTAATCAGTGTTGGCAGTTGGGTTCTTGTGATAGAGGCCCCAAAGCAAAATATACAAACTATAAATATACTGTTGATGTATACTGTCAAGTCAAGCAGCGTGTGCAAGATGTGGAGTAGTGTGTTACTCCATGTTAAAAGGATCTTTCAATCAATTGACTGGATGTAGCGTAAATAAAGTGGTCTGTCTGCATGTGTGTGTGTGTGTGTTTGTGTGTGTGTGTGTGTGTCATACAAATATGTTTTTATTCTGACCATAATTTACCATACCACATGCTCTGCCCTGACAGAAATTTTGATCTTGCAAATCAGACCTGGGTCAAATATGTATTTGAAATACTTTTAACTCTTTTAATTGATAATAACATTAGAAGATCACCTCTGCAAATCCCTGAGGATCTTCACTTAAACATGTTACTAAACCAAAACGTGTAATCATATGATAATCAACATTTTTTCCTGAATATTGGTGAACATGGATGTTAAAATTGTTCGTAATCTGCAGGATATTTACCGGTGTCTTAAAGGGTCAAATTATTTCAAGTTCGTTAATTGACCCGGGTTTGATGCAAATATAATGCTGATGCTACCCATTCTAATATAGCATTAATGCTAATATGACTGTAACTCACATCACACAGCTCAAAACATCCTACTTTATAAAGACCTAACTGTACATGACACACATCATATTTTTGTTAATCATTTAGCGACAACCACACGCATAATGGTAATTACTACAACGAGTACTGTGTCAAAGAAAATCTATGAACATCGATGGTGAAATGTGTTCTTATTGGCAGGTCTGTCCAGACAGCTGAACATAAACACCTGATTTCGGGGACGGTCCCCATGGGTTTCCAGTATGGAACCTGAGTCGGGTAATTCCCATTAACAATTTGACGGACGGACTGATTCGCTCACGGATATATCATTTTAAAACCCAGCCCTCCCTGAATAAACAACTATCTTACAGTCACGTATTTAATAAGTATGCTGGGCAGCAACAGTTACTCTGTGCATAAACTTTAGAGTTTGGGGATGTAAGATCCTACGCAGATAACATAATGAGATTACTGACAATCTTATTACCCCATCCCTCCCCCCATCCCTCCTTTTCATCGCTCAAATCAGAGGACATTATTTTGTATTGGGGGTAGTACAGGATAACATAGGTATATAACAGGTATACATAATTATTTATGTGCATCATCTTAAATAGGTATGAATGTACCTGAGAGGAAAAAAAGGAAACCTAACAAATTCTGGTGAATTCTGGAAGGCATACAGCTCCTTGAAACAATTTACTGACAGCAGGGAAGTAGGGTTTCTTACTGTACCTTGCAGGATAAATGTGTCCACTTTCCTTCTGATTAGAATGGTCTCCTGGTCCTATATACCCTTTTGTATTCTTATGAGAGAGGAGAATGTTATGTCAAACTATTAAAGAGCCACTCTTTTAATGGATACAGGTTCTCACCATTGAAACCCAGTGTGGGAGATTACTGGACAATTGAGCTGAGGGAAATAGGAAACTGGCTATTTGGAAACGATAACCTGCTCAGGTCAGGCACCACTGTTAAGCGATCACACTCTTTGTCCATAAACACTAAAGTACAATTAAACTTCCATCACTGAATATGACAAAAGGACAAACGGTGGGAGAATGAAAGAGGAGAATTGCAAAACGGAGAGACGAAGAGATACAGCCGCAGCGGGCTCTCTCACGTTCTGACACGTTCAGATCCAGAACAGATTAGCCGTGTCCTTTCAACATTTTCAAGATTTATTTACACCTTTTCCTTTGTGTTTCTGTGTCTACTTTGGGGGATATTAATCTTATTTCATGTTGGGTTTTTTTTTTTGGGGGGGGGTGGGTTTTGTTCTTCTTATCAGAAGTTCGATTGTGGCTCAAAGATTCTCACGCGATCACGCAAACATCACTAACACACACACTGACAGACACAGCACCGACAGCACAAGTGTAAAGAAAAATGGGACACACACAATGCCCCTTGCCACTGGCTTGTAATTCAACTTTTGTATTTCAAATTTGTAAACATACAATGTGGAATGGGGTGGTGTGAAATTATAGCCTTTATTGCAAAAATAAACATTTTTACTTTTGAATATAGTGACACCTAATGACATTGCTCAACGCATCTCGGAAAACCCGAGACCAAACAGACCAAGCACCAAAAAACTGCAATTGCTGTATCTCTCTTGGGGAGTGCATCCTGCAGTAAAAACTTGAGTCTGGTTCTTATGATAAAAAATAGGGTCATTTGATTTAAAGCCACAATTAGCTGTGGTGCAGAAAACAGAGCCCCCTGTAATCGAGTCAGGACATTTTAATAATCCTGGTTATAAACATTAAATACATCACCTTATGGGACTCACAAACACACGCTAATTAACTTTTACTGGGCGGATACTACAGTCTGCATTAGCATATTGCAGAGGAGGAGTCATTTACTTGATTGAAAACAGGTTTTAGAGTTTACACTCAAGGAGGATTTAGACCACTCTGCGGGCCCACAACCACAGATAGGTGGAAGGAAAATATGGGTGTCGAGAGGATGAGCTCAACGTTTTCTACTCCCATTAAATGTCTGGTGAATGACTAACAACAATTAATTAGCTAAACCAATAAATACACAATACGCATAACTATGCATTATAATAATAAGTACATACAGGGGGGTAAACAAAATAATGTAAATAACACCAAACAATACACTCATATTTATTAACTAATAAGCAGTTGGGCTGCCCTTTACCTTCAGAACAGCTTCAATCCTTCTTGGAATGCTGTTACACAAGTTTGGAACTTTTTATAGTGGGATATTAGACCAATCTTCAAGAAGGAAAGTCTCCAGGTTTTTGAGAGATGAAGGTTCAAGAAATCTACTCCACACTCTATGTTCCAGAAATTCCCATAAAGGTTCAATGATCTGGTGATTTGGCAATAGAAGGTGTTTGACTTCATCCTGGTGTTCATAAAGCCACTTAGAATCCATTTAGAAGTGTGGATGGGGCGTTATCATCTTGCAATATGGGAAATTGAGGAAACAATATTTGCACCATAGGGTGCCTAAGATAGCGTTGTGCTCCTTGCCCGTAATTGTACCATGCAGAGCAATAATTGGACACAATGATCCCAACAGGATGGCTGCCCATACCATATCAGATCCACCACCATGTTTAACAGTTGGGAACAGGCAATGTGGATTGAAGATTTACTTTGGCTTTCTCTAAATACAAACCCCTCCAAAGGTAGGAAAAAACTAATCAGAAGTCCAGGTTTTGTGCTGATTACAGCACGTTATGCGTTGTTGCACATTGGCCTTGGTTACAAATGGTTTCTGAATGGCAGCCCTACCATAAAAATCAGCTTTGTGAAGCTCATGTTGTATAGTTTTTGTTGAGACGGAGGTGTAGATTCAGGTCTGTGGTCATTTTTGAGGCCGTTTTGTCTTTTTTTAGTAACTGTCTTGTTAAGTGTCCATCTATCCCTGTCGGTGCGCTTTGACTTGTGACCACTGTTCCTCCTTCTTGATGCAGCATTTCCTTGTTTGGCGTATGCCGTCATGATTTTCAGCACTTTTTAAATAATTAAATAATTTTTCCGTTTCTGTGACTGATGCACCTGCAGTTTGCGCACCAACTATTTTACCTCAAAAATATATTGGTAATTAGTCTTGACATTAATATGAAACATGTGTAGAGACTCCTTTTTAGTCCTTTTTAGTTTGGTATTTCCATTATTTTGTCTATCCCCTGTAGATCAACATCTGTGTTTACAGCATAATTATTAGAATGTGAAACTAACACAATATTTATTACAAATCAAGTTTATGGGCAATGCAGTGCACTTTTTGTGCATGCTTTCATTCAAATAAATCTCAGCATCTCTGATGCCTGTAATTCTGAGTGATTTCTGTGAAAATACATTACTTATACAATCATTATATTTTATTTTATTCAAAATGTAATGCTATACAACATGACATGATTGAGGTCAATTGCATTTAAGTTCAACAAATTCAGTTAGTTAGTTAAAATCTCATAGAACATTATGGCCATTTTTCAATTCATGAATCGAAATTGTATTCATCTCCTGAACTGACTGAATTGAAATGGAATTGACCCCAGCCCTGTTAGATGGTACAGTATCTTTAGAGAGTGCACCATCCGGCAGGCGATGTGGTAAATGGCCATTGATTTAAAGGGACCATTGGAAATACACCTACTGGAAGAATTAAAAACACATTCTTCCTAAAGTCAATAATCTAATCACTAAACCTACATTGTCTTAAGTGTATGCTATTGAAAGCTGTAATAGATATCTTACTGTAAACAAAGTGATTAACCTGAACAGGCCACCACGATCGTTAAAATGATCATTTATTTACAGATCAATAGGAGACACTACATCTTAGATTCCCAGGAATACAGTATCACAACATTATTACAGCACTGGGACATCTGTAAATCAGACAGCATCTGCACATACATTGTCTTTTGAGGCTGGGATTATTGGCCTTTGCAGGTTTGCACGTCTGCTGTTGTTCATGCACATATACGTACACACACACACACACACACACACACACACACACACACGTGCGCACAGATGCCCGTTCATACTCTAACACACACTTTGTGAATAACAGGCATACGATATACCTGTCTAGCTGACTCTGATTTGATGCCTGGATATCCTGCCTCTTTCTGCTTAGGAAGAACTGTGATGTCAAAGGATTGGAGAAGAACAGAGTTCCTTCAACACTTGAGAGAATTTCAGTTTTCAGATTCTTTCAGTTTTACCTGAGAGAGAGAAACTTGCACCAAGTATTGCATTTCTTCAACTGTTTGCATGCGATTGCAGTGTGGAACATTGGAATAAGTCACATTTTCCTGACATGAGATGGAAGAAATGAAACTGTATAAACTGAGATCTCGAGTATCCCTCTCAGAATAAAAAATGCTAAAACATACAGTCAAAATATATTCTGCACATATTACGGTACAAAAAGATGTAACTCATTATATATGCAATGATTTGCATACTGTATCTTTTGTAATGTATTTTACAATACAATATAATCCATTTGCAGATAATTTTGTCAGCGTAGGAGCAGGGGTCAAAGAGGAAAAAAACAGAAGTAAAAAAAAAAAAAACCTAGTAAGAGATCTTTTTCTCATAGGCCAATTTTAACTGGACAGTTTTTTCCCCCTCCACCTCACAGAAAATAAAGAACAGACCAGTGACCCTTTCCCTTCTGCAGTCACTGGTGAGGCGAGGAGCAGCACTCTCCCTGACCCCCCGTTAGCCCTGCTTAATCAGGTCTTACATTCTGCTTTTCATTCTTCTATTTCCTAACCAGCTTCTCCTTTTAATGAAGTGAACCAAACGACGCAAACCGGGAGGTGACGGGGAGGGAGGGGGACAGTTATAAACAACAAGCTCATTAAAAAGATGGATGAGCCTGGAAATCGTGAAAATAGAAAAAAATTGAAAAATACAAATACATAAATAAAAACTCCTCCGGAAGGTTTGATTGTTTGTATTTATTCATTTATTTAGTTGCAGTGTTCAGAAGCCATGAGATCCCAGTTGTGGCAATTTACAGGGAAGTGTTTCAAATAAATATATATTTATAAGACTGCAATAGAAATGATAATAAATATAGTAGTACATTCAGGGGAAAAAGTATATAAATATAGTCAAACAGCCACTGTGTTGCATAGAGTCTACAAACTGGGATGGAAAAACACTGAAACTATGAATTTCTTGCAGGCTTTGTTTTTTTAAATCAATGCATTGGTTTCTCTATAGACAATAAATATTCTCTAAAATTGTGTCCAAGTGTCTTGAGTGTCTGTCTTAAAAAAATACATTTCAGCCCAAAAACAATTAAGAAATACTCTTCAATTTGGGACAAAATGTGGAAATGTAATATGGATTTTTTAATGTAGCGAATGCTTTTTCATATCGTGAGAGCATTACAGAGGCTAAAATGTGCATGCTTGGTTAAATGGGAAAATGAAAACATACTTGTTCCACTGGATGACTCACAGAGGCAGACAAATTATTAACAGTGAAAATAAATGCATAAAAAGGAAACGTTAAATAGAGGCAAATGTGGCTTAATAATCAGTTGTTTTTACGATCCTTCCTTGTTTTTGGAATTTATACTTTACTCTGTTTGACACTGAATTATCTTTGCAACTTATCCTTCTGTCCTTTCCCAGTGAATTCACCTTTGCATATTGAGTGTTTACTTTAGTTCTTTGTCTGGATTTTAATAAGGATGTCTTGCCCTTTTCGGTTGTTTTTCTAATATTATGTACTTTCTAAGCCAAGGGAAAATCCGATGTTTTTTTTCTTCTCCTTTTCATTCTTGTTGTTCTTCAATACTCCCCGAAGGATACCGCTATTCTTTTATTCCCAGATACAGACTCGCTGACTCATTGTGCAAACAGACAAAATAAACAACTCTATAATTATTCTGCACCATTCATCAGTTTTCTTCTTTGTAATCTTACCACATGGACAATTAATAACGCCGTTTGTTTTTGCTGCGCGTTTGTGTTATTTATGTGGGGCAGATAATAAGTGAGACTGAACTCGTAGCAGGAAAGTCCAATCAGAACAGATTCATATACCCCCATGTAAAGTTACACAATATCTAATCTGGTTTGAGAGCAATTATATTCCAGAGAGCTGAGACCCCGGGCAGGGGTCAGTGGACAGCTGTGACAGGAATACGTACTGAGGAGGTACAGTGGAATTTATTATCATTTAACGGTTTTGTTTTCTTTTTCATCTTATAGTGTTGTATGCTCATGTCCGTCTTGGAAATTTAGGCCAGACATATTTTTTCATCTTTAAGAAAATGTAAGTTTTGCATCAGCTACAGTATGGTGTGGGGTGTGTGTGGGTGGATTACCAACATGGCAAAAGAGCTGGACGTTGGATTTTTTTCCCCAAGATTTTGGTTAAGAGGGCCGTGAATATTTATGAAGGTCGAGGATGAATTGTTTATCATCCACTCAAAGACAAATGTCCTGCCTTTCCAAGGACACTCAACACACCGTGTGTGTGTGTGTGTGTGTGTGAATGTGTGGGTATGTGTGAGAGAGAGTGAGTGTGTGTGCATGCGTGTGAGTGAGTGTGTGTCCGTGTGTGTGCATGTGTGAGTGTGTGTGTGTGTGTGTGTGAGTGTGTGTGTGTGAGTGAGTGAGTGTGTGTGAGTGTGTGTGTGTGCGCATGTGAGTGAGCGTGTGTGTGTGTGTGAGTGAGCGTGTGTGTGCGTGTGTGTATGAGTGTGTGTGAGTGTGTGTGCATGCATGTGAGTGAGCGTGTGTGTGTATGTGTATGAGTGTGTGTGCATGCATGTGAGCGTGCGTGTGTGTGTGCGTGTTTAACAGCTTGAGCAGGCGGCTGGCGGGTTTCCTGTGTTTGTGGGCTGATGCTGCAGGACACTCTCCTCGTCCCTAACTGCTATTATTCTGTCAGGGGCCAGGAAGTTATTTCATTTCCAGCTTTTGTCCCAGCCCGAACGCGAGCGGCGCTCTTTCAGCAATATTCGCTCGTTTCAGCTCCCTGCTCCATCCTAACAATAACACCCACCCCCGTCTCTGGCCTATAACTCAGCGTCGGGCCTAGAAAAATAGGGACTTCCTCGATTGGTTTAATTTCCCTGGCTAGATTCTCTGCAGCTGTTTGCCCTCGGCTCAGCGGATTCTTATCTCCAACTTTCCATGGGCCTGGCAGATTTATCCCAGAGGATTCACCTCGGAGCGGGGCCCGGATGGGCCGGCCCGCTCTCTGTGTAATGGGGGGAAAAGAGAAAGCCTGGTCCTCCTTAATGACCCTCATAACTGCGCAGTGAAGCCCTGCTTGAAAAACTCTTGTTTGGGGCTCCCGCGATTACCCACTGTCTTACAATGTATAGTAATAATAAACAGTTTTTCCTTAGTCAATTCATAACCCCTGACATGAACGGGAGGCCTTGGCTGCCTGTAAGACTCGGGTATGATGTCTGGTGTTTAGCCAAAGGTTTTGCATGCCTTTTTGTGGCTGGTAGCCTTTTTTTTGTATAGCTCTGCGGAGTGTGGGTTCACAAACCCATGGTGAGAACTAACTGGGATGGAGTAAGACAATCTAAGGCCTCACTTATTTTACAGTGTATAGGGATGGTCTTCATGATAATAGTAATACATACAGAATTCACCTCCCCGTTTTCCAGTAAGGATACTTTGGTTTCTGACCTCAAATGTTGGAGTAACAAGGTGCCACTTGACATTCCGGGCCTTTCTGTGCCCTTTTGGCCTCAGAGACCAGGACCGCCAGCTCATGATTTCTGTGCCACATTTCAAGGGTTCTCCGTGCTCTTCATTTACTACCCCCCCCCCCCGTAATTCCCGCTGTTTGTGACAGAAAGATCTGGACTCTCATTTGGCACGGCTCATTACGTAACAAGCACTTGACCCATTTTATGCAGCTGTGCTCTCAAAGCGATGGCGTCCCCCCTGTCCCTCCGTCCCCCATGCCCAGTGCTCGCAAATCATCCCCCCTCCCTCCCCCTCACCTCACCTCCACCTCCACAAAACACAATGTTTTCACGTCTTCTTTCTCCTTGGTTCCGGCTCTGCCAACACTGACACCCTGCATCATTTTAAAGTACAGGGGGGGGGGATCTTGTGCTTGGACTGAACTGAAGGAAGGGATAATTGTTCACTGAAAGGAGATGAAATCCGGAATCCAGAAGATGTCCCCACAGTACTCCACAGGTGCTAGATATTAAGTCATCAGCTGGACTCACATCACCTGTAGTGAGAAAGAACTATCACACTGGTGGGGGACAAACAAGTTTTTGTGAGGCATATTTTCTAAATATCCTCTTTCTCTTCCTCCTCCTTCCCTTGCTTCTCAGTAGTAGCAGTAGCAGCAGCGCCAGTTGTAGTAGTATCGTTCTTGTTATTAGCATTTTGGTGTCCTTATAAGTCCCTTTGGTCAAAAATATCTGCCAAATTAAAAAAGGTAGTAGTAGTTTTAATAGAGAGATAGTGAATTGCTATCATACTATTAGCCGCTATTGAATTGTGACAGTGATTTTTGACAGTGACTGAAAGTTATTTGTTAATATACTTTCAGTAGCGATGATCAACATAGACGTTCTGTTGTAAATTCTTCTAAATAATAAAAAAAAATTGTAAACCGTTGTCCTGGTATGATTATATTTTTGGCTTTATAATAGTTATAGTCCTTTTTTGACACATGCGATTTTTTGTCATTCCAAAGTTCTGAATGGCAGCTATTTTTAGAACACGTTTTTGAAAATGCTGGCTTGTGGGGATTTTGGGAAAGCCATGCGACACATCGCATGGTCTTCTGAGAGCTGTCTCTGAGGCCGGGCCATGCTAAGTGTTATCTAGCCCAGATGTATCCGACTGTCAGATCTAGGCACAGGGAGCTGGCACGCATTTCGAAAGCTGCCGTTAGCTCTTACGGCCAGAGAAGCGTTCACGTCGGAAATGCGGGCTGATGTTAATATGAAAATATGAAGTTACTGAAGGTCACCGACTTGTTTTTGACAAGACCTCACGCTGACACAAGCTTTAAACACTGGCAGCTAAATGACAAAATGTCAAAGCAGTTAACCCCTCGTCTCCCTCTGGTAGACACACATTTAAATTACTAAGACAATGCAGTCTTCTTGCACAAAAAATAAAAGGAACAAAATGAAGAAGAAAAAAATGTAGTGAGAGGAAAATGTCCACATTTTTGTTCCAGATTTGAGTTATGTTATGCAATAATATCATAGAAAATATTTACAGTAATAAAGCATGGTGTATTCATTTATACATAAATACAACAGATGGTGGAAAATGGATTAATTGACACGGTAAAAAAAGAAATTACACAGCAAAACCACAGTTATTGACCTTTCCTTGAATGTATTTATGTAACAAACAATACAATGCTGTTGTATTTAGAATAATACTTATCTGGTAAGCATTGACAAATACAGACACACTATGCTGATGCAATAAGCAGTTTTGTCACTGATTAAATGCTTTCTTGATTTAAAACATTTTTTTCATGGTGGCTAAAAGTATTAAAAAACTCCTCCTGGCTGGAGTGGCTCCTTTTTGCTGATGACACTCAAATTTAATTGTCAATGCAGAAAATATGTGTCTTATTGGCAGGCTTGATCCATCAAATCATGCCATTCTGAAGGTCTGGGCTGAGCCCTGTATTCGTTTCAAAGCTGTTTGGTTTTCTTGTTTTCTCAATATTTTTGTTTAGTTTTGGTATAGTTTTGGAGAGGTCAGCGTCAAAGTTGCACAGAGATTAATACTGATTTCAGGACAACAATATAACAAACAATTAATTTCCTTGGTTCTAAATGCTTTATATTTCCTCATGTTGATATGCATTTTTATAAGTTTATACATAACTTCAGACAACGAGGAAGGTAATGGGTTGTATCTCACTCCGCAGAAATACAGAAATAGAGCCGAAATGGAGTCCCAACATTTCTGCTTGTTTCTCATTTCTAAAAAACACGGTAAAGCGCAGCAATCTCCGTCTAAAGTCCACCGACTCGCACCACGTACGACCTGTGTCACCAGGGCGAGAGTAAGGGATGTCATGATGTCACAGGTCTTAATCTCTCTCTCTCTCTCTCTCTCCCCCTCTGCCAAGCACGTGTGTGTGTGTGCGAGAGGATGACAGGCCTGTCAAACAGCATAATCTAGGAGGCGATGGCAACGTCCACAGAAAACCACAGCTTGCGCCCCCCTCCCTTTCTTCGCTGCAATCTCCTAATAATGGAGCGGTCGTAAATTCCCGCCTGCTGTGGGCCGGGCAGCTCCTCGGTAATAGCCAATGGCACAGAGAGATGATAAATATCCCAGAAAATGGGTGTCAGTTTGGAGCCTGGACCTTGTTACCGAGTCTTAATTTTCGCAGCGGCTGGGAAGGCTCTTTATCATGGGCTTGTTACAAGGTGATGTCTTTTTTATTTGCTCGGTGATGGAGTTTGCGTGTCATCGGATGTCCTTTCAAGTGGGCGCTGTGATGTTCCCCCGAGGGCCCCTGGATCGGTAGATTTATGGGCAGGGATGTGTGTTTGGGTACAGCGGCACGATGCCGCACGGTGATGTGCCCCAGACCAGAGCAGCCCGTCCACTCTCCCTCCAGTCCACTCTCCCTGTCCACTCTCCTCCCATCCACTCTCAATCCCGTCCACTCTCCTCCCATCCACTCTCAATCCCGTCCACTCTCCGCCCGTCCACTCTCAATCCCGTCCACTCTCCACCTGTCCACTCTCCTCCCATCCACTCTCCTCCCATCCACTCTCCTGTTCACTCTCCTTCCCTCCACTCTCCTCCCATCCACTCTCCTCCCGTCCACTCTCCTCCCGTCCACTCTTCTTCCGTCCACTCTCCTTCCGTCCACTCTCCTTCCGTCCACTCTCCGCCCGTCCACTCTCCTTCCGTCCACTCTCCTTCCATCCACTCTCCTCCTGTCCTGTCCACTCTCAATCCTGTCCACTCTCCCGCACGCCCTCTCCTGCACGCCCACCCTCCATGTGAAAGCCTGACACTGCATCGCATTAATTAACGGACATGTGTGGGTGAGGCATCAGGAATACAAGACAGACGACTTGTTTATTTATTCTCCATGGCTGTGACTCCCCCCCCTTTAGCACCCTGTATGTTAATGAGGTTAAAAAAAAACTAAATAATTAATAACTGCATTGCAGCACATACAACATCCTGCATCATTTGAGGGGATAAACATCTTGCTAGATTCAAAATTCTTAAAAAAATGCTATTGTACCGTTTTCGTAACCTGGGCTGGGTGAAGAATTGATCAGGAATGACATAAAACGATAGTCTGGAGAACGGAGAACGGGTGATAGATGAATAAAGGAGAAGGAAATTCTTGCCGCTGGCTGATCCTGATCCTCCGGCTCTCTCATTGGTCAGAAGCCCTGGGGGAGGGTTGTAGGAAGGTTATGATGTCATACGGTATTACCCACATCGTGGGGCTTCATCTCATAAATGCTTTATGCAGGAGGAGGGGGTGTTACAGACCAGCTCTGTTGCTGCCTCCCATGGAAGAAAAACTGCTATTGACCTTTGTGTGAGAAAGCTGACATCATAAAGTGAAGTCTGCCGGGAACCAAATGGGAATGCCAGCGTAGATTAAGGGCTGCTTAAATTATGCATTTGGTTGGGACTCCCGGGGTGGGAGAGAGATGCATTAAAAATGGCCCAAACGGGGAGGGAGGCGCTCGCTAACTGCCTCCCGCTCAGCCCGGCCCAGTTAAGCGGGGCTAGTAATCAATATGAAGGTAGGCCACCACTAAGGAGCCGTCGCCTGAGCGACGCCCAGCTGCTGGCGATTCGATAAAGCGGTCGCACGCGGGCGGGGCGGAGACGGAGCGAGAGCGCCGGGAATCGCAGGAAACAAACAGGGTCACGTTAGCGCACGGTAAACCAATCAGTGGCCACACGGTGAATATGCTAAACGCGCGGCCCGCTTACAGCATTACGTACGTTGTGGAAGCTTCCGTTAGCCCCACAGTCTCAGACAGGCCGAGATTAAAGCAAAACCTTTTTTATATGCAGTATGTTCGGAGGCAGCGTTAAGAAACGAGAGGCCTGATTGGACTTCAACAGAGGAGTTCAACAGGGTAATGCGTTTCACGATTACCCCCGGTCCCCCTGCGTGTTATAGCGGGAATCCCGTTGCAGGGTGCAAGGGTGTGCTGTTTGAAAGCGCACCTGGAGCACTGTTTGGGTTAATAAGGAGCTGGGTTGGAAGGGCAGGTGTGCGGGGAACAGCGGGGAATGAGATGAAGCAGCCCGAGGTTGGGCCCCCGGCCTGCGCTGGGCTGAGTTATGGGGGTGTCTGACCGGGAGGCAGTGCGTGGTGTCACCGGGAGATGCAGTGTGCTAATAATCGTGGTTCAAGGGCACAGGCAAGCGAATCGCAAATTGCCCAGTGTGAATGCACTTCCTTTATGGCTGCAAATATTCAATACACAGACTCTGCTGACATTAAGAACAACTGCCCCCATCAATTTGTGTGTGTGTGTGTGTGTGTGTGTGTGTGTGCGCGTATAATATATACACATTTTAGTTTATTATGGTTACTTACTGTACTTTCAGAAGTGTTTTTTCTTTCTTTTTCTTTTTTTTGTTTACATGATTTCATGTACTGTATATCTTTTTGAATGGTGAGATACTGGGGGCCTGTGTGAGAAAAACACATTGGTGCATATACATATTGCATATATTGCATATATAGTACATATATATATACTGTACATACACAGGTAACTGCCAAAATAAAAGAAACCAACATAAAATGCCTTAATAGGGCATTGGGCTGCCACAAGCCTCCAGAACAGCTTCAATGCACCTTGGAATAGATTCTACAAGTGTTTGGAACTCTATTGAAGGGATGGAATACCATTCTTCCATGAGAAATTCCATCATTTGGTGTTTGTTAATGGTGGTGGAAAACGCTGTCTCAGGCAGCGCTCCGGAATCCCCCATAAGTGTTTAATTGGGTTGAGATCTGCTGACTGAGATGGCCATGCCATGTGGTTTACATCCTTTTCATGCTCATCAAACAGTTCAGTGACCACTCGTGCTCTGTGAATGGGGACATTGTCAACCTGGTAGAGACCACTCCCATCAGGATAGAAATGCTTCACCATAGGGCAAAAGTGATTACCCAGAATGGCTTTGTATTTATAATTTACCTTGCCCTCTAAGGTGCTGAGTGGGCTTAAACCATGCCAGGAGAATGCAGCCCACAACATAGCTGCCTTAAAAATTATTATTTTTTTTACTTTTCCTTTATTTTGGGAGTTACCTGTATATACTGTATATTATAAAACTATTATTGTACTGTAAACATTGTTTTGTCTTTGTTCTGCTGTTGTTGTTGTAGACAGGAATAATACACTCAGGGCCATATTTACTAAGATTTTTATTTCAAGTTCTAGTAAATAATATGTATGCTATATAGAATATGTATATTTACAATTCTGACTTGGCTGTCTGTAGATACAGGTATTCCTGAAAATAAAGCTGTCATGACATGAACTGGGGTACATTTGTGATTATTTGTTTTGCATTGCTGGGACAGGGACTAGCATCTCGGAAAGTGCAATACAAAATGGTAATTGTGAAATACCTACCTGTTGTCACTCATAATATATCGCCTGAAATTCTTAAAATTCTCACACATAGAGGAGAGTTGCAATTAAGGCATGTTTTAGTAAATCAGATGGAATACTTAATCGACCTAATTTAATAAATCTCCACCCTGTTTTAACGCGTTCACCCCAGGTATACATCTGCGTGAACAGATTTAACTATTCATCTAAAGGAAAGTTGCAAAGTGACTTAACCACCGCAAATTACATCCTAATAGCGATTTTACCCTTTTCGACGCTTAGTAAATCTGATACAAACATTGCGTAGCGACTGCTTTTGCGTTGGAAAAGCAGTTGCATTCCTTTAGTGAATCTGGCCCTCAGCTCCTTATCGCTCTATCAGAAACATTTAAACATTTTGCAGACATTAATGGCAGGGATGTCCAACACATGTTTGACCTTTGGCAAATGCCAGGAGGGGAGGTATAGAGTCTTGAAAGGAAAGAAGAAAAGAGCAAGAAAGAGAGAGAAAAAGAAAAACTGATAATACTTTCTCTCTTTCCTTGGTGTGTTTATATATATATATATATATATATATATATATATATATATATATATATATATATATCAGTGATTTTAAAAAGGTCATTGAATGGAGAAAGTGTGTTTTTAGCACTGAAAGGCTAAGAGAATCTTTGTGTCTTCAGCTTTTAGAACTTGGAACAGAGAGTTCTTTGATTCACCCTACGTCTCCATTCCCAACTTAATTGGTTGGAATGTAGCAGTGTTATAACTGTGGGTATGGAAAAATAAATAAAACAATCCTTTAAAAAACATTTATACATATATATAGTATGAAATCTTCAGCATAGCATAACTTCAACCTGGGAATATTCTCTTCATACTGGTACACAAATGGGTCGGTTTTTGTGATGCTTTTGAGAGTAAAATATTGTTGGCATATCTAAACCCCAGGGACAAATTGAGAAGAGATGAAAAGGCTATTAAGGGAATAGAGAGATCCGTGAAATCACACGTAAGAAATGAGACGGCTCTGTACTCAAGGACCGGGTTCAGGGACCCAGAGCGCTCGGGATTCATTTATGGACTGCAGCTTTGCACCGCACTGCACCCATAACTGTGTAATTAGAGCAGTATTCAGTTATATGGTTTATTTGTATAGCACATTTCATACAATGGATGCAACTGAATCCGCTTTACATTTAAAAAATATATAATAATACAAAATTGAGCATATTTCTACAAGAGCAGAAACAAAAGCTCTAAAACAACAATAAGACAATAACACTGTAAAACCATAACACATGAAACCTGGCTATCGTAGTCAAATAAGGATAAACAGTGAAGTAAGAAGGATAAAATAACGAATCAATTCATTAAAAGCAAGAGTAAAAAGATGGGTCTTGAGATGCTCTTTAAAAACAGTTAACCTTTCTGCCTCTCAGATATGACCTGACGGAGTTCCACATTTTTGGTACATAGGAGCTAAAAGCTTATAAAAGTGTGTGTATGTGTGTGTGTATATATTATACATAATCTGCAAAGATACAGTTGTATATATTGTGCAATGTTTGTGGCAACATTTGTGGGCACCTAATTTCTTCTCTCAGTGGAAAAATTGTCCTTTTCTGCACCTGAAACGTAATGATAGCTACCAAACGCTAAGGAGAGAGTGAAAGTATTTGGCCGGCTCAGATGTGTTGGAGGGAATGGACTCACGCCGCCTGGATCTCTTGATCTTGTTCTCCTGTGCTGTCCGCAGTGAGAGAGCTGCTGTTTGGCTCTGGTGCTGTAATTAGGAGGGCTCTCTCTCTCTCTCTCTCTCTCTCTCTCTCTGTCTCTCTCTCTCTCTCTCTCTCTCTCTCTCTCTCTCTCTCTCTCTCTCTCTCTCTCTCTGCGTTAGATTCATGAGCGTGGGGCAGTGTCTGTCTCACTGTCTGGCCTAGATTTTCTGAGCTCTCTGCTGTGGCCGGCAGGCACTGTCAGGGAGGGATGCTGGGATTAAGCTTGTAGCCTCTGACCCAGCGTCACCCCCTGGTCGCTGTAAGGCACATTCTAACCACCGCTCTGCAATGCCAGCTCCTTCGCAACCCCCTGGTCACTATAAGGCACATTCTAACCACCACTCTGTTAATCCCAGTTCCTTCATCACACCCAGTCCAAGAAGAACATGTGTGCTTTAGATAAGAGACCTAAAGATATCTCACATAATTAATTAATCTCACCTAATGATACCACAGGCTACGATTGCATTTTTGTGAGTGAGTGAGTGAGGAGTGTGGGTGTGCGTGTGTGCGTGCGTGCGTGCGTGCATGTGTTTTTGGTGTTGAATTTAGATTTGCAGGCCCGAAAAAGTGTTTTAACACTTATTTCAGATTGGTGGTGCCTCATCCATCTTGGGCAGACAAAGATTTCAAGAGAAATATGGACAGCATCTCCCAAATGATCTGCAAATACAGACTCTTTACTTTTCTGTATTGCAGCAATAATACAGGGTGCACACCAGAAGATCTTTTGAGAAATGCTGTAAATTGCTCATATACAATATGATGGTATAGAGGGTTTTTGGTAGAGATATGTTTTTCTTAGCATGCATTTTAATAGGACCTTTCTTTATTTGTGAAGGATTAATTTACTTTGTAAGCACACAAGGGTACTTATTAAGTTGAGAAACACTGAATATTACCCATGGACTTTGAAACACTGAAACACCAGGCACGGTGTGTTGCTGGTGAACCAATTCCCGATTTGAGCGTACCATTTTTAACGTATATTTTTATTATTATTTTTACTGGAAGGGGGAGGAGGTGTGTCTTGCCTGCGGTTTTTGAATTCCTCCTTGGCTGTCAGTGGTAATCTAAAGCAGCCAGGAAGGGGTCTGAATCTGGGAGCGGCGTGGTTTTGTTAATCTCGCTCCACGGTGCTGCGCGGAGACCGCTTATATTTACATATGCAGAGGATCCCGCTGTTTCGAGAGCCCCGTTCACCAGACAGAGCAATTAATCATCCACACAAATACCCCCGCAGAGCAACAGACGACCCCGCCCACCCTGCTGCCGGAGAGAGCACAGGTGTGCATCGAGCAGCAGGGAGGACTCTTCAAACCCTGTCTCTCTCTCTCTCTCTCTCTCTCTCTCTCTCTCTCTCTCTCTCTCTCTCTCTCTCTCTCTCTCTCTCTCTCTCTCTCTCTCTCTCTGTCGCTCTCTCTCCCACTCTCTCTTGCTCTCTCCCTCTCTCTGTCTTTCTCTCCACTCTCTCTTGCTCTCTCCCTCTCTCTCTTTGTCTCTCTCTCTCTATGGCTTAGATTCAATCAACACTTTTCCTTAACTTTCTTAATGGCATGCAAGTGGTACTTTTTTCTATTTATTTCAGTTGTCACCAAACTCACCTGTTTGAGAAGAAAGAACTAACATTAACTTTTTAACATTCTTGGTAACACTTAATGACATTCATGGCAGCGCATTACAGCTTATGAACACAACAGTCATACTGTATGCAGTAATACATTTGAACCAGTTATTTCAAGGGTTCACTGCATACCAATGGATATAATTTGTTTTGCATAACATGCTATCATTAGACCACACCAGAAAGACATGGGTGAGGCATACGATGATATTCTGCAGGGTTGATTGTGAAATTCAGCACATCTGACTTGCCCACATCATGGACCGATTGAACAATATATACAACCAGCTTGCTGACCAGCTCGTTGCAACCATATAGAAGGTATTCAGACACTGTCCAAGCAGAAAACTCTGGTACATAGATCATAGAGAGGCGATTGCAAATGGTCTGTACCTATAATGCTGCCACCTCAGCTATGTAAAACATGATGGAACACTGTAAAGCTTTATCGAGGTGGAAATGGATATTATACCACATACAGTGCTATAGTCCAAAAATGTCTGGAAAAATATTTCCCTGCCTTACACGAATGACAAGGTGATACTTAGTAACAGTTGTCACTAATTTTGACGATGTGAAGAAGTGCTTCTTCATATGGACAAGTTTTTATACAATGTCAATCCATGACAGAAGAAAGCATAGACTGACAGATTACATTCAATAAACAAATACAAAACACTGCACCCAATTCACTGAACTAAAGTGACATTCTTGTGCCCTTTTAAATAGCATGTTCATACTCTTGCATACTATAAATAACCTTTCTCAGTTTTACACAGTTTTTTACAGGTTAATGTAGTTTAAAAGTATTTCTCACTTTTCATTATCAATATTCTTCCTCTCAATTTTAATTTGGTGCATTGTATGTCCTTATTGAGTAAAGCAGTTAGTGATTAAGTGTTGGCACACATTTACTTCAAAGTCAATCCTCATTCTTAGAAGCTTCATTTATGGAAATTATCTGATTAATTGAGATTATTGATGTACTGCAATGAAAACAAGTGCTCGGAGGAAGGAACTATTGGTTACAACAACAAAAATGAATTTCTACAGGCCCTAGTCATAAACTATAATATGTTGTTGTGACTGCTCATGACAGGTGTTAAGTCATGCTTATGATATTGTTATACTCTGTAGGCTTTATGGTGTGTTCAATTAAAGTGTTACCAATAATATTTAAAAAAATGGTTACCACATTCTTTTATCATTACCCATGTTTCCCCCAATATTCTGTAGCTATAGGCCTGTCCCATCACAGCAAATCCCCATGTTAATAGGAGAGGGTGCAGACAGTTTGTATGTATGGCTGTTTGTAAGATTCTGGTGACTTAAAGTTGTGACCATCATATCCTAAATATAAACCCAATATGTAATTGATAATCCCTTGCACCTGCTTAAATTGGCCCTTTTGGATTGTTTAAATAGCTCTTTTAGAAGAGTGTGCCTACATACATTGTTGTTGTCATTGAGTATTGGTAGTACCTTGTTGGGGTAGCATATGGTATGCTACATATTCCCACTCAAAGGAACACTCCATATACTGTGCCCTGTTTTTGTTGTTTTTTTGTCCATGTTCCCTGGTTCCTGAAATAGACTGGATCGCCGAAGGCTATAGAGATCCCGCTCAGGATGATGCCATTTGAGTAGCTTCAGTAGAGTGCACATCCTTCGCAGTGCCACGATTTCATCAAGTACAACTTAACAAAGTGAACTGATGTCTGAGAGAGAGACAGAGATTTATAGAATGCATTGTGTCTTAGCATTGCTTAGACATAAAATGATCTGTCAAGGTTTTCAACACCTGCACGTCTGTAATTCATAAGTAAATCTGCACCATGCTCATTGTATTTAGTATATAAGGAGATCTTTATCGTTTTTAGTGGTTAGTACAGCACATTGTGACCTGAAATTGACAATATCATTAATTTTATTATTATTATTTTTAATCCATATTGCACATATTCCATTGCACAAAACCAGTTCCATAGTAAAATTTCAACTGTGCACTGGACAATCAACTATTTGGGGAGGATTATCCAACCCTATTTCTATGTGAGTTTTTTTTCTGTCAGAACATGTCATGACTTATTTGGATCCATAACTCTGGAATGCTAATTGGGATACATTATTAGGTTGAGTGAATGAAGGCAGGTGTGAATAATGATATTTAGAGAGGCAGAGGCTGCGTTTGTACGTACACTTAAAACCTGCATTTGCAAGCAGTGGTGGTTTAAGTCAGCAAACCCGACATAGCTAATGTTCTATTGCACTAAGGTCTATTGACCAGTGAACAGTTCATTCAGGATGCCGTTGACACATTCACTCTAAACAAAGCGAGGTGTACAAACAAGTGCTTTTACAACTTGAAACAAAGTAGTGAGTTCCAGCTATGGGAGAATGCCCATACCTTCTGTGGCAGGCTACCCCGTGGCATAACTCTCCACAGGGTTGCCTGCCTCTAACAGACTTCCCGGCGAAACACTGATGGTGTGTTTCTACTAACACCCTGGAGCAGAAAATAATAATCATAAATTGCATTTATATAGTGCCTTTCACAAAGCGCATTACAGTGAAATCTTTACAGTGAATACGTTTTTGTGCGCTGGCTTTTGGAAATGGAACATCAAAGTACAGGTTGAATTCTGCTTCAGTGCTTCAAGTAAAGAAATAAATAAACAAATAAATAAAAGAAAGAAAGAAATAGATTTTAAAAAGTCCAGGGGAGCCTCGGTCTCCCAGAGCTTCACAAGGGCCCCCAGCAAGACAACTGTGTTCAGCTTCCAACAAGCAGCCTCCTCGTCCCACAGCAGGGCCCAGGCGAGGTCCCCAGACAGACCTGGTGTTTATGGCCCCCAACTCTCCTCCTGGCTCGTATCCCTCAGACGCTCGATACGTACACTTTTCAGGAATGCCTGGGTAATTAATGCCTCTAATAACAAGCCTGCGCTATTTGTATTGTGATTACCTGACCACAGTCATTTTTTTTTAGAATGTATCCCTCTGCATAAAGCCATTATAGATCTATCTGTGAGGCTTTTTTTTTGCACGATCAATAATTCCTTTGATATTTGTGTAGTGGGCGCTGCAGAGTCGATAGGAGGTCAGGGATAGTAAATTGCAATCCCCTACCTAATGATTTTTGTTTTGGTCCAGTTGATGAGAAAGATGTTTATTATCTGATTTTTAAAACCAGTGTAATGCATGTCAACTTTTACCACTCCATTTGTGCTCTCTTTTCCTTTGTTGTGGTGTGTGTGGTGTATGTGTGTGTGTGTTATTAGACAGTGAACTGTTGTTGTATTTTAGGGAAGATGGAAGCTTTGAGGTTGTCTGTGAAGAATGTGGGAAGCCATCACCTGGAAATGTAATTGTAATTAGAAATGTAATTTTAATACCCACTAGAACCACTATTTCAGAATTCCCCCCCAACCTTTTCAATTTTATTCAGTTTCCATTTTATGTTCTAATGGTGGGACGGGTGGATGATATATTTTTATCAGCAATCAATTCAACCGGCAATTGTTGCATGTGCTAGAACTCCGCTGCCTGCCCAACACAATTGCTTCACGCGTGGTGCTGTCACGTAGCGACGAGAAACAGAACGGGCATCTTGGCCACATCCAGGTCGCGGCGGCAGAATATATGCCCGGCGGCGGGCCATCCCACCGTCTGCGCACGTAGCTCCACCCACAGACAGATGTTTGTGTCCCGGCTGTTATCACAAGACCAGTTGTTTGTGTGAAGAGACTGCTCCTGTTTGGGTTCATCAGATGATTATACTCCTCGGATGCATTGTGCGTCAGCCCTGCCTGGAGCTCCGCGCAAGGCTCCAGGGCTCAAACTGAATGGAAGCTATTTCTTAATTTGTTAGCCTAGGTACATATCAAATTACTCACTTCATGATGAGGTGCCAAGTCCGACGCTCAGAGGTCCCTGAGCGCAGAACCTAAATTCCAGACTGGTGGAGTGGAGTTCTGGCTTGTTCAGGCACAAATTTATGCACTGCCCCCCCACCCCTACCAATTCTCATCCCCTCTCCGAGTGTTTTCGGTTATTCCAAAAGAGCTCGCCGTACACAGAGTTCACAGGAAGTGGCACCGGCTCCCAAAGCACTCTGGGGGACGGCCTTCAGATCAGGCACACTAATTAAGGCTTTACAGGACTAATCACGCTTTATTAGCACACCCCTGAGCAGAAGACAGGTAATTAACTGCTCACCCTCGTTTTTATCGAACCCGGGGAACCGCTTTTGCCCAATCAATGAAATACGAAGTTAAAAGTTGGGCCCCAAATCCCCATGTACCCCTTGTTGCTAGGAGATCCCCACTGACCACTTCCTGGTTTCAGTTAGCTATTTAGTTACCCTTTCAGATGGTAAGTTGTTGTCTGAATGGCTGTTTGATCCTTATCTCACACAGACGGTCATGTAAAGGCGATGGTCCACATGCTGTACGCTCTATAGGGGCATTCAGACTGGGATGAATACACTGGGACAGTCCCGCTCTGTTCCACTGGCTCACCCACTGGCTTTAAGTGCTTGCTAAACTTGTGCATTCAGAAGAGAAAAACCCAGAACTTTCCATTCTCATTTTATATAATAATACAGCTGAATTGATCTCTGGGAAACAGGGTCAGAGCATTTGACAGTTACAAAAATCTTTTTTTGAGAACAACGCGGTCTTTTGAGACATATTGAGATTTTGTATTGTTTCGCTTAAAATAAATCCTGTATTTCAGGGGCCCTGGGTGATGCGTCTAGCTAAAGTAGTAGTGCATGATGTAGTGATGCGCCCCACAATCTGCTGTGGAATTTTGAGGGCCACTGCCGATTGGCCAGGGCTCCCCCCGGTGCAGGTGCCCAGTTGGCCATTGCCTCGCTCAAGGAGGGCGGGATTCAATCAGAAGGATTTCTCCTGCCTCATTGTGCACCAGCAACTGCGCAAGAAATGCAGTTCACCTGCGCAGTTCAGCTACTGAAATGCAGAATGAAGAGATGTCAGGCGCTTCACTCATCAGGTGCTTCCTGAGGACACACATGCCCGTCTGCGCTCTCCTCCTGAATTCTGATGGGACAGGCAATCCAAATGGGGACAAATAAAGTGTACAAATTAACCTTAAAAATAAAAACAACATACATTTCTTAGCCCATCCAAAAGTTGACTACACTTCTCTTAATGTATGTCACTTTACATACATTAAGAAACACATTTATATATAAATAACACATTGTAATACAACACATCTGATTATTTTGTTCCCTCAATGTATCGTGTATCTCTATTTGTCCCTATTAAATAAAATATAAATAGATAAATAGATACATTTCCTATTGTAGACATAAAAAAGTACATTGCAATAAATGAGGATTTTTGTGATGTACTAGCTGACAGTGTCATAACTTCTCGTGATCAGAGCATGAGGCTTCATAAAACAACAATGGGAGGAGCTACCATACAGTGACTTACTGATTTGAACCATTCAATGTGTTTTACTGTGGAGAAGAAAAATAACTGCATTACATTTCTCAGAAATTCTAGCCTTTGCTTCACTTGCTACAAAAAAATGAACATGGCTTGAACAGTCTCACATTTTCATTTTCATTTTATTAGTAAATGAATGTCTTTCACCACAGTCTGCATTACTATTTACACACTATCTTACACACAGTAACCACAATTGTATTTCCTCACAATATTACCAATAACATTATTAATAGTATACACAATATTAAAATAGTCTTTGCACACAAGCAGCAGCGCCAGCACATTGCAGTACAGAGTAGGTGAGCTCAAAGTCAACTACAGGCCTTGTGTGGATCTCCGCCTCTACTGTTTCATGGCCCCAGAGGGTTTTGTACAGCTCTCACTCAAATGTCCTGCCTCCCTCTCAACGCCTCCTGTGCACATAAAACAAAGACACAGTCTGTAAAGAACAGCCTTCTCACATGAAGCACGTTCAGCTGATTCCCAAGGGGCAGTCGAGCCCAGCCGGCCCTCCACTGTGACCTACAGATGTTGGCCACCTTGCTTAAGTTCTGTAGCACGACAGCGATAATACTATCCGAATGCCGTTGGCTTTGGAAGCGACTCTTGAAACTGTTATTGATATACTTGATCATACCTGTTATGATACAACTTGTGGTAGAATTGATTCACCATTTTTCTTCCTTCTTTACCAAGTTACTTTTTTTCCACATATAATAAATGAACTTCATGACTTCCTGTATTTGTGTAGAGATGGTGGTGACCCCCACCTGTAAAACCAAGAGCCCACATTTTACAAGGTTACTTCCTGGGTCTTTTCACAGGAAAACCATTTGACCAATGCAACAGCTTTGTATAACACGCACAATAACTCAAGTCCAAACACCACGTACAATTTAAAATTCAAAGTCCACAATTGTCAACTGGAAATATATTGCACCATTTCATGTGAACACTAGAGGGCAAATATTGTAATATACATATTGTGTGGCAGGTGCACACTGTGTTTGAATGTTTGAATTTACATTTGGTCAAAAAAAAAGATATTCTGATAAATTAAAAATATAATACATTTTATGAAATATCATTCATATTATTATACTCACTTTCTCTCTGCTCCTGGTGTGAGCTCACTTGTGGCACCTGCTTAGTTGAGGCTGTGCAAGCCTCCACCCCCACACACGCACAGATGTTTCTCACACAGGGGCATGGAATAACATCGCAGAGAATATGGTGCAAATAAAGAGGGGAAAGAACGGTGTTCCTCTGTGTTCTGTCACCATTTCCGCACGTCGGGGGGGAAAACACCCAAAATCACTTGCGCCCTCCCGTCCCTGACATTCTTTTCTCTTTATTAACCGACCATAGTGGTTTCACCCCGTCACGACCAGCAGGTGACCCCCCAGCCCCCGTGACTCTGAGGAAGGCAGGGTGTAGCGCCAAAAGGTGATAAGTGACAGACGGTCAGTCTCTCTGCTACCCTGTTTCCGTGGCAATGACGGTCGGGGGAGTTCTACGTCCTGTTCCCGATGATGATGGGGGGGGGGGGCTTGGGGCTTGGTCATCTGCCCCCCCCCACACTTGCCCCACCACAGGATCAGAGTCGATTTGTTATCAAATCAAGCGTCGGGCGTCTGATTCATTGCTATTCAGTGCGCTGGCTGATTTATATGCAGAATGTAAAACAGATGCCTCATGCGATACATATTTATGGTGAGGCCTGCTCGGGGGAAGATTTATTATGGGTTCTTTCATTGGGGTGTGCATGAGCGCCGCTATGATGACTTGTATTTCCTCTCAGCTGCCAATGCCAAACTCATTAAAAAGAGGTGTGACTATTAATATACATTGTGATACTGACAGCTCCTAATTTATAACCACACTGCTGGGGTAGGAAGTTTTTTTTCCCCCCTCTTCTTTTTTTTCTTCTTCTTTTTTTCCTCTCCTCATCTCTGCTGTCTTGGAGGATTTGTGTGTGTGTGTGTGTGTGTGTGTGTGTGTGTGTGTGTGTGTGTTGAATCATGTGAGCTGAGTGACTTGAAGCTCTTTTTCTGTTCTTGGTCTTTTGACTCATGTATTTTTTTTTTCTTCCTATTGAACTCTCCCATCTCCCCTGACAGCCCTCAGGGGAGCAATCCCAGGTTTATCTGACTGCTTTGCCTCTGGTCTTCTTTACAAGCACCAGCACTGGACACAAGCAAGACCTAGGGCTCTGGAACACAACCAGCCAATCCGATCCCTACTCTTCTGCCGTTCTGTAATTGTGTGTGTAAGCAGTGCAGGCGCGAGTCTTAAGAGCTTCCAGTACATCAGGATCTGCAGACAGTGAGGGGAAATTAGACAGTTCTAATAAGCCTTTCCCCTTTCAGCATCATTCAGCATACATTGTGTTCTTTATAATTGCCTTGTCTGATAGGTACAAAAAATGTCGAAATTAAAATCAAGCTCGCTGCAGGTGTACTTAGGCCGGGTTTGGTTTGGCACACCGGGAATCAATAACAAAAAAGAGCCGATCAGTGGAATTCATCAACAACCAAGTGAGAGTTGCAAGTAAGCCTTTCAAATAAAGGTGTAAACAAATGTGTGTCTGTGTGTGTGTGCGTGTGTTCATGCGTGGTTACTTAGTTTGATAGATTCTTTAGGTATGTATTTGTATTTGCTAAAAAACACAAGGGCCACAAGGCCTTGCGCTCCAGATGTCCTACACTTGAATCCTTTTGTGTGTGAATATAGACAATTCAGTTTCCTTTTTAGATTTTCTTTTTGATATTTATATTTAGAGGCAATTAATAAATGGTATTTACCAAATGGTATTGGGGCTGTTTACCCCCTTGTCTCTTCTTATTTCCTACTGTCTAATTAGGTACAGGACAGGCTCATATTTAGTTGCATCATCTGACTGCAAAATATCAACAAAATAAATTATTTTTATTTTGTTTTATATATTTTATCAGGCACTTTGGCAATTGTACATTATATACATACCTATCAATGCTGCATTTAAAAAGTTAACCTAAAAGTGAATTATAGTCCATTATGAACCCTAAAAGCATACTCTTTTCTCTTGTCTATTGGAACAAAATATTGCTATAAATGTACAATATTTATCAGAAATGCATCTGGAGGGCACTATGTATATACATGTTTGTGTAATGTTTGTTAGTGATTTGGAGCTTTAAAAATTCTCACCGCAATGAAATAGTTCTTTGAAATAAAATTGTGCTTCGTAGTCATTTGAAGAAACGAACAATCATAAACAATGTCTTCGCATATGTGTAAAATATGTTTCTTTCATTGCTCTGACTACCAAAAAAAAGCAAAAGGGGGGGAAAAAAAGTGTTTATATCTTGCCTTTAGGAGGCCGGCAGGCGAGAGCTTTGGAAGGTCTATTCCTGCCCAGCCTTTTAATTAACCGCGGGCAAGGCGTTTTTGAATGCTGATGTGGGCTAATGATATTTTAACCAGCAGATCCTCCATTGACACAACAGGGTATCCCCCCGGCCCCCCCCTCACCCCCCATAGCCCCCACACTCTGTCTAATGAGAAAAGGTAGGCTGTTCAGCTCTGCTGGCAAGCTATTCAAGAGCCCAGGGGGAGCCACACAAAACGCTTCAATACCAAAGCCTGTGATGGCTGTTTTAGGCCTCGCCATTGTGGCCGAAGTCCCTCAAATGGGTGAATATTGGGTGCTTAACTCAGGCCATCCTGTGGCCTTTTATGTGAGGTGGGTGACAAGTAACTGAGAGAACCCTCCTACGTTTTTTCTTTCTTTCTTGTCTTCTTAAAAAAAAAAAAAAAAGTATTTTTTTTTTTTTTTCCTGGAGTGAAGCAGGCGGTGTGAGGCCACTCTGAGAGCAGCACGTGAAATGCGCTTGTGATAAATGCACTCCCGCCCGGGGTGATTAGACGCTGCGCTGTGCGCCTCCCGCGCAGCCCCAACCGCATGCACACACTGCCATCCACGCAGGCCCTTTCCTGCGCTTTAATAGGCCTCTACTCACTGTGTTTGGAGCATGCACTGACAACACGCACACACACACACACATTTACACACTCACACATACACATTTACACATACACACACTTACGCATACACACATATTTACACACACACACACACACGTGTTTACACACATATATATATATATGCACACACACACACACACACACACACACACACACACCTTTACATGGACACACACGCACACACATTTACACGCACACACATATATATTTACATGCACACACACACACACACTTGCATGTACAAACACATTTGTTGACCATATAATTAGTATTATTTTTAAAATGTATTTACCAGTATATTCCCGGATCTATCTATTTAAAAATAATCAATCAGCATTGATATTTATAGAAAGTATATTTTTTAATTGACAGTAATTACTATTCATTGTATTATATTTTGTATATATTTTCTCTAATTCGCTCTCTCTTACCTTGATAGACTGAGCTCAACAGCCTGATATAGTCTCCTACTTTGTCATCTACGAACACTTGAAACAGACAGCTAGTGTTTCAGGACAAAATTCATGCTTTGGTAGATTCAAACCTCTGGATAACTTGCACGACAACGATCATTTATTTTCTTTCTAAACTGTCAACATTAATTGGAAACTTAATAGATGTATTTAGAGTGTTTTTCTTGTAGTTTGTAATCAAAGACTATATCAGGCTGTTGAGCTCAGTCTATCAAGGTAAGAGAGAGCGAATTAGAGAAAATATATACAAAATATAATACAATGAATAGTAATTACTGTCAATTAAAAAATATACTTTCTATAAATATCAATGCTGATTGATAATTTTTTAAATAGATTGATCCGGGAATATACTGGTAAATACATTGAAAAAATAATGTGTGTTATTTCAACCTTTCAAAGGATGACACATTTACACAGTGCACAATAATGTATTTATTTTGTGATACCCATTAGAAATAAGCTAATGTAATTAAACTGAAAAAAACCTCACAGGAGAAAGATCACTGGCCATTTTGTTTTTATTTTTACCAATACATTGCACACTTGTGTTCTGAACAGGAATGGCTTTGATTTTATTCATTTTAAACTGGGCATACCGCATTATAAATGGAAATGAAAACTGTGTTTATTGATCTCTGTGCTTTCTTTTTCATAATCAGAGAACTCGTCTATTGATGGATGGGGCTAAGCGAAGCTCTGGTGCGGTTGTGCCGTGGTTGGTCATGTAATTAGGCAGCATCAAAATACAAACAGATACTGAGCTAATCAAAAGGCTATACTAATATGATGCACGCTGAATGTGAAAATTTCTTGACATTTGCTCCTTGTCATGAAATGTGTGGATTTGAAACGCAGCCAAATTGGCAGTAGTTCCTCTTCCAATATAACCACAATGAACTTCGGCCTAAACTTTGTGAACTGAAATTCAGGAAGTGCTAAGTCATGTACAGTATTTCTTTATTTTTTCGTATTTCTTAAGCAGCATCTTGACGTTTACCAGCCACTAAGATCAGCAGAAATTGCATGCGACTCAAACTCACAGTAGACACCAGCCTTGCTGTAATCAGACTCGAGCGAGACGCACTGGGGCTAGATTGAATGCCGGGTTCTGTTTCTTTGACCACCTATGTGACGTAGAACCGCGTCTACGCAGCGCACGAAGGGAAACCATGCTGAAAGCCAGCCCTTTAGGATTGATGTCCACAGCTTTGGAACACAAGTGTGTGTACCTCCTCCTGTGTACGGAGATATGGTTTAGCTTAAAACTGCACCTGCCAGCACCAGCCTGAGATGTCCATAACTTTACGTACTGTACCAGTCCCCCTCTGGAAATGAATGGATGGGAATGGAATGGCTTTTATTGGCTTACGGAATGTATGAGCAGGGCCATGGGATTTTCCACGGAAACGCATCGGCATGGTGCCCGTAGCCGCCCGAGAAAATTTCCTGCAATTGATGAGACAAATAGCCCTGGTTTCAGACCCGTTTCTGTACCGACTCCCCTGACCCCGCAGCAAGGATAGCGCTGTCAGGTTAGCGTTAGCTTGTTTCTGTCTGTTTATGGGTATTAAGGCAAGTGCAATGTTCACCCAACCCTGCATTGTGTGTATGAGGTGCTCTGATCTGACATGCAATCATACAGACATGATAAAACCTGCAACATCAAGATGCATAGTATAATGCACCTGGATTCAGAATATGAAATATCAACTTTTTTTATTTTTAGAATGGATTTATATATAGTCGGACCTCAAGCTGAACTGAGCATATATATGTATGCATTTTTACATGATTTCAAAAAAGCAAATGGCTTAAATAGAAATGTAGAGGAATGCTTTTCAGCTTCTTCTCCTTTTTTTCTTCGCGCTTGGCTCAGATTCTCTCTGTATCTCTCGCTTCCCTCTCCCCCTCTCTCCCGCCGGCCCACGCTTTTTGGGCCCTTTATGTCACATGATCGGTCTAATCTGGGCCCGGGTGGGGCCGATGGCTGCCTCAGTGGGAATGGTCCAAACAAGCCAAAGACCAGATGTATGATGTTATATGGTCAAGCTGGCAAACACAAAAGGCCAAAAACAAAAGGCGTGAATTAAGGAGAGCCATTCAAAAGTGTGTTTTCAAAACAGCACAACTGAGAACTGAGATGCCTTTCCTCCCTCTCTCTCTCTCTCTCTCTCTCTCTCTCTCTCCCCTCTCCCTCTCTCCCTCTCTCCCACTCCCCCGCACTCCCCCACTCCCCTGAGACTAAACGCTTAAGAAGACGAGAGAGGAGAAAAAAGAGAGAATAGAAAGAAAAGAGAGAAGGGGTGGAAAAAGGGGACCGTTTTCTCTAATTAGTGAAGGGCTTATCAGGTGCTGGGTGTGCTGTTCACGGGTCCCTCGCCGTGGGTTCAGCGGGTGTCGCCGGCCCCGGGGCCTGTGAAGTGGGATGACAGGAAAGGGCAGGACTGACCCTTGAAAATGCCCGACTGGACATTTTGAACCGCTCTCCAAAGAGACTAGGGGGGGCCCGGTGAACCCCTCGAAAAGCTGGGGAGCCCAGAAAGGTTTCTGACCAGCGTGCACTGTGGTTGGCCTCCCGAACACACCCGCAACCCCCCAACCGCTAAAGCCGCGATGGCGATCCCAGGATTAACCGCACCCTCATTGTGCTCGTCACAGTCAACCGATCACAAGCTGCTTTTCATCTGCACTACAGACTCAGCCCTTATTGATATCTTTCTTTTTTCCCTTTTCCTTTTATGAAAAAGGTCCTTTGCACAGAATGACATATTAAGACGTACTGGAGTCCACTAAACCATTAAATGAGACTAATTCCCTGTGTTAATCGCGCATTTCTTCTGTCCTTTAGAAGGTGTTTTTTTAAACCAATGTGCATATTGGTCATCGAATATAGTTATATTAGTCATCTTAGCTGCTTACAATTTCATTTCAGTATTATTACTTTACATTGCAGCACACAATTTCTTTAATATAGAAGTTATTGCTCTATTGCCGTGAATGCCACTCATTAGGTCGTTAGGTTGAAGATTCGACCATTCAAACCTTTCTTATTGATCTGATTATGATACAGCCTTGAAGATTTGTAAAATGAGTAGAAAATGTCAAAGAAAAGTATTTGTTTGAACAAGTGACTTAACACCTTAACTGGATTAAAAAATTACAACTTACAATATGAAGTTTAGGGTGGCAGTTTTTTCTGCATGTTGTTACTCTGCTACAAGAGAAATATCCAGATTACCTTTCATTCCCAGAGTTTAAACCCTTAAATACAATCATACATTTTTACTGTAGCAAGAGAGACTTGATACGTCCTGATAAGCACAAATTCTGAAAGTAGTATCTTTAAATAATTTGAAAAATAAACTTCCAAGATATGATTATATCAAATGGATGAAGGAACATGCATTATATTTCCCTGTGCATATTCTGTGTTGCTGTGGTTTTATATAATAATTTGAAGCTTATGTTTGGGCTTCAGCAGGTCAGGGGTTAATTTTGGGAGGCATGGCTGTGCCGCTGTGTGTTTGGAAAGAGACACAGTGCAGCTCGGAGGAAAACCCAGGCAATGACAAGAACGTGAAGCAGCAAAAACGAGAGAGAGCCTGGCCGTTCCACAGAGACCCTGAGACACCGCAGAGACGCTGATCCACTCCCGACTCCGGCTAGTTTAACGCACTGCGTGGAACGGGGTAACTGCCGGTTAGGGGTAGGCAAGGCCCAGCCTTCATAGAGTTGCAGACGATGTTACGGGGGAAAAAGAGTCGATACTCTGTCTTAATAATTCATGTCATAGAAACAACGTGTTAGTATTTTACCTGATTTCACTTTTTGGTCACAGACTGGCGTAGAGCAATGCAATATTTTCATGTTTTATTCTGTGTGTGTGTCTGAGTGTCCAACTCTGTGCCCAGACCTTTCAACTCATCTAAAAGTTTCCCTGCATATTTGCATTCAGTGAAACACTATAATACAAGCAACATTAAAGTAAAATCAAAATGATGGCAGGGTTGAAATATTTAAATCGTGGCCTGAGGTCCGTAACCAACATTTAGTTTAATTTAATTCATTTATTTTCCCTACCCAAAAATATATTTCATATAGACATTTGGTATCTTGATAACCCTGTATGACAGTATAGAAACGAGATGACAAGAAGTAAGAAAAAACAATCTGAATGCAGTTTTAAAGCCAAGGCCAGTTTTAAGGGTTTCCTCTAAATATGCCTTGATAATTATATTGAGTTATGTACACAGATGTGACAGTTAAGTGCTCCGTCCTTAAACCTTTTAATGTCCACACCGTGTGACATATCATTGATCAAGGAGGCATGGCGGACGGCGGGAGCGAAACGAGATTCGGAGCCGTTCTACGAGTCTACAAAGGACAGCAAAAAAAAAAAAAAAAGGGACTTAACAAGCAATCAGTCAAACGTAACACAGGCGTAAGCACTTCCTGTCAGCGGAGAGAAAGGATGAGGAGGAGGGATAAAGGGACGGTGCGGGGCTGTTATTTCCTTAGTTTTGGGAAAAGTGCAGACAGGAAGTGAGAAAAGGAGAGGGGAGCTCAGGGGTCAGTGATCACCATTGAAGGGGTCAGTTTGTCTCAAGCCACTCATGACAGCCTCAGGTCTCTTCCACAATGGCAGCACTGAGGTTTATCTTGTCCGGGAGCGGCTCGCGGGGGGAGGACTAACACAGCCGGTACGGGCCGTGTCTCTCTTTAGTCCCCCCACCCCCGTTCTGTAAAGTGCTTAAACTCTCCACACTCTCCACTTAATCCCGACCTACAGAAGGCCAACTAGGAGAGAGAAAGCAAAGCAAGCTCAGAGTAAAGCTTCCACAATCGTATGCTGAATAGTAGCATGCTCATTTGGTTTAAATGGCTGTTTTTATTGGGGGTGTTTTGCAGTACATTTTGGGAAATCTCACTCTCAACAAAGCTAACAAGAGGCTAACAAGAAAAGAGAAAACTGAATATTCAAGACAAATCTTATGCTATATTCACACACTGTCATGTTCAGAACACACTCATAGTTTATTTGAATTTGAATGTTTTTTGTTTTGTTTTAATTTAGTTTTATTGTCGCCATAGCGATGTATCCCACTTCCTAAGAAGCCGCAGTGCTTGCTGGGATTCCTGCCTCTCACCGAAGCCTCATAAGCGCCTGGGACAGCGTGTGTCACTAACAGATCAGTAAGCAGTGTTAAGAACTGCCCTAACTGAGCCATTTGCTTGATGCTGACAAATGACACGGCGTATCACAGCCCTTGTTCCACTCCAGTTTTCTTGTCATTTATTTTTTCTCCCCTTCCTCCATCTTGTCAAAAGCAGTCCTTTTTTTCCTTTTTCTTTTTTTCTTGAGCTTACATTGTGTATCTGGTGGAAAGATTGCGAATTTATGGGAACAGATCCATCTTGAGGAAGAAAAACTAAGAGCAACGTCATCACGTTTGTGCTTTGCAGTCCTCTTGAGAATAAACCTGAAAGAAACCAGACGAAAGGGTGCCAGAAACTGGCTGCGCGCGCGGAGTCGGTGATTGTGCGATTACTTGTGATTAGCACAAGTGGCGTTCGCAGGCGGCAGTGGGTCCGAGGTTTGCGTGCCCCGGCCCTGTACGATTCCCCCGCAAATTTCAAGCAGGTGCCGAAATCGGCGGGTTCTTCTCCCCGAGCCCTCGCTATGAGTGCGCGTACGCACACGGGAGCGCTGCATTATAAATTCACTAAGCACAAAATGTCTGCACTCGTCGTGAGCGCATTAAAAATCAAAGCGAAAATGACAGTTTCGTTCAGGCTGGAGTGTGTGTGAGATTACGGCACGAGTGCGGTCTATTGAGGTTAGTTCTCATGTTGAGTGATAGGGTGAAAACGCTGAATAATCCTACTTCATTTAAAAGCCAGAGACATGCATCAATCTACAATAGAAGGGATTCTGGTGAGGAGGGTGGTGGGGGGGGGGGGGATAAATCAATCACGTATGTCATCCGGATTCCACTGCCAGTTACTGCATGATTTGGTGATGAAAGCTTGTAACCACATGACAAATGGAATTATATTAGTAAAGCTGTTATTTTCTTCCCTCCCCAATAACACAAATGGCATGTATAAAGAAACTCCTTGCGTGTATATACAGCAACATGACAAATGGTACAGGTTTCAGTTTTCATATTTGGGGCCAAGGAACTTGTGCAATTGAGTCTTACCCTTAAAGGCTTTAATCTTCCTGGTCGAGAGCGCATTGATTTTGACAAAGGCTGCTTATCACCTCTGATGGTTTGTATGAGAAAACATCAGATCACACAGCAGATTCAATCTGAGGATCGGCGACGGACTCTCGGATCAGCGCGATGGCGACGGGCCTGATGGGAAGTGAGATGTAAAGCTAAGGAGACGCTCATCGGAGACGACAGGAAGCCGCAGCCATGGCCAGCTCTCGGAGCCGTTAAAGCGCTGCCGCACTGACACTCGAATATTGCGCTGCGTACGAGGCGCCTGTGAGCCCGCTGCACTGTGCGGCACCCTCGCCTTCGTTTACTTAGTCATGCGAGAAATGCCTGTTTGTTCTTTTTTTTTTGTTACTTGTTTTCTTTTTTTCCTGCCAGTGATACTATTTTCATCAAGGAATAAAGAGATGATCTGCTCTGAGGCTCCTGAACAAAACAATAGGAGCATTGCTCCCCCTGGAGGACATTAAAGGAATTGACCAAAGAGCTGACCCACGTGAAAATAGTTGAACAAAGGACAGAAGTGCACTATTTCTTTCTTGCTTTATTTATTTATTTAACTTTCTTTAGGTAAAGTTTATGCTTCCAGTGCAATTGAACACTGATTGAATTTGTATAAGCATTTTCTTTCTATGGCTACATTTCAACTAGGCTAGTCTATGATAATAGTCATAAAAAAAAAGGCAAGAGAAGGTCGTGGATATGTGTGTGTGAGTGTGTTTTTCTGCTTGTTTTCATGCATGCATGGACCTGTTTTCTTTCCTTCTTCCTAGAGGATGTGCAGAAGCTGTGTTCAGGTACTGACCAACTGCCCACTTAACACCACATTTCACATGTCAATTCTAGTCAGTTCAATTTAAATGGAATGCAATTATTATTTATAAACTCCAGGAACTTACAAACTCCAGGAATTGAATAATTCCCCACCGTAGCTAGTGATACTTCATTATTTTTATTATTATTATATATATATTTTTAACGTCAGTCAGAAAACATCACAATTTTGAAAATGCTGCCAATTTGCTAAACATTTCATTGTGCATTTACTGTTAGCTGGGGTAAATTTGCTGTATAACATGTCTTGCATCCCTGTGTTATGAAATGCAACACACATGTATTGTTAAAGATGCAAGTGCTTGGATAAGAGATCAGTAAATTAAAATAAGTTTAGCACACGTCTCTCAACTGAATACTACATTTAATACATCTCACAGATCTAATTTAATACATCACATTTACCATTTTGGTATAAAGGACATTTACAATGGAACGCAAATGTAGTGCTATATTTTAAAAGTGATGAAGTTCTGCAAGAGACACTGAGTGTTCTGGAGTTTATTTTTATTAATATTTTTCTATTTAATATTAAATTACCGACTTGCTTCCAGGCAGCCGCCGCTCGTCTACCTAAAACATAACCCAAGCTCAGAGCTGTTCATACTACACCTCAAAACACACTTCCCATCTACCCCTCTCACCCCCAGGATCCCCATGCCTCTGTGTGTGTGTTCTGAGAAGCGCTTCTGTTCGCCTCTGTTCAGCCGTTGCGGCGTGATGGGCGTTCTCTCCCCGCCTCTTACAACACCGCCTTTAAGATTAGACGCAGTATCTCACATCTTAAACTCTGCTTATGGACTTTCGGCGATGAAAAGAACTCTCTAAATGTCTGAGTCACAGTATCCATAAAAGGATTATAAAGGGCACAAAAAAAGGACGAAAAAAAGAAATGCATATCTGTCCATATTCACATCTGTACATTCACTTATGGGTTTTCAGCCAGGCTCATAAAACAGCAGAGCACCGCCATGCAACAAAAACTCCTTGACAACCCTAAATAGTTAAGTCATTACTGCAGAGTGGGAGGGAGGGAGAGAGAGAGAGGAGAAGGGGAGAAGAGAGAGACAAGAGAGGTGGGGAGAAGAGAGAGAAGAAGACAAGAGAGAGAGAGAGAGAGAGGGAGGTAGAGAGGGAGAATAGAAAGGGAGAGATAGAGAGCACTGTAATTTTTCAGGATGACTGGAGGTACTCAGGCAGGCCCTTCAGTGAAGTATGCTGCCATGCGCAGGGCGGGGGGGATTAGAGGCTCTGAGCACCGGGGTCTTGACCTGTAGGTCTGGGAGCTGCACTGTAACCAGACCTGGCACCAGGTGCCTGCCTGCAGGTCATGGGGCTGAGAAAGCACACGGCCACTCCTCCACCAAACCCACACGGCTCCAATTAAGCGCTCTCCTCCTCCTCCAGGCCCAATGTATCAGCCCTGCCTAACGTCTACCCAAAACGGGTGCTTACTGTACCTACGTACTCACGTACAGTACATATAAACATGCACAACCATACATGAGCACATACCCACCTCTGTTAGCTCATCAAAACAGGTGCGCATACGCATACGCACGTTCACATGCATGCATGCGTCTTCACACACAGTACGTATAAACACACGCTACACACAAATATATGAAATAGACATACTATGCACGCATACATAAAAATATTTTTTAAATACTGTATATACCACATACATATTTGTATGCATGCACGTAAACGCATTTAGTACTTGCATACACATATACGCATACGCACGTTCACGTGCATGTACATACACACAAACGCACATGTGTACGTCCATACATACACAGACGCATGCATGCATAAATGGAAAAATGCATATCTGCGAGCTGTAATTCAGAACACATTGAGAGCATGCCTCTCCCACCCATCCGCCCTCCCTCCACGCCTTGCTGTTACTTTCAAAATAATTTACGGCGTCTTTAAAACACCCTGTCGTCTGCAGTCTGAGGCCCATAACTGTCACACGAGTCGATCGTTTACCCTGTGATCTCTTAAGTGTTAGGTGTTAATGGGTAGAAGCTGTGCAATGCACAATGAAGTGACTTACACCTACTGCAGTAGTATACTTGGAAGGAGAACGGGTACAATATCATATCCTTGCACATTAAGGAGATGGTGGCAATTTAATTAAGCAGGCAGTGTACTGCATTATAACGCTGCCATTATCCCGGCGCAGTGGCACAGCCTTCTCGTCCTCTGCCAGTTGCCATGTTGTAAATCAATTATTCCATTAAAACAGGCAGCACACAGTAGCGCGGACATAATATATAAAAGGCGTGACAGTTTATATGTGTACACGGACTTTACATCATCTTCCGTGAATTTGTGTGTGTGTGTGCGAATGAGTGCATGCATGAGTATGTGCTTTTGTGTGTGTGTTCTAGCCCGTTTGTGTGAGTGAACGGGTGTGCATGCTTATGACTTTGTGAATATGCGTGTGTGTGTGTGTGAATGCATAGTTGTGAGTGGGTGCTTATATGTTTGTGTGTATGAGGATATATGAACTCTCTGCATATTTAACATGTAACTGAGGGGTTTGAAAGGTGTCAGCTGTTGCTCACAGGACCAGTTGTAAGGTTTATGCCCTCCTCTCAAACCATGAAGCTGCTGGTGCTGAATGGAGACAGAGAGAGAAGAACACGCTCATTAGATCTTGCACGCGCTTTCCCTCACATCATTTTCTCCCCTGGTGTCCCTCTTCAGCGGTCTGTGCGTGCCAGGATCCGTTAGTCACGTTTGCTGTGGAGTAGCACTCACGGCCGATGTCTTTTCTGCCAGCGCTTTCTGTCGATGAATCGAGGGAAGAAATGCAATCTGTAGAAAAGGCTACTCTTGAGCACTTGCATTGATTTAATACTGAATGTTGCCATAAACTACAACGGCTACAATACACATGTAATTAAATACATACTTAATAGGCACTTGTAACAGACGTCTCAGAATTAATTTCACTCAATCCGAAGGGATCTGGTTACAATGCCAGACCTCTATCTGTCTGTCTGTTTGTCTCACAGCCATGCCCTCGGTATGACATCATGCGCTGATGGTTAGAATGACCTCGTTTCACTGCCCACATTTAAAAAGGCGTGAGAAAGATCACGTTTGGCCAAATGATTTATATCGATCGAGAGGGAGGCAGGGAGTGGGGGAGAGAGAGTGGGAGCGGGTAAGCCATTTTACAGGTCAGACACATTACAGCAGTGTCAAAAAAAGGCCTTAAATTCCATGGATTGGTACTGCACTTGAACTTGTGTAACAGCTTTGACTGGGAATGCTGAGCATCGCTCGCACTTGGAGAGGGGAGGGGGGCGCTGCTGGAGATGGCCCATTCCCACCCGTCTCCAGGGCTCAGTCAGCAGGTCCCGCCCTCCTACTGCACTCCGTGTTTGGGCAGGTCTCCATTTCTCTTGAATCTATGACTTCATTAGGGGCAGAAACGGGAGTAAATACAAAAGAAAAAACATTGTCTTTATAAAATAATAATAATAATTTCCACGGGGCAGTGGCTCTCGCCGGGGATATTGCTTGACTGTCTTGTCCATGGCATTTATCGTGCACCCGGGGTCGGCGCTCTGGGTGCCCGCGCTGTGCAGCTGTGCACGAGGCGAGGTTTCCACCAGTGCGCACGGTTTGAGAAAGGGCCCCCATTTACACAGCGCAATCAGTACAAACGCACGCATATTTATACTTACTGTGCACTTATGATTAGAGATGCACCGATTGCGATTTTCTTGGCCGATTCCGATTTCCAATTTTTGATTAGTCTGACCTGCCGATACCGATTTTGGCCGATTCCGATTTTTTTTCCTAAAAACAATAATTGACAACTTACACAAACATTTTTGTAACTTTGCTTTAATAGAAAATTAAGATTGACAATTCTGAGGTAGGTCAGAAGCATGAGGTAGGTTCCAGGTTACTGGACAGAGCTTTTCTTTTTTTGTGCAAATTAAATTCAATGATGAATAAAAGAGAATCCAACAACAGTGGCATGTAGCCTTTAAGTAATAAATAAAAAGAAACAAGAGTAGTTTAAATTTACTGACATGGTGACAGACCATTAGTCCGGAAATATTTTTTTAAAACACTAACGTTATATTCTGATGACAGATGACACAAGCCCTTTTTCCATTAAATAATTATATGGCTTCAACTTGATGTGCATCAGAAAGTTATTGCGACAATGCTAATGGAAAACAGGTTAGTTCGAACCTATGCTAGACTAATTTGTTTGCTAGAGGTGGATTAGAGTAGATCCCAATTCTATATAGTGCAATGGAAAACACTTGTAGCGATATAAGGGCGGATGTTTCAGTTGCGGAGCTTGTCAAAGGCATTGAAACAAGCCGCTCTTCAGCAGAATTTCGTTATTTGCGTGAGTCAGGTAGCCTAACGACTACGACTTTAACTAGCTTCAAAGCCTAGATAAAAATGTTTCAAACTAGGAGTAATTGGAAAAGAGGCGATGCTGCTGTTTCTGAGTTTGTTTGATAGTGGAAACGCACAGCTGGCACCTTCATGCACAACACAGTTAATACACCATTTGTGGTTTAGCTAGAAATCGTTAGATGAATTTATCATTAGGTCTAATAAGTTCGATTTGTATGAGTGAATAGCACTGTTTCATAACGTCACTCATTAGCGAACATAATGATTTCAGTGCAATTCAGTGCTTCAGCAGGGCATTATTACGTCAGGTTTATGCACTACGACTATGTTCTATTAATGGAAAATGGTTCAGAGGAACCGAACTAGCGCAACGAAGTTAATTGTTAATTAACCCCGGTACCTACGGTACTGTAGAAAAACGACTACCTTCACATTTTCAGAATTTGGGCATCGACTTGGTACCTGGGTGATGACTTTTCAAGTGTCTGATTAGGTTGGTCGTTCGAACGTTTTCGAGGTTGTTCCTCCGCGGCTTATTTTCGATTGACATGTATGACAAACTGCAAGCTTTAAGTCGTCTTCACTGACTGTGAAAAACGCCCATACTAAGGACATGTTGAGGCGTTTTCAGCGCTGCGCTCATCTGATCTGTTTGCATTGGCTCACGGGTGCGCGCACGTCACGTGAAAAAGAGGGGGGCGAGGAGCCAACCGGCGCACAGAATCGGCTATGTGGAGTGATCGGGATCAAGTCACCGATTGAGGCCGATCAGCTGAAAATCGGCCATTTCCGGTCAGAGGCCGATCGATCGGTGCATCTCTACTTATGATCCATACTCTCACATTTCACCTGGACCGCCTTCCTTCACTTATTAGTATTATTGTTCCTTGCCATTAATCGCAGATTAATTGCAGTAACCTGATGTTGTCACATGATTCAATTAATTTTGACAGGCTGGAGCATTGAATTGTGGGTAGTGGAGTGGCGGTGTTAAGCAAATATTAATACAGGAAGCAGGCAGAAGCCCTCGATTAGGATGTTTTAAGTTTCAAGCTTATTTGCCACATGGAGTACATACTTACATACATACATTGGAATTTGTCTTTGACAAGCGAATGAAAGAGATGTAGAATGGAAATGATGTCATAATTATAGAATGAATAACTTGTGAAATTCCTGATGGTGTGGAATGTGGCTGTGTATGGCGGAATGTACATCAATCTTCCACTGGACAGAACAATTCATAAGCAAAAAACCGAGCAGATTGAACCCGGCCAGTTGGACAGTAGAGGATAACGCGGTGTCTGGAACGCTGTCACTGCCTTTCTCCATTACACTTGGGGGAGTACAACTGAGGTTTTTTTTTTTTCATTACATACTGTATACTGCTTGTGTAATGTGCTGGTCTCAGGTGCTTATGACATGTATCCAGCAGTGCAACGTTATAGCAGGACAGACTACTGCAGTTTACCCACAAAAACACAGAATGAGGCTGGCTGGCGGGTCGCACCATTTTGCATGCTGATTCCGGACCCTATTAAAAGAGATGTCAGCTAATGCCAGTGGTACAACAGCATCTCCCATTTTTATTCGTGATCCCCCTCCTCCCTTTACTCTCCTCCCATTTCTTCTCTCTCTCCATCTCTCCCTTCTTAGGTAAATTAATTCTGAGGCGCGCTCGCCGACTGACCCGTGACCACTGGTGGAGGACAAGGTCAGCAGTCGTGCGCGGCTTTTACCGCCTCCTCCCATCTCTGCCCCGCACCCATCCCCTTCCCCTCCGGTCCCCGGGCCTGAAATAGAGCACCGACCATACAATAACTATATAGAAAAAAATTAAAACAGAGAGAAGGAAAATAAGAAAGAAGAAAAATGAAGACAAGCCTGTGGCCCCCGTTGCCCTGTCGACGAAAGCTGACAGAAATGTCAGGGTGATGACAGGGAAGTTTGTGCACGGAGGTGAAGGAGAGACATCAGGTCAATTATGGGGGGGGCAGTGGGGGGTTGGGGGTTAAAAATATCACCCCGTTATCACAGTTTGTCCCCTCTCACAGTACTGCAATAGCAGATGCACTCAGATTTAAAGGTGTATTTAATGCCATGCAAGGGGCCCAGGGGAATTGATACTGAAGGCAAATGCTATCAGTCCAAGGTGGATTTTTCTTTACACACTTGTATGTTTCCAGCCTACCTGAGAATAAAAGGTATCACAGGTATTCAAACTGGCCTACGGGAAAACGATCAATCAATCAAATTCAGAGGTGTAGAAGGCTATGAGATCCGTTACCTCTACCTTTACCTTTTTCTGTACCTTTGAATTTGAATTTGTTTTTGATTGATAATGGATGGAGCTCACAGATGTCCACTATTCAAACCGTGTTGCAGGTACAATCAATCAAATTCAAAGGTTTAAAGAGAGTTCAGATGTCCTCTATCCGAAGGGCTCATATGAGGGTCTGTCATTGTTTCAGAGCCAGTATTGAAATAGTGACCCCTACTGGCAAGATAGAGCAGCAATGGAACAACAGCAATCACATTAGAGATTCACAGCAAAAAATTAATTAAAAAATCATGAAACATTCTATCGATGAAAAAATGAGAGGAGTGCTTTCATCGGAAATGTTTTGAAGAATAGTACGATTGTAAACACAAAGCTTGAAATGACAAGATTCATAATTAATTCATCAATAAAGAAAAACTTCCATCAGGGGGAAATTTGTCTTGCAGCATTGCTAATTGTGCTAATTGCTAATGGGAACAGCAAACTTGCAACCAATGTCAAAACCAATAACCTGATATTAACCCAACAGTGGCATACATCCAGGCTCATGATGGGTACTTTCATGGCCTCCACAAGCGCCTTCAATCCCTGAAAAAAGGACTTCATCAAACATGGTGCGTGCGCATGTGTGCGTGCATATGCGTGCATGGAGGGGGGTAGGGTTTCAAGGAATTTAGCTCCAGGATATGAGATAATAGGTAATACTAATGATTATACATTACTATCAACTACTCCCCTATTAATTGCCATACCGCATACTATACATTGTTATAGTTATGTCCAGGTACATTGTCGTAAGTGTGTGAAATAATCAATTAGCAATTTCTTACTCATTACTATTCATCTTTGTATATTTTTTTTATCACTAAGCACGTCACGATAGCTGCTGTATGAGTAATTACTATTCATAACACATTATTAATGCTTAATTACCAGGTAATTAAGACACTGTCAAATACACTGGTGCACTTGGTTTTCATGACCTCCATCACATTGAAAGACTGAGACTAGACCTTGACTGCGACCGAAAAACTCATTATTGAGTGCAACTGCACTTGCTCTTGTTAATTTTCAGTCCTGTGGAAACTCGGAGGGAACTAATTCGAACAAACTATCAAATGTTCTATTCTAGTACCCCTATTCTAATGCCCCGCTCTAACTTAATTAACCTATGAACAAAATAATTAACTTAGATTCTAACTGTTCTAACTACACCATTGTTATACCTGGTGAACAGCTGTGCAGTTGTATCATTGTCCTTTACAATGTAGCTTTTTGCTTTTTGCTCCTGTCTTCCAATGAATGGCTTGTTAAACTGTCATGAAGGATTACAAATGCCTTTGCGAGACATCAGGCTGTTTTGTTTTCTTCTGGGTTTTAAAGACATCTCTGCACGCTGCAGATCATATGTACCGGTGTCATATCCGTCAGTGTCGCGCGCTGCTCTGCTCGCTTTAGTTCTCGTCTCGGCCCTGTCTTGTAGAACAGTCGGAAGCGTCAGATTTCTGTCCAGTCACGTTGTCACAGGGAGGATTAAACGACCATCCTCGGTTGACTTGGTTTGGAAAACCACCCAGCGAGCTTAATAAAAAAAAAGGACGTGCAGCACATTACTGAAGAAAAAGGGACCAGGACAGCGTGTTTGTTTGCTGTCCCCAGTTTCTGCAGTGGGTCACTCAAGCATAGCTAAAAATCCATTTGGACTTAATGCATCGTGGCAGTAAGGACACAGAACATTATCTTAACCCCCCAAAGCAAACTATAGTCCTGATATGATTGTGAGGTACACTACGATGATGTTATAATAGCATTTTAGCCATTTAGCAGATGCTCTTATCGAGAGAAACTTAAAATAAGTGCATTTAAAATGGCAAGCATTTCACAGCTAGACCAGTACAGAGATCAGTACGGCAACAATACGAGAGAATAGTCAGTACATTCGGTGGAAGTGTAGTCTGAAGAGGTATGTTTTCAGTCTCTTACGGAACATGGCCAGTGATTCTGCAGTCCTGATCGACATTAAAGGAGTCATTCATCATGTAACGGTGTGATGCAGGTGGTTGTGTGTTCTCCGCCCATGTGTGTTCACATCACAGTGTGTGTAGCAGTGTCAGGATCACACTCCGCAGCTGCCTGCACTCGAGGTGCAGTCTAAGATCTCAATCTCAAACCTGAAGGGCTCACTTCTCTCCTGCTTCTGAGAGGGGGAGTGTGGATGAGAGGGAGGGGGGGGCAGACAAAGAAAGAGAGGGATAAATGTATATATTTAGCTGTTTTTGTATGTATTGCAGTGTGTACATAAAGCTTGGGAATTATTTACCATATGTATTTCATGCCAATAATGCATTTTGAATTGAATTGAATTGCAGATAGGGTAGAGAGAGATCAGGTCAGCATTGCTTCCCCACCTTCAAGGAGCTTCAACCAAATTGTAATACAAATCAATACAATCTATTTTGAGTACTGTAAAAAAAAAATATATATATTAAACGACATTTCTCAAATTATACATACTTTCACTATCAGCAATACAAAGCAGCGACCAAGTCTGATCATGTACAAGCTCGGTGGCCACACCCTAGCCATTGAAAAGGAAATATAGTATATAGTCTCTAAGACAGAAGAGGTACAGATTGAGATGCACTTCCTCCCTAAGATGTTTTTCTGTAGAATTTCAAACAAATTCCTCAAAACAGATTGCAAAAGCATTCCTTTCCGTGACTAATGGTGGAAAAACTGCAAGTGAATTTAGAGGAAGGGTCAACAGCTTATCTCAGCCTTCCACAGCCTGAGGGACTGTGAGTAAACCACCACTGACTCAGTCTAATGCTACAGTCATCATTAACCACAACTGTTTTAACCACAAGCTGCATGCTTATTGGTTTAACTGTACAGTATGCTGCCTTTTGGCCAAAGACAACTTGTATACTGTATTGTGTATTGTGCTTTGGCAATATTTACAGAATGTACTTCATGCCAATAAAACAGATTGAATTTACTGAATTGAGTTGAGAGACAGAGCGCAATAGAGAGGGAGGGAGAAGGAGAGAGGGAAAGCGAGTGGGACAGAGGAGAGGGCAGAGGGAGAGGGGGAGTTGGGTTGTTCTCCCACCCCTTGGGGGAAGATTGTGTCAGAGGGATCAAAACAAGCTGTCAGGCACATAGTCTAACTGCAGGGGCACAGAGGGAGAGGGAGAAAGAGAGGGGGAGAGGAGAGAAAGGGAGAGAGAAAGAGAACGGCAGACACACTGCACTGTACACTAAACAAACCGCTCCAAGCTCTCTACAGCCACAGGATGCCTGACATGCTCTATGCTCCAATGGAACACAATCAATCATGTGTGGAGTTGTTCAATTCAAAAGTTAGAAGAATAAATAAATGAGCAAATAGATAAATAGAAAGATATTTCTCTTTCAAAGTGCTGATGGCTGTAGAATGCAGTGAGGAAGGACAGGTATGATCATCCCCCGCTGCCTGTGAAGCTGTGCTTTACTGCGCAGCACTTCGAAACCAACTCCACAGAGGAGAAATGTGGATTAACCGAGTCTCGTTGCCTGAGAGGAACAATGAGATTCTGCTGAAAGGCTTAAATACGGCTTTTAAAAATACACCCACCCGGGGAACAGCACAGTGTGTGTGTGTGTGTGTGAGTGAGTGAGTGAGTGTGTGTGTGTGTGTATATGTGTGTGAGAGAGAAAGAGTGTGTGTGTGTGTGTCTGTGTGTGTGTGAGTGAGTGAGTGTGTGTGTGTGTGTGTATATATGTGTGTGAGAGAGAAAGAGTGTGTGTGTGTGTGTCTGTGTGTGTGTGAGTGCATGTGTGGTTGTGTGTGTGTGTGTGTGTGTGTGTGTGTGTGTGTGTGAGTGTGAGTGAGTGTGTGTGCGTGTGTATGCATGTGTGAGAGAGAAAGAGTGTGTGTGTTTGTGTATGGGTGTGAGTGCATGCGTGAGATGGGGCTTTCACATTCTATTTTAATATTGAATATCATTTTGAATCCAGTTCTAACACCAGTTTCGAAGATGAATGATTATATGATATGATATATATGCATGATAAATTATCATTTTAAAAATAATAAAACAGTCCATAAGATAACCAAATGGTGATTCAAATGACCAATAATGCAATAGATATTGTTAACAGCAGCCTGTCCTATTATCTGCTATGTGATGTTATGTTTATGATGAGGTTATCTTGGTGTCTTCATATTTTGCACTTTGTGCAAATACATTCTATCATTGGAAAGATTATCTGTTTTGTCAAATCATGCGGGTGTTCTGGTATATAAAATGAGGCTTCAGTTAAAACATAGTTATACCGAATTAGTATTTTTGTATTTATATTTACATTGGAACCAATAAAAGTTATCTGGTGCGACCTATCATTTCTCAGCAAAGCGAAGTGACTTTTCCGGGAAATACTGAAGAGGTTTTTAGCTAACCAAAAGGAATCCAACACTTTCCACAAGTGGTACTCAAAATTATTATCCAATGTTGGCGGGTCTGTAACATGCATATTTGAATACTATTATAATAATATAATAGTAATATTCAAATGAATTTACAGGTTATCTCTGAATATTGAACAGGATTTGTTTTGTTAAAGTGACAGCTCTAGTGCGTGCATGTGTGTGTGTGTTGTGTGTTTGTGTGTGTGTGTGTGTGTGTGTGTGTGTGAGTGCGAGTCCATGTGTGGTTGCGTGTGTGTATGAGTGCGTGTGTGGGGTCTCAGCAAAGGCTGAGGGATACAGTGTGGCCTATTCAAATCGTTAAATGGTGGATTTCTTCTCTACCCCCCCGCCCCCAAAGCCGGGCTGATATTGAAGCGGCGTGCTTTCTCTCGCCCACCCACGCTACGAGAAAGGAATGCCATTCTACCGGCCCCTGCCGCCAGGTCAACTGTATGCGCTCAGTCATAGGAGGGTCGTGTAAGGAATTCTTCACAAACCCGTTCCCGATTTCATGGCAAATTTCCACCAGGAGTACATCTGTTCGGGAGCCGCAAACACGCTCAGTGGGGGTGGGGGGCGTGGGGCTCTCTGGGATTAGCCATGCTCATCAGTTTATCATTCATCAGCCGGCGGGTGAGTTTCTGAGGGGGGGAAAAATGAAAGAAAAAGTTGGTAATTCCCAGTGGCCGTGCATTCCTTTGTAGCTGGCGATTAATGAGAGCCCTTGAAAAGACAGGATGAGTTTAAAGCGACGGACGAAAGCGAGGTGACGGCCGGCTCGTTTCAAAACGCAGATACTGCCGGAGAACGACATAAATCAGGGGCGCGTATCGTGGGGATCTGGCCTCAAACGCCATCTGGACTCGCTAACCTCGCCGTTTATTCCCACTTGCACCACGGCTTGGATAAAAACTTGATTCTGATTGACTGATGACCGTGCGTGTATGTCATGTATAATCGCACGGTGAATCCTCCTCACTTCTAAGACACGTTCCATACTAATACACACATACATACATATTGGGTGCACAAACAGGGATCAACATTAGCCTACTACACTGCCGGAAGTACTTTAAGAACATAAGAAGAACATAAGAATACATAATGATGTTCGGCCCATCTAGGCTCGTCATGTCCTAATCTAAAAAGTATCTAGTACTGCATCTAGCCTGGACTTGAATAGCCTAAGTGTTTCTGCCTCTACTACCCGACCTGGCAAGCTGTTCCAGGCATTGACAACTCTCTGTGTAAAGAAAAATTTCCTAATATCTGTGCAGAATTAGCCTTTAACTAATTTCTACCTGTGGCCTCTTGTTCTGCTGACCCCACTTATCTTAAAAAATCTTTGGTATTTCACTTTGTTAATCCCTTTTAGGAATGATAAAACCTCAATCAAATCCCCCCTAAGTCTCCGTTTAGTTTTAATTAGTCAAAACAGGATTCCTAAGGTTACACCAACTCAAACCAACATGGGGAACGTTAGAGTGTAAGTGTGATTGCTAACTTGAAACCCTGAATTGGTGACTATTCTTTTTAGCTAGTATTAGGTAGCTAAGTTAGCTAACTAGCCAGACATTTAGTTTACTGCCAGATAGGTTAGAATGCTATGTAATACTAGCTGGAACTTCTGCCTCCTCAGGCTCAGCTGGTACACGCAGTTCCACCAGCTCAGATAGATAATGCTAGCTACTTACACCAATGTTACTGTACGTAGCTAATCTGAATGAATGCATGCTTTCTGGAACTTTATTTGTCAGCTGTTCCCGAGTGCTTAAGACAGACTTGTTTGATACTTTCGGTAAGGAGTCATTTTCTCTTTCTTTCTTGTTCTCTGTCACTTTCTCCCCCAGAGGATGCCAGTTTATGTGCCAGCTGCTGTGACCTCTATTGTGGTCCAGAACTGGGGCTTCAGCCACATCTCTGCTGAAGCAGACGGAACTGAGAGGTCAGTTTCACTTGATGGTCAGATCTCCTGCCCCAGGAACCGCTTTCACTTCCTCTCCTTCAAGGGACATTACATTTTGACACCTCCATCAGAGCCATCCACCAACAGTCAGTGAATGGAGAATGTAACTCACTTTGCCTGTTGATAGGAACGTCTTTTATTTCCCACTTTTAAGTCCTGTACAAAGCAATGTCAAATTTAGCTTTATCACAGTTTCCATGGTTTTTTTATTGATTTTAGCGACTAAATGAGTAGTTTTAATCAAACAAAGCTACAGTAGTTATCAAAAGCAATGATGTCATTGTTATGGGTTGCTATGGGTATCAAACTTGTATCAAATTTAGCTTAATCACAGTTTCCATGGTTACAGTAAGCTACAGTAGTTACATTAAATCTGTTAATTCATGCTTATGTGTTGGAACAAGTCTATTGATTTGATGGTTTTCATATACATAGGGATATCCCTGCTATGTCTAAATAATACATATAATAATATTATATTGCTATTGTGTATTATTCCATTTAAAACAAAGAAATAAGGACCCCCGTTTGGCGCAACCGGTAAAGGCACTTGTTCTAAGTGTAGGTTACCCACTGTAGCCTGGGTTTGAGTCCAGGCTGCGCCAGCCCAACTCTGGCAGGGAGTCCCGTTTGGGGGCAGCAGTTGGCTGTCTGCCCAGGGGGATGGGGGAGGGAAGCCAGCATGGATTTTCCGTGTGCAAGCGTCTCTGTATGTCAGAGTTATGGTTGATGGCTTGGTGAGTTCCATCTCGAAGGAGATGGTTCGTTTCATCACTGGCGGTCCCAGTGTTGCAGTGGTGAACTTGCAGTACGAGAGGGCAGGGTAGTTTACCTAGAAGAGGGTACAATTGGCCACCAAATTGGGAGAAAATGGGAAAAGAATACACATTTGCACACGTACACACCCATAAGCATGCACATATACAGAGTATTTAAAATGAAAACATTCTAATGATACAACTGTAAAAAAGAGGAAAATACATTTTGTATGTCTCATCACCTTGTCCATTTCACTTTGCGTTCCGCCGTAACGTACACGGCTTACTAGCCAAAGCAATCACGTCTCTCTGACTTACCGACAAAAATACCCTCTGCCATTGTTAGTCTTTGTTATGACTTAATACCAAATTGTAAGCAAGGCACTTTGCTCCTCTAGATTCTAAAATGATTTTCAATTACCTTGCCTTCATTTGGCAGACGCTTTTGTTCTATAGCAACTTCCAAGGCCATTATAACAACACCAAGAGCAAATAAGTAGGACGACAAGAACTACAAGCACCAGAATAGCAGAAGACTGTAACACCATAGACATTTAGAGCTGATAAGACTCAACCACTACACAAGTAAGTACACAAGTGCACAAATACTTAGACGACACATTACAGTCACATTGCAGGCAAAATTACAACAGAAAAAACAAGGTCCTTAAACCAAATGGATCAATAAAGAAAGAAAACAAGTGCTGCAATTGTAGCTGTAATTGTGAAATGTGAGTTCCAAGGCTTTATTTATTCCTGTCAGCGCAGATATAATTTTCATATTCCCGAGCCTGATTGGGAGCAAGCCGAATGTTCCGAAGGTCCCCCACTGCGCCCCGACTCCTGCCCTTTGACCCGGTCCCCCTCATCCCACCCTCACCCCACCCAACCCCACCAGATAAGCACAATTCCGTAGACCTTCATAAGCCTGTCCGCTTCCTGCTCCCTCCTCTTCCCTGATGGTATCGGGACTTCGGCGGCCCCGGGCGGCCCTTTGTCACCCGCGGCCCCGTCTTCCTCCCGCACACGTGTATGTCACATTATCTGCCACAGAGGCCAGACTCCATTTCCCCTCCGTGGGGAGAGAGGAAAAGGGAAATGAACACAAGCAACAAGCAAGAGAGAGAGAGGGCAGAGAGAGAGGAGATTTTCTAAATGGTAATATCATTATAATTACTGTTATGTTCACCCGTATGTTAAGATGGTATGTACAGTATATATGCTTTGGCAAAAACTGCTCCGTTTGTCCTGCCAAGAAAGTATCATTGAATTGAATTGAAAGAGTGAGAAAAAGAGAGAGGACCATGATGGATAATGAAAGAAGGAGACATGTGATGGAGTACTATAAAAGATAGAAGAAAGACAGAGGAACAGATAGAAAGAGGGAGAGAAAAGGGGTGAGCTGTGTGAGAGAGGGAGCAACTGAAAGAGAGAGAAGAAGGTAAAGTGAGACAACATGTGAGATGGAGAAAGAGATGGAGAGTTAAAGAAGCAGAGAAGGACATGGAGAGAGCTGTGTGTGTGTGTGTGAGAGAGAGAGAGAGAGAGAGAGAGGAGAAAGTGCACTCTTGTGTTTAAAACTCTGAGATGACAGTACTGTCATAAAGATTACGAAGCCTGGAGTGTGTGTGTGTGTGTGTGTGTGTGTGTGTGTGTGTGTGTGTGTGTGTGTGTGTGTGTGTGTGTGTGTGTGTGTGTGTGTACCAGTGTACAATATGGAAAGCATAGGCATGGGACACAGGCGTGGGACACAGCATGTGTTCCTTGAGTATCAACAGCACAAACACCAGCCAGTACTTAACAAACAGCTGTAGAGCCTGATTTGCTGAAGTTGTGAAAGTATTTGAGGGGTAAAATGTGATTGGGTTCTGAAAGTAAATGGTTCATGATTTTGCTGCTAGGAAATTGGGTCATTTTAAAAATATGGATTTGTGTGTCTCAGTCAGTAAAGGTACTTGGCACAGACGGAGCCCTACAGACTGGGACACTGCTGGTTCAAGCCTAGGCTATGTCACATGCCGACCAGGAGTCCATAGGGGTGGGATGCTATTATCCTGACGAGGTAGAGGTGGCTCAAGTCGGCCAGGGTTACTCAGGTTACTGCTGCATCAGCGCCCCCTAGCTGCTAACCAAGCACCTACAGGCTTCCAGTTTGTAAACAGTGGGAGATGTGCCTCTCCCCCGATCAGAGCTAGCTCACCTGTAGTACACTCTCCAGCTTGTAGCTTGCATACACTCTCAGAAAAAGGTTGTTGTACCATGTTGTACCTATTAAAGTACAAATGCTTGTCACTGTGGCAGTATCCCTGTAGTAATGATCACATTTCTAAACCAAGGAACAAAAGTGTACCCTAATTGTACCAAATTGTAGTTAATAATGTCTGGCTCATGGTTGAGTGTTTCAAGTGAGTACTGAGGCTTCAGCTGCAGTGATCCCTCTTTGGATGTGGGTCAGTGGCAATTTTAGACCCTATTTAGGGGGGCTGTAGCCCCCGTGTCTTTCATCTCAGCCCCCCTGAAAATGTTTAGTCATTCTTTTCTAAAAAAAAATGTTTAACTTAATATCTACTTTTAAAAATGCCACAGATAGAGAGTGGTATTTCAAGTTTGAGAGTGACCACCATTGTGGTGTTTTTGTTTTGGGGAATGTAACAGTAAATTCATAAAAAATGTAGGCTTGTGCTTTGCATGTGTACATCTCACATTATTATTGGGGGCTGAGCCCCCCTTAAAGGTCAAATAGAATTGCCCCTGGTGTGAGTAACATGGCAGTGAGAAAAGTAATAGTTTGTAAAGCCAAAAATGGGGAAAACAGCAATATAAATTTAAAAAACACATTTATGATGCAGTTGAGAGCTAGCGGAAGCTTAGCTGATGCTCTGTAGATACAACAATAGGTTTGACAGTTGGCCCGAGGCGGATATTTCAACAAGATGTTTGGCAAGCTCAGACCAAAGCTTGCAGATTTGCTCTAATTTCCTCCCTTCAAATGGTGATCCTCAACAGCGAGCAAACTCTCTTCCTGTCATAGAGGGCTTATTTTTTCACCCACCAGTTTCATATATCCACATGTAGTTGGATTTGAAAAATAACTGCAGTGTTGTTTTGGTGACATTTCCAAACAGAAGGCAAGCAGCAGGGTCAAAGAGAATTTAATGATTAAATGTGCATTTGATTGCACATACTGTAATCATTTCTGAGAAATCTTATACTTTTTATTGTGTACGATACATTTACTGTATGTTAGCTGAAGTTATCTGTTTAATTCATCTGCACACAATTTTTCATAGTATCTATTGCACTGTGGTGAACTTGTAAGTCAGCATGGAATGACCATCATATATACAGGGGGTAGACAATATAATAGAAACACAAAACAAAACAACACAAAACAACAGCATCAAAAATTACCACAGTACTGAATCTACACCTCAGTGTCAACAAAAACTGTATGTTGTGATATCAATGGACGCCAAAAAAGCGTTTTATAGAATCGAGTGGGATTTTTTGTTTTTGACTTTAGAGCGGATTAACTTTGATGGAACATTCATTGGTTTATAAAGACATTGTCCAGATCTACCAAAGCTCTTACAAATGGTGATATTTTAAAACATTTTTTACTAGGAAGAGGCACAAGACAGGGATGCCCCTTATCCCCCTTCTATTTGCTTTGGCAATGGAGCCTCTTGCTGTCGCAACCCGTTCAAACCCAAGTATTAGTGGCATACAGATTGGTGGGACAGAATGTAAACTATCTTTATATGCAAATGATCTGCTGGTATATATTTCTAACCCTGATGAATCATTACAGCAATTACCTCTGACATTAAATAAGTATAGTGGTATTTCTGAATATAAAGTTAGCTATGAGAAAAGTGAGGTAATGGCTCTAAATGCTTATTCCAACTTACACGACCACCAGACATTAATGCAATTTAAATGGAAACATGAGGGCTTAAAATATTTAGGAATATATGTAACCACCAATCTGAACAAAATTGACCAATTAAATTATGTACCACTGTTGGAGAAAGTTAAACAAAAATCTTTAAAAATTCAGGGATTTGCCTATATCACTAATGGGGAAAGTCAATGTCCTCAAAATGAATGTTTTACCAAAGTTAATCTATTTATTTCAATCAATCCCCCTAAAGTGTTACTCAAGAATATTTTTAATGTTGGATAAGATGATCTCAAATTTCATATGGTCTCGAAAGCATGTAAGAATAATGATATCAACATCTCAAGCCCCCCAATTTTAAGCTATATTATCGAACATCACAAGTGCATGCAATGATACTCTAATGATACTCTAAGTCCTGCTTGGATAGCCCTTGAGCAGCACATGGTCAAGCATACCCCTCTGAAAGTTATTCCATTCATAGGTTCGCTGAAGAACCTTTACAATATTACTAAAAACCCTATAATCTGCAATGCTGGTGCCACAATCTTCTTGGCCTGAAAAATATATGTATTTATAAGTCCACTCTTTATGGGGAAATCCTCTTGTCCCAGAAAACATTATAGATGGTGTCATTGCCTGCTGGAGAGACAAAGGTATAGAAAAAGTGAGTGACCTTTATTGTGAGGACACATTCTCTGATTTTGGGACTCAAAACGGTTACTTTTTAGAAACTCCTATCGAAAAGGCAATTAGTAATATCTTTTCAGTAAAAGGGTTTATAGGTAAATCAGACAATATTATAAATAACGAGATTAACTATAACTATATACAACATAAACATAAATGGGAAAAAAGATGTTAAACATGAGTACACAATAAAACATTGGGAGAAGATAATACAGAGCTCCCAAAAAATGTTAACCAACACAAAACATAGAATGATCCAATTCAATATTTTGCACCGAACACTCCATATAAAGTACACCAATCCTACAGTAAAGCATCTCCCAAATATTCCAGATGTGACTTAGAGAAAGGGGACCTTATACACATGTTTTGGAGATGTAAAGAATTGAACTATTTTTGGAAATGTATATATGCGCAACTGTCAAAAGTATTAACAAAATTAATTCATAGGGATCCAGAATAATACTGTTGAGAGTGCCTTTGTAAAGAAAAAAAAAGATTAATTGTATTAGCCATGACTGCAGCAAAAAAAATGCAATTTAATAAATTGGAAATTCAAACACCCACCCCCTGTTAAACAATGGTTTAATGAACTTCTGTCATACTGTACCCCTGAAAGAATCATGTGTAATGTCAGGCCAATCATGGAAATTTGATAAAGTGTGGGGCTCACTAATTAACGGTATTCAAAACATAGAAATAAGTATAGAAGCTGCTAGCAGCTAATAGTAAATATCAAATTGAATGAAATATCTACTGAAATGAAATTATACATCTATAATGTTATAATGTATAATGTACTACATGATGCTAATTTATATTTGTGTATTACCCTCGATGGAGGTGTATGTTGAAGATACTGAGGGACTGTTGGGAGGTCATTGACTTTGTTAAAAATGAAAATCAATAAAAATATAAATTGAAAAAAAGGAACAGTGAAGTCGAAACTCACTAACAGTGATAGACGGACACTTAACAGGGTAGTTGCTAAAAAACACAAAACAGGTGTACCCTATGATGAAAATATTGGTTCCTCAAGATTTTTCCATATTCCAAGAGGATAACACCCCCATGAACACTGCTAAATGGATTCAAGAGTGGTTTCATGAGCACCAGGATGAAGTCACCTTCCATAGCCTCATCAGATCTAAACATAATTAAACCGTTATAGGAAATTCTGGAATGTAGAGAGTAAATTTCAACCACAGAGGCTGAATAAGAGTCCATTACCCACTAGAAACTGTTAAAAACGTGTATAACAGCATTTCTGAAGGCAAAGGGTGGCCCAACTCCTTATTAGTTAATAAATATTCATATTGTTTCCATTATTTTGTCTACCCCTTGTGTATATATGTGTGTGTGTGTGTGTGTATATATATATATATATATATATATATATATATATATATATATATATATTACAATCCTTAAATAGTATTATTATTGTTATTATTATTATATTATGTAAGCAATGATTCATGTGAGTCACAGTCATGTGAAACACATCAGGAGCAGAGAGAGCGTTTGTGTACTTGCAACACGGTGGGAGTATGAGTTTCAGCCTGCCCGTGAGCTGGCACAGTGTCCTCTCCAGTACAGTCTGACTTTGAAAGCTGGAGCCCTGCAGCTACGTTATGGCATTTGACTCCCAGCTAACAAAAAAGCCCAAAACAACAACAACCTCTGGTTTGTAGGGGGGAGGTGGGGGTCACTAAAATCACTTAGCACCACTGAGAGAAACCAGAGGCGAGACACGACTCTGGGAATGAGAAAAAAGGCTGACGCTAGCAGGTGCCCTTGGCTGGTTTGGAGACAGTGAAGAAGGGGTCGTTGACCCTGGAGGGCACATGGTGCTGCTTTTGCACACGGTGCTAGAGCATGCATGCACAAAAAGCAATGCAATGCGCATTCAAGCTAGCTCCAGGGCTAGCAGTGCTCAACCAATAGATAATATAATGTAATATAATATGTGATTAGGCTTGGGTTGTGTATTTATAACAACTAAAAAATATATTTAAAGAGACATAATATATAATAATAGTGCTTTTGCCGTGTTCACAAAAATTGCAGTATAATAAAATTTTTTTACAAAAATGCGATCGCTAGACTTAGTGACTTATGCAATGTAGTACAATATGTAGCTACAGCTCACTCGCTTGATCACACATATTTAGATATTTGTTTCACTGATGATTTGCAATTCAACTTCAGAGGTATTACAAATGCTATAAAGTACGGTGCTGACAGAGGGATAACCTTCAACACTGGAGGACTGTCAGATTTGATATTAACATTAGCCAGTAGATATGTTACCTGGGGTCAGCATTTAACCAGAAAGCAGAAAATGATACAGTTCTCCTTTTACTCTGCACTCCAGGACAGTGATGGGGGGCTTAGCTGTCACATCAGCTATTTTTCAATTTTCTCTTTTCAAAATGTGATTTTACCGAGCGCAATCTTGTTAAAGATTCTGTTCATAGCAAAACCACTGCGGGGTTTTGGCTGAAGAATCTGGAAGGGAGGAAAAATAAATAAAATGAACGATATCAGAAACAAGACTGAAACCGGGCATAGTGTACTTGTATATTTGTATTACAACATGTTAAAAGTACAACATTTGGTCAGTTACATTACTTAAACTATAGCATTGGAAGAAAGCAGAACTCTATCCCAAATATTAAATCCAGTGCTTGAAATAGCCCACAGCTGAAAAAGAACCCTCTATAAAACTTACTGTTAGCAGCACTTGTGTGCAATTACACAATGCATATTGAACTACATTGTTATAACATTTGCAAATGACCTCAGCATGTACAGTATTGAGACCACAGTGCGAAAAGGTCAGGAAAAATCTATATAGCGCTGTGAAACCATCTGCCATTTGATAATAAAACCTTTAATTTATCTTATACCTTCTCCTTGTAAGTAAAGCAGATCTCTTTTTTTAGAGATTTTTCAGGTTTTTAATCGGTGCTGGTTACAAAAGCTGGAAAGAACTACTGAGTAACAGTAAGATGTTCAGACATGCTGTCTATGTGCACTATTGTTACATGCCATAATATTGCATATATATAATTGATAATGATTAATAATAAGACATTGTCAAGTCTTAAAATATTAGAAGATTATATATACTTTATTTTTAAATGTATGTCAAAAAAATAATATTTTATTTCCCAGGCAAGCTCTCGTGCCTACAAGGGCGAATGATCTTTGTTCCCCGTGAAGCAGGGGTCCATGTTTTCGTTCTCCCTACCCCTCTCCCTGTCTCAGAAGCAGCCTCTGAAATCGATGGAGGGGGCCGTGATCCGACTGATCCAGGGTCAGGGTGCATGTGCCCCTGTGAAGGTCAGGACACAGGGCCGACGGGGTTAGCGCTCAGATGGAGGGCGTCATTATCTGCGTGGCTGCTAAGCAGTTTTCAAGGTCGCGCTGTGGGGCACTTGACCGATAGTCCTGATTTCAGAGGCGTTCAGTGGACCTACTGGTAACTGCCTAAAGGAAACATTTGAGTAAATGAGGGATACTGGTGGATCTGTTACGGTGTTACACAATCGTTACGCACCTGTAGTGATGAATGGAGAGGCCATGGGTATGCCAGTGCTTTCCCCTGAAACCTCTGCTTTCAGCCCAAATGAGTTTTGTTTTGCTTGTGTAAAAACTCTCCATTTGAAACGATTCTCTGTTTGTAACGAGTGGAGCTTGGCCTTTACATCGCTGCATTTAAGCTTGGCCTGCAGTGTGTGGCCGTGTGTGAGTTCTGCAATTCCAAAGTTGTGAATGTGTGATTGACCCTTGCATAATGTGAGATCTCACTTGGGGGGGGAAGATATTCTTCCTCTTACAAACCCAATGTACTTTTTTAAGAGAAGGAGGGAGAGAATGAAACTGTACCAACCAATTTCTACCGAACAAGTTACCTGTCACAAGATTAGTCAAGCAAACCGGATGAAGGAACCTACGGCTGAATCCCCTCGAACACAGACATGGCCCGAACTCCATCTCCCCTTTCTCCCTGAAGTTTGAGTGTGTGGTAAACCCAGTGAACATGCACAAAAATAAAAGATTTATCAATATTTACGTCCTGCGATATGTTATTATACAAACAATTTTACAAAATCTGATTAAATTATATAGTATACAGTATATATATATATTATAAGTTATAGTTTATACAAACACAGACAGCTTGTCACTCACATTCTATCTTCAAGAAAAATCATCACATTTTGATTTATTTATAGGGTGGAAGAAAATATTACAATCTTAAATGTGTAATACCAAAGCATTGTAGTTCTCAATTTCATGAACTAAGTGGATGCTTAAAAGCAGGCAAGGCTTAAAAAAAGGACATTTCAATAAAAACCAATGGGTCCTGTAGATAATACAAAATAATGGACAAACATGCACCTCCAAATTCTCAGACAGGTGCTGAACGGAGCAGTATGACTCAATACGAAGGATGAGTCTGTACATTGTGTTTGCTTCCCAGTGCAATTAATTTATTAGCACCAAAGGCAAACCTATTACCATTGGTGCTAATAAATTAATTGCACTGGGGAGCAAACATAGTGTACAGACTCTTCTTATACTGTAGATAATAAACCCAAATTAAACTGACTGAAGAAAGAGCCCATGTCTTACACGGCCATTGAAATATCCTGTCCACCAGCCTTTGTCTATCCTCTCCAACATAAAGCCTTCCCTTTGCATGTGGAACATTAATTACTCAGGGTAATTGATGCTGCACATTTTACATGTTAGAGATTTCACTCTACTCGTGTTCTTATAATTAACATATAATTAGCTTACTCATCACCAACTCAAAAGGATGTTTTCTAGGAAATGCAAGTGAACTGAGAATTCAATAATCTGCAGTCAATCAAAATGATATTATTTTACTTTAGTATTTTATTTTATTTTTTATAGAAAGAAATATAGTAGCCATGACAACTAAGATAAAATGGCAGTGGCAGCTAAATAATTCGATTTTAATTGGTCAGGTAAGGCCATTTAAAAAATCAAACCATAAGCAACCATTATGACTTAACGGAGGTCTTTCCCAGAGGTGAAAAACACATCAACCACACATTACAGAATGTCCCTTTTCTTTCTTTTTGTTTAATGAACGAGTATAATGTTCAGCAATGACATTCAGTTCATGGAGATTCCTTTATTAGTTTAATTTTATATCATATTAAAGGACCACTTAAAATAATTTCCCTTTTTTTTACATTCTCTTCTATCTCAGCCAGTACATTCTCCCATTAATCACACTGTGGAAAATGACACAAAATTGAGCTGCCATAATTTGCCCCTCCGTACGTCTAAGTGCAAAAAAATGTGAAAGTGGTTGGATATCTTGTTGTGAGCAGGAAACAGGAGACGTGAAAGACCGAAATGTGGGGAGAAAAAAGGGGAGAGAGAGCGAGAGAGGGATAGAGGGAAAAAAACTGGATCAATACTGCTCGGGGAAATAAGGTAGAAAAGGTTATTTACTTGACATTGATCCGTCGCCACAGCTACTGAGCTCGGCCTGCTTCTCTTGTGTTAACCTTTAAGCCTGAGTGTACTCACAAACGATGACGGAGTCGGCTAACAGGTGTATATGATGGATCGAAGGAGGTCACGGTACCTCTGTCACCGCTTGGTGCCCGTGCCGTAACAGCCCTGAAGAAATTCAAACATCAATATGGATAATAAGGACAAATTTATCAAGCTTGGGCCTAGTGCTCCCACAGAAGCCTGCTGCTGTGCCTTGGAGCCCCCCAGGCCTAGTTCCATCGATTCAGGCATTCTTCTCTCTCTCTCTCTTTCTTTCTCTCTCTCTCTCTCTCTCCACTGGCTATGACATAACACACCACTTTCACTTGTGCTGTCTCTGCCTTTGAAAAATTATACCCAGCTACGTTTCAGATTACGTTACAATTTACTAATGTGTAATAAAGCATTCATAACCTTTTTTTAATAGCTATGACTGCATAACCCGTGATATTTCCTTAAAAATGACATTGTATGTACTTTTACTCCAGCATTAATAATTATTAATAGATGTGATATTTAGGAGGAAGCCAGGGTTTCCAGGTCCACCACAAAGTTACAATTATATGCACTGTTGTGAAAAAACTTAAAGCTGGAAGGCCATGCAAAGCACATGCAAAAAAAATGCCCAAGGCACACTTACTTAACTTATGTTGTGTTAAAAAGCCTTTATTGCTTGGGCATACCCATAAGGCAAAGTTAAAATGACTGCAGTAGCTGAGACTACAGCCCACGTGTATCAGCTTAAAATGATTTTATCAGGACGTGTATGCACTGGTGTACATACAGTATATCCCCATCTCAGCAATGTGTGTGTGTGTGGAAGCGTTTGTGGAATTTTGTCAATATGGCCACATATATATAACAAGCAAATAATCAATCAAATCAGTCAATAAAGAACTGATCTTTCTTTGAGTGACTCATTTTTTCATTTCAGTCAATACACAAATCAAGTGACCCTTCATCAGACATTTATCAAAAGAACTGCAAATGCACTGTGTGGGCCCTTGGAAATGGTTAACGAATGGATAATTAATGGAATATGAACTGCAAATGATAAAGTCTAACCGGGAGTCACCCATCTCCAGTGACTGGGCTGGACCACAGGATTGAGGCGCCCCAGCTGGCTGTAGCTGACATAACCTATGTACACAGGTTTCAGTGGGAAACGGCACTTACAGACCAATCACACCAGTGGTGCTGCTGCCAATGCCTCACGCACATTTTGCGCATGATGTCATTAACGGATAAGTGCCGTCCATTACATGCCATTCCTGAAGGCGGGGAGGCATCTGACGGAGTCCGTGGTCGAATGAGCGAATCGAAACACTGGGGGGGGACAATGCAAAATGTCTCTGAGCGACTCACCGATCCCATGAATTATAGATATGAATAATATCTGGCTAATCGAATGTGGTGGGCACAGTAGTTTTAAGCCTGCCGGTGAACGCTGAGTTTTTTTTTGTTGACAAGATTTTTGGCTCAGCTGTCAATTACTTCCAACCGCAGTCTGTCCACCAGGGATGACGCAGCACAATCTGGAGAAGGCCCCTTCACTCTGAATGTGTTATAATCACTGCTAATGAACCTGCCAGGAGTCATTATGCAAAGTCCTTCGGATATTTCCGTAAGCTGTATTATATTTCGAGGGGGCTGCAGTGATGAGACAGGCCTACAAATACGACTGGGCCTTCCAAATTGGGAGATGAGAAAAAATTGGTAACCAAAAAAAAACAAGACCAGGTTGAGCTGAAATCTCTAGTGAAAGCATTTGCGATGCAGTAACAGATATGCGCGCCCGCTGAAAGCATCGTTCAGTATTCAAAAAATGTCTGTGAACAACAAATGCGGCCAAATATTTGCAAATGTGGACATGACACTATGCAAGCTGTGTGCTTGTAGACGTGCATAAGAATTCCGTAATATGAATTGTAAAATCGAAACGGTTCTCAAAAGGCCTTTCGAGAGGCTGTGTGGAAATCCCTTTAAAGAGGGCGCAAGCTCCGCCGGCCTCCATCAGCCAGCGGCCGTGACCCCCCCCGACCCCGCACACAGTCTGTCTGATGGCCGTCTCCCAGCAATCATTCCTGGACATCCATCACCGTAGTTTATGGGCGAAAGATGGCACAAACCTGATGCAATGGGCGGGGGATGTGTTTATCCCTCCATATGTTACATCTTGAGCGCTGGCACGTCTTGCCAAATCTTGCCCCATGCCAGCGGAAGGACACATGTTCTTTTTTTTTTAAAGCCAGCCCTGGCACCCGATCAGCACCCCCATTTATGTCGGCATTTAGGGTTCTGAGGACACCTTTGGTTGCGTACACGTTTGGGTACAGATTTTCAGGGTGCAGTTTGAGTCTCTGGTGTGGACAAATGCAGCTCAAAAATAAATGTTCTGCTCTGGTAACGAGCAAAAAATCGGATTTTTTGGTTTGTTTTTTAGGTTTTCGTGCTGGTTTCCTTTCCACAAGATACGCCTCCAAACACACGGGACAGTACAGTAAGTTGCCCTTGAACCTTTACTGTACATTATGAGTGTATGCTGAATTGAGGTTTTATGGGAGATTTCCAAATTCATTCCTCTGAGAGACCTCCTTCCCCTTTCCTGTTTAGAATTGACACTCTTAATATAAGATACAGAGCAGAGGTGGTGTTTGTACGCTGATACACACTTTTAGGGTGCATCCTCTGCAATGGCCACTCTCCCCCACTGTGATGAGAAAGTGAGCAGCGAGCTGGGCTCCGCGCACCAGAACCAGGGTGTGCTGCGGGAGGAAGGGCTTTCAGAAGTCGGGCTGGGGGGTACGCGATCAAGGGGGGGTGATTCATTTTCAGCGAAGGAGAAGGCTTCCCAGGGGTCACCTGACCTCCACAGCCAGGAAATGTGTTTTTTTCCCCTCTCCCCATGCCAAACTGCCTATATCTCACTTCCTGAAACTGCCTGTCCCCCACAGTCACTCTCAGGGACTCAGCCAATCTCCCTTTGTAAATAGAACCATGTTTTATAATTCCGTCTCTCTCTCTCTCTCTCTCCCAGAGATGACCGTATCAATAATGCAGGGGGTAACGCATCTGTCGAGAGCGATGAGATTATTTTTCTGATTTGGCCTGACAGTTATGGTAATAGTTTGGCAAACAATCTACTTTACCGACAATGACCACAGATTACAGCTGTTTTTAAATCACAGCAGCTCAGGAGGAGTCGATGATTGATTACCCTTGGAGACAGAGGCGAGCAATTTAGCGCCCTCGTCCCTCCACTTCCCAACTCTTACGATACAGAAATAATCCTTTTCTTTTTTCCCTGTCTTTTCTTGTTGTTTTTTTCTTAAACGCGAATTGGCGATGTAAAGAAGCGCAGCTCACCGCCGCGCCCTCGTGCTGTTGTGTGATAATGTCAGCAGATAAACCGAGATGTAGAGGTGTGCCATTACTGTGTGTCCTGTCAGGATGCGTCACAACAAAGCGAAATGTCTGATTAAAGTTTGATTAAGTTAATCCTTCATACTGCAGCTCTCGGCATCTCCAGATTCTTATCGTGACCTGTAGTCTGCAGACAAAGATGGAAACATTTCTGGTAGTTAACAACAAATTTAAGCCGTGGGTCACTAGATGCTATTTTTTTCAAAATAAAATACCATTAGTGCACATTATTGAATGCAGGTAATGTGTTTTTTTCTTCTTTTTCTCATATGATCAATAATTGTAATAATGACTTTGAATAAATGGTTGTTGTTTTGCTTTTCTCTTGGACAACACTTGCATTGCAGTCATAAACAACAATGTGTATTATTTGGGATTTAACTTTCTACAACCAGTTAAAATTACCAACTGTTATTATTATTATTAATTGTTTTATTATTATTATTATTATTATTATTATTATTATTATTATTAATAATAATAATATGAATAATAATATGAATAATAATATGAATAATAATATGAATAATAATAATGTACCATATCATTTTCACATTTTCTCTGGGATATTGTTATTTATTTCAGTTGACATAGGCCTACAGCTTCCTTCTCCAGGAAAACTGATATTCTGATATATCCTGCAGAAATATATGCAGTGTGTGTGTGTGTGCTTTTCTGTGTGTATTTGTGTGCGCCTGTGTGTGTGCATGTGTGCGTGCATATATGCGTGATACAAAGAAGGCTGTTGAATGGCCTATCCCCATTGGGCCTGCACGCTTAGTGAAGGGGGGCGTGCACTGGCGTCGAGAGGTGTGTGAGGGCTCCATGTGTGACCCTGCAGCGGCTGGCCGTATCGTTGCCTGACCCTTTCAAAGCAGCGTGAAGCGATCTGCCATTAACAGAGCAAACAAACGAAGCCCTCCTGTATGTGGGGTTGTAGGCAGGAGAGAGGCAGGCCGGGTCACCGGGAGGGTTAAAGTGCTATAATAAGCTCACCACAATAGTGCAGCTCAGAGTGTTTGAATAAAACATCATGACAATCTACTTCCTGGCCTAAGAGGTCTCGAAAAAGCACAGATTGCACTTGTCAGACAACATGACCTAATTACTCTCATAAATAAATTATTACACTTTTCAATTTAAAGTCGCATGCTGTGCCTGCGATCTGAGGTCAGATTAAAGTGCATGTCAGTTACGGGGGAGCACTCGAGCACGAGCTCACCTGCCAGTGCCGTCTCACGCCTCCTCGCTCGCCGCCGTTCCACCCTGCCTTTCTATTTTCTTCTTTTCTCTTTCTGTTTCTCTCACTCCAGCCCAGCCCCCCCCCAACGAACTGTCCTCTGTGTTTGTTTTCTGAAAGTTTGCTCCTCAAAAAAAAAAAAAAACACAAGCCGCTCATGTTTTATTAATGACGCATTAGTAGTAACACAAATCAGCTTGCCTGAATTTGCATATTTATTAAAAATAAGACGTTTGTGATTAATGGGGTACAGCCATGATACATGGGAAAGGGAAAAGAAAAAAGAATTGTTGTTGAGGGATCTTCTGGTTTTCTGGGTTTTCTGTGGATTTTCCTGATCTGGTGTCAAAATGAACTCATAACGTAGCACCGCCCCACGCGAGTGGGAATTCTCATATTAATTCCAGTGATCACAACATCACTACATTACACTGCAATTTCAGGGTATTACAGCCAAAAGTCATGTTGAACCCAGCTGGGACATCCCAGCAGGATAGTTTTGTTCTTTCATGATTACCCAAGGTGAGTAAAACCATGCATCATTCATAAAAACAATCCAATGCACTTTTTAACATTTTATTTTTGATTAAGTACAATTACAATTTTTCTTTAACATACAATAACCAGTGGATGTAAACTTGATGGACTGCACAATGAAATCTAACATTGATAGTGCCATAGTGAAAATGCAACCAACAGCAGACTCAAACAACAGTTAAAATGCTTATCACTTCAGGCCTCCCGTGTGGTCTAGTGGTTTCAACGTCCGATGCTGGCCACGGTGACCGGGGTTCGATTCCCCGTCGCACCAGAGTCGGCTCTGGCCGGGAGGGCCATCGGGGGGGTTATTGGCTGTCCACCCCAGGGAGGGGGGAGGGAAGCCGACACAGTTTGCTGCGCACAGGAGTGGTTCTGGGGTACCGGAATTACAGTCGACAGCATGACAAGCACTGTCTTGGAGGAGGCAGAGCTTCGCCTTTGTCACTGCCGGTCACAGGACTATAGCAGCGAACTGCGAGGGAGGGGATTGAACTAAGCACAGCGGGAGTAATTGGCTATAAAATTGGGAGAAAAACAGGGTAAAATTGAAAAAAAATGCTTATCACTTATACAGGATCAGCTCAGAGTTCCACTGGTGATGTTAATAGCAGGCTACAGTCATTCAGAATTGGAATCCAGGTACATTCATCTTGATCTGTAATACAGATCATACAAGTTCCCTTTGCTCTGGTTACCTTGACCATGTCCACTACTTGACAAAAGAAAAAACTAAAAAAACAATACTATCTCTATAAAAATCCACGGCGGAGACATACCATATTTTAGATTATCTTTTTTGCAGTCGGCCGAGACCAAAGATGTTGAGATACGGTAGCCATTATTCCTTGGCACGTGCTTGACACATTCTCTGAAACTCATGCACACACACACAAACACACACACACACACACATACACAGACTGTAAAACAGGGCCTATCTCCTGTCAATTCAGTCGGCTGAAAACATGTGTCCCATAAAAGAGGCGTAAAGGGAGGGGGAACAGAATAAAAAATCGTCTTGACGACAAGGACATTGTCAGATAAGTGGAGAACGGCAGTCAGAGCGCTATTTAGAGCAGGGGAAAAATGGGCTTATTACCATTCCTCCATCTCTTCCTCTCCCTCCCATCCAGTCCCGGACGAGTGGCATTAGAAACTGCAGGCTGACATACATTTTTTATAGCTTCATAAAGTCATCCAACGACCAGGTCACCCTTCTCATAACTAGGGAGCAGAACGCTTGAAAAATGCCATTCATCACCGTGAAAGGGGCTGCTTGTCCCAGGGCCTTCAGCGCGCGCGCAAACGGGCTCAGATACGCTCAGCGCAAATGCTAACGCGGGGCCTCTCGTTAATGCCCGATGACCTTCTCACATCTATTAGCAGCGCTGACGCTAAGGGCAGGCTCATGCCTGTCTGCATGCTGCCAGAGCCCAACAACATAGGACTCAATAAATATTCAGCGTAATTGTGCCACGGCTATGCTATAAGATTACAGTAAAAAAAAGAAATGATGTTTATATATATATATATATATATATATATATAGGCATATCCCTGTCAGCTAAGTTTGACGTTATGTGTCGCTGTGTAAGTGCATTTTGAAAGAGCCACATCCTCTTGTCAGGGATAAAACGACACGGGCCATCGGCGGAAACCTTGAATCTCCGGCGCTAAGAAATATTTATGGAACTTCACACGCGGGTTGCAAGTTAAACCTGGACCTCGCCGCTTGCTTTATTGCCAGGCACGGCGCCGCTTGCCAGCGAGGGTCGTTTTTTTTATGGCGGTACATGACATGCTTTTCAAACGAGCCCCTTTTGGATCGGCGCACCAAGAGAGACCCCCGGCGTAGACTTGGATCGCACCCCGTCGAACGCCACCACGCCACTGTCACCCATTAGCGAGCGATTAGCGACAGCTGCTGGGCTGTCAGGACGGTAATGACCACAGAAGGAGACCCGCGGAATACAGAAGGCAGTGGTGACATTGTCAGGCAATGGCAGAGAGACAACTTGCAAAAAACATCCTGAAGTTCTGAGAAGGGTGCTCAAAGGGCTGGTGTTCCATTACACAAACCCGTACAGTCTGGGCATTGCTCTCTGTGTTTTTAAATGGGGCCGAGTGGCAGAAATTATAGACAGGAAAAACTGAAAAAAGTCCTGTATTGGAGCCTAATTATGGAGAAAAAAAAACAATAAAGCAAGGTAGTTCAAATGAATAACTGCTCATCAGACTGTGTGCAAATTAAAGGTATTTTTGTGGACCTATTTGTGCTGAATGGCCTGTTCCATTCGTCACTAAATGCTTAATGTCTTTAATGTAAATGTGCTGTAGAATGTGTACGACATTCAAAGTCATTTTTGTTCATTTATACACCCTCTCTTTGGCAGCAGGAGGGAGATTTGAACAGCAAAAAAAAAAAAAAAATGACATCAAGCTGGTGTTGTGTTTTGATGTCAGCCTGATGATTGCATTACACGCCTTACATTTTAACCTTGGCTGCTGCTTATTCCTCAACATGAAAGTTTAATAATCATGCACTGTACTGTCCAGTACACAGGAACGTCCAGGCGGCCTGGCTTTTATTTAGACTTCTTCTTTTTTAAAATAATGTACATTTTATTAAATGCAGCACCATCGCTACTCAGGGCAGGAAGGACCTGCCATTCATCAGCTCACTTTTCTCTCCTTTCGAATGGAATCATTCTGTCGTTCTCTCTCAGAGGCCTATGAGACGCAGGGGAAGGGGAGGAGGGCTTTGGGGGCGGGGGGGAGGAGGAGTGGAGGCTTAAATAAATTATTTAAGAAAGTAAAAAAAAAAAAACGCCAGCCAAGGGGAACAAATAGTGTTTCTCCCAGAACCAGGCCCCTCTGACCCTGGCTTCAGCTTACCTGCAGGCCCAGCCCGATCGCATTAGCGAAATTCTTATTTGATGGCATTTTAATATTCTGCCTTGATGACTTTTTAGCAACATTTACTTTCGGGGGTCTCAGGCACTTCCCCCTGAGGAAATGAAACCTGTCAGAACCCATTACAAAAAAATCAAAATTTAAATACCTCGGCCATGTTAGCGGTAATGCACACAATCCCCGGCAGCCGCCCGAGCACGGCGCGCAAACACTCATCTGCTCCCCGGCTCGTAATGAGTCCGTTTGATGGGTAAGTGATTTGCGGGTCACCAAGCGTACGTTACAGATCCAATTTAACCCTTGATTGCTTGTACTCCGGAGGACCCATGGAGAGAGAGAAAAAAAACACGTTTGAAATGTAACGCCGAACGGCTTCCATTCCACGCCGCCTCAAAGGTGCGCTAATAAGACGCTTTCGCTGCCCCGCGTGAAGAGGTGGAGGAGGAGGCTGTGGGAAAGCAGTGAAGAGAGAGAGAGAGAGAGAGAGGAGGAGAGGGAGAGAAGGGGGCGACGGTGAGAAACAAAGACAATTTTATGCCTGGTCGCCGTCCAAGCCTCCTTCGCTGGGTGTTGCTAAACAGCAACCCAATTAGCCCCTTAGGGAGACGCAGGGGTTTCCAAATTCAATTGAGTTTGGGATTACCCTCTTAGCGATCGGAGACGTTTATGACACTGTGATTTACACAGTGGTTTATAGCGCGCGGTGGGTTTCGAGGCTGAGACCAGCAGGATCTCACGCGCGAGTCGCGTTTCTCCTTGAGTTGATGGATTTGTAGGCAGGGAGGAATTCGCCATGCGCCCCGAAATGCAAAGTGCAGCTCTGCTCTCAGCTGCGCAGCGAGAGAAAAAAAGACAAAACAGGAACACAGGGAAGGAAGATCCAGTGAAGGACAGTGCAGGCCCATGTGAAAACCTGGGTGGAGCGCTCTGTTGAAAGCGATTATGCAAGCGTTTCCAGGATTCACTGCTCTCCAACTGCATATTAGCAGCACACCCTGAACATGCCCTAGCAGTCCAGTAAATGACCCCACACACAAAACAATCACAGGCCACAGTGCAGCAATATGCAGTAAAATTGGTGTCATGGCAAAACCGTTATGTGTCATTTAGTTTTTTACACACATTGAAAGATCTCATCTAACTCTAAGCACTGTAACTGTTTGATAAATTAACCACTAATAAAGTTTGTTCAAAATCTTATGCAAATAAACCACAATGTAATGTTGGTAAAAACTGAAAAAATTATGAGATAGACATTTTTTTCATGACACTGACCATGAATACATTTGTATATATTCGGTTGTTGCGAGTTTGCAACATAAATTAAATATATTTGAATAAATATATATAAATCTTATGCCTCTTATGTACAGTAAAGTATACACACATTATATGTATCCTTGCTGGTGTATACCAGTATGCTTTGTGTGTTGCCTTATAACATAAATTACATTATGAACTTTATTATTGTCAGTGGTGTGTGTAAAGGTATGCACCCTAAAGAGATCATTCATTGCGTTGAGACTCTTATGACTTTCACAGGAAACGTGGGTGATATTGGGACAACAATTTCAGGAAGTGACCATGCCATTAGTGAAGGTGATGTCCTACCTTCCACCCCAGAGTGTCAAAAGCAATTCAGATGATGTTGTCAATGCATTTTTATTATTATTTATAGTACAGAAAAACAGTATAATTAAATGATTAATTTGTTTGTGAAATATTACATGCTTCAATTATTTATATTATGAGATGTCAATATTTAGAATTGTCTACAGAATTCCAGTAGAACACTAGAATTTGTATTATTAGTAATAATAATAATACAATTCCTGACTTTTTGAATGTGATCAAGTGAAGCTGTTGTTGAGCGGCCGGTCCTCTCCCTCTGCCCCCTCAACACGTCCTTTATTGTGGATTTTTACTGTGGAAACTTCAGAAACACAGCTGTTCTTTTGAAAGGCTCTCTCAGTGAAACATCAAACGGCCCGACGGTCAGCCTGCCGAAGAGCAGCACAGAAAGTTGAGTCAGGAAAATCTCCTTTTAGGGCCCTTTGAAGGCCAATCAAACAAAATGGAGAGCGCTCTCCTCTCTTTTCCTCCTCGCAAAACTTCTGTTACCACGGAAAACACTTCCTCACAATTATGCTTCCTCCACCTTCCTTTGAACAAAAGCCATTTTCTGTACTTCGTCCTTTTATGAATGTTATTAGTATTGCTTTCATGAATCTCTGCAAACTTTTTGCAGAAAATCACAGAGCACTTTGAGTGTGCAAAATGTAAGTCAACATAATTTTATTCCTGAAGCTTCTTTTATCCTGTTAAATCACTGGCCTGCTAATTCCCCCTTTAGGGTGGCTAACTTGTGTTTAGGTTCATCACTTCAGAACATTTTAAATTAGTTCATATGCTTATACGTAAATGAAGATGAGATGAGTTCATTCTCCAAGCAGCTACCACGTTTACCGATAATCCCCTCACAATCTCCGCTCTAATGCTGTTTACCCATAACCCCCTCACAGTCTCCTCTCTAACACTGTTTACCCATCACCCCTCAGTCTCCACTCTAACACTGTTTACCCATAATCCCCCACAATCTCCGCTCTAGTCTCCTCCTCAGTCTCCACTCCAACATTGTTTACCCATAACTCCCTCATTCTCCACTCTGACACTGTTTACCCATAATCCCCTCACAATCTCCGCTCTAACACTGTTTACCCATAACCCCCTCAGTCTCCTCTCTAACACTGTTTACCCATAACCCCCTCAGTCTCCACTCTGACACTGTTTACCCATAATCCCCTCACAATCTCCGCTCTAACGCTGTTTACCCATAACCTCCTCAGTCTCCACTCTAACATTGTTTACCCATAACTCCCTCATTCTCCACTCTGACACTGTTTACCCATAACCCCCTCACAATCTCCGCTCTAACGCTGTTTACCCATAACCCCCTCAGTCTCCACTCTGACACTGTTTACCCATAACCCCCTCACAGTCTCCTCTCTAACACTGTTTACCCATAACCCCCTCACAGTCTCCTCTCTAGCAGTGTTTACCCATAACCCCCTCACAGTCTCCTCTCTGACACTGTTTACCCATAATCCCCTCACAGTCTCCTCTTTAACACTGTTTACCCATAGCTTCCTCACAGTTAGGGTTAGAGCGGAGACTGTGAGGGGGTTATGGGTAATTGTGGTAGTGGAGACCGTGAGGGGGTTATGGGTAAACGGCAGAGTTAATTGAGAGCTCAAGTGCTGAGCCACCATTAGCGTTCGGGCTCAGTGTTTGTCATTAGACATCTCCAATGGCAGAAACCAAGATTTATGCTAATGGCCCTTCGCATATGCTTATTCTACATATCTATATTAAAGTTAATAGACTGTTACATTGCTTCTTAACCCGGCTTCCATACATGATTACCTTTTCTGATTTCCCCTAGAAAATGCAGGCGTTCCACGCGTCAGCGAGTTTGGGGCCGCTGTAATCGCTTCATAACATCGGCGGCTGTGCCTTACACATCCAACTGATGGGGGCAGCTTGTCTCCCGGCAACACTCCCTCTGCTTGCTTGCCACACTGCTGAGGCCATCAGGACGGTGGTACTTGCTGCAGTACTTACAGTTGTAGCTACAGTATTAGTAGTATTAGTGGTGTTAGTAGTCATAGCAATTATAGTAGTGTTAGTTTTAATGGTATTTGAATTCAATCAGTACTTAGTCATAGCTATAGGTACCTAGTAGCACCTAGAAAGATTTGTATTTATTTATTTGAATTATTGAAAACACTTAATGAACCATATGGGTGGCTTTGAGGAATGACTGTCTAAACTGACAAACCTAGAGAGGGAGAGAGCATTTATTCAGCAAAAACATGAACAAGGTTTCTCATCTTCTCCAGGGACAGGACAGAGACACAGAAACACATTGTTGAGTGACAGGGGTTGAGAATGGGGGGGTGGTGAGGAGCTGGAGGGGGTTCCAGCGAACTGAAAAGGTTGAGAAGGAGCTGTGCCACTTTCACGCCCAACCCATTCCCCCCCACCCCTACGCCAGTCCTCTTTGCCAGGCTCTTGACTTACAAATTGCTGCTTTTGGAGTTGGTCACATTGTAACAACCTTTTTTTTTTTTTTGGAGGGAATGAAAAAAGAGATGAGCAGGAGTGGGAAAGACGAAAGAACACATACAGACGGGACACTCATGTTCCCGTGCGATACAGTAAAGCTAGTGCTTGGCTAACAGTCAGTACATTGTTTCCACTTGTCCATCAAAGTGGCGGCCAAAGCGCTGTCAATAACCTTTCTTTCACTTCTGCGCCCTCCCCATCTTTTCACACCCACTTGGGTGCATTTCAAAATGGTGCCACGGAGACCGAGAGAGAAGGGGGGGACCTGGAACTGCCGGGGACATAAGCCTTCAATAGTGCCTCTAATTCCTTCTTTAATATGTCAGACAAAAACATATCAGGGTCTTTAGCATGCCAATGAGAATGCAGAGAGAGGGGTATTCCCAGTGAGGGCTGAGGGCCAGTGGACCCCTGTATGGGGGAAGCTCCTTGCTTTAGAGAGAGCCGGAGGACGGATTATGAGGCCTGATTCAATCTAAGCCCAAATGTGTGTCATCCTCAGCACATTTTTTGATTTAAGCACATCATAATCTTTTTTTTTCCTGTGCATTCAATGAATGCTGACCTGGTGTTGGAGTGTTGTCCAGGGAATAAAGAGTGACGCTTTGTTAAATTGGTCAAAGTCAAAGTCCTCACCATAGTTTGATTGAATCTGGGCCTGTGCGTGCGTGCGTGCGTGCGTACGAGCGATCCACAGACCACCTGAATGTGCTCTGAAGTTTAACAACTCCCATTCCTCTCTGAGTCCACCTTTGGTTAGAACGAAATGAGTAGTCAAGTAAAATATTAACTGAATTACTTATGTTCTTAATTTAAGCACATCATTTTCATAATTGTGCTATAAATTACATTTTCCAGTACATTGGCCGCTGATGGATAATTAATTCTTGACTTTACCCTTTTCAATTTGAATTTGTTTGCAGAAAGTGCTGAATACAAATGTTTGCTTTCTGCGTGTTAAGAACAAGGAGGCGGGCAAATGCAAGCTTCGTTATTTAATTTTTCAAGCAATTATGGCGAGGACATTGAAGGAAGAATAAGCAGTTTTGCAATTGATTGCATGTGTGTGTACACATTCCTACATGCACTTGTATTAGTATGCCTTTGTGTGTGTTTGTGTGTGTGTGTGTGTGTGTGTGTGCATTTTTATTCATACCCTTTGCATTTTAATGTGTGTGTGTGTATGTGTGGATGGTGCTTGTGCATTTCTCACTTAGCTTTAGCATATAAATGTGTCTCTGTTTTTGTGCACATACATATCTTATTTGGCTTTAGCATATGAATGTTTGTGTGTGCATGTGTGTTTTCATGTGTGTTTTTGTGCATTTGTGTTTGTGTGTGTTCATGCATTTGTGTGGGCATCACTGACTCAATACATATTGACAATGGTGTGAAATCATGTTTATTCAAATTGTAAAGAGTCATACTGTTATTGCTATCAGTTTCAGTCATGGCCATAACTGTGGACTGATGTAGACCCATTCAATTTGGTTTGACATTAACCTTGTTACAGAAGACTGCAGAAGCGCGCTGGCAGCAATAAACACCATTGTTATTGCTAAATCAAAATCATTTATAATCATAACGGTTAGCATTCAGAGTGGGGCTAAACTGGGTCATTTAAAAAGTGCAATTGTTACAGATCCAATAAGTGTATCATATGTGCTCAACCAACAGGCAAATAGTTGTATTAGTATTTTATTAAAGATGTAAAATAGCTTTGAATAAATTGTCCCTGTTGTATTTGTTGCCCTGCATACGTCTGCCATTTCCTGCCTTTGGTTAAAGTCTGTTATGGATGGCTGGCCAACAAGCTCTCGAGTACATATATTTTAACATTTTATGCTTTTTTAAAGTTTTATAGTTTATAGTTACTTATTGTATTTGTTGTGTGACAGGAAAAACATTCCTCAATTAGGACAAGGAAGTTTCATGTTGGCATTCCTTTCCTTTTTGCAGAAAAAAGATATGAACCCAATACGTAGTTTGTTGAGATTAGTAAAAATGTCCACATAATATGTGTCAATTGCCTAGCAACATATTGTTTATGTACACACAAGCAGGGCCCAACGTGATGTCACTTAACTTCTTTGGTACTCTCCATAAATACTAAGAAATAAAATGTCACTTGAGTTACATACTTATTATTATGAACTTTTTTAAAAGCTTTGTATTTAAGCTAGGATGATATTAATTACAACTGATTTAGATTTTAGAATTTTTTTTTTTTTTTTGGGGGGTTGTGGTGGCGGTTGTATCGATTTTGGGTTATCCTTGTCTGCTGAATACCGATGTGAAGCACAATATTCTTTCAGTAAAACTTTTTAAACTCACTCTATAAAATATACATTTTATTATATTTTCAATATAAAATTTTCTATTCTTCAAAATTCCTGTCGATTTCTAAGATTTCAAAATGTCAAAAATAAATAAATCATTTATTTTAAAATAGCACAATGAATGAACAGACAAGTACACCCAAATCAAGTATATATATATATATATATATAATATATATATATAAACGTTCCACATGCAGGAAATAGTGGAGCATATCGGTGCCTTAAACGTTGATACCGATTAATCAGTCAAGCTCTAATATTACTTATTTAAAAAAATGTGAACTTAGTGGATGTGCATTATTGTCCCCTATGCGAGATGCATGGTGTGATGGAAAGTCAGCAGTCAGCTCTGTGACAGTTCTACATTATATTGCATTTAGCAAATGCCAATTCTACGTGAATATTATTATTATTTAATTCGGATTCCTTCAGGAAAAACTCAGCACCGAACTTCAGAATAATCTGGTAACAGAAGCTTGACATTGTTCTCAAAGTTCTTCCATGCCAGTTAAAGTAATTTACAATGGTTTCCATGCCAGAATTCTATAGTCTATGTAACTTCAGGGGGTGGAGTCTTGTTTTGATCTGCAAAGGCATTGGTGGAGTCTCATCCTGGCAGGACTGACATCACCGTGTTACTGACATTATTTTTCAAATTGAAACCCAGTGAAAAATCACCCGTAGGTGTGGAAGTCATGTGACACAGTTTTCTCTCTTCCTCTCTTCCTCCCATGGTACAAACCCCAGAAGGGGTTAAGAGATGGCTGGAGTGGCGTTTCTGCAGATACAGTATCTTGTCAGGAAAGGGGAAAAAAAGAAGCTGAAGAAAGGCTGAAAAAGAGCAGCATTATCATTTCACAGGACAGAAACAGAAGGCGACATATGCCCAGCACCATCCTTTAGTTTTGGACTCAAAAATATTAATCAAAAAGCTTGCTTTCCCATGAGCTCCCAGCCATATGCCGCTTGAAAATGTCACCAGTGAAAGACATATTAATTCACCAGTTTGAAAATTCCATTTGATATTCATGCCTTCCAAGTATTCTGACCCACATTCACTGCTGTGGCCTTAGATCCTACCCGGTCCTGAGCATCAGACAGCTGTTACCACACTCTTGTCTGTGTGTGTGTGTGTGTGTGTGTGTGTGAGAGAGAGAGAGAGAGAGAGAGAGATGTCTGAGTTAGTGATGTGTCTGAGTTAGTGTGTGATCATGTCTGTGTTAGTGTGTGTGTGTGTGTGTGTGTGTGAGAGAGAGCGTGCGTGTGTGTGTGAGAGAGAGAGAGCATGTGTAAGTTAGTGTGTGTGTGTGTGTATGTGAGAGAGCATGCTTGTGTGTGTGTGTGTGTGAGCATGTGAGTTAGTGTGTGTGTGTGTGTGTATGTGAGAGAGCATTCTTGTGTGTGTGTGTGTGTGAGAGAGAGAGTGTCTGTGTACCTTTGTGTGTTTTAGCACCAGTGGAAAGTGCCATGTGCCGACCACAAAGGGACAAAGAAGAGAGACACGCTTATTAATGACTACTGCATTAGTACAGACACGACCTGCTGGTGACTGGATAAACTAAGGACAGCATATGGGATCTCATTATGCTAATAAAATACATCTACACACACAAGAACTGATGGATAAACTGCAACCCCCGGCTTTGGACAGTAATAGCCATTTTAAAACATGCAATGTAACTCTGATAAATGATTGATCTTTTCCACAAATTCCCCATGTACCTAAGTGACTAAGAGGGCTTGATTAGGTTAGCACTTTTTCAGCGGCTGTTGGGTTATTTTTTAAGTAACCAAGGTACACAATCTTGCTCCAGACCACATCCGCATCTCACTAGGGACTTGGCCCTAAGACCTACGTATATGCCAGTCACTGTTCCTAACGATAATGCCAGACTGCTGATTAAGGTTATTGCACAGAGGTTCTAAACATTAATTTATCCACAAAATGGATGCCCAAAAATACATTGCCTTCTCTAAACTCAATATTCTTTGGTAATATACTGTATATAAGAGAGTGGGAAATCGTATTGTAGTCCATCTAAACTGCTGTATTTGTGCTGCGAGTGACCGATTCTCCTCTACAAAAGATCACAGAGGGTCACGTCTTTTTTTACCCTGCGTACTGATATAGAACATTCTACTGTATTTTCAACCTGTTTAGAGAGATATTTTTGTGTAATATTGTGTATCTTCCATTTTGCCAGAAGATTCTAAGAACAAAATTATTTTGGAATTTGGTTCAGAGTTTTTTGTAACACAATTCACTTTGACGGAGAGTAGAAAAACATTTCTGCATTTCATTGCGTATACAGTACAGCATTTCATGCATGTTCGACGTGTAGTTTTGCCCTCCATGTTCATATTGTAAAGATCAGGAAAGACGTTCCCAGAGGATTAGGCAGGATCCTGTGCAGATTGTACTTTGGAGCAGAGTTTATATACAATTTCAGTGTGTGGATTTCAAAAGAATTGCCAACATTCAAGTAAAAAAAAAAAAGAACGAAAGAATAAAAGGCCGACCCCCAACAATGAGGAACTTTTGCAATCAAAGCAAACACAGAGTCCTTCAGAGAGTGGAGCTCAGGGTTAGCTCCAGTTCAGTGACTTCATCGCAAGGAAAAGAATCCCCATTCATGCTCTCCTATCATTCCATAACCCCCCCCCCCAAAAAAGGCCTGATTTGAGTTCCAAGGCCCCCCATCCCCTCTCATTTATGGCCTTGCATGAGGGTCTTGTTTTGGGGCGTCAGTGGCCCCATTGAGTTCTCCTTGGGCCACCAGCTTCGCTGGGCCAAGGGGTTCCAACAATCAACTCCATTAATCCTCAGTTTCCGCAAACCCGGGGCCACAGGCCGGAGTCATGTGACCCCTCGCCTTTAAAAAAAAAAACCCAGCAGATTGACAGCGTGCTGACCTAACACCCAAGCCCCACTCCAGCAGAGCCAAATCTAAGTTCACTCCCACCCCCACCCACCGGACAAAAAAACTCTTTCTCTTCCTGTTCGCTGTGTTACAACATGACCTCACCTCTCGAACCCAGGCGAATAGCAGCGTAGGTTTCTTATCGCCGCCTCGTCACACGACACCTGTTCCGCCGTTAGGTATTCTTACCTGCTTGCGCTCCGGCCTTTTGTGTGAAGGGCCCTTTATTTCTGTGTTGCCTTTCATGAGTGCTGGTTTCCAATGTGGAGTGGGTGAACCAAGACATAAAAGAGGGATTAACTGGGTCTGCCAGGCCATTACGTCAATTTAGACTTTGAAAACCAGGGATCATCGTGACCTGGCAGGATGAGTGTGAACACTGTGTTCACTAACAGCACATTCAGCTGTCTCTGCAGTATGGTGTTTTTGACCTGCACTTACTCTGTAAAATATCAAAAGTATTCAGTGACTACTGTGTTGAATTAAGTCTTCACTTGGCCATGGCAGAATGCAGTACTCCATATGGAGATATTTTATTTAGGAAAATTCTGGCTAAATTGCTGCTTGTAATTCTCAGTCCCATCTTCTGTTAATTAATTATGAAAATGGTCCTAAGTTGATAGGTGACATGGGGGTGGGTGGTGTGGAGGGACAAAAAAAAAAGTTTCCCCCTGGGTTCAGTAAATATTTGTACTGAACTTTATCTTGCATTTAAATACGTGACACTTTTTTCCAATACAAATTATTCATTTAGTAATCAAAATGAATGTTTAATGAATTTAGCTAATGTGAGCTTACCGTGTATAGCTCTACACAACGTGCACACATGCGACAGAACACGTTACTGAAGCAGCTCAGGTTAAGCATGTACAACTGGAGTCATCCACCCAGGAATTGAACTGACAACTTCCTGGGGTAAAGTCCTGGCTCCTTAACCGCCACATCACAATGCTCAGCTGTTTTCAGCTGTATTTAAAAAACGTGTTGCAGGAGAATCCTCAGCGATCAAGACCGTAATTGTCAATGAGATATTTCCTCTAACATCCTGTCTGCTAGAGTCCCTGTCTAAGCCCCCAAAGCCCTTAGATTACACCCCCATAGCAGGTATGCTGAAGATCAGCCCCGAGCCTCCAGGGGCATGGCGGGTCACAGATTTCCCGATATGACAGTGCCCCGCACGGTTCGCACACTCCACCAAGCACCCTGCTCCAGAGGAGCAGCAGGTGCGCGACCGCGGGGTTAGGGGAGCCTTCCGGCCGTGCAAATTAAGCAACGCGGCCTCGGTCATCAGAGGAGGAACACGATCACGTTTCAGCGCCCGTCTGCGGCCTGCGGCTTATTAATGCAGCCCGGGTGGTCTTTGGCCGCAGAGCTGCATTAAAGCATGGGCAGGGGTGATCATGTGTCCTCGGAGAAGGGGGCTGACATCGAAATAGCACTTGATGTTGGGGAAAACATGGAGGTTATCTCAACATGGGCCGTTTTGAGCTCTGCAATGGTGACCTTTCATCTTTAAACATGGGGTCACCTAGCAGGGCAGCAAAGGCAGTTTGAGCAAAGAATGGTCTGACAGATTTTTAGTTAGTTTAGAATACACTTCAATATATATCAATATATATCAATAAGATCCATGTTTTAAGTGTGAAGTTAAAGGTTTTGATCAAAAGCTGAAAAAGCCAGGAAATTCAATTGAGCATCAAAACCTAATTTCACATATGCACTATCAAGGTTCTCCCGCACACAGCTTTGACACCTGCTACAGTACTGTAGCTATGTTGGTCTGCTGTACTTCAAACAACATGTAGGCTACTCACCACTGGGCATGGGCAGGTTGCTGTGGATTCAAATCTTCTCTCAAACAGCCTAGCCAGCTAGCTCTCACTTTGAGAGATGAGTGCTGTGTGTAGTGGAGAACTGTATATATATATATATATACAGTATATGTGTGTGTGTAATTGTTCTAGGTTTGCTCATGATGTTAGTATGACAGTATTTTGAGCTGTACTGTGACAGCTGAAGCCTTATTTACCAACCAGTCAAGAAATAGCCTAGTTTGTATACAAGTTGGCTTGTATAGTTAGCTAGCTGTCTAGCTAGTTTTCCAATCAGTCGGATGTGAACCCTGTCTAGTGGATGCTACATTTTGCTCTAGCGTAACTTAGGTATAGCGAGCACAAAAGACTGTTTCAGCTATGAAATCAATAACTACCTACCTAGCTAGCCAAGTACATACTGTACATACACGGACATGCCCAATATTAGCTAGCTATTAGACACCACTAATGATGTAATAAGTGCCGTACATTTTTTATATCCCCGTGATTCCTAATGTACATTTATGGTTTGTTCATACTGAATCTTTCTGCTTGTACATTCATTTTATGTCCATATTTTACATGAAGTGCTACAAGACAAACAAGAATAGAGGAAGGACATTGTGCATTCTAACTGCTATGAAACTTTGTCCTTTACTTTGAGTTACACATTTAATTAATTATTTCCTACTTTTTTCCCTGTCTCATTCATTGTGAGTTTGGCAGGCACTATACAATTAATGAGAAATATTTCCCTTGTTTCAATTTATATTGTTAACTTTGACTTGCATATAAATGCAAGTGTGATTCCTAATCTTTCAGTTGTTCATCTCACCAGACTGTTTGTGTGTCAATTTTAAGGACAAATTTTGATTAAATCCCAGCAGTTCTGTCACACAAAAAAAAGATTAAAACCATAAATCAAGGGCAAAGTTCAAGCAGATAGACTGAATTTTCGCCCTTAGTCAGCAGATTAAGTCCCTGTTCCCCCTGTGGATACAGTAAAACGGAGGTGTGAAAAGTCCATTCCGTCTCGCAGTGGGGAAGTTTCCTCCTGTCCCATCAAAAACAGCAGCAAAGCACAGGTACCCCCCCGCCACTGCGTGTTGTGTGATTGTTCTCCGCACGATCATGCTAAATAGATCCAGGATGTGTTGTGTTGTTGTTGTTGTGTTTTTCCTCTCTGGAACAATGGGATCCTGGGACACAGTCCCATAACGGTGCAGCATTCCCCCATACCTCCACCCCCAACCCCCTTTCTCCTTCCTCATCTGGGCCGGACTCACATCCACCCCATTGTCCCTTCCCAGGCTGCACGCGCCAAGGAGCGGCCAGCCCAAATGCTCTTATCCCCCACACCTGGAGGACTGCCAACATCCTCAGCCGAAAGTACAAGGCCCCCGGTTCAAGACCTTACAGATCAATAAAACTCAAAGTCATGAACGAGCACAACTGAACCATAGATAATTGTCTTAACTTTGACTCACGATCAAATGCAGGTGTTCCAGTTTTTTTCTTCACTGGAAAAAAAATATTCAGTTTTGCCAGTTCAGAAATCTGTAAAAGTAATGAAAAAAGTTCAGTTTGTAATGTAACACTTGCATTGTGTTACCTTGAGGGGAAAAAATGAAATGTATTTGTAAGCGTTGATTGAACCCAAAGCCAAACATGAGGCATTCAGATTCCATGAGCGTAGAAAGGTAAAAGGTTTTTCCCCTGATTAAAAAAAAAAAAAGTACTTTGTCATAGTTATAATGTGACTTGCAAATTTAAATGAATGTGTCTTATATATTGCCAGTGGGATTGGTAACTAATGGAGTAAGGTTATCCTGTTTATAAGGCTGTGTGTCTTTCGTACATTTGTGTGCGTATGTACAAGTGACTGTCTTGTTTCCGTAATCTATTTCCTTTGTTAGATGGGTGAGTGCGTGTGCTTGTCACTGTCCCCCCCCACCCCCCCTTCCCCAGACAGGAAGTTGGGGTGGCCCGTGTCGTCCGGCAGAGGAAGCTCACCTCGGTGTCGGCTCTTTGTGGGCCGCTAATCGGCGCTTCCTGTCGGGCGGTGGCGAGAGGCACGGCGTGGGGCGCGGAGGGTGAGCCGGGAGGGGACTCCGGCCCGCGCTGGAAGGGGAAGTTCTGGGATCGGCAGATAACGGGCCGTCATCCCCCTCCAGCAGGAAGCATGAGCACACAACTACATCTCCGACCTGCCCAACCCAACCGGTCCCGCAGCGCAGCCACGCAATGAGACCTGGCCTTTCTGCTTTTCCCTGCTACGCCTTCGCCTGCCGTCAAACTCTGCCGTATAAAAATGGGCCATTCTATGTGACTCTAACTTGTTTTTTGTCACTTGTGGCGTTCGTGCCAGGCGAGCTCCAACCTGACGTTTCACTTAGCATCCTTCACATTCCGTAGCCCCCTCCAGCATGACATCCCTACCTGTGCCCCAGAGAGCCACGGCAGTAATTAGAACAGACTGATATCCCTCCCTCCTGAATCGCGCTGCTCCTCCGTGGTCCGTCCTGCGAGCCACGTCGTCCCGTTCAAATCTAATCGGGTTTCTCTGCTATCTGGGAAAGCGGCCTCCCCTACGGACCCCCCCAACCCGTTCTCACATTCAAAGTCCTTATGTGAGGAATCTCAGTGGACGGCTCCTTTTATCTGTTTAAATATTAAGGTTATTCCAGCAGTTTTGTTCAGTGAGGGCGGGGGAAACCTTCCCAGAAGCCCTAGCTCTTCGAGAGCTGAATGGAACGCTAAAATAAGGTGAAGTGAGACGTCAGTAAGGACTCAGTGAAGTTGAACGGGGGCTGTTCGCTTCCTGTTCGCGTGCACGGACGCAAGAGTGTTTATTTAACAACTATTGTCAAGTTATTTTAGTCTTATTTTTTTACCCAAGCACTCCTGGTTAGGTTTTTGTGGTATGTCCGGATGTGTTAGGTAATTCCACGGTAGTACGTGGTGTCTTCTCAGGTTTATCCTGTTCTTATGTGGCTGAAACAAGATCGGATAAGTGAATTACCAGACGCTTGATGGGTTTCCTTGATTGGTTCGTTTTATATGCATGACTGCTGCTATTTCCAGAAACAAATAACATCCCGGTTATCGCTTTCATTCACCGATGCACGCACTCCTTGTTACATCTCAGTGGAAATTTTTGACAATGCACACGGACTCAAAGAATTAGCTTGCCGTCAGAGCCAGTGTCATGTTATGGCTTGATGAAATAGTAAATATAATGTTGATCTCTCTGCGTTTGGAGAAAGGGGTACCTCCAGGGTATAAGAAAGGTGCTCTGCAAAGCGCTTAGGACCCAGATGTGAGAACTAACTGTATTCTACTCCCCTTTGAATGCACACATTCAGCCTCAGCCATTTCTCAGCCCCAAGTCATTATGTCTCTCCTTCTCATGGTACACCTCTGTAAATGTCAGACAGGAATACATTTTATTTGAACAGATAGCGTCGCTGCAAATGGGTGGGGGGGAGGTGAAAAAAGGGGGAGAAGAAGGGGAAAGAAATGTTCTTTTTCCTCTGTGTGTTTTCAACTAATATGATTTGTTGAACAAATTGTGCCATTAATCTGTTTCTGTTTGACAGAGTGAGTGAGAACGGGGGGAAAATAAGTGGCGGGGTTGCGGAGGGGCGCTCAGACAGAGGCCGGATTCACGGCCCGCTCTCTTTCAGCCCAGCATTTATTACTTCGGGGGGTGCGGGGCGAGCCGGAGAGCGCGCCCGCTTGGAGCAGTAAATGTCAGCCCCCCTCCGCCGGCCCCGGTGACAGATGAGGCCGTGGTCCGGTGGCCGGTGACGTCCTGAGGCCGCCTCTTTGGGCCGACTCCGGGAGAAGCGGCCCGTTTACTCGCAGAGTTTGCTCTGGTTTAGCAGATGACCGCCCGGTTCAAGGGCACCCATTGGGTTACGCTGTGGAAGTCTCCCTGTGCGGGGGGTGGGTGAGATGAGCATGATTGCTGTCTGTACTATAGAGACACAGGCCTGGATTCGGTCAACATCTGCCCTTAGTTTTGACTTACAAATATAAATGCCACTGTTCTTTTATTCACACACACACACACACACACACACACACACACACACACACACACACACACACACACACACACACACACACACAGCTTGTTAAACAGTTTGGAGAGTTCATTTTCATGGTTCCTGAATTCAGCAACCTGTTCTTGAGAAGGAAAAGAGCCAACACTTGCATTTAGTTTCGAGTCAAAGTTAAGGACAGATGTTGGACAGAGTCCTGGTATTATTCTGGCATTGATTGTAAAAATGAATGGTGCATAAGATATGGCAGCCATCCTGGATGATAAGAAAAATGGCAGTAGTTTGTCTCTGGGAACACAGGTGCTGTGTTTTTTAAGCAGATCATGAGAGATTATAAGAAGGAATGTGAAAATATTATGAGAAGAAAATATGAAGATTGTGCCATTTTTTAATCTGCAGAACGTTGGCCTTTCCGTGGGGGAGCATCACGTCACCTAATTGTATGTTTTTTCCTGGTTGGTTTATGTCAATGTCAGGTGGAGGTGAGATGGCTCCACCCTGCCTCTCTGGTGATTGATAGCCTGCAAGTGTATTAATTAGGCTGTAATTACTGAGAGAACACATTGTTTGTGAGTGTCACGGGAAGTTAAGGGGGAATACTAAAAGAGGAAAGAGGAGAGAAAAAAGGAAAGGCATTTGGCATGTTGTTCTGCTCTCTGGGTCTCGGGTCTCCACAGTGTGAGCCAGGCAGATGTGGTTCGGGTCGGGTTCTGACCCGCTCAGACAGCGGGATGAGGGTATGGGGGGGGGGAGGGGGCAGGAGCGGTCGCACGCTGGCAGCCATCTTTCTGAGCAATTAATCAGACACACAGAGGAATGTCTTCTCCCCCAGATGGGGCAGCTGTCCAAAAACCCAAAGAAAAATAAGCAGGCTAATTAATTCTTCTCAGCACAGGGCAATTAGATAAATGGCCGGAAAAATAAACGATGTCACCTTTGGCCAGGCATTAGACTTCCAATATATTAATGTATCTGAACATCATTTTTGTGAAAATACATATTTTATGGCAAGGGCTACAGGGGAAATGAAAGAGATAGTCATAGGGAGAAACCTAAGGTAGAGGCTAATGAATGATTAGAGAGGATGTACAGTGGGATCAAGCCTTAAAATAACTTTATATGTTTTTCATTTAAAAAAATAAATAATAAATAAAAAATGGTATTTAAAAAAGACATAACATTTTTTTAAAGGCAACGTATTTGGGAGAAAACAAAATTCCCTAACCGGCGTGTCCACCTTCATACTCTAATAAGATAGCTACTGTTATGCTGCTTTTCAACTTAAAACAAAACAAAAAAAGTTATATTCAAGGGGTAGACAAATTAATGGAAGAAGTATATTAACATTTATTTACTAATAAGGAGTTGGGCCATCCTTCAGAACAGCTTCAATCCTTCTTGTAATGCTGTTACACAAGTTACGAGTTTTAACTCTTTCTAGTGGGATATTGGACCATTATTCAAGATGGAAAGCCTTCAGTTCTTTAGAATCGATTTAACAGTGCATATGGGGGCACTATTGACTTGGAATATGGGAACATCTTGTATGCATCATAGGGTGCACCTGGTCACCTAAAATGCCTTTGTATTCCTTGGCCATAATTCTACCATGCAGAGTAATAATCGCCCATACCATAACAGATCCACCACCATGTTTAACAGTTGGGAACAGGCAATGTGGCTTGAAGGCTTCCTTTGGCTTTCTCCAAACATAAATCAGTCCATTTGAAGGAAAAAAAGAGTAAAAGATATTACTTTCTTCCACTGCTCAGAAGTCCAGGTTTTGTGCTCATTACAGCAGGTTTTGCATTATTGCACATTGGCTATGGTTACAAGTGGTTTCCGAATGGCAGCCCTACCATTAATAAAAACAGTGAAAAGTAGCACATTAAATGTGCCAGCTAGTTGAACAGACGTATGTTTAACTGCCACTGCTTTTCACTCTGCGGAGTTGGTCCTGTGTGATGATATGGGAAGAGCCATGCCAACTGAAGCCCCTCGCCCCTCTCCCTGGGAAACTCTGTGGCTAACCATGCGCCTTCCCGTACGGCTCCTGGACACAGTCAGCGCTGACATGATAAGGGTTCGATCCCGGACCGCAGGATTCATCACGGGAGTAAGTCATTTGTTACTTAGTGATTTGTTAGTGTTTTATTTTCTCCCTCCACATTTCAGTTTTAAAGCAGCATGGTACCCGCAGTTGAGTTCTTCCCATGTGTGCACTTGTTTGTTTACCTCCTCACGTCAGTGTGAAAGCAGCGTGGCATCCACAGCAGAGTTCTCTAATGATCTCCAAAGTCTCTCCAAAGAGGTGGCTGTGTTTGCGCATCGCCTCACTGGACAAAGTTTTTGCTTTTGGACGGAATTAATAAGGCAAGAAATTACATTCACACCCTCTGTAATCAAATGTCCAAACGCGGGGTAATCAGACGGAGCAGCCCCAACCCCCCTCGTACCCGAGGTTCATGTTTCTAATTAGCACAATTCAAACAGCGCGCCGCGTAACTCTGCCTTTCCACCCGCCACTTCATTTGCATGCATTACCCTGGGCGCATTGTCTTTCTCATTTTGTTATTGTTTATTTGGACCCTCCGCACAATGTATGATGAGGAAATTGTGACTGGGGGTATGCATACGCATTAAACTCCCCTCCTGTACCTTTCCCGAGGAAGGAGACACACCGTGTCACATAATGGATCTCTGGGCCAGCCTGTCTTGCTGTTGAACTAAAACTCTTTTGTATGCAGATTTCTTTTGCACACTAACACAATGGCATATTGCACAAGTTAGCCCAATAGCAGTCTAACATCTGATGTGTTTTGCATGTACTGTTACAGTGATGAGTTTTGACTCCACTGTGCAGAATGAGAGAACACTGCAGCCAATGGCAGCCTTTATTTCAGGGACTTTCCCATTTGGCAGTATCTGTGTAATTGTAATATTATACACATATAATAATACTATTATAAATTGTGTGTATATATGTATATACATATGCCAAAATAAAGGAAACACTTGAGTAAATGAAGGTTTCTGCTGACTCTGTTATGGTGTGGGGTGCATTTTCCTGGCATGGTTTTGGTCCACTCAACTCCTTATAGCGTTTTTTCCACCAGACAGTATGGTACGGCACGGTTACCAATCTGTGCTCCCATGTTTTGTTGCTTTTTCCACCTCCAAGCGTCCCGTACTGAACCTAAGTAACCGTGCTGAATTTAGCTACTGCTCTGTTTAGGTACTACCAAGCCAAACAGGGACCTAAGGATGGAGCTAGCAATACTGCAAACCATTGATTTGTCAAGCGCAATCATTACAGAATCGTCACCCTAAATCTCAGATCAGCTCAGACACAACCGCCAAGTTTTTTTTAGCTTCACTTCTATTATTGGTAGGCTATTGTTCGAAGAGTTTTATATAGAGTTTGGTATTATTGTCAGGTTTGCGTGATTCTACGAGTTAGGTTTATGTTACGAAAACTGAAATAAACATGTTTTCTTTGAAAGGACAAAGTATAATATTGTCATTTTCATTCACGCAATTAGAATATACATTTTCATGTACAACATTTTCATTTCTCACAAATAGATTTTTAGAAAGGTATAGGAATCGCTTTGATGCATTCTGATGCTCGAGTGAAACCCAGGCCTTTGAAACAAAAGGATCTGAACTGGACAGTGTCAATTGACAAAGCGTTTGAACAATCTTGCGAATTCATAAATCGACACTCGCATTAAAAAAATGTTTAGCTCGTAGCTAGGGCTGCACGATATGGGCAAAATCTCATATTGTGATAATCTTGCTACATATTGCGTTTGCGATATAGCACACGATATAACAAAACACATGGGTGGAAAATTTCTAATTGATATATGTGTTCCAGACATCATGGAATAGGCATTATATTAAGTGAATTAAGGGAACCCAAACAATACCATGTTCCTCAATATTAGTTTAGCCTACTGAAATGTTGAAAAAAAAAATCAACTTAATCACATTAGTGAATGAACACAGCTGTCCTACTGTTTCTTTTACCATTGTGCCTTTTTTTTTTGCATTTGCATTTTGAAACGCATCTGAGATTGATGCTTGCTTGCGCTGGGACTCAGTCTGGGATGTGATTTTGGTAAACGAGTTCTGGGAGACAAAGCTAGTCTGCGAGTATGTGTGGGAAATGCTCATGGCAGCCCAACGCCCTATTAAGACACGTTATGTTGGTGTTTACTTTATTTTGCCAGTTACCTATATATGTGTATACAGGTCATTGTGTATATATATACACTACCGTTCAAAAGTTTGGGGTCACCTTCCATCTGGACTATGGCTAATCGGGCACTCCTTCATTTTTCAGCAAGATAACGACCCGAAACACACCTTGAAGTTGTACAAGAACTATCTGGTGAAGGAGGAATGTGAACAACAACTCAAACTAAAGACCTGGCCTGCCCAGTGTCCAGACCTCAATCCCATAGAACTTGTATGGGACAAACTGGAAAGGAAGAGTCAAAGCAAAGCAACCCACAAGTTTCTCTGGGAATTGCTGCAGGATAGCTGGGAAAACATGTCGGGTGATTTCCTGCTAAAACTTATTAACCAAATGGCCACTGTTTGTGAGGCTATTCTCACGCCAAAGGGTGACTATTTTGAGGAATCCAAGATTCAATTTTCAATATAATTTTCTTGAACATTTCTTTGATGTTCATTTTGTTCATTGTTACATGTGTTTTTTGTCATTTTAAAGTATTTACAGAAATGTATACGGTGTAAAGCATTGTCAATTATGAGATAAAAATAGTTTCCAGCAGGTGACCCCAAACTTTTGAACAGTAGTGTATATATATATATATATTTCCCCCAATATTTTTCATAGTAAGTACAGGTGGGGATTGAGTAGCTAATTAGCTATTAGGGGGACTGACTTAGTAAGTGACCAAACAGATTGAGCCTATTTAGAAATTTGACCTGGACACCGGGGTTAAAACCCTTGCACTTTGAATTTGTGATTGTAAGATGTTTAATGTTCACTGTTATTGTCCATTCATTTTCTCCTCACTACATGCAGGATGCTCACCTCAGTTCAATAGAAGCAAGACCTCTGGAGATGATTAAACAGCAGAGATGAGATGCACAGCACCTAAAGGACAAAAATATCTATCTTACTGTAGAGTTTATGTGGTCACATTTTAATTCAAGGGCCTGTTTAAACTGTTAAAAAAACATCAAATAATTCCACGGGCAGGGAAACAGTTGAGTCAGAGATGTGCTTCCGATCAGCCCTGGATCTCCTGTATTAGTGTGTGAGTTGTGGGAAATAGTCTGTCTTGTGGGTGGGTTTATAGTAGTGTCATCACTCCTTGTGGGGGTGTGACAGGCATAGTGGTGATGAAAGAGCATAGTGCATTGATGATTCACTATCAGAGAAAGTAGCGGGTTGTGTAAACAGGCAGTCATTGTTAAAACGACAGTTTATACAGTACCACACAGTTTGTTAACACGTGTCTCCAGTATAGCTGTCTGACTTGCTCTTGCATTGTCACAGGACTGTGTCTGGAGATGAACTGAGCGAGTCCACAGACATGCCAGCCTCAATGTCCGATCTCCGAACATTAACACAAACCTAACGCAAACCTAACGCCTGCCCGCGCATTCCCGCTTTAAGCGACATCCGTTCAACGTGTTTCCAGCCCCACGCAGCACGCCCTGCAGTGTGTATTCCTACGGTGTGTGAATGCGTTTCGGTCCCTCTTCGCCAGCCCATTTGATCACCACCTCCTTTCTTGTTTTTCTTTCTTTCTTCCATTCCTTCTTTCTTCTTTTTTTTTTTTTTGCCTTGCGCTGAATGTGGAGAATGATGTGGGCTAATGTCCAGCTTGGGGATGGTGTAAGATTGACATGATTGAAGTGGCATCAATCATAAAGTGGAACCATAAGGCTCAAAGAGAATCGATCCTCTCCACTAAGGCCCTCTCAGTCTCCTTTACTGCACTGGGTCTTGAGTCACATCTAATTCAACTTAAAAGATACACCATTCCAGACCAGCATTTGAGGGACCCAGTGGGCCTAGTGCATTTTTTCTCTCTTACCTTTATCACCACAAAGATTAAGACCTTCAAACAGCAGGATTCACAGTGGAAAAGCCCTTCCCATGATGCAACATTTCCTGTGAAACAGTCTAGATGGGTCCTGCCAGCTATGTGTGAATTATACCATGTAAATAAAAACCTGAAGAATTATTATTATTATTATGAGTATTATCATTGTTATTATTATTATTACAGTAGAAGTACAGGAGTAGTAGTATTCTTCTTCCTCATGAAAATTTTGTTGGAAAGAATTGGGCCTGGTCAGAACTGTCATGACTAAAAAATAAAAACTGCAAAAAAAATATTTTTCAAAAAAGATTCAATTACCCAACCCCGACTTTACCAGCCACTGTGGTGAGAGCCAGGCCTAACCCCCACCCCTGGCTTGCAGAGCCACTGTCCTGCCTGGCTGTACAGGCTCGCTCCCCTGCCCCATCTACAGATTCGGGGAGGAATGTATTACTTTTCTAATCCTGGGGGAAAGAAAAGGTCCCCTGAATCATTATTCCCCTTCAAAACCTAACTGACTTCGCCGCACACCCTAATTTGCTTGCCGTAATTATAGGTCGCGCTCCCCCTTTGTAATTTATAAAACCTTTTGTTCTTATCAATAATGAATGGGGGCCGGGCATATCGCGACGCTATAATATTTTGATATTATGAAAATGCTAATGCGTCGGGGGCCGTGAGTCTTATCGGGCTTGGTCTGACGCTCTATTAAGCAGCCGGAGGAAGAAGTCAGACGCAAATTGCTTATGTTAATGACCTGTTGTACTCGGACAGGATGACGACTCCACAATTAATTTTTCCCAGGCAGTGGACGGACAGGCAAATTTATTTCCCTTCCTTAAACCCCCACAAACCCCCATTCCCCCCAATCCCCCCCCTTTTTATTGAGACTACATGGAGAGACAGAGAAAGAGAGAGAGTGGAGAGAAGGGGGAAACGGGAGCTTGGGAACGATCCATGACCTAATTGAAAAGTGAGGAAAGGGGGTCGAGACGAAGCGGCGGCTGAGAGAGCACGGTGGCGGCGGCGTCTTCATTCATTCCGCTGACAGTGTTTTTGCAACTTAAACCTGTTTTATTAATTATGTTTGACATTTCCTTAATTAGTTTCATTTACATCAAATCGGCTCCTACCAGACTACCGCGCTATACATCACTTTACCAGGGCCTGGGAGCCTGGCGAACAGAGGGGAACAGGGAACGTAGAGGCCTTTTATAATTACACATGCAAAAAAAAAAAGGTAAACGCAAAGAAAGTGACCATTCCACTCAATCAACAGCATCCCCGCATGCACTGGGCATGCATAGAGCTTTGTTTGTCTCTGCTCTTTATTTTTCATGTTTCTCTCATCGTTGTAATACGAGCCTATTATTATTCCATGCATGGTTCATATCGTTATTGTGCCGTTTTGAGAATAAAGCACCTCGATTGCTCCAAGGGTTTTTTCTGTGAAGCTTTTACAGGCTCACGATGCTATTACCGCATTACATGATGTACTGTACTTGGGCAGGAGCTTGAAGTTCAGTTTACAGTCCCAAGGTACAGTTTAAAAAGCATGACAAAATAGAACAAGAATTTGGGGGTCGACAAACCAAGCATCCAATGGCTGACCTTTACAAGTTTAATTTCTGTTGGGGACATCCAACTAAACATTTTCCCTCAGTTCATATATATATATATACACACACATACATAATAGTGTATTGTTGGACTCTTATTGGAGGTTATTTTAAAGGCATGTAAATCATATCACGCTGTTGAACAAAAGGCTGTAATCGTTTTGCCTACTGTGTGTGACGTTCTTTTTTAACATCTTTGAGGAACTAAAGACCGAAAATACATATTTACAGCGAATGGGCCAAAAAACGTCCCTTGGAGCAACACTAATCTCAGACTACGGCTCTGTCTTCGCTCCACGGAACCGTTAATTTAATGTCGACAGCATTCTGTCCGCGGAGCTGCGTCTCCTGGGTGACTCCATGGAGACGAATCGCCTCGTACCCCAGCCTAATCCCTGGAGGATGCGCACAGGTTACACGCTCGCGCGGCGGCTATTATCTCACATCCTATAATAAGCCCAGGCCAGAGCATTTGTTTTCTAAATAGGACAATAACTAAACTTTATAGGGTTTTAAACAGCCTGCTGATGAGCTGTTCCATTTTAACGGTCCAAAGGACAAAGAGGCTTTCTCTTTTTGTGTTTTTTTCATTCATTTCTGTCTCTGTACATTCCAGTACCAAGCGCGTCACTCAACTTATGCGTCAGTGTTACACGTATAGTAACCCACAGTGCATTCGCCATGAATAAAGCTTTTCAGTGTTTTTGTATTGTTTATAGTGACTGTTCATAGATTATTATAAGGTCATATATTGCTTAGGTTGTTTATAGTACTGTGCCTTCATAGCCCCTCTTCTCAAGGTTTCTGTCCACATTTTTTTTTGCAGCTAACCAGTATTTGAAAGCCATTCACAACACAATACACTCTACACAATACCAATCAGCCTTCAAGACTTCACACTGTAACTGATTCACTCCAAATTCACTGGCTTTAACATTGGCCTTGTATGCTAAAAAAACACAATGGAGCAATTTCATTATTCCTATTATATTTGCAATATGGTTTCCTCTACTTTGCTTAGCTGCATTCAGGGCAGTGATGGGACAGAATATTCTTTAAGTGCCTTAGTAGAGATTAACTATGAGAAAATAAGCAAGCTCTTAAAAGCACTGCTCTAGACACTGACTAGGTTTGAAAGGGACTCAGCCTTCACATTGGAACACATTTAAGGAATAACAATCATTATGGGGCAGATTTATCAAGGTTACCGCCTGTAGAATTGCGACAACAACAGCATCCATTTGGTATTTACTAAGGTAGCGTGAGTATCTCTTGCGGTGGTGAAATGCTGATAATACTGATTGGTAACAGTTGCGACCTAACTGGTTGCACCCTTTTCTAATGGCTGGAGAAGCAAGTGTAAACTTAATCTGTTACTGGTGTTAGGGTACGGCTGCAACAGGAAAGAGTGTTCTCAACATGCATGACAGTTTAAAAAAAAATTTTATTTGTTTCAGATTTTATTCAATTTTTCTTCCAATTTAGTAGCCAATTACACCCTCTATTTTTCATGTCAATCCCCCTCATATTGTGAGTTTGCTGCTGTAGCCCTGTGACCGGCAGTGACATGGGTGAAGTATTGTCTCCTCCGAGACAGCACTGGCTAAGCTGTTGACCGTAACTCCGGTATTACAGGGCCACTCCTGTATGCAGCAAACTTCATGTTGGCTTCCCTCCCTGGGGTGGACAGCCAATCACCGCCCCCTGGTGGCATTCCTGGCCAGAGCCGACTCTGGCGCAGCCGGTGGAATAGAACCCCGGTCGCAGTGAGTGTAAGGACAAGTCAGATGAAAACAGTCTCCACAGTGGATGACTACATCTTCACGAGAGATTTTGAGGCAAAAGAAGCGGCTGTACAGACTATATATATAAAGGAAAACTCAAACAGAAACAAGGTTGATTATTGTAATATGCGGGCTAAGACTAAAAAGGAAATAAAATAATCTAAAAGGCAGTTTGAATTTTTTTTTCTCCCAAGATGCAAAAAGTAATCCTAAGCAGTTTTTTTCAATATTGTAGTAGGAAAGGGAAAGCTAATGATGAGATTAAATGCATTAAGAATAAGGAATTTATGATAATACGGATTATATATTTAGACTTTCAAAAAGCTTTTAACAAGGTACCACACGAGAAGCTCATTATTAAAACTTAATTCAGTAGGACTTACAGGAGTTGTTTCAGAGCGGGTTCATAATTGGCTGCAAGCGTGAATACAAAGAGTAACAGTAGGTGGGGTCATATCTGACCTAGGTGCTAAGGGCCGTGGAGTCCCGCAGGGATCGATGCTGGGACCTCTGCTCTTCCATCCATCCATCCATCCATTATCTAAGCCGCTTATTCCTGGTCAGGGTCGCGGGGGGCTGGAGCCTCCCAGCATGCGTTCTACACCCTGGACAGGTCGCCAATCCATCGCAGGGCACACACACCATTCACTCACACACTCAACCTAAATTTAGACTCTCCAATTAGCCTAACGTATGTCTTTGGACTGTGGGAGGAAACATTACCCGGAGGAAACCCACGCGGACACGGGGAGAACATGCAAACTCCGCAAAAAGGCCCCCGGCCTGGATTCTAACCCGAGACCTTCTTGCTGTGAGGCGACAGTGCTATCCACTGCACCACCGTGCCGCCCCTCTGCTCTTCCTTATTTACATAAATAATCTTGATAGGTACATTAGTAGCAAAATAGTTACATCTTCAACTGATACTAAACTTGGGGGTTTAGTAAACAGTTTGGAATAGACTAAAGTAATCCAAGATGGTTTAAACAAAATCCAAGAATGGGCAGAAACATGGCAGATGACATTCAATATTGCTAAATGTAAGTTATGCATGTTGGAAATAAAAACATAAGACAGGAGTATTTTACGGGAGGAGAAAAATTAGCAGGTGCTCAGTTTGAAAGACTTGGGAATTGTAGGGAAGTCTATCTGCATCTAAGCATTGTGCTATAGCAGTGAATAAAGGCCAACGGGATGCTGGGATACATAGGCAAAAAGTATTGAGTATAAATCAAAGGAGGTTATATTAATGTTATATAATGCCTTTGTCAGACTTCACTTTGAGTACTGTGTGCAGTGCTGGGCACCACACTGCAAAAAAAGATATAGACGCTCTTGAAAAAGTTTGAAGAAGGGCAACTAAATTGGTACCTGGTATGAAAGGTAAAAGTCATGAGGATAGATTTAAGGCACTCAATCTATTTAAGCAGAGCAAATGGAGATTTAGGGGGTTAGAGGTTTTAAAATTGCTAAAAGGGATTAACAAAGTGAACTACCAAATATTTTTTAAGATAAGTTTGGTTAGCAGAACAAGAGGCCACAGGTGGAAATTAGTTCAAGGCAAATTCCGCATGGACATTAGGAAGTTTTTCTTTACACAGAGTTGTCAATGTCTGGAACAGCCTGCCAGGTCAGGTAGTAGAAGCAGAAACACTTGGGCTATTCAAGTCCAGGCTAGGTGCGGTACTAGATACTCTTTAGATTAGAACACGACGAGCCTAGATGGGCTGAACGGCCCGTTCTCCTCATTTTGTATTCTTAAATTCATCAAAAGCCATCAAAAGCCAAACCAGCGGTAATAGGGATCTCATCAGAACTTATTTTTTTTCTATGTTGGCTGCATTATTTGTGAAGCTTAGAGACAGTGACTATGAAGGCTGAATCCTCTACCAAGGCCTCCATTTCCTCTTCTCTTTCCATGCTAAATATGTTGGTGCTGCTATTCATATAAATAAGTTGTAGCTTTGTTCATGTACATAATTAGTATTAGTAAATACCCCACTAAATGGAAAGAATTTGTTATCACATTTTAAGCTTGGAAATATTGCTGTGTGTTCATTTCAGCCTCAGCTGTGATGTCACCATTGTTCCATCATTACAGCATGTAGTGTAGTGGTTAGGGAACTGGGCTCTGAACTCAGACATTTCAGGATCCATTCCCAGGTTGTCCCCTTGAGCAAGCTACTTAACCTGAATTGCTTCAGTAAATATCCAGCTGTAACAGTGGATTGTATGTGAAGAAATGTAACCTGTGTAAGTTGCTCTGGGGAAGAACATCTGCGAAATGCCTAAAATGACCAGTTTATGATGTATTCCAACAGCCAGGCCTTCCGGAAGGAAAAAGGAAGTTGTCTCACCACTGCCCTTTCTGTTAGTTTTTGTAATAAATAAAATAAATAAATAAATAATAACGCAGGAAAGTTTGACCGCCGCGCACGCTTCTCCAGGTATGACCCATGAAATGAAAGAGACAGCCATGTGACCGCTGTCACACCTTTGTGATTAAAGCATATAACTGAGGGTGAGTTTGTGACAGAGGAGATATTCACGGAAGGGGATACTGACTGCCAGGTGCTGTCACTTGAGCACTCAGTAGCCTGCTCATACGGTCAGCCTGATGTAAACACAAAGGCTTTCTCGATGTGACAGGTGCTGTCCCTGCAAAACCATCACCTTAAAACAACTAACAAAAACAGGGGAGCCTTATGTTATGATGATTATCCTGCCCTACACTGTAAAATACTGTGACATTGAAACGACATCAAAGGGACTTACGATGTCGATAGTCAATGTAGCCATATTGCACTGTACTTTTGAACCCCCCCCCCCCTATGTGTGCACATGCGTGTACACGTCTGCAATCACACGCATGCACATGCACACACGATTGCACACACAAACACACTAACACGCACGCGCAGATGCACGGGCACACATCCATAACAATGTGCCCAAGGTTCCTCCAGCTGAAACTCATTGGATTAGTTGATTTATTTGCCTTTGAAATTTTGGACATTATCAGTTATTTATTTTTCAACTGTTAACGCAAAATCAGTAAGCGTAGCATCTGCAGGGCACTGACCGTGTATGTTGCGCACCTTCAACACGTTTACCAACACCAAGCAGACCCCAGTCCTGGCACGCAATCCCACTGGTGCCTCCTGGACCCACACTTCCATTTTGAATGCCTTTACTGTCAGATAAGAACAGACAAGACACACAAATGGGGCCCTGTGTATCGCCATAGCAGACACCCAAACTCCACAAGAAAAATACACAAGCTCTTAGGAGAGCAAGGTTTACAAGAAGAGGGGTTCAATAAGCACGGGGCTAATTGACATCGCTGCTGGTAGCCACACACACACATCTTCTCGACGTGGGAAAAACAAGAGAATGTCACTATTTTTAGCCGATCCCGACGTCAAAGGTGTCTCTTCTCAGGAGCTGGGGCCTCGGTGCGGACGACAACATAAACCGTGCCCTTCATTTTCATCTTGTTAAAGCTTCTCAGCAAGGCTCTTTGTGGGACGGGAGTCTGAATCCCCCTCTCCCTCTCCTCCGCACTCCCCGCCTCGTCTCTCCCCAGGCGATGCCCGCAGACGCGGCCGCTAGGATTGTTAGAGACGGCCTCGGCGACGCTGCCGCGAGGTGACAACGTGTCGTCCGGGTAACGCATAAGATATGTCCCTCGTTGACCAAAAAAACCCCGAAATGCAGTCCTACTTTCGCATTTATAAGGATGAAGTCTGCACCCAATTAATCTGCCCCCTTATTAGATTTAATCCAGGGGAGAGAGTGACAGCCAGACAGATTATCTGGTAATACCTGCTTACCTTTGATTAAGGATCGCCACAGGGTGTCTTAATGTCTATAGTGAAAATATTCAGGGTCCATACACGTATGATGCATGAAGGTACTTTTGATTCAGCCAACTACCACAGACTACTAACACCAGCAAGCTCTACAACTATACACAACTTTGATTGCTTTGTATTGTTTAGTTTTTTCCCTCTTAAATAGTAAATAGTCTCACATTTTGGATGCTATGCATACTGGTAGAACATTTATGGTTCCAAACCATAGCTAGGCAATTCTTTTTAACCATGAGATGTTAAAAAATGAGAAATACAAACCTAATAAAATTAAAACATACCTTGAAATAGAGAATACATGTATCACATGTATCACATGGTTTTATATTTGATTTGCATGTTTTACGTTTGCGGCTTGTTAACCAGCTATTGCTACAACCTGAGAACTCTGCTGGGAATTTCCCCAAGAACAGTTCAAACTAATCCGTGAACTCAAATAAACTTGACACAGCTTCTGTGAATGTTGAGTCAAATGGAAAACTACCTCATACATGCAGAGGTTTCTATCACGGTACTTTTCCCCACAGTGTTCCATAGCTATTGTTTTGCCAAATGCAATCATTTGCAAACATTTATAAATACGAATCTTGTGCCTGAGATCTTGATCCATGTGACTCAGCCATAAAATGAAGTTACGCATTTATAAACAATGATTTACATTTCTTTAATTTATTGCACACCCTACAATCCATAACACTGTATGTATATATGTCAGGAAATAGCATGCAGAGGCCCATTAAAAATAATGCTTGACTCTTACACTGCTATGGTACCTACAGTCCAAATCTGCTTTATAGGAATTTGGGGGTTTTGCACAATTGCAAGCTCAATCAGGATCACAGTAATTCTTTCATATTTAAACACATAATAGAGGCGTCCAAGGACTCATAAAAATTTATATCTCAATTCTAGCTCCTAATTTATAACCTAGCCCTTCAGGCACATATTATTCAAACATTAATAAAAGACCTATACATCAAAAAGTGCCAAGTATCACATTCAGCGGCATTCACATTCATGCATATTATATATGAGGGGCATTCTTGACGGCTGCCCATCTTACAATAATTATACATTAAATAGAAAACAGATTGATGGATTGTCTGAATCATTCCCTGAATTCGGAGGGTTTTGTATTAAATATAGTTAAAATTTAATGACCTTTCCGACACCCTTACTTAAAGCCATGTATGTAAAGATAATAAAGTTTATGCAAATGCTATAATTCTATAAATTTTAGATTTGTCTCAATCTGTCTTACTGTGTTTTTGATGTGTCCAAAATGGTTCAATATTGAGATGTGATAAAAAAAAAGATACATCTAAAAAATATTATATATTTAATTTTGAAGGGCTTGCAGACTTATTGTTGATTAGATTTGTGGAGGCTTACATTTTTTTATTAGGTATAAATATTCCTTTTCAATTCTTATTAAGGAATTAAAGAATCAATTTGTTGAGGAATGGCTCCATGAAGCAGATTTAAAATGAAATCAGTGGAGTAAGCATGTTCTGGAAGCGAGACCGGGGGCGGGTTGGGGGGCGGGTATAAGGTGGAACTTCAGAATGGGACCAAACAAAATAGAATAGAATACAATTGGAGGGGCGGCGGATAGCATAGCGGTCTAGTGCACCATATTTTGGCTGGTCCAATATGATGTGCCCTGCCTGTCAGGGACGTGGTTCGAAACCCGTCTCTACCAGACCGGCCCTGGTTGTCAGCTCGATCGGGGGCGGCATTTGGCTGTCCGCCCCAGGTGGAGGGGGGAGGGTGAACCGGCACGAGTTTGTTGAGGAGCCGGAAAGGCATCTGTGGTCGGGTTCCGTCTCGGAGGAGGCGGATCTACCGGCCCGGAAAAATGTGCTCGATACCCAGAGGACAGGCGGGGGAGGGTGAATTGAAATAAATAGAGGGTATATACCAAATTGGGGGAAAATGAGAAACTATGAATTTTATGTATTTATAGGCTTTGTACGTATTGGTGTTTACCTTGCCCTCTAAGCATTGAGTGGACGTTAACCATGCCAGGAAAGTGCACCCTACACCAAGGAGTTGCCAGAACCCTTCATTTACTCAAGTGTTTCTTTTAGTGTTTCGCAGTTACATGTAAGATGTGTTTATTTGTCTGAAACCAAAGTGGTGGGAATGTGTGGAATATTTGGCATGTTACCTTTGTAGCCTCCAAGGGATTGTCCATAATTGTTGGTTACTGCAGCACGAAAGATTATTGTACGAGATGACATTGGATGTGCATTGGATGGATGCGCCACTCACATAGTGACCCAACCTCTTCGGTCCCAAAATGTGTGCGCAAAGCGCAGGAAGGTAGCGAATGCTACAGCTATGAACGGGGGAAGGTCTAGCCTGAAACTGAAGACAGTTGATGAAGTTTAAACATTTTATCTTGCAGTGGTCTTGCCGCATACCTTAAATAGTATTGTGCACTGTTTTTAAATAGTGTCAGGGATGTCGATTTTGTCTGTTTAAAAACAATCACAGGCCTCATTACTCTACCCTCAAAACAGCCCACTGTCGGTCTAGCGGTTACAATGTCCGACGCTGGCCACTGCGACCGGGGTTCGATTCCACTGGCCGCGCCAGTTTCGGCTCTGGCCGGGAGTGCCACTGTGGGGCGACGTTTGGCTGTCCACCCCAGGGAGGGGGGAGGGAAGCCAACATGAAGTTCGCTGGATATAGGAGTGGGTCCGATGTACTGGAAAAACAGTCGACAGCTGAGTGAATGCTGACCCGGAGGAGGCGGCGCATCGCTTGGTCATGGCCGGTCTTGGGGCTACGGCAGCGAACTCTCAATACGAGGGGGGGTGGTTCACATGAAAAAGAGAGGGGGTAATTGGCTACTAACTTGGGAGAAAATGGGGAAATAATATATCAGAAACAATAGATTTAAAAAAAAAAGTAAAATAAATATCCCACCATCATGCACTCCCCATGCAGCATTGAAAATTGAGCAAAACATGTACTTTTCAACACAAGCCTTTACCTGGTGCCTGTGGATGTGGGCACAAGGGGGAAAACTGTTCCAGGCCAGCACCAGCTCGCTGAGCTACAGGGGTCTATATAAACACTGAAAAGATGTTTGTTTTCGCCAGTTTGGATCCCCCCATGTCTGGTATGTGGGATGTAAAGCCATAGGACACCAGCTCGTCTGTATCACTTACCACCTGATCCTTCTTTCCTGGATAATTAGGTACCCATTAGTTCTGATCAGGTAGTTACTTAATTATTGCAGTAATTAGTCTAATGGTCCAGCAAATTGAAGCTTTATCACTTTTGGGGTACTTAATGTTCTTGGCAGAGCGCATCATAAGTGGCAGGTCTCAGGCAGTCAAGCGGCTTGAGGAAAGTTACAGTCCCGTCACTAACGCTCTCGGGCCCTTCATCATAAACAGCATTTCAATCTGAAGCAGAAAAAACCTAGGTCATCTGCATGTCAAGGCCAAGGAGACATTACCAGATATGGAGTATAACATATTATATATACATACAGTATATATAATACACACAGGTAACTGCCAAAATAAAGGGAGCACTTTACACACCGTAAATGAAGGTTTCTGGCGGCTGTTATGTGTGGAGTGCATTTTCTTGCCATGGTTTAGATCCGCTCAACCCCTTAGAGGGCAAGGTAAACAACAATAAATACAAAGCCATTCTGAGTGATCGCCTTCATCCCTTGGTGAAGTATTTCTCTCCTGATGGGAGTGGTCTCTCCAGGATGAGTGTCCCCCATCTACAGTTGTAGTTCTGTGACTGTGGTTCTGAGTGGCTCAGTAGGTAGAGCATGATGCTGGCAACATTTAGGTTGTGGGTTCAATTCCCACTGGGACCATACTGCAGAATGTATACATTCATTACTGTAAGTTGCTTTGGATAAAAGCATCTGCTAAATGGGATATGTTATGTCATGTTGTAAATGAACAGTTGTACAGATCACATTAAACAGATTAAGCGAGGGGATATGCTTTATATGATTCAATATGCTTCAAAATGCTTTACTGAATTGAGCAATACCATTCAAGCGTATGAAGTCTGTTTTATTGAGGAAAACAGACGTCATACATTTGAACTTGGGCTCCAAGTCCATGTAATAAATACAAACATTACTGTTTTGCGTTCACATTTACATTAATTTAGGCAATCATAAAACTCACCTTATTCGTGTTTTTTACAAAGAGAACTGTTAACGTTACTGAATTCAGGCCTAAATCTCAGACCACAGAACTGATCCAGCCAGTCTGCCCGCAGGGTAAAACAAGGCCATTGTCTAGCCTACTAAGTCCCTTTGAAACAGTAGCCATGTCCTGGTTTGTTGCGGCCTGTTGCCTTATTAGGTGGGAGAGCCACATCCTGTTCTGCGGTGACCTAGCAGTCTGCGGGGTCAATGATTGGCTTACCTGAGCCACCGATAGTGGGCTAATGGGCTGTCTCCAAACCGCCACTAACCCAGGCTCGAGGGCTGTCATCACCTCCCAATTACCTGCAGTTTACCAAGCCTGCTGGAGACCACGTGTGTCGACAGGTGAACAGAGGTGTCTGAAGGGTGCCACCCCCACCCCCTACACCTCCCACTTCTGCCCCACTCCCCTTGCACCTCCACCTACGCCCAGCAGCCTGTCAGAACCAGAGAACTAGAGATGGAAAGCAGAGCCAAGTGACCTCAAAAAACCCTAAGATCTCTAAAGCTCCAGTACCATTTTGACAGCTTGGTGTGAAACGAATGAGGTGCTAATGGCGTAATCTTGATCGCTTCTGACAGCAGCTGTTCCATTGGAGGGATGGTGGACAGAGGCCCGTGTTCTGCGTGTTCATTGGCCAACAATGCAGGCGTGAAAATATTTTTATGTTCAACGTAAATTCATTTCAAGGATTACGTTACTTTATCGTAGGAGTGCTGCTGGCCACTTTGAGTTTGAGTGTTCTGTCATTTCAGTACAGAGTAATGAATGCACTTGTTACTGACAAAAACAAAATCAGCTGCAACAAATGTATAGAAATGCCGAACCATACTATGACAGCTACACTACTAATTATGTACACTACTACCACTGCTGATACGTCTGCTACTACAACAAGGCAACAACAGCTAAAATAATAATAATAATTTTGGAAATCAAAGAGAAATTAAGCTGAAAAAGAGTACTGTATGTTTTTACTTACCTGAGTATAATGATAATATATTATTTTTTTCCATTTTAATTACAAAAAATTATAATACAAAACAGCACATTGACAGATATATTTAACAGCGTAGCATGATTTCATATTAATATTATTATTAGTAAAGATAGCCATATATGTATTATTATCTCGTTCTGCTGGTGCAGGACATCACAATGCAAGGATGCTATTGGAAAAATAAAAAGAATAAAAACAAAGAAAGAAATTCGGCCTGCTTCCTGCCACATGACAGTGGCGTGTGAAAACTGACACACAGAGTTTTCAAATTGGGGCCAGGGGAGCCCGAGCATAAAATAACTTCAATCTCCTGACTCTCCAAGGAGCAGTGCGGAGGAACGACCAACAACAGCACAACAACCGAGCTGGGAGAGAGGGTGAATGCAGGAGTTATTACAGGATAAAGCGCACCTCTCTGCTCTTCTGTCTCTCTCTCTCCCTCTCCTTTCTCCATCCCTCTTTTCTTCCCCAGGAACCCCATAGATGATCAATGGATTTAGTCAGAGGGATATTCAAGCAGAAAATTGCTGCCTTTTGGCTTTCTTTGATGTGTTTCCAGAGCACACGCCAAACCTACAGGCCGCCAGGGCTGAAAATAACAACACAAGAGCACTCTAAAGGAGAGATGGGGCTTAATGCTAAAGCAGGTGAGAATTGCCAGAATGAAACTTTAAAAAATGCTCTATAATGTCAAATAAAAATATATTATTATTATTATTATTATTATTAATAATTATTGACATTAAACATCATAGAGTATTTTGTGTTGATCAGTGGCAAGAAATCCCAATTAAGTCTATTTTGATTCCATGAAGTAAGAAAAGAAATGTGAAAAATGCCAAAGGGGGTGATTACTTTTTATACCTGCTATATACTGTATATGCATATATATATAAAATATACACCTATATGTATTTGTATTTTAAACCCCAGAAACTCTTTTAAGTGAGAAATAATGGTTGACAAAAGCCAAAAAAGATGGGAAATTCACACAAGCATCTCAACCATTACCTTGACCTATGTACTGACAAGTCTTACAACACACAATACTTTGGCACCTGCTACAGTATGATAACTATATTGGTCTACTTCAAACAATGTACTTACCACTGGGCAGGCTGATGGGGATTCAATCAAACTTTCTCTTTGAATCAACAACTAAATAGATAACATTGTCGATTTCTGTAATCCTTCATGAATTTAACATGATACTTGTCACTTACCATGGCTAGCTAGCTACCAGGTGATCAGGTGCGCCTTAGCATCCCAGGGTATGCTGAAAACAAGCCGGCAGGACAGAGTCTGCACACGCTGCTTAACCCGCTCAGAATCAGCAGCAAATGTGGCATGTTAATCAACAACGAGCACATGGACAACACACCAGTTCTGTCATGCTTTCCTGTTGATAGTTTGAATGCAATATAAACAACCCAAAACACAGACAACTATTATAAATAAAGAGCACTAAGTTCTGTTCTTTACAAGAACTAATCTAAACTGGTTGACTGACTAACCTAAATTAGGCAGCTGCTAATAATGTTTTTGAACCGCTAGTGCTCTGCACAGCAGTGTGAATGTCGTTGGGATGAAGTAACAAGGTTGCCATAATAGCGCTTCATTTTGGCTCTAAATAATAATTATTAACAATGGCTTTGTGTGTTGCAATGGCTTCCAGTTCCCAGCATTGTTATACAGTGTACTTTTCTAGTGTACTCTTTTCTTTTTTTCTCTTTTTTATTCGACCCCGTTTTTCTCCCAATTTGGTAGCCAATCCCGCTGTGCTTAGTTCAATCCCCTCCCTTGTAGGTCGCTGCCGTAGTCCTGTGACCGGCAGTGACAAAGGCGAAGCGCTGCCTCCTCCGAGACAGCACTCACCGAGCTGTCGACTGTAATTCCAGTACCCCAGAACCACTCCTGTGCGCAGCGAACTGTGTCGGCTTCCCTCCCCCCTCTCTGGGGCGGACAGCCAATTACTGCCCCGATGGCACTCCCGGCCAGAGCCGACTCTGGTGCAACGGGGAATCGAACCCCGGTCGCCGTGGCCAGCGTCGGACGTTGAAACCACTAGACCACACAAGAGGCCCTAGTGAACTGCTCTAACACACAAAAATAAGTCTTACGAAATGCTAGCAATTTTCACTCTTCTTTTAATATACATTTGCAAACAGATGTATATGAAATTAGTTTGGATTAGAGGATTAGTTTGAATAGTATTCGTCCTTTTTCCCCGCCAAAAAATCTACATTGGTGCAGGAATGGCATAAGGAGGAGACTAGTGATTTTTGGAATTTGAATGTAAATGCTGTGCAATCATTATCTAAAGGATTGTACAGTGTTTCATGTAAGATATATAATTCTGTGCATTCTTGTATATGTGCTGGCATGGAGTGGCTCTTATACCATGGCTAAAACTAAAACCATAATGTACACATCTGCCATGTAAATATAGCTCCGTTAACGAGCTACTGAACTACCCTGCTACCCCGCTAGGTGCCGTTGACTTCTTTGATGTTATTAGTGTGTACAAACAATTGCTGTTGAAATAATTGAGGATCATAGCAGTATGTTGGATCATATACTGTATGTTCAGGAATACAGGGCTGTTTGAGTGCATCCTGATTTTTCACACATAGGCTCGACCATAATCCAAAAGCTTGCTTGCAGTTATGATTTGATGTCATATTTCTTACCTATTTCAATGGCAGACAGAGATGGACCTTCCCCATATATGCACACACACCTTTTTTATGCCATTGGTGTATTTCATCTGCTTTTCCTCTTTCTTGTGTGCTAGTAGAGATATTTGATATAGAATAGGTGCCAGCCCTTCACACAATGGGTACCTTTCTACACATGGTAGGGGAATGTCCAAAGGTAACAAATTCTGGGAGAAGATTTCCTCTAAACTACCCTGGATAATGTCTATGAATATTCCATGTTTACCAAGAATATTACTACTAAATGATTTTGCAGATCTTAATCTCCCATCCTATCAAACACGCATTATGTTGGCTGGCCTAACAGCTGCCAAAAAAATGATAGCTGTACGCTAGAAATCTCCTCACTTTATTGGTTCGTCAATGGCTTATGGGCTTCTTGGATATTGTGCATATGGAGGATTCAATAGCAAGTATACACTAAGCTCAAAGGATTGCTACAGTGCACATTGTTGCATTGTTGAACATTAGGTGCTTCCCACAGTCCTTAGGGGTTGGGGAGGTGGGTAGTTTATATATTCCATACCAAATTTGTCTGTATTTGTCTTTTAATTGTTCAACAATAAAAATGTGATAATAAAAAAAAAAGAATAGGTGCCAGCATTTATGAGAAAATTAAAAGATTGCTTATGATTAAATATTTATGATAAGTACAGGTACCCAGAGTTTCGTGGCAGAGAGCAATATTCTAACCTGGTGTATTCAGTGAGCCAGGCGTTGGGGAAGAATTCCCTGGCAGTGTTAAAGGATAAAGCTGTCTTTTTCTCCTAAATCAACCACCTGACATATGGTTTTCTTTTAAATATTAATCATATACTCTTCCTTAATATACTAGCTAATTAATTATTCAGACAAATCAGAGCAATCCGTTAACCAAAATTTCAGGGTCCGCTCCCACTCAAATCCTTTCATGTTTTCCATCAGTGGGAAAACAGGATTTTTTTAAAAGCCTGTGGACTCAGTGTGCATGTCTCCTGTACCAAGGAGAACTTTTGCTGGCGTGTAAGGTGAAGGAGGCCTTGGTATGCAGACTCACTAGCTAGATTCAGAGGTTGGATGGTGGAGGAGGTAGAGTTTAACGGGTTATGTATGGTAATTGGGTAATTGGGAGAGTGGTAGAGGGTGTGGAGTTCTGTACGGGGTTGGGTAATTGGGAGAGCAGTGGAGGGGGTGGAGTTAGGCACGGGGCTGGGTAATTGGGAAAGTGGTGGAGGGGGTGGAGTTATGTACAGAGCTGGGTAATTGGGAGAGTGGTGGAGGGGGTGGAGTTATGTACAGAGCTGGGTAATTGGGAGAGTTTCCTCTGCGGCTCCCTGCCGCGCCTGCTGACGGGCCCATTCATTTCCCCCCCGGCCCTAATAGATCTGCGGCGCCCGGCCGGCCAATTAAAAGAGTCCTCCGCCCATTTGTCTCAGGACAGAAGGGGGCCGGGGGGGTTGGGGGTGGGAGAAGGGGGAGTTTAGTGTTTGTTTTAAAGTAATCACCATGCAAATCACCGCAAATGGAAACCCGTGCGTCGAGAGAGAGAGGGGGGGAAAGGGAAGGAGAAAGAACAGAAGAGGGCAAAACTGGCATGAAGTGGGCCACCAATGATGAGTGTTTCTGTTTTTACATTTTATAATTACAGGGGGAGGGGGTGGGGGCTGCCACCAGGAAAGAAGAGCCGCTGCTGTGCGAAACATGAATTCCAACGCTAGAGTAAGTATCTGTATATTTCAGGATATCACAATACATACTGACACACACAAAATGAAAGAAACGGCAAGGAATTCACAAACACTCTTTCCTCTGGTGATCCAATGGTCAGTGTTATTCATCAAACAAATGTCAAAGAAAAATGTTTTTCAGCGGATTGTCTTTACACCCCAAAATAAGACGCATATTCCTGCCTTGATCAACCCTGTCTGTTTTTTCCCCCTTGAAGGGTGCATTCACAACTGAGTCTGTACCTCAGAAGGCATTGTGACATCATAAGTTCCGCAGCATCCATTTCCACAGCACGCCATAGAGAAACCTATGATTCTACTCTGAACCTATGAACCTACTCAGACCCAGCAGATGCTCAATTCGTTGATGACATCTCAGAGCTGGTCGCTACTGGAGGACAGACTCTTCCTGTCCAGCACAGACTCTTTCGCTCAGTTGCCTCCAACAGCCCCATAAACACCTTTCCTTATTTCCGTGCGAGCACGAGCTTATGGCCATATGCACTCCTAATCTCCCAGCGCAAATCCAATTCCAAACATTTCAAATGCTGCTCTGAACTCTAAAACCCAGAGGCATCACCACAAACTACAATACAGTGTAGAGGAGAGAGAGACTGATAAAGACACTAGTACACTTTTCATGAAAATTCAAGGCTGAAAGATAAAAAATGCAAGGTGAAGAAAACAAACGGTACATTTAAATTTCATCCTAAGTTTAACCATATTTTTTGATTAGGGCATTGAGAAATAAATGGCATTCACAATCAGTCCATACTTACTAGGTTAAGAATTGTTACAGGTTTAGATTTATATGTACACGCACACACACACAAAGAGAGAGAGCGTGCGAGAGAGACAGAAACTTTTTATCTTTTTTTTTCCAGTGTGTTTCCCATCATGTCAAGGAAAAAGAAAAAAAAAAAGAGAAAGAAAAGGGATTTCTTTTTATGGTTTAATTCAACAATAACATTTGCGATCAGGGATTTTGGCATCTCAAGGGCACGGCTGGTGAAATTACTGAGACTCTGTGCCATTTATCATAGCCTGACATGTGTCATGTCCCAGTCTGCAGCACTGAGGGGTTACAGCTGAAGATGGGCCTCTCCTCACCAAGCTCCCATCAAACACCGCATCTCTTATACATTAAAAACAGACTGGCAGACCCGCCGCCGGGAGGGGGGTGGAGACGCTACACACGGCTACGGGGCTCTCAAACAACAGCGACCATACGTGTGTTAATATGTTACCAAACCTCATTCAGAACACCGAATGCGTGGGTACTGTACATGGCGTGGTTCGGACGGCGAGAAACGCGAGTCAACACCTAACCGCGCTGGCTGTGGGCGGCTGGGGGAATAATAATAATTAAAAATAATAATGATTTTTAAAAAGCCAAGTTGTTGAAAGAAATTCCCCTGTCAGTGCTCACATGCTTGTAAGCAATCTAAGAAGTATGGAAATGCAGGCGAAAGAAAAAGCATATGATTTTTTTTAAAATCAGCAGTCACTCATTTTGAAAAATGTCATATTTCTGCATTTTTAATGCAAAGGAAAATGATGATTTTTCTGATATAGCAACACGCATGCTATAGCCCACTGTATCACATGACATGATATTAATCATTTAAATACCCCAAGCCCTGGCCTACAATTCAGTCTAGCCAAAAAGTGACTATATATGACAGAAAAGTTAGAAAATAATTGAACTTTTTCCTGTTTTTGTTTGTTTTATGATTTCCAGTGGGCTCTGAACAGTGTGAAGAAAAAAACCCCAGAAAGCATTGTTTGTGAAAGTGAAAAACATGAAAACTTCTCAGACTCAAAGGAAAAAGTCTGCTCCACTTATATTGAACTGGCCCGATCTCTGGCACGAGGCAGGCCGATAGAGACATGCGTACGTGTGTACGAGCAGGGCGGAATGCAGAAGGAGAAACGTGTATTTGATAAAAAACGGAGAGTCAGCACCGCCCAGGAGGGAAGCAGGGGCCGCGGTTGAGATGAGCCCCTACAATAAATCTTTCTGTGAAACCTTCAAAAGGTCCACAAAGGTCTCGCATTGTATCAGGGGTTTATTGTTTAAAAACCGCCATTATCCTCGGCCCAAAACCACAGAGCAGTGACTGGGTCCAGAGACCCACCTGGGTGTGTGTAATGGAGGTCTTCTTCCTGAAGTTTGCACAGTTCACACATTAGATTAGATTTGTCTGCCTACCCGCGTGCTGATCTCAGTGGCCCGTATTAAACTAGAAGAAGCAGGAGAGAAAAGAAAACAGCAACTCAAATTCAATCGCTCTCATCTTGGTCTGTGTTTGTCTTTTCTGGTTTTAGACATCCTTAATAACAAATATAAAACTGTAAACTATAGGCTATATTGTGCCTCGTCGCCAGTGAGAGGCAAATCGAGTTTGGTCTTAGGTTCTGTACTTGCATTCCGTGATATCTCAATATCGTGTGGATAGTGTTGTGTGTTTGTGCCTAATCTGATCTGGGTGATTCCTGAGCACTGCATAACGTGCCCTGGAAAATCTGCTTCGGAAAGAGCCTCAGAAAGAATCATCTCTAACAGCTGCATAAAGCCTTCAGAACCGACAGTAAACACATAGACTGCTTATGACAACTGGGAAGCATATGCACAGCATCTGTTGGAGGATGTGGGGAAGGGGGCGTCGGGTAGTTGTGATGCGACTCACTTGACATTTTGGTCATTTTGGATTTGATTGTCCTGAGGTTTTTGGGAAAATGAGCAGTACTCGTGAAAAGGTTGTCCATATGTTACAAAAGGTTCAAGGGTTTACTTCAGTCAGCATCACCTCCCTTACACTGATACTTGCCTCTGGCTGTGGGCTTTTTCTCATAATAATTTAAATAATCTTTATTCATATAGTGCTTTTAAAACAGTGTTTTACTCTGAGGATATCACATTTGTCTCTGTCTGTACATCTGTCTGTCTGTCTGTCTGTCTGTCTGTCTGTTTCTCCATCTGCATCAGTAACAGCTTTTCACCACTAGAGGGCTGAATCAAAGGGGTGAGGGTGTGCAAGCTCAGATGGCACTTGTTTCCCCTGTGGTTATAAATGGCTGTGCTTATAGGCAGATACACAATGATTAGTCACACTAGGTTTATCCATCTGGTGTACCTGCATCCTCCCTCTCTCTCTCTCTGAGAAAACAACAGGCACCAGATTGTAAAGGCACACAATAGTGGGTTGATAGAGAGAAAGGGAACCATCTGAAGTGAAGCATTATTAGCCCCCCACACATGCATTCTCACCTGGTCCCATTTCCACGGCTTTAACAGGTTTTTTTAAAGACTTTCCGTCAAGGTTTTAGAAAAACGCTAACATCTCGAAACAACAAGATTTTTTCCCCCCCCAAGTCATTCCTAACAATAGCATCTGCTGTTTGGCTATTAAAAACACTATGAAAAGTATCATACTTTCATTGCAAAAAGATGGCGTAGCAGATGTTATATTATTCAATGGCGTGTTTCATGGGTGGATGCCTCTCCCATGTTAAACATTACTAAAGACGGAAGGAGTGGGTTGAATAGATTCTAAATAAATAAATAATTCAAAAATAATATTCTAAATCACAACGGGGATTGGCTTAAGACATTGTGTGACTTTCTGATCATCCACAGTATTTCAGTATAATAAGATGTAATATACCAACACCTGTGTTCTCTGCACTGAGACCAGGGCTGACAGCACTCCGCAAATATTAAAATGTCAAGTGTTGTTATATTTTCACACCTAGTTATGAGGGTGGGAAAGAGATGTTATGGAATTCAAGGCAAATCTGATTCATCCCTAAATGGCAGATACTCAGTGTGGTCAGCTTCCTCATACGATGTTGATGGTGACTATTATTACTGTTATTATTATTATTATTATTATAAATCTCTCAGGTATGTTAAATACATCTCCCAATTACAGACGGGAGCAGTTGCAGGTTTCCATCCGGTTTCAGCATAAAGAACTGTGGGGCTCCTCCTGTTCTTGGAGCTGTACACTTTCCATGTAAGTTACAAAGGTGTTGGAGTATTGCCCATTACAACGGCTAAACGAGCGGCACCAGCTGTTTCACCTCCTCCAAATCTACAAGCGAAAATAAATAAATAAAAAACTCATCTCAAAACAGCATCTCGGCCCGCATTAAAAATGTATGCGCTATGTGATTGTTTAAGCAGTGCATCAATAATTGCTGACATTTTTCAGTGTAAAACACTGTGCTGGGGGAGGGGTGCATATATGACTAATTAATTCCACCAGCACATTATTTATGACTTAATATGATGTACTGGTGTCCTTTACAATAGTACTGAATATGCACATTTTAAACACACTAAAAGATAGAAGAGTAATTATGTAGACAAAAAGGCCTATTTGCAGTGTGAGCTGAGAAAATAAATCAAAGGCACTAATGTCTCTTATCAGTTACGTAATATTCTTTAAATGGCTGACTTTTGGAGGGTTGCAATTATCACTTGGATATCTCTTTTCGACGCTTCATTTCATGTCAACTCACCTTTTCTAATGCCAAACGCATATTTCAGGTACTGTAGGTACCTCGGCTATTGTAGAATGGCTAAGGCCGCCTCTATTGTGTGTAGGTGAATTGAGAAGTGCTTTCTTTTTCCATAAAGGCACAAGTGTGACCATACTGGGTCTTATTACACAGAACAATAACCCAGAAAATACAGACTAGGCGACTGAAAGGAGTCCAGCAATCAGAAAATGGAATCATGCACTGTATCTACAGATGGAGCGGACTGGATTACTTATCACATGCACTACCAAATTTGGCCAATCAAGAGCATGCGCTGCAGCGGGCGATTCATCCTTCATGCCTGTAATTTGGATGAGTGTGTTGCTGTTGTTGCTGCTGCTGTTGTAATCGTGATTGATAATAATCCTGCTGGTTTTGTTGCTTTTTGTTACTGTAGTTGTTGTTGATGTGGTTGTTGTTGACACCATCATCCAAGTTGGTGTACAGTCCAGTAACTTAACTATAACTTAAATACATGTATGTATGTCTGTATGTTATATATAACATATATATATAGAATCAGATTAATAAAAGCAGTAATAATGAATTTTTGGTTTAAAGTTCATACGCAGTTATGCAATACACGATGCTTCTCATTTTCAAACACAGTACTATGGGAAGTAATTTCCTCATAACTGTGCATACATTTAGTAAGATGGTCAGATCAATTTAATGTTAAAGTTTAGTCATGGCAGTAGGGCTATGATATTTGCAACAGGAACCATACTGTATTTTTCAAATTAATGTGTGGTTTTTGTCCATTCTTCTTAAACATACTGTAAGAAGGCCATGCAAATTTAATAAAGGTTTGGTTTAGTTTGATATACAGGCTAGCACGCATGTGACAGGAAACATGCTTTATTTTTCAAATGGACGTTTAGGAATAATCACATACGGGCATTATTGACAGTTTTGAATGATATTTCAGCACTATAAAGGTTTCCGTTCTGATCAATTCATCTTTATAAATTCCCCCTGTCTCCCCAGAAGTGTATTATTTATTTGTATTCATTTATTAGAAGTTTATTTTCTTATTGATAACATTCCTTATTAAAGGAGGCCTACACTGGGTAGGGTACTATACTGGAATGGATCAAATAAAGTACTGTACTATGGCTTATGTAATGTTTTAAAATGTATTAATGTCTGGGTATTTGTATGTGTAATATCCACACTGACCTTAAACTGCAGCTACAAGGTTTTCCAATGTGATCAAATTTAAAACACACAACGATGAGATACGTGTTACCCGAAACACAGCATTGTTTCTACATAATCCTGAAGGAGGAAGATCTTTATTAAGTCTACTGTAATACAGGAAGCAGTACCAGCCTTTTTACATGGCGCGGCATTAAACACGGCAACAACTTGAACCTTTATTCTGTAAATCACACAGAAGCGTAATGGTTTTAGCACTACGCATGGAGGCAAGTGAACTGTCGCTGCCGTGTTGTTACGTTAAAGTGTTTTCCCTGTGGTCAGCCTCAGCACAGATGTGCACGGGTGGACTTGTGTGCTGGGCCATCTGCACATACTGTACAGGGCAGGGTATGGTGTCCTTTATTCTTTGTTGCGTGTGAACCTGGTCTGGTCAGATTTCAGGAACCGATTGGGTCCATGATTGGTTACTTGGTGAGGGCTACAGAAGACCACCTTCTGTTGGGGGGTGAGACGCGTGGTCATGGGGTAGGAGAGAGTGGCGTTGTGTGCCGTAGATGTCTGGTCAGCTTAGCACTATTTAAGCTTCTTAAGATCAGTTCAGATGTTTGCAACTTCTGTCTCTCTATCTCTCTCTCTTCTCTCTCTCTCTATCTCTCTCTCTCTCTCTCTCTCTCTCTCTCTCTCTCTCTCTCTCTCTCTCTCTCTCTCTCTCTCTCTCTCTCTCTCTCTCTCTCTCTCTCTCTCTCTCTCTCTCTTTCTCTCTCCTTTCTTTAATCCAAAACACCATTTGTGGCTTTGGTAGGAAGCTGGACACCTCCCAAAATTGGGGTCTCTCAGTTTATCGTAATCCAATTTGAATTTGTCAACAGAGCTTTGAAAATGATATTTACGTTATACCAAATCTTTTATTTTAAAATAATTTTTAAGGCTTTTGTTTTAACTAGGTATGGACAAGTGATGCAAATGGTAAGACATCTATCCCTGACTAAAGAATTCATCTGGTAACAGGTCAGTTTTGTGGTAGAAAATGTAGAACAGGGGTTTATTTGTATTGTTATGAAAATATTTTATTTTCCCCAAACTTTTTAACTTCAGGTTTCTTTCAAGTTTGGAAGTGACTTTTTTTTTCTTTAAAACGTTTTGCTAAAAGTACAGTTTATATGCGTTCTGCTTCAGAAAATATCCTGTAGATGGCTGTGTACTTGGCCAATATCTTACAGATTTGGGCCCTCCTTACTGTGTGACTTCAGCGCCCTCTTCAGGTGAAAAGGAAAGAGCATTGTATTAGTGCACCTTCATAAGAACATCACTTGTGAATTCTTTTAAGGCTGGCTTGTAAATTCAGCAACCACCATCTCTGGATTTTTATATTCATACTTTTTACATCCATACATTCAGACATTCCTCCTAGATTGTGTGTGTGTGTGTGTGTGTGTGTGTGTGTGTGTGTGTGTGTGTGTGTGTGTGTGTGTGTGTGTGCATGCAAGTGTGTGTCTGTTTGTGTGTGGGTGTGTGTGTTTGTGTGTGTGTGTGTGTTTGTGTGTGTGCATGTGTGTATGTGTGTGTGGGTGCGAGTGTGTTTGTGTGTGTGTGTGTGTGTGTGTGTGTGTGTGTGTGTGAGTGTTTGTGTGTACGTATGTTTGTGCATGTGTGAGTGTGAGTGTGTGGCTATGTGTAATGTGTGCGTGTGTATGGAAAGCCCTTTGGACACACTAAGTTTTCATGTCCTTGATTACAATACCTTTCACTCGTATCCAGGATCTGCAGTTTTGCAGGTGTGCTTTGTTAGTGTTTTGTCGGCAGACAGAGAGGGCTCTATTAGGAGAGGGCATGAGGCTGAGCTAAGAGTGGGTCAGATGTGAGGTCAGTTTTTTTCCAACTTTCTATTTTTAAGTTTCTCTCCAATCAGCCTGGGCTGCCAATCAACCTGCTGCCGACAAAAAATCCTCCCAACACACACACACACCAGCCCCCCTTACACACAGACACACACACACACCACCCCTTTACACACACACACCAGCCCCCCCTTACACACACACACACACACTAGCCCCCTTACACACTCACGCCACCCCCTGCCTTATACACCCACACACACACACCCCTTACACCCACACGCCACCCCCCGCCTTATACACCCACACACACACATACACAACACACCACCTCATCAAAAAAGCAACATCTACCCCCTAACCCACGCACGCATACACACACTCAGTGCCACCATATCTTCACAGTCCCTTTTGCCATAGAAGCAAATCCTTCATTTTGCAGACTTTGTCAGTAAGCCTAGCCATGTGTTAAGTTTTGTGTTATTGTTTGACTTTGTTGAGGACCTTTTTTTACAGTATAACTCTGCAGTAGATCTAAAGGTCCACTCCAATTAGTTTCTGCTGACTGGATGGTAGGAAGTGGCAGCGAATCCAATGAAGAATCACTCTGATGCTGAACCTGTTACTGCATCTGAGATTACAGTACATTATTTACATACAGTAGAACCTCAGAGATACGAACCTCAGAGTTAAGGACTGACCAATCAACCGAACGTGGTGTGAATGTAGCGTATGAGATTACACTTTACCAACAACACGCTTGTTGCTGATATTATCATTGATGCAAAAAGGCTAGCATTAAACTGAAACAAATCAGACTTTCCATAAATTAAAAAAAATACTATCAAACTCAGTATAAAATGTGGGAAAATCAAATCAGTGTTTGATATAAAGAAGGGCCAGAAAAACTGTTTGCAACACAAGTCAAAGATAGAGGGTTAGATCGCTTGGAAAGTGAACAAATGAAACAAATAATGAATGTTCTAATGAGATCCTGATTTCAGCTGGTCTGATTTACATTAAAAATATATAGCTACAGAATGAGAGTAGCTTATCTACCAAATAAGGTGACAGTAAAATAAGCAACAATTTCAATCAATAAAGGATTCAAGTTCTTTAAATTGGTGTATTTTGACGTCGTATTTCTGATTTTCGAATGAACCCCATTCCTGATTCGTATCTCATAGGTTCTACTATATATATACTGCCTTGTAAAAGCATTCACCCCCTTGAACAGTTTCCACATCTTGAAAATCATGACACTTTTAAATAGGACACACAACCAAAATGTGAAAACTGATCAAGAGTGTGAATGCTGTAAAAATAAATTCCCCTCATGCCAGGTGTAAACCAAAGACTACAGATGGAAACTAGATGAGCAGAAACAGTCACTTTGACTGCTCTCACTGTTCCTCACATACATACAATATTACAGTGTATTTCTGTAGGAGAATCACAATCTGCCCATTTGGTAGTGATGAATTTATACCACATACAGAACACATACATGTAACATGGCTTCCACAATGCAGATGCAGGCCTTTTAATATTCTGCAAACTTGTTTACACTTTAAAATAGTCAGATTTCCTATCAGTATGGTCGTATTACAAGCCGTGCAATATTTTAAGAACGTATTTCACGGCATAATAATATTTTGTGATTCCATTTGACCTCGGCATCCTCATTTGCACTGCTATTTAGCCATTGCCGTGCTCTGCCTGTCTCCAGTATGCATTTGGCAAACGGTGCGACAAATTGTGTTGGCAATTTGCATCTTTCCACGAAGGTTATCATTCCATTAAATAAAGAAAGTGTAGAAAAAGAATAGAAGAGCAGAGCTACTGGACATGGCCTCACACACAGCACGGGGGATGGGGGACAGGTGGGGCGCTGAAAGGCATTTCTCAAAGTAGCTCAGGTCATCTGCCGCCATCATTCTCCTGGAATTAACACCAGGACTCATGGGAGAAAAAAACCAGAATCTGCATTTTGCCTGAAAAAACTAAAAAGGAACTGCTTGATTGATTGTATTTGTTGTTTTCTTTCTACAGTAAAGAGCACCACCCTGTGGACAAACATTTCCTATAAATTGTGCATGCGTGTGTGTGTGTGTGTTTGTGTGTGTGTTTGTTAGGTGTATAAATGTTTCCAGTAGAATAACACAATTTCATGTAAAGGCAGTATGTATAAAAGTTTGAATCTTAATATTGATATATTGAATATTTTCTCCACATTTTTAACCTATAGGATGAAATAGCACTGAAATCCACTTCTGCTGAAAAAATATAATAAAAAACTATGTGTGTGTGTGTGTGTGTGTGTGTGTGTGTGTGTGTGTGTGTGTGTGTGTGTGTTGACATCTATTTTCTCTGTACCTACATGGAATCGGACAATCATAAGAGCATGACCTTCATCCTTTGCGACCTTGTAAAACATGCATTTATAGCATGTATGCATTTGACCAGGCAGCGTGCACACGTGAATGTTCAGCTGCGTCATTCATTCAGGCCTAGACGCACAGAGGCCTCGGTGGAGTTTGGGATCTGGGTCCTGGGTGTGCAAGAACGCTCGGCCTCTTTTCAGTCAGGTCTCTCCGGAGTTCGGGATGCCAGCTGAGGTAACTGTGCCAAGCCAGGCCCACTCGGGATCGCAGCGTACCCCCGGACGTCCTGCCGCACGGGAGAATTCGGCACAGCCAACTTTTCAACGGTGTGACAGAGATCTGCAGACTTAACCCTTCTCACGCTGCGCTTTTCTCCAAATTCCCACCCCAAGGGCCAGTCTGTCTGGCAGGGAAATCGACACAAACTGCGCTTGTGCAGTAGAGTTCCGCAACTGAAGGACTGGTAAACCCAAGGGTAAAATGGAGGGGGGGAGGGGGCATTTGTCCTGATTTGGAATACAATGCTAACTAGGCACAAGATGACTCAACATCAGAAAGCTGGTAGTTACCTTCATTAAAACATCAAGTGTTGGGGGTTGGAGGAATGTAAGAGTAAGACAACGACAACTTTATCACACAAGGGACTCATTTATATTATAATAATGAGAATAAATATTACTATCCATTTTCATACTGGCTCAGAGATATGGATACTCGAAGATAATTATTTCACTGTCTGAATCACTGCCTTATTTCCTTGATGTATGAGGTGTGCTCTCCAGGAGAATGACACCAGTGCTGATGCAGACCTGTAAAAGGGGTGAGTTGGGTACCGTGTGCAGGCCCACCCAGCCGAGACACTTGTGTGCGGCACTGAAAGGATAAAAGGACGGCCTGCCCCTTTAAGGGAGGAGGGAGGAGAGGGGTACAGGCAGAGCAGCTGCTGTCACTTTTAATGACATTACAGACAGAGCTGGAGCGGCTGCTGCCGGCTTGCCGCTTTCGCTTTGACTGGAGGGCGGCATTGTGTGGAAGCGCCCGGCCTTCACCCCGGCAGCACCGACGCCGAAGCCGACGGCAATGGCAGTGCCCAGTATGTCGCCGGCCTTCACTCCTCTCCATTCACCACTAATCGCTCCCACAAATTGAATGTCTGCACCCCTGCACTTTCTACCCTGTTTCACAGCTGAAACACCACCCCCACTCCCCCCAAAAAAACCCAAATAAATAAATACCAGAACAAAAAATTAGATATAATTTTTTTATTTTTTTATTCTAAAGACTGCAATTGATAATTTCCCCTCTTTTAACAAACAGACATGTATCTATTCATGATATTTTCTCTAAGAGCCATTTTTCTGTATGTGTATGATGGCGCAAATGTGTCCCCGAAAGCGTTTGTATTGTTGTGTAACCCCCTTCAAATGATGGTTCACAGCCCTGTCTGCTTTTCAAAGCTATCCTTGAAATAATGTCATCCACAAAGTGCAAAGAGCTCTGAGCTGTCTCCTTTTTAAAGTTCAATCTTTGTGAAATCATTCCTACTTGGACCTTGAGCTCAATACTGTGGTACCACACTGCGGCCTTTAGAAGAGAGGGAACAATGCCCGGGCTCCGGTTTTAAGACTGGGATCATTTTAAATTAATTTTCTAAATCTGTATCTGCAGATTTTCTTGTTTCTTTTGTTCCGTTTGCTTACCCGTCTTCTTAATGGAGGATGATGAACTCTGTATCTTTGAGTTGTCATCATGTCTATGGCAGTTCCATGACCGCTTTGAACCAGGCTGGGGCAAAACTCTGAAAAATGCAGTGAACTCCATTCATTGAGAATGGCTCACAGATTTGTATTTGTTTGATTTGTCGCATTGGTTACCGACCGCAGAATAGGAAGAATGCTGTTTTGATCTGGAAAGAACCATTTCTCTTTAACAATTAGTGGTAATTCAATGTGGAATCCCAGGAAGTCTTATTTGTAGGAGGATCTGAAGGAAGTCCTCTCTCTTTCTCTCTCTCTTTCTTTCTCTCTCTCTCTCTATGGATTATGGAAAGTCCTTAAAGATGTGCACATGTGGATATCTACACTATGCATGTTAGGATCTAAAGGTTAACTACAAGTGCGATCACTGAGGAAGCTGTTGCTAATTCATACAGTATGCTGTACGATCTTAAAGTGCACACAAGATCATTCTTTAAAAAAAACCACAACAAACACATACAATCAAACAGCACTTCCTCTGGACTTTTTAATTTTTTTATACTACCTGTAAAATACTCTATGTGCCTTTCCATAATTGTATTTTTATGTTATTATCCCCCCATACTAGGGTTGGGCTCATTTAATACTATCATTAATATTCATATGTAATATTTAACATTATCATAGAGAACATTGTGGTGTGTGGTATGAGTGTTGTGTGATATGCATGGTATGCAGTATGTGTGGTGTGTGGTATATGCATGGTATGCAGTATGTGTGGTGTACGGTATGCGTGGTGTGTGATAGGCATGGGGTGTGGTGTGCAGTATGTAAGGTGTGCGATAGGCGTGATGTGTGTTATGCATAGGGTGTGGTGTGTGGTATAAGTGGTGTGCGGTATGCATGGTGTGCCATAGGCGTGATGAGTGGTATGCATGGTGTGTGGTATGCGTGGTGTGTGGTATGCGTGGTGTGTGGTATGTGTGATGTGTGGTATGCATGGTGTGTGTGTGTGATATGCGTGGTATGTGTGTTGTGTGGTATGCGTGGTGTGTGGTATGTGTGATGTGTGGTATGCATGGTGTGTGATATGTGTGATGTGTGGTATGCATGGTGTGTGGTATGCGTGGTGTGCAGTATGTGATGTGCGTGGTGGTGTGTTATGAGTCGTTTCCCAGTATTTGTGGCACAGCGCAGGACAGGAGCACTAGCACTTCACACCCGGGGCCGGGCTGGGGCGGCTTTGGCCGGCTAAGCCAAACAAGCCGTACTAATCTGATCTGGCTCCTGACCCAGCACTCATGATCTCCTTCCAGAGGCAGATCGGGAGAGCAGTGATTAAGGACATTGATCTTAATTGTTCCTGCTGGTATGGGCCTGATTATTATTTTCTGGCCAGCTTGGCCAGGGATCGCCAGGTTTCCCAAGTCAAGTCAACAAGGCCGAGATCTGCTTCTGTTTCCAGCTCTTGCACATGCACAGTACACACCTCTTCATCAGACTGAGCTTGGAACAATACAAGTAGCAAGTGCACTTTTTGTGTGAGAAAGAGGTCATCAAAAATAATAATTAAAAAAAACGATGGGGTTTAGTGCAATCTAAATAACCTGTGTTATTTGTGCTTTAAGGTATACACAAATACTGAAATTCTCTCATTCGCCTATCTGACTGAACTTCTCACTCTCTCACTTTCCTCCTACTCACACCATCTATCCCTGTCCTCCATTCTCTCTATCTCTGCCCCCCAACCCAGCCACCCTCAAATGCTTCTCCCCAGCTATCCTCCATGCACTAAAACAATCATACATGTGTATTTATCTGTATGTGACCAATGAGAAGGCTTGGCTAAATTTTAATTTGATTTTTATTTCTGAAATGGTTATGTACTAATCCCTGAGATTCTATACTTGTGGTGGTTGGGGGGGTGTTAATCCATGTGTGTTCTGTATCTCAAGAAAGCTCAGTGTACTGTTAAGATTAGCATCATGCATCCAAACGCACTATGCTCTGCATTGCTCCTATTTCCAGCCACGGTCTGTAGCAGAGGTGCACAACTCCATTCCTAGGGGACTGGTGTGCTGATTTTTGTTCTTTCCAATTATTCAGTTCACGACAGTCTTGGATTTATCATAATATCATATCATTTATCATGTGGGTTCATTGTCCAGTTCTTCCATGATGGGCAGGTCTGCAATCCCATCAAGCACTTCCTTAGTGACTGTGCTGTTGGTGGAATAGAGTTCAGTGTAGTGCTCAACCCATCTTTGCTCTGTGATATATATGCCATTTAGCAGACGCTTTTATCCAAAGCGACTTACAGTAGTGAATGCATACATTTTCAGTATATGTGGCCCCAGGGGGGATTGAACCCACAACCTAAGCGTTGCCAATGCCATGCTCTACCAACTGAGCCACAGAGCCATGTCTCACCAGTCTATGATTCCAGGGGAGCAGTTTTCTTCATGGGTGGTCCAGTAGCCTGTTTGATCCCTTAGTACTTTCCTCTTGCATGTCCAGTGTCTGAAGCAATCTGGATGTTGTTGCAGAGATGCAACCAGTAGTCACTGGCACAGTGTCCAGCAGTTTGTTAGGCTTTCCTCTTGACCTTGTTGTTGTAAGATGTCCAGATTTTTATTACAGGATCTTTTTTGTGATTTGGGAGGGCTGATCGTCTGGCTGCTACTGCTGGTTCCACTGTTGAGGCATTTGCCTCAAGCTAGTGAGTAATTTTCCTCTCTCTCTTACTATGTTTGAATTTGTATATGATGTCGAATTTGTATATGTTGTCAAACTGTTCCAGGTTTCTTCTGTGTTTCTTGTGGCAGTTGCTGCAGAGAGTGTTTGTTTGAGAGACTAGGAATTGCTGGGTCTTTTGCCTGGTTGGCTGGTTGTTGATGCGAGGAAGTGACTTTAGCTTGGAGTGATGTAGCTTCTTTGGTAGAGGTTTTATTTTGCTGAATACCAGAGAGGGACCTGTGTCACAGTCAACATTTTGGAGGTTGCAGGGATGTGGACTGTGTTCAGGGAATCACGTCTGGTCATGATGAGGTCTAACTGGTGCCAGTGTTTAGACCGAGGATGTCTCCAAGGAACTTCATGGCGTGGTTTGTTTTAAAAAATACTTTTGTCACGCTTAAACTGTCATGCACAGTTTATGGTAGCAGCAGAGTTTGAGCAGTCATTAGCTATTCTCATTTAGCTTACCCACTCCATGTGGACCGAGGCATGTGGGCTATGTATCGTCATCGGATCCCACTTGTGCACTGAAATCTCCAAGTTGGTAGAGGAGTTTGCTTCTTGGGGTTTTCTGGATGGCATCGTCAAGCTGTTCACAGAACCAAACCTTGATGTCTGGGGTAGAGTAAAGGGTAGGAGTGTAAACACTCATATAATGACCTGGTCCCATGCTGGTATGGAGGCGGAGCCTCAGAAGGCATTCATTGGTTCAATCATGACAAGTAGTGCTCATCACAGCTTCACAGCTCTACCCAGCTCCATTTTTTGGAGCTTTTCCATTGCCAGATTAAGGTGTAATATTGTTTCTTTGGGGACTCACTTTAGGGAAGTCAGGTTGCCTGAAGCGAAGCTATGTTGATGGTCAGCCTATCAAGTTTCACATCTAAGGTGGCAGTTCTGTGGGCATTGTCAATCTGTTGGAAGCCATTTCATAGTTCTGTACGCATGGTCCTGATATTCCAGCTTGAAGAGCTGGCATTTTCTTAAGTTTTATTTGTTTGGCTGGTGCAGGGTTTACGATCTACTTATCGAGTGGTGTGCCCCAAGCACCCACTGAAGCTGGTAGACCGTAGCCTTACTGAACAGGAAATGCCTGGCTTGAGGCAGGCGGTAGCTGGCCAATGGGAAACGCTGTTCGCAGTTTTAATTCATTTTGCTGGGTGCACACTCACACCGGTTTAAACGCTTGCCACTCTTCCATGACACACATGGTACTGGTGTCCACGGTATCAGTACCAAGCGAAGCAGACCTCACCTGACCGGACTATAATTATTATTATTATGATTAATATCATTGCACCATTTAATTGCATAGCAGAAACCTTTATCCAGATCGACTTATACTGTATAGCTTAAATTTTTACATTTATACAGATGGATATTTTACTTTAATTCAGGTTGAGCTCCTTGCAACCTTGGAGTTAAGCTGGTTAAGATGGTTATAAGTTCTATAACAAATGCATCAGTGGTTCTTAACCTCGGTCTTGGAGTGCCCCCATGTTTGCTGGTTTTCATTACAACCATAATTGCAATTCCTAAAGTATAACGACCTGTTAATTGTTTTTAATGAGAGACTTTTAATGTCTAATGAGAGATGGTTTAACATTACCCTCTTAATGCCACATTATGTCAAAAACGCAGTTTATGTTACAAAGAATGAATATTATATTATAATTCAAGGAATTTTAATGAGTCAAATCAGTGCTCAAACAATAATGCTTTCATTTTGTGTAATGCGCTTACAAGGTTAAAAGAGGTTAACTTTTTAATAGATTTATTGCCAGTCCTGCAGCTGTAAACATCGAAGTCCTAAATGCTGAGAGTATGGACACCTGGTCATTGAATCTAAACCATTTGTGAAAAATTAAGAGTTCAAAGACAAAGCAAATGGTAATGAGCCAAATCTGCATTGTGTTTAAATCTGTTTCAGCACAAAATTATGGAACCTAAGCACATGTTTTCAACAACCGTAATTCATCAAGAGACTAGTTGTCATGAAAACCAGCATACATGGGGGGACTCCAAGAACAAGGATGAGAACCACTGCACTACACTACAATAAATAAAATAATAATCATCATCATCACCATCATCATCATTTTCACCATCTTATTCATAATATTCTCATCATAATAATAACAATGATGACAAACAATAATAATGTGCATGTTTATTTATTGCTTGGCCGACACCTTCACACAGGAATGTGCTTACAGCAGTTCACGCTTCTACATCCCATTGCATTTGCTCGGCTGGTGTAGCCAGTCGGGTTAAGCACATCGCTGAAGGTTGCAGCCGCGATGGCCCAGGCAGGATCTGCACCTGTGATTACCAGCCCGGGCCCCGCCCTGCCCCCCCGCCCGCCCCGCCCGACCCTGCCCCACCCTGCCGGCGGTTCACAGGGGTTCACCGGGAGTTCAGCTCATCCTCTGTCCCAACCCCGAACTTTCGCCTGTCAACACGTGCCACGTGCAGGTTAAGCCCCGGGCGCACGGCCCATGGGACGGGACGCCGGCTCTCGGCGCTAATACTCAATAAACATTGACCTATTTTAGAGGATTTGGAGAGAACAGATCCTGATCTCCCGCCCTAATGACAGCAAGGAAAGCGATCTAATGGTCCTAACTGCTCCGTTTAATCTGGACGAGCGCTCGAGTCCTCTCTCATTACGGGAATGCAGTCTTCCGCTGATGGGATTAATGACCTCTTTCTCTCTCTCTCTCTCTCTCTCTCTCTCTCTCTCTCCCTCTTCATCCCTCTCTGGCTCTCTTTCTCTCTCCCTCTCTCACTCTCACTCTCTCACTCTCCACCCCTCTCTTGCTCTCTCTCCACCTCTCCATTCCTCTCTCCATTCTACCTCTCTATCCCCCTCTACCTCTCTATCCTTCTCTCTCTCTCTCTCTCTCTCTCTCTCTCTCTCTTTCTCATTTGACCTCTGGACAGAATTGCTATGCTCCAGCCATCTGGCAAGAACAGCCGTTGTCATTCCTTGTTTATTTGTTTGTTTGCGTCCGACTGCCAACCTTATTTATTTATGCCAACCTTTTTTTAACCCCCCTGTTATTGTGCAGGATATGTCCAACCTGCTTTCACAGCTGGAACTGTAAATGGCCTGGCTTCTATCGGTGATGGCCGGTGCACCGTTTATTTGCCGGATTTCATCTCTCTGTGCCGGCCGTCTTCTCCCCCACACCCATTGCACCTATTACCAGGAAGAGATCATTTTCAGATCAGAATTTTTATTTATTTATATATATTTATATATATTTTGTTCATCTTTATTCCTGTTTCCTATTTCTCACTTTGAACAGGCCTTGGAATGTCAGAATGCCCAAGCTGTGTGGTTCAGACACTCTACGAAACGGCTCCTTTGCTTTAGTTTCTCCAACCTTCTTACCGACTAATGTCTAATATATGTGGAGATTACCTGGGGCTGGTCACACACTCTTTCCACCCTCAGAATGTGCTTTTTCGGGTCAGTTTTATCGCCACCATGGGGCGCTGTTTCCCCCACACACTCAGAAGTGTTTGGTATTGCTTTGATTTGATGAATAACCAGAGCAGGGGTGGGCAAGGAGAGCCATATGTGTTTCTGAATTCCCTGCCAGCCTATGCTCTTAATTATTTAATCAGCCTAACCATTTGTGTAAACTGACATTATACCTACATGTCTTGATAAGCTTGTGAATGACAGCTGAAGACTATTATTGTGTCTCTATATGAAATGTTTTACTGTGATCTAATCTATGAGTTGGCCGGCATTGGGGCGTACAGCCAGCGTAGTTGGTGGGAAAACCCTGCATATACTCCGGCCCTCCAGAATTGCCTACCACTGAAACAAAGCACTGGGGTTTCCATTACACTTTATTTTCTGGTCATGGCCTTCACACCCTAGCTTAAAAATGTTCTTAAGAATGATCGAATCGCACGCTCAGTGCTGTATTTGTTATTTGTTCACTTTTCTTAACATTCTGCTCTCATAAGTAATACATAACATGGAAAGCAGGTCCCACTTCACATTGAGTGGCCATAATACCTGTGTAATTACACTGTAAATACAAAGTAGGTGTTCATGACATGAACTTGAAGCATGCGAAGTTCAAGATTCAAATGTTGAAATGCAGTTTTTACAATTGTAAGTACAATGTAGCAATGTGTACATACACAGTAGTAACACTGTACCTACGTCTGTAGTTACACTCAAAATATCATGAAACATGAGCACATGTAACATCACTGTAACATGAAAAGCAAGAGACACTGTGTGGAGGACCATGAACAAGTCCAAACTTTGAGCTGCCTCCATTGGGACAAAAATAAATGTTTGAATAAATTACATATTTACTTTCATATAAACTGAGCTTCTATGATCTACACACACAGTCATATACAGTATATCTAGATCTAGATGTAATTACATAATTTCTATATTTCTATATATGTTTTATATAATATATAAAATTGTGTTTTTGGATTTGCCATGATCTGTCTTTCTCTCTCTCACAAGCAGATTTATTTTGAACATTTAATTACTGTAAGCAGGCCAGTTTAAAAAAATGTTTATCAACTATGGGCAATTGAATAATTCACTCCACAGCGCATGCTGTAAACTGCATGAGAGGAGCCCTGATGGGCCTTTTAATAAGCTTTGTCTGGAATGAAAACATAATAATGTACCATTAAGATATTTTAATTGATGTAAGATTCCAGTCTGAACAGATTTAATCAGTTTATAACTGCAGCAGAGGGAAGCTGCTATCGGTGATCTGTTGAACAGTACATAGGTTCACAGGAAAGAACATATGTTTTGTGCAAGCTGCTCTTTGACAGCAACAGCGACTGATTTCAGAAGCTTCCTCGTCACGGTTGGAACCATGCTGGAATCGTACTCTCGTCATTTTGGGAGATGTTGATTTTAAATATGAGAGCTTTAGTTTTCAGGTTGTCAAGCTGAGGTCACCAGGGTTTTCTTGCAATTAATATGATTTCCTTCAGCCATATTGTGTTGTACTTTGTATAGCCTGACTAAAAGAACAACACAAAAGCCAAAACAAAAATCTTCACTCCGCGTTTTTTGCTTGTTTGTTTACAAAGTACTTTTTTTCACTTCATTTACTAAATATGTTGCATTTGTATGAAAGATTTATAAATGTATAAATATTCAAGTATGACCATTGTAGCCTATTTAGTGGGCAGTGGAGACTGTGTGAGCGTTAGCACTTACACTACTCACAGAGACAGTGTGGATTCCAGTGTTTATAGCTGGTGCCTTTAATTTGGGAGGGCCATCTCCTCATAGACAGGGATAATGAATTATTTGCAGGGGTGGAGCATGATGCATCTTTAAACATGTGCAGTCCTTTCAAAGAACAAAAATGTACAAATATCCCGTCCTCTTAACATCAGAAGTAATTGGTCGAGATGCTGAGCTGCAGTCTGAGAGTAGCGAGGTGGTCTGGCTGTGCAAACAACCCAGACAACATGCAGCCCAGCGCAGACGTGGGCTGTTAGACTCACTGTTCCTCTTTGGCATACAGAGTGTCTTGAACGTGAACACGGACGCATACAGTTGTTAAATGAGAGGTGTACGTACAGTCAGCTCCAGAATTATTGGCACCCTTGATGAAAATGATAATTAATACCTGAGATATAATACTGTAATTTTCCAACATGTGAAAAATATTTCACTTTATTAATAATTAACGAACAAGGGTATGGCCAATAATTCTGGACCTGACTGTACGTACAGATTGTTCTTTTGGATTTGAAAAGTATTATTTCTGATTACAAACAGCAATTTACATTTACTTACTGCACTATTGCTGATCTTTTTTGCATACGTACGTATTTTTGACAGCGATTTCACTCTGTAGGCTGTTAGACTCAATGTTCCTCTTAGGCTGTGTACTGGATACTTGGAAACTTGAGATTTTCTGGCCTGATTTAAGTTTGTGCTCATCAACATGAACTAATGAAGAAAAAGAAGAAGAAAACTTGGATTTAAGAAAAAAAGTATTAAAACTTTAAAAGTACGTTCTACATAGTCAGTATTGTCTGACGCAGAGTTACCATATTACAGTGACACAAATACTTCATAGTTGGATGAAATGTGCTTGAGTTTTTTGAAGTGACACTCGTTTTGATGAGCCTTTCAGGGCTCAGACACTTCAGCTACTGTCTCTCTCAGGTGGCGGCGTCTAACTGGGTTGAGTAACAATGACTAAGAGGCTACTAAAGCGTATCTTGAGACAGCCCCAGACATCTGTGTGATAAATATGCAAATTTTATTAATTGGGAGAATATGCAGCTGTGTGTGTTTTTTTAGTTTTAGTTTTTTTTTTTTTTTAAGTTGAGGTACTAAAGTAAACATGTCAGATGGAGTGTCACCAGGGGGGTCTTAAAATCATTAAAAATCTTTATCCATCGCAAGAGGGAACCGTAATTAAAGCCCTTGTCTGATCCAGAATCACAGTGGCTTACACCAAGTTTCTGCAGATGGTTCCAGATATAGGATGAGGACATGTGACCCAACTACAGAAGGAATTCAGTCTTTCTGCAAAGTGGTTTTTCCTATAAGACTATAATACTAAAGACACAAAAACACCTACTGTATTACTGTTAAGGCTGCAAAACCCTTTTTTAGGAGTAGAAAATCCCCCCAAAAAAACAGGTGACTTTTCTCTCATATTGAGGCTTGTTGAAAGAGCAGGGGTGTTAACCATGGTGTCCTGGCAAAATTCCCATAAAGCTGTCTCTTTACATCTGCCCACCTAATCAGCCCCCTCCCGCCCACCTAATCAGCCCCAACACACACACACATATCTGACTGGCTACACAATCCCTTTAGTTCCCTACCTACTTTAATTCCCCAGGTTTCCCTACTGTACCATGTTAAATAAAGGTAAATAAATAAGTAAATGGAAAATGTTAAGCTCAATTCGTCATGCACAAATATTTCTAGCATTTGTAACCTGGTTTTGACCCGCAGTTTAGCGTTAGCTGCACAGCAGACCCACATAATTGAGGGGAAATTAGCGCTTTGATGTGGCATGACATATCATTCTGGGTCAGTCCAGAGATACAGGAGAAGATGGAGGTCAGGGCATAGGGGGCAGAGAGCGGCAGGGCTCTCGGGCTGGCAGGAAGGAGGTCATGGCAGGAAGGAGCAGGTGTTGTGCTCCTGGTCTCACTCGCTAGCCCGCTACGCCCGGAGACAGTAGCTGTCAGCTCCGATGAGCTTGCACCCCATTGCAGCGTCCCGCGCCGTTCGGATTCTCTGACCCGAACAAAGAGGAGCTTGAATCAAATGAATGTGTGTTTCAGGATCGCCTGAGTCAAAACCAAAAATACCCAGATCTTTCTTTCGAGGTGTTGTTTTTGAGTCAGTATGGAGTGACAGCTCGTCTAACGCATTATAATTTGTAAACACATACGTTTTCTTTCTCTCACTGTATATACTATGTAGTATATATTCACTACTGGTCAAACATTTTAGAACACCCCCATTTTTCCCATTTTTACTGAAATTTAAGCAGTCCAGTGAATAACCTGAAATGGTACAAAGGTAAGCGGTAAACTGCCAGAGGTTAAAAAAAAAGTTTAGGTGACCAAAAACTGAAACATAATGTACATTTCAGAGTTATAAAAAAGGCCCTTTTCAGGGAACAAGTAATGGGTTAACAATTTACAGCAATGGAAGTAAATTAAGCCTTGAAAGTTGATGGAAACAATTCCTACAGGTGTCCCAACTTTTGTTGATTACTTACAAACCCTCTGTCTGTATAAAAGCAGTGTTGGAACAGACTACACCATCTGAAGCATTATTTGGACAATATTGCACTGCAGGAAGTAGTATATTGCTATCATAATGGCAAGAAAAAGGCAATTAACAAAGGAAGACAGACAGACCATTATAATCCTTAAAAGTGTAGGTCTTTCCTTTAAAGAAATGGCAAAGAAGGACAATGTGTCAGTGAGTACAGTTTCCTACACCATCAAAAGGCACTTGGAAACTGGAAGAGGTCTGGCACACCCAAAGCCACAACAAAATCAGAAGACAAGTTTCTGAGAGTCAACATCTTGCGTGATAGGCGCTCACAGGACAACAGCTTCAAGCACAGCTTAACACTGGTCGAAGTAAGGAAGTCTCAGTTTCAACTGTGAAGAGAAGACTTCGAGTTGCAGGTTTGACAGGTTGAGTGGCAGTAAGAAAGCCATTGCTAAGATGGCAAAATAAGAAAAAGAGGCTTGCCTGGGCCATGAAGCACCGCCAGTGGACTACTGATGACTGGAAGAAGGTCTTATGGACCGATGAATCAAAATGTGAAATCTTTGGTTCATCACGCAGGGTTTTTGTACGCCGTCGAGAAGGTGAAATGATGGTTCCTCAGCGTGTGACATCAACTGTCAAACATGGAGGAGGAAGCGTGATGGTCTGGCGCTCTTTTGCTGGATCCAGAGTCGGTGACTTGCACAGAGTGACTGGCTCCCTGAACCAAAAGGGCTACCACAGCATTTCGCAGCGCCATGCAATACCCTTTGGTCTACACCTAGTTGGTCAAGGGTTCCTACAGCATGATAATGACCCAAAACATACCTCCAGGCTATGTCAGAACTACCTTAGAAGAAAATAACAAGATGGTAGGCTTCAAATCATGGAATGGCCAGCACAGTCTCCAGCCTTAAACCCCATCGAGCTGGTTTGGGATGAACTGGACAGAAGGGTGAAAGCAAAGCAACCTACAAGTGCAACACATTTGTGGGAACTTCTTCAACAGTGTTGGGAAGAACTTTCCGAACAATATTTGATTTCCATTGTAGAAAGAATGCCATGAGTGTGTTGTTATATCTGCAAAAGGTGGCTACTTTGATGACTCAACATTTTTTATTACATTTTGTTAAACAAAATGATGATTTATTTTTTATCTCCAATTGTTTATTTGTTATATGCTTTAATTTCCAAGTACATTGAAACATTAAACAGCGTAAATTTCAATAAAAACAGGAAAAATGGAGGTGTTCTAAAACTTTTGCCTCTCTTTTGTGTCTCTTTGCCTTGCCAGCAAAAGGCTTTTCAGTTGTGCCCCTTCCCTGGTCCCTTAGGGCACTATGGAAACAGCAGCCATCAAAAGTTCCCTCTTTTGATAACCATGTCAGCGCATAATCTTTGCAAGGGTCACATTTTAACCCCTCATCAGTTCGATTTCTCTTCTTCACTCTCCAATCATTACTCCAGTGCAGGGGTCCCCAACCCTGGTCCTAGAGGGCCACAGGTTCTGCTGGTTGTTGTTGCTACTCAGCACTTAACTCAATTCAAGCAGCTGACTACACAGTTGGATAAAATGGGGTCACTCTTATGCACTTTGCATCAGTATTGCATCACAACAAACGAAGGAAGTCCTTCCAGTCCGGAAAACTGCTGTCTAAACTCTTAGGTCTGGCTGACGGCTTTGGCCGTGAACACATTTACCGATGTAAGGCAACTGAACACATCGTTGTTTTAAAATTTGTATGAAGGTTTCCAGTGTTGTATAAGGATAGTAGTGTAGTTACAGAACTGGGCTTGTATCTCAAAGGTTGTAGGTTTGATTCCCAGGTGAGTCACTGCTGTTGCACCCTTGAGCAAGGTACTTAACCTGAATTGCTTCAGTAAATATCATGCTGTATAAATGGATTGTTTGTAAGAAATGTAAACTGTGTAAGTAGCTCTGGACAAGAGCATCTGCTAAATGGCTAAAAATGTTAAATATTTCCATGACAATGTTAAGCCTGACCACATCCATAGCAATATCTCATGATTCTCTCCATTTTAAATGTTTTATTATTTGGTTAATTTGAACAGGGACATTCCTGTAGAGCTAAGTTACATCTGCGGTACGAGCAGGAGTTATAACAGTACATCTGCACATACAGGTTCACATGAGGTAGGAGTGCACACATTCCAGGCAGGTGTGGTTCCTTATGGCGCTTTTCCACCGCACAGTATGGTATGGCACGGTATGGCAACCAATCCATGCTCCCACGTTTTGTCGCTTTTCCACCATACCAAACCTAATTACCGGTGCTGTATTTAGCTACTGCTCTGTTTAGGTACTAGTGAGCTGAACAGGGACCTAAGGGTGGAGCTAGCAATACTGCAATATTTTTTGTCACCTCAGATAACTCCTCCTATCTAACGCCTCCTATCTTCACGGTTCTGTTGTGCAATGGAAAAACGACACAGGGACTTGACCCGTGAAGGGGATAGTTACGGGTATGGATAGTTACTGTGCCGTGCTATACCGTACTGTGCGGTGGAAAAACACCATTAGTTAAGCAATTAGCATCCCAGCATGCTCAGGGTCAGGTATAAAAATGCTATGCTGGCCTGGTTGCTTATAATTATAGTTCACATGGCTAGAAGACGAGACCACAGTGACAGAGGGGTGATTGTCGGGGCATGTTTGGCAGGAGCTTCAGGGATGAAGACAGCTCAACTTGCTGATGTATGTACCTTCCACAAGGTACAGTGTCAAAGTGCAAGAAGCTGACAAGTTCAAAGGACCATTTCCAGTCCCTTTAGTAGTTATTACTAGCTCATTCGCAGTACAGCTAAGGGTCTGAGTGCCAGGATCACCACATCCTTTGAAAAAGATCTATCCTGAGAGAGGTGTGTAGCTTGAGCCAGGGGTTCAGTGCAGTATTTTACTGTTTTTCCACATTTAAACACATTTCCTGAAACTATAACTCATTTTGTCTAAACTATGAACACAAATCAATGAAAGTCAATCAGTGAACCATTTTGGCAAAAACCCATCCAACCTTTTGTAAAATGAAAAACTGCATTCAAAACTATGTGAACTACGTGAACACTTTTTAACCAAAAATATACACACATCAAATGAATAGACTTTACCAAGGACCAATTACATACTGGTATGATAAATTCTGTGATGAAAATCTTAACCTGTCACTAATTGATTTTCAATGTTATAAACTTATGTGCAGAATCCTGTTGTAACAGATCGTGAGAAGCATCAGTAGGTCTGTACAGGAAGATAATTTACATTAAAAAAATACTCATCTCTCATTTCTGTCAGGCCAGGCTAATCATTGATGACAGCATCAAATTGAAATATGATGTTGTCATCAATAATACGACTTTGTTTTGTGGCACCATACTGACGATAGCCATCACTTGCTCTGCTGTGAAGAGACATTATCTTCCACCACTAGCTGGCCGTCTTTCAATTCTGTCATGTTACAGTATACTGTATTGGCAAAATAGGAATACAACTCCCAATTTCATACATGATACATATTTGTACTCTACTGTTCACTTGCAGTAGAAGTACCATATTCTAGACTAATCACTGAGTACTGTATTGTAATGGAGTGCTACAGAAAAGAACAGTAAAGCAAACATTTGAGATTGATCCAATATTTACTTAGCTATTCTCATTTGTGAAGGTCCGGACCACGGACATGACAGTGTAGTGGCTCAGGTTTGGCTGCACTCTTTGCCCGGCCTCCCTCAAGGTCAAACCCAGGCTGACCAAACATGGTCAACCAAAGTTGTTTATTTATTAGCGGAGCATACCTTTGGCCCTTTTATCTGTGCTAAATCTTTGATTACTAATTGAAATATTAAGTACTGTTTGCACCTGTGAGGACTGAGTGTGGTCAATTGATAAATTGTTTTGCATTTTGAATGGCAGTGCTTTCCATTTGAACACAAGACTTTATTTATAAGATTCTGCTTAATGATCAGAATTGTGTTTAGTGTGTTGCAAAAACGTCATTTGAAAATATAATTTGAGTGAAAACAAGCAAAATGTGCTTATACGTAGTTTAGTTTTTATTGATACATAGGCTTATTTTTTATTGTGTTTTGGGGATATTGCTCCAAAAATAAGTATTTGACATTTGATACTGGGTTATAATTATTAATGAGCTCTAATATTTCCTCTAAGTAAGAGGAATCGGCTTTACTTGACTTTATCTCCAGAATATAGTTCACTTCCTGTATATGCCAACCATGTTTCAAGTCAGGTGCGCTGTGAGTCTCAAAGGGCAGCGGTAGAAATTAGTTCAGAGTAAATATAACTCTGACACCAGAAAGAATATCTGTACACAGAGAGTTACAGAATAACAAGCAGGATTTGTAGCCTTTCGAGTCAGAGAGCCTGGAATCCAGGAGCCAGCCAATCAGACACTGTGATGGATCCACTCCTGAGCACAGTCCAGCAGTGCAGCCAATCAGACACTATGAAGGATCCAATCCAGACTGCAGTCCAGCAATGCAGCCAATCAGACATCATGATGGATCCACTCCTGAGCGCAGTCCAGCAGTGCAGCCAATCAGACACCATGATGGATCCACTCTTGAGCGCAGCCCAGCAGTGAGCTTCGGCAGGCTTCATGGCCTGGTCCTGTCATTATACTTCTTCATCTCTACATCAGTTTATCAACGATCTGTTCCATTCTGCACAATCCAGATGAAATTAATACCCGTTTTTCCTCGTTAATCTGAGGGATAACCCAGATGGATTTTGCCCAAACAATAAACAGTGATATGAGGTATATCATGATATAAACTTTGTATACGTACAGTCATTCGTTTAATGATGGCTGATGCACAAATTAAAAACTGGACAGGAAAAATAAACAACAGGACATGAGAGTGTGATCAGACATGGACTTTCATTGCTGGTGTGATGTGAAATGATGCAGTGAAAAGGGCAGTTCTCAACCTGTGTGGGTGCGTACATGTGTGCATGTAAATGTGCAGGTCTATGTGTATGTGTGCTTGTATGCATGCATGCATGCATGTTTGTCTGCATATGCGCTTTTGTTTTTGTCTCTTTCTAAGTGACTTTCCGGGAAGCTAACAATGAATTTGTTCTACATCAGAGGCAAACTGCTGTCAGGCCTCTGTGTAAGTAGGTCACAGGACTACACATGACCCAGACACAGGCCTCACTCCGAGGGTCAGGGGGCACTGAGGCGTGATGTGCCAGCTGAATGCCCCCTGATTCTCCCTCAGCACAGGGGCCACGGAGACAGTCTGCAACCACCCTGCCTTGTGCCCCTTGACTTCTTCTTTCAGCCAGCGCTCCGCAGTGTGGCTGTGTGAGGAATGAGTGCTGCCCACTGTCGCTGGCTGCAGGGGTGTTTGTTTGTGTGAGAGAGAGAGAGTGTGTGTGTGTGTGTGTGTGTGTGAGAGAGAGAGAGAGAGAGAGAGAGAGAGAGAGAGAGAGAGAGAGAGAGAGAGAGAGAGAGAGAGAGAGAGAGAGAGAGAGAGAGAGAGAGAGAGAGAGAGAGAGAGAGAGAGAGAGAGGGGTATTGTCACCCTGGATGAGCCAACTCCTATCAGTATAGAAATGCTTCACCATAGGATGAAGGTAATCAATCAGAATGACTTTGTATTTATTGCCGTTTGCCTTGCCCTCTAAGGGGTTGAATGGACCTAAACCATGCCAGGAAAATGCACCCCACACCATAACAGAGCTACCGGAACCCTTAATTTACTCAATTGCTTCCTTTGGCAGTTACCTGTATATCACTCTGCGTATGACGGCACCTGTGTATGATACCTTCAGCTCTCTGGACTGCCATTTTAATCACTGTTCATCTTGCCCAGCTCTGGGCATTGCAGGGGAGCCCACACTAATAACAACTGTCAGTCATCTAGAGTTTAGACCAAGTCATTTGAAATGTCAACACCTTAGAAAGGTTTCAGATAAGTCCCACAGAAGCGAAACAACTCTCTATTTCTCTGAGCCGTAGGGGGCTAAATAATATGTCGTTTGTACCTCTGTTCTTACAGGCTGCAAGGTGCTTTTAAACACTTGCCTGTATGACATCAAATTGTATAAACTGCTTCCACTTTGGAAAAGGAATGTTGCATTCCATTGCAACAGTAGGGACATCAAAACATAAAATAGAATGGGTAAGACGAGTAAAACATGTAAGGTGTTTATGTAAGCTGTGCTGTACATTCTTTCACTTTCCAAATGAACTCCTTCACCCTTAATCGTCTCCCTTTATCTCCCAACACTCACGCACAGGCATACACACACCTTTCTGTTACCCTGGGTGATAGCACACTCTGCTGTCCAGTTTGTTCAGCTTTGAATGAGGTCTTTACTCAAACCAATCCCTTGTTTCATTTAGAGCCCAGTCTTTCTTACAGTAATCAATCGATGAGAGAACAATATTGTTATCAATTAAGGTTGTTGACGAGGTCATTAAAATATTTGTTTTGAGTCCAAGATCTCAATATATCAGATATTATATAATATATGATTTGCAAGAATAAAATTTTGTTGTTGTTTTTCAAAGCATTTTAAACTATGGAAGATGGAATATTTGTTTTGGGTTTTTCCCCACATACACTCTTAAGTCCAAGATCTCAATATATCAGATATTGTATAATATATGATTTGCAAGAATATGTTTTTGTTGTTGTTTTTCTAAGCATTTTAAACTATGGAAGATGTGGGTGGGTGTATGTTTGGGTGTATGTGCGTGTGTAATTTGTCATGTTTTTCCCTCAAATGTATGCAGAAATCTAGAGACCCTTGACTACAATGATGAAGAACCGATCAGGCTACCTGAGCAGGATCAGTCTAACTGATCAGAACTGCCTGTGAATCAAAGTGAGAAACATGTTTACAAGGAGGGCTGGGGTGTGGCCAGCAGGGAGGGATGAGAGTGTTCCAGATAGTGATATCTCATCCAACAACTCTCGATCTGGCAAACTTCATATTTCATGAATTTCGGCCTGAAAAGACTGAAATGTGAAAATGATGATGTGCGATAATTACGGTTCCCGTCGACTCCTCATTCGCACAATGCCGATGTTGTACACAGCATGAACTCCTGCAGTGTGTCCAGAGCCATTCCCGAAAGACGGAACAGAACCTTTCATTTATCTATGAGCTCTTACTGTACACAGGACCTTCACTTCCGGGCGAGTGCTCGGAGATGAGATTTCCTCTCCGAAATATTTACGGGGGTGTTTCGGCCAGGCGGTCACAACAGTTTCTCTGTTTGGCATTTTAAGTGTTTTAGCGTTTCCGTGGACACTGTCTGAGCGATCTGAAAGCAATTACGCTGGGACAGAGGGGGGACTGCGGCGCTTTTGTTGGGGTTCTGTAACAGCTGTGACACTAAGCCTGCGCAGCTAACAGAGGGCAGTAAGGAGATGGGAAGCAGGCAGAGAATGTCCTCTTTCCAGAAACGTAAGGAGACCTTCGGTGGTCTGAACGTGTGTTAGTCATCGCAGCAAGCTACAATGTTTCTTCATGGATGATTTATTAATTGATTGATCTGTTATCTATCTACTGTATGTACATTGTACTTCAGTCTATCTGCAGCAGAGCCAGGCCAGGCTGAAAAACGTCTCCTTTTCCACAGACCAGGGCTCAGAGTCTCTGTGTGTGTGTAACATGTTTTCACAGTATGACAATAAAACAGACTTGAATATGTGAAGATATATGATGTTCTTTCTACATTCTCGTGGGTGTTAATGGTGTAAACTCTTACGCCCCCATTCAAACATATTTCACCCTGAGAGCGAGTCCTGAAACTATTCCCGACCAATGAGCTAACACCATGGAGCCTGAAGCTATCGTTTACGTGATGCTCCCTCTGTTTGTCATGGGGGCGGGGGGGGCTTTTAGGGAAAGTGAACACAAGAAATAATGTGAAATTCCACCCCTTACCCTAAATGGCACGGCTGGAATCAGGCAGTTTCAGAGGCATAGAGTGTGATTGAGAGAGAAAGAGAGAGAGAGGGATAGTTTAGTGTATAGAGTGTGATTGACAGAGAGAGAGAGAGAGAGAGGGATAGTGTAGTGTATAGGGTGTGATTGAGAGAGAGAGAGAGAGAGAGAGAGAGAGGATAGTTTAGTGTATAGAGTGTGATTGAGAGAGAGAGGGATAATGTAGTGTATAGAGTGTGATTGAGAGAGAGAGAGAGGGATAGTGTAGTGTATAGAGTGTGATTGAGAGAGAGAGAGAGAGACGGATAGTGTAATATATAGAGTGTGATTTAGAGAGAGAGAGAGGGATAGTGTAGTGTATAGAGTGTGATTGAGAGAGAGAGAGAGAGAGAGGGGGGAGGGATAGTGTAGTGTATAGAGTGTGATTGAGAGAGAGAGAGGGATAGTGTAGTGTATAGAGTATGATTGAGAGAGAGAGGGATAGTGTAGTGTATCGAGTGTGATTGAGAGAGAGAGAGAGAGAGGGATAGTGTAGTGTAGAGAGTGTGATTAAGAGAGAGAGAGAGAGGGATAGTTTAGTGTATAGAGTGTGATTGAGAGAGAGAGAGAGAGGGATAGTGTAGTATATAGGGTGTGATTGGGCACCTTTAGGCTGTGGGGATTGGCTCAGATCATTTTACACAATGAAGATCACGAGACATGCATTTATCTAAAACAGCCTAACTTCTTTAACCATGTTTTCCCCTAAGCACTTTGTTTATGGGCTTGGGTGCTCCTTTGTACAGAGGCACAAGTCTTGTCTGTTAAACTTTGTATTTGGACAAGCCATGTCGGCAATCTGAGTGACAAGACGGAACAATGTGCAGGGGTCGGGCCCCACTGAGGCAAACAGGCTTTTCGAGTGTTATCTGTTGGCCTGCCTTCGGGTGGAGTACACACAACTGATCCATGGTTTTGACTCCTGTAGGAGTCTTTGGTGTGTGGGGGAAGCTATTTGCACTTGTGATGAGCAGGGATATATTTTGCCTGAGGATGTGTGTGGTGGTATATGGAGGCAGGGAATGTGCTGTATTCTTTTGATTTATTTATGTATTTATTTAGTGGTTTAACCCACTCCTGTTTTGTTTTATCCTTTTCTCCACAGTTTTCTCTGTGAAATAACAGCTGTGTAGTGCAGGTGAGAACGTTTTTTGATACCCTAAGAGGGTTTAGCAAAGGTGTATTGAAGGTGTATTAGAGAGGGATTAGAGAGGGATAGTGTGGTGTAGAGTGCATTCTCTCTTCCTCCTCTCTCTATCTGCCTCTCCCGCTCTCTCTCACTCCCTTTGTACAACACTCTACCCTGCAGACACGCAGTGGAGCTGGGGTGGCATTCATACCAAAAGGACCTTTGCGGTGTAAAAGCAGAAGACAGCGGTAAAGCAGCGCCTGGCCTCCCGTAGGCACCTGTTTACCACTGGAGCCTGGGCTCCTTTCTCACACTACCTTTCTATAATAGCCTTTTATTCTGGTGTGCAGTCCTGACTCCCCCACACCTTACCGCCGAGTGACCGTGTTTTCCCTCACAGTCACTGACAGACAGCACTGCCTGCGCGACTCTCGCTAAATCTCTGACCGCCTGTGGCCCTGTGCTTTTCCGCCAGTCCGCCGCGCATGTGTCAATCGCAGGAACAGCCAAAACTCACTTGAAAGTGTATGTGATTTCTGAAACCGTGTGTTTATGTGCATCGAAACGTCACGTCCAGTGACCGGCTGTGGGAACTGTACGATCGTGCCATGTGGTGTGTCATTTAAGAAAACCATATTTTATCTTAACATATTCAAGTCAGATTTAATACTGTGGAAACATGAGTTCCACCCACACAGAGAACTGGGCAGATCTTGAACATGCATCACTTCAATTGACAGGTTCCCTGGAAGGATTCACATACAAGTACATTTGAACACAGAAATATGACTCCCTTTAAAGGAAAATCGCATGGATTTCTAATGTCAAAAACACGTTGTCACATGTACACCACACATTTCCACATGTTTATCACCCGTTTCCTCATGTACACCATACCACACAATGCCACGTGTATATTATGAGATCATATGCTGCAATATTTATCATACATGTTAATACATGTAATTTATTTCACAGGTATTCACACGTGATCACGTATATTCACGTGTGAAATTCCTGTGATTTTCCCGCAAGAGGTCCTGTACACTGGGCCTCTTGGAGGGCCGTTTAATTCATGCGCGCAATACCAACTGACACGTACACATCAGCGGAATGCTGGCTTTGTAGAATGTTCCATTTGCGCTCGCATTCTGAGGAGAACACAGGCCCGTTCTGTATCGCACCGGATGAATGAGACTCTGCTTTTATTTTATTTAGGACAAAGAAGTGAGACGAGCAGGGGTTACAGATAGGGTGGGCCGCCTTGCGTCTCCGCCTGGCACAGAGGCATTCAGAGCCGAGCCCCCCACGCACAGCCGGGCCGAGCCGCCATCAATCAGCCCCCAACCCCCCGTGACCTCTGACCTGAGCCACCGCCACAATGACACCGCCGCCCACGAGCCCAGCAGACACAAAGCGAGTGGAATCCGCTCCTCAGAAAGAGAGATTGCCGCGCATCTGCACTCTTAAACGCAGTCTCTCTTTGAAAGGATTCAGGTGAAACGGAGGCTACCTGGTGTTTACCCAAAGCAATTTACCCGTGGCAGGAAACAGCTCAGGAAGTCAATGCATTAAAAAAATACAAAAACGTTGGAGACGTGGAATGTCGGAAAAAAAATTCTTTATGAAACTTTTTTGTGGAGATTGATGTTATCCAGGGCTGGTTGAGATGGGAATTAACCACAATTAGCCGTGCAGCATAATTGCAATTTTAGATTGCTTTCACATGTAACGTTTTTGATTTGCTCTAAAGCAGATCGGGCCACTGAAACAAATTAGCATGAAAGAGAAGTGAGAGGCCATATCAGAGCATTTCCAGGCCTTTTACCCCCTCCTGGTTAGAAAGTTAGAGTGGGGAGGAGAGAGAAGCAGGGCGGGGGGTTAAAACTCTTTCCTAATTAATTCCACTGCCCCATGTGACCCTTAGACGATTGGTAATCCAGAAGGGAATGTCATTATTGATCTAGTGAATGCAGGAGCAAACTCCCGATGCTTATCTCAGCATAAAAAAAGCATCTCTTGTGATGAGACACGATTTAATTAGACGACAATCACTGTTAACAATGCACAGCCAACATCACAAAATATGCACATCGGCGCTGGCAGTGATAAATCTCCCCTCCTGCCAGAGACATGCCTACGTACTTGCTTTAACTCTTTCACTGTAGGGGGACGATCCCCACATTGCATATTCAGCTGTGTCTTGAAATGCCTGAAGCCATGGAGATTCCACAAGACTATGCAGACATTACACATCCCTTAAAACAAAGAACATCACCAGCAAGGCAACTGCAGTTTTAGATTGTGTTCTAATTGTCTGTGCTCACATTTATGTGATAATTGCTATTAGTCTAAGGACTTGGACGTTTGTTGGGGAAAAAAGGTTCAGGATACCATTCATCTGCAATGTGAAGCCTGTTTCTGCTGATTTAGTCAATGCACAGATTCAACCACCAGAGGGCAGTAAAACAACCAGTCAAAAGGCTCCTCAAAGTGACTTCAATAATAAAGAAAATTCCTAAACAACACTTAAAATATACATATATATATATATATTTTTTTTAAACCTCATTAGTTAGTAGGGAGTCCTAATTAAATTGTAGTTTCTTTAGAAGTGGCAGTTTGGAGCAGTACACTATTGGTATCCTGGTCTCCATTCGCTTTAAAAACAGAAGACAGAAAACTAAGACCCCCAGATGATCCTACACACAATTGCTGTTGTGCCAGATCCCACTGAAAAAAACGATCTACATAAGGGGAAAAAACAACAACAATGTGAATAGAAATGTCACATGGTATAGATATCTAATTGATGTAATCCCAGGCTAACAAAAGGCAGCAGAACGTTGGGGCTTAAGGCGTACCTGGCTTTATCCTGGAATCACCTCCTAACCTACAGGCCTGTGTTGTTCTAAGAGATTAACGCATACTGTAGCTTTAGTTTTACCATAAGCTTAAACATTTAAGCTCCTCGCAGCTGTTTGGTGTGAAAGAACACTGACTGCAGGGCCACAGTGTATCATACTGAGTGTGACAGGCTTCTGGGGGGGGAGCAATAGAAACAACCATCACTTTTTTTTAAATGAAGCTAAAAACAATAAGGATACATTATTAAAATGTTTAGTTAAGTAGTTAAGTAATACAAATTATCATAATGATCATAAAATTGGTGCAATGCCATAATATGACTTCAAGCATTCGACAGTTTTGCAGTAAAACGAAGCTCTTGTGTTCTTGTGGCGTTGTTGTTTTCCTCCTCCACATACAACACGGTGGCCAACAGCAGACACCGATACGGGGAGGAAGTACAGTGTGGGAGGGGATGGCAGTGTGTGAAAGAAGATGAATCTAATTAAAAGTGGCAGGAGCCCCGGGGAGAGACTCCCTGGCAACGTGAGCCGCTCTAAAAGGTGCGCAGCCTAAATGCTCAGAGCGCGTCATTAAAATAATTACTCTCTCGCTGTGGAACAAACCAAGTTAGAGCCACTAACCACACTGGATGGAATCTAACACATTATACGTGTGAAGGAAGTCAAAGGAAGTCTGTATTAATAGAGGCACATTTGTAAGACAGCACGAGCTAATGTATTTAAATGTATCCCCCGCCCCCCCCCCCGCGTCCGATGTTTACACTGAAGAGAAACCTTTAAATGGCCTGTAAAATATGAATTGCATTACATATGTATAGATGAAAAATAAGCCTAACTATAGCAGTGTAAACTCTGTTTACCACGTTGAAGGACATAGCCTGTAGACATGAGTGATCCTTTGAATATTTTTGTAAAAGATTTCTGTTACCTAAGTCATAGAAAAGGATTCAAAACATTCGACAACACTAAATTAATATCACTATTATTATTATTTATTTTTCTTGTATTCATTTAGCATGCTGTTAACCCATCGTGGCCTTGCATAATAGGAGCGGTGAGTCCAAGGACACAGGTACCGAACAGCAAGCAGCACATCGGTGATAAAAAAAACACGGAGACAAGCTAAGCATATAACCAAACTGATGCGAGAATGTTCCGTACACAGTGTGTAATATTATCACGAGGGTAACATTTCTTAATCTCACGCTAGCACAGAAAGAAAGCGACAGTACTACACGCCGTTAAATAGCTCGGGCGAGAAAGCTTTACGACAGGCTCGGGATGACCGCGGAAAAAACCCGGAGCCCCTGAGCCTGGAAGGTTTTTTTTGGGGGGGGACGGGGGGACGGGACAGCATAGGTAGAGGCCAAGGGCTGACGGCAAGGAAGGATTTAATAATCCACGCCCTCTATTTTCTGCTGTTTGTTTGCATTAACCTCTGGGTGAACCCACTTTAGAGGTGGCCCCCGCAGCCCAGGGTTCAGCGAGCATTTGGTCCGCGAGCGGAGAGCACGTCATCTCGCATCCGTCAGGCGAGGGGGGTGAGCAGCATGGCCCGGTCTCCGCGCAGCGCCGCGCCACGCTCACACATGAGGTGAGCTGCACACCGCCTTGTTTCAGACCCGCCGGCCGCCTGTAAGCGAGTGTATTGCTCAGCGGTGACCTGGATTCGACCCTGGATTCTTTCACTCGTGATCGTCTTTGGCGCATGCCGACGCATTGGATTTTGGCGCACTGCGTCACCTGGGTTTTGGGGACGGGATCCTGCTCTCCGCTAGCACGTTTTGACTTCTTTCATTTATTAATATGACTTAAATTGAATTAAATTATGGTAGTGTGAGAATATTTATTTTATGATTGCAGGAAAATAAAAATTGAGTTTTTATCTTCCAAAAAAACCCCACAAACAGAAACATTTATACATTTATATATATGTATATACTATATATATATAAAAATTGACAAATACATATTCTTTATTTTTACATTTTTTAGATGTATTCTTTGATCAATTAATAAAAATTTTAAAAAACATTCCTGTTAATTATGGACAGAGTCAACCCAAGATTGTGTTTGAAGAGTACTCAATTCTTTGTGTTCTGCACAGTAAGCAGTAAAGCCATAAAATCCTGACTGACCCCAGATCAGCAGTTTTATTGCCTGGAGAACACACACTTTCTTTAGTATTTGCTGTGAACCAGTGCAGAGTTTGAAGAGAGCAGAATTTGTTCTCTTTATTCAGGTACTGTGACCGATTCTCAGCTTTGCCTAACAGTTTGGGCGTGGACTCTGGGTTGGAGTCATGAGGGGCCACGCCCCATTACCCTCCACCAATCAAACAAGTCAAAGCAGTAACTAAGTGGGTTGGACCATGTGTCTGTCTGTCAGGGTACTCCTGTCTCAGCATCTGCCAATGATTCGTAACATGTTTGAAAATGCTGCAATTTTTGAAATATTAAGAAGATTTACAGCATTTCTCAGGTGAGGTTATGTGATAGCAATAACAACTAACTGGCTCATCCAAAATGCCCTCATCTTGCCTCCAAACCTGAATATTTGGTCCCCAATTCCGCCATATAATTGACATTAGGTGTTGATCATAAAGAGCCCACTGTGGCTCTGTGGGTAAAGGTACCTGCAGTAACAGTGAGAACACCTGGACACCTGTACAATCCTAACAGCACAACAACACTGATCAGAAGAGTTTGCTCTTGAATTATTTCATTTTTATAAGTTAAAAAGTTAAAAGTTATAAAGCCGTGCATATTTTCTTTCATTCTATCTTGTGATTTCTTATGGGCTGACTGAACAAAAACCTTTCCTCTATTGCTTATGGCATTCATATTTCAACATCTGTAGATTTATTTATGCGTGTCTCTGTACAGTAAGTAACAAATACAGGTACAGTGTATAACAATCATTGCCATCTCCATGCAGTGGAGTTAGACCTGCTGGCTTGTTGGGATCCTACTACAGGTGAACCAGGTATCTGTTTGGAGACTGAAGTGTGCCCTGGCAACCTGCTTCTGTTTGACTTGAGCCAGCGATGTAATATTACAGAATAGTGTGGTACATTCAGATGTAAAGGTGATGAGGTGATGTGTTTGAGAAACAGAAGCTCTGAGATTCTGTGATGAACGTGTTAGACGTACAGATGCTCTGCATGATTCAGAGGTAGGTGTGTCTACCCCTATGATGGTACTGTGTTTCTCGCCCAGTGATTAATGTAGCTGAATATACCGTAGGACATGTGGACCATATGGCAATAAGGTAAATCCACACTGGAGGGCTTTAAGAGTAATAGAACATAGGGTGCTGGAGCAGCTTGACAAGGTCACCTTGAAACCAGATTGCAGTGCGCAAAAATGTAATGCACCATATCTTGAGGATATCATATTAATATTCTGCTGTACATATACTATTCTACTTTGAATAATCTCACTGAGTTTAATAAAATGTGTGTGTGTGTGTGTGTGTGTGTGTGTGTGTGTGTGTGTGTGTGTGTATGTGTGTGTGTGTGCCCATGTGCACTTACATGCATTTTTGTGTGTCTATGTGTATTTGTATGTGTCTGTGTATGTGTGTGTGCATGTCTCTGTCGGTGTGGCTGTGTATACATGAGCCTCTGCGTGAGTGTGTGTGTGTGTCTGTCAGTGTATAGATGAGCCTCTGTGTGTTGGTGTGTTTGTGTGTGTTACATTGACATTTTAGGCATTTAGCAGACTTACAATAAGTAGCCTACATTTGAAATGGCAAGAATAGCACAGCTAGAGCAAGAGACCAGTACAGCTACAATAAAATGGATGCCATCATAGAGATGTGCACCGCAACACCTATGCTTATGTCTGTGTGTGTATGCCATCGGCCAGCACCGGCAGTCAGATCTGTTCAGGTGTTTTAAGACAATGGCAGAGGGAGAGGAATAGAGGAACTAGCTTATTGTGTTCCGAGCAACACGCCCCCCACCCTGAAAAGCCCTAACATAGAGTCAGAGCCTATTCTCCACATGATCCCTCCCATCTGGCCTGAGGTGCTCCCAGCATCTTCTCTGCCCCTAGCAACCCGGTGGGCGTGTCCACTCCGACGTGCTCGGCATGTTCACTGCTGCCATGTGGCTGACCCTTTATGAAATTCCAGCCCAGCGCCACTGCAGCCTTGTCCGAGCCATCTAGCAATGGGACAATGGGGCTTCAGTAAGCAGAAGTAGGCAGCGCTACCATATGCTATCACTGACTCAGTATGCCATCAGCGAACCAATCACTGAGGACGCTTTGCTGAGGACGGCGTAGTCCTTTGAGTGGTTCAAACAAGTCTTCTCACTGCAGTCCCGCCCCTATTGGGCTTCATGAAATCTCACTCTCCTGCTGCATGTGCCATGTGCATCCACGTCACATCTACATACAAAACACCACACCCTGCCAAGCGATCACATCCATTCATATCAGTGTCCCTCCAGTGACTATTTTACACCCTACATGCCACACTCACACAGTACTACAGGAGAGCCAGTGACTATGTTACACCCTACATGCCACACTCACACAGTACTACAGGAGAGTCAGTGACTATTTGTACACTCTACAGGCCACATAGTACATAAGAACATAATAATATTTTGCTTGCAGGGGAGAGCTAGCTATCGGGGAGAGGCATACTGTTTCCCTCACCGGCGACAACTGTTAACCAGCTTAGACACAGCACACACGCACTGTTGTGTTGTTGACACCACACAGGAGTATTGCGTGTCTTTAGAAAGCCTTGCTGAATGGGACAGGTTCACTACTGATTTATAGCACACATTCTTCACATTTTTCATCCCAACGCCACAGTCGACTGATGCAATGACCAAAGTATTTTTTGTCATAATAATGATAAATAGTCATAGAAATGGCAGTTGCTCTATTCCGCTATATTCCTCTATGAATTGATTTTGAGTCCCACATTAAGTGCTCCAACAGAGGAATTCTGGCAGTTATATCCCACAGCGGATCTATACAGGTCGAGCATTTGGAAGAATGTCGTTTCTTTTTTCTCCACATTTTTGTATTATTATTATTATTTATTTTTAAATGGCATGGAACATTCCAGTTATCTTTGTCCCATAATGACCATTGTGTCAATTCACCCTCTGTGAGATGTGGATAACAGCCGCCACCGTTAGTATCCATCTCTCAGCCCACACAACTGCACCAATAAACCGCTCTGTGTCCTGGAGCTCAATGGACATACTCAGAGCTTTGTCAATGCCAGTTTCACAGGGAGGTCTTTGGTGCTAATTGTAGGGCGCGGACCCCACAAAACCCCTCTTTCTCCCCATTTCCCCTGAGTTGGAGGGCTTTGTCCAGATGCCATGGGAGATTCGATCAGAGCTAATAAAGGTTAATTAGTGCTAATTGTGCCAGGGCTTTGTGAGACTGGCAGAGGCCAATTTATGGATTGGGTTTCCAAATGATGTATTTTTTTTTTTGACACTTTGTACTTTGGAATAAGATTCCCATATAAATCAAATAAGATATGAGACTTGTTTAAAGGCAGGCAGTCCTTCTCTGTGAGCACAAATACACACACACACACACACACACAATTGTATATTCAATGCTAATTTTCTTTCTGTAATTGACAGTAATTGATCATTCATGACCATGATACGGTCAAATGATTATTGCCTAAGTGCTCTCTCACCTCATCCGTCAGTGAGGTGATCGGTCGTATCGAACGGGGTGTTTTAGCCTGTGAAACATCAAGAAAGAAAAATAAGACACATGCCCCACTTAACAAGACATAAGAAGCTAACCACTTCTGTCTAATGAAGCTGTGTAGTGTGTATAATGAAGTTTGCAAATATATCAGTATCCATATTCCATATACTGCTCTTTCTTATGTATATGAACTCTGAATGGGAAATGTGTCTGCACAATCAGCATACGCTGAAAAATACGGGACGAAGGTAGGGCAGCTTGATATTACTGTAGCTTGCGGAGACAACAGACACCTTGTAAAAGCTCTGATGACCAAATGCAGGGGAATTTGTGTCTCCACAGCCACCAACTCCACTGTGCTTGAAAGCTGTGGGTGTCGTGTCTTAAAATTGTATCTATTTTATTTTACTTTAAATAACCATGAACATTAAATATTTAACAAGGCCCGTGTATTATTTAAGATGGCCGTAGCGCAAACAGCTGTTACTTACAAAAGTGCATCATGGGAGAAAAAGGAATATTCAGTGCACAGGGCAAGGGAGAGGGGGTCTCTGACCTGCATGCTCCTCTCCTGCACCCCTCTTTGGCCCAAAACCAGATGGGGTGCGAAGAATTTGGGAGAAAGTTACTTATAAGAGGCACTTTGACAGGTTTAAAAGAAACTTGGTGCTTTCACAAAGCCCATAATAGCAGACACACAATGGTGACCAAATTCCCATGAGGCACTATGCCGGGTGTTTTATTTCTTTCTTAGAAATAATATTTCTTTCTTTATAATAATAAATCAGTCTGGGAAAAGCTTGCACATTGCTCTCAGTCTGTGATTGCCATATATCGGCCACAGGTGTGAAGGTTTCAAATAATGAAATCAGAAATGAGGTAGAAAACCCACAGACTGATGAAAAAATAGGGAAATTTCCTACTTCATAGCTTATAAATAGTAAGAACATGAAGCCAATTTTGGAAACAATATATTTCTCCCCTGGGTAGTATTCAAAACAGATGATCCTTACATTAATGTTCCCTAAGCCCTGGTCTTTGTAATAGCCCATCATGTCTTTAGTGGATGGCTCTGTAGTACATACAGTATCTTTGTATGCACTACCAACCTTTAGCATTTTTCATTCATAGAGGGCTCAGCTGGGTGTGGCAACCTAATTTCTGGGTAAATTAGGGGTTAAAAGGGGCTGATGTCTCCATTAACCAGACTGTGTGATGCGTTTCTTTATGGTTCTCTCTGAGAAGCCTATGCGAGCCAACGCTGTTGGAAGTATAGTATGGAGACAGTGCACATATATATGAAGACCGAGCATATCTGTGTCTCTGAGAGAGCGCTGATTCTCAACACATCACACAGATTATGTGTGCTTATACTGTGTGTGCGCACGTGCAAATGTATTTGTGTGTGTGCCTGTGTGCATACCTATATGTGTGTCTGTGCTTGAGCGCATGCACGTGTGTGTACATGTTTGTGTACGTGTGTGTGTATGTGTACATGATTGTGTGTGTGTGTGTGTCTGTGTGTGTGTCTGCGTGTGTCTGCGTGTGCGTGCGTGCGTGCATGCATGTGTGTGTGTACATGTGTGTGTGCGTGTGAGTGTGTGGGTGAGTGTGTTTGAGTGTGGGTGTGGAGTGCGGGTGTGTGAGTGCATGGGCGTGTGTGGATGAGTGTGTGTGTGTGTGTGAGTGTGAGTGTGTGTGGGAAGAGTATAGCACACCACTCCCTCTTTTATTTTTCCCCTCCAGATCACAGCTCTGTCGTTGTGTTTTCAGCACTGTGCATCTTCCCATACGCGCTCTACTGAGAGCAGCTCAAAAAACCATACGACCACATCACAGAGGATGCGTCACTCACAGCTCCCCTCCCTTTAAGTCTGACCCCTCTGCCTGCTGAAAGCACTCTGTACCAAGCTAACAGACACGACCTCCCAGGAGCCAGCAGCATGTGAGGAGCGGAGAGGTCGTTCTGCACTGAGGAGCAGAGCGTGTACCTGCGGCAGCCCCAGGCCCACGCATCACACATGTACAGTAGCACATCCCTTAGAGTGGTGTGTGCTGGCTGCAGGCACTGCAGCATAAATGCGCAGTACATAAGTTTGCTGGTGTGCTGTTCCTATGAAAACAGCTTGATGTTAACAAATGCCAGACTGACGCAGTTAAACTAAATAATTAGGGAAGTCTGCCATCTATTGGTGGAAAGTTACACCAGCTATGTTTGTTGAGTTTAGGTCTCTCTCATGTTCTGCTCAAAATGATTAACATTTACTTCATCGAGCGCAGTGAAATTTTGCAAAGAACACTCATGGAAACATTATATTCAATGAGTAATTATAATGACTGGTTCAGGCAATATTTTTTTCCCCATCACAGATGCTGTTTTCAGAATTGTTTTCCAACGTTATTGCATTGCACAGTGGGACGAGAACATTCAGAGAGCCATGAATCCTGTGACATCACGAAGGGACTAGAACATTCCAAGAGCCTTCCCTTGATTCCGGCTCTTCCTGAAAGTTAACCCCATCCCCAAATTACTGTGTTTAATCTCTTTTCCTCAAAGTTAAAATACATCAGGATTAGTTCTGAAAAGCCACTCTCAGGGATTGAGAATAGAAGTTCACAGGTGTTGAGGGGGGATGGGAGGGCAGCTTCATCTGCAAAGCGGCGGGCACATTGCTCTCTAAGGCTGCTTAACCTCAGTCCCACCCCCCCTTCTTAAGACCCGCCCCCAGCACAGAGCCACAGCCTGAAATCCATGAAGCGCCACATCCAGAGTTAAATATCTTAGTCCTTTCCTCCTGAAGGCTTGCCACGCTGATATCCTTCTGAACCCACAAAAACCCCACATATTGAGAAGCGTTGGGCTTAAAAAACCTTTAATAATGGCATTAATGTTTGGTGAAGCCTGACAGAAAGTTAGACTTAACTTTTATATCAAAGTTCCATTAACCATTACATTAATAAAACATGACTAACATGCATGAAGGTTGTTAACATTCATTCATTGTTTTGCAGTGCTTGTTACTAACATAAATTCATTGTTTTGCAGTGCTTGTTACTAACATAAATTCATTGTTTTGCAGTTCTTTGTAGCGTCCTAAATTAGGTGCTCCTCCCTTATAAAGGAATCATCATTTAACATTCAGTTGGCTTGTTTTACAGTGCTCTGCCTAATGTCATTTATAAAACGTGAGTGATATCTTATTTAGGACAGGCACTATGACAGCAATGCTTTATTAATAATTAGCGTTTATCCAATGGGGCCTTAATATAAATTGTTACCGGAAAATATGCAACATTGGTGAAATCATATTTTTATCGACTATTGATACTAACATTAGTGAATATTGCACACTGACAGCACACCACATGTCTCCTATTGGACAAACAACAGAAGGGCCACCCATGGAGCCAGTTTTGACAGTAGCTGCAGGGCTCAGAGAGAGAGAGAGCAGAGAGCCGCTTAAATAAACCAATGTCGTCTCCGATGCTGTGTTTGGTCCATGCAGCCCCACGGTCCTCTGAGGAAGGGGATCGGGTCACGGAGCCAAAAATACTGCACCTGCCCCCGCGTGAGGGTCACCCATGTCTTTCACGGTTTGTGCTTGATTGATGAGCCTGGGGGGGATGTGGCCCATCTCTGTGGTTGCCTACCTGCCTTGCAGATGTCCACGGTGTCCTCAAACAACCTGACCACTGACACGTTCTGTTATGTAAATATCACCGATGCAAAAAAAACCTACTAAATAAAAGAAAGCCAGGGAAGCAATTACAATAACTGAATCTACTGTACCTGGTGACAGGTGTACACTGCAATCCTGAACTGAGAAATACAACTCAGCTTTGACTCAGAGCTGATGGAGGTTATATTCTGTGAAGTGGGTGTTCAGCTTTGACTCAGAGCTAAGGGAGGTTATATTCTGTGCAGTGGGTGTTCAGCTTTGACTCAGAGCTAAGGGAGGTTATATTCTGTGCAGTGGGCATTCCATTGTGACACTCTTTACCAGCACCAAAGCCCATAGCACAAGAGGCTTTAAAATCCTGAAATACCCATAACCCCTTGCATTGCTTCAGAATCCGCTTCTCAACATGGTCATGGTAGGATATCAAGCATCACCTTTCCTCGGTCATAATCCCCAACTGCACACCAAACTGCTCCAATCCACCTGACACGCTGCAGAGATTCTGCCCTCAGGTGAGAATAATAATAATAATAATAATAATTATTATGGATTGTGCATTTATGCATTTATTGTGCACATTTCAAAGAACCCAGAGTGCTTTACAGTGAAGGGGTACTCACCTCACCTCAACCACCACCATTGTGTAGTCCCCACCTGGGTGATGCACGGCAGCCATTGTTTTGTGCCAGAACACTCACCACACATTATCTGTTATGGAGAGGGAGGGGATTATTGAGCCAAATAAATGTGGGGAAGATTAGGTGGCAGATTGAAAGAGCCATGTTGGGAATTTGACCAGTACACACCTACTCTTTGTGATAAATGCCACAGGCTCATTAATGAGCACAGCGAGTCAGGACCTCGGTTTAACATCTCATGCGAAAGACAGTGTCTCCTACGGCACAGTCCCCCGTCACTGCACTGCAGCATTGTTTTGTTTTTAGTTTTTTGAAGCTTTTTTTTCGGTCCAGAGGAAAGACCACCCCCCAATGGCACTCAGGAGAAGTGCTTTGGTTCTGGATTTCTGCTTTTAATTTGAGCTATGAAGGAATGCATACAAAATGCTTTAAATATAAGGAACATATCTAACTGTATCGAATGGTGCAATGGCTATAGTAGTAATAATAAAACAGCATAAATAAAAAGATTGTATATACAATTATATATTATACATTGATAATACATTTAAATATAACATAAAACACTTTTAAAGACAGTAAAAATAATAATAATATAGATAGAATGATAATAATAATAATCATTGCTGTTATAGTGAAGGTGCCCTTCCAAAAAGAAGCTGCTCATGAACCACATGAGGTTGGGCATCGTGCCCAGTCTCACAGTGCCACCAGGGTAACGATGGAATGAGAGGTCTCACTGTGATGCGGATCGACTGCTCTCCAAAGGACAAGACCTGGCCTCTTTTAATCCTGCCATACAAACGCTTTGCCAACATGTGCTGATTTTATTCGATTTTGAGGTATGCTTGGGATCATTGTCTTCCTGAAAGATCCATTCGCAGCCATAGGTATGACATTCTTTTCAACATAAGCATCCTTATTCTTCTTACGCCAAACCCACCACTGATGTGCATTTACAAAAAGCTTAATTTTCATCTCATCTGACCATAACACCCAGTTCCAACTGGAAAATGGCAGTTAGGAAACTCCAGACACTTATTTTTGTTGATTGTTCTCAACAGAGGGTTTTTTTCTGACAACCCTTCCAAAAAGCTTATTGCCATTTCTGATGGTAGATTTTGAAATCCCCAAGATGCAAGTTTTGTAGATCTCCAACTGTAGCCCTTGGATTTGTCTTTGCCTCCCAACCATCACTGTGCGTGGACAGATTTCTTGTTTATCTTTTGTGGATTTTATTTAAAATAATTACTAAGGGTATGAACAATATAAAAAGTTTAAAAAAATATATCCAATTGTATTAGTATAAAAGAATATACATTTCAATTTTTTTGGAGCATACCATATAGCTCAGGACCTGTATTTTTTATTTTGTGCAGCCTTCTTTCCTGACCTTTATCAAGGGTGTGAATACATTTGGAGGGCACTGTGTGTGTATATATATATATAACTGTTAAAATAAAGGAAACACTTGTGTACATGAGGGATACTGGCGGCTCTGCTGTGGTGTGGGTGCATTTTCCTGCCACGGTTTAGATTCACTAAACCTCTTAGGGAGCACCTGTATTACCTATAAAGACTTTGACATACTGTAATGGCGTTTTCCCTATCTCAAAGAGTCCTTATATCCTCACTTACACCCCCCCACAGCCCCCTTGCTCCCTGTTTGATAGTAGAGGTTAAGCGATTCCAGCACCGGTTTATTTATTGCACACCCCCATCACCAGCAATGGGTAGCAACAAAATGTGCTAAAACTGGGTTTATAAAAGTTTCAGTATGACTCGGAGAGCTTAAGTGATCTTCTAGGGATTTATAGTAGCCTGCAGCGCACAGGATGTCTGCTTATATTAATTTCATGGAGTTTAAGAGGTCAGCAAACTCATTTGGAGAGTCTTATTCATTTATGATCCCTGCAGCTCCCCATTCCCCTGCACTGGCAGCCATTGGACCCAAGATGCTTAAATTTACATGGAATATTATATGAGTGATGTAGGGCTGTAAAAGGCAGGGGCCAGGACTAAGGTGGTGAAAGTCTGCAGTTCTACTCCGAAATGCACTTTCAAATGACAGTTACCTGCTTTTAATGAAAAGTAGGTTGAGCTGAAACGATGTTTTCTTTTGTGTGTGTGTTTTTTTTTCCCTTTTTTCGCTTCCAAATTGTGTGGAAGCGCTTTTGGGGAATTGCGTCATCTAATATTGAAAGGATTTATAATGAGACAATGGGTTGTGAGCTGGAAGCTTGGCTGGCGCCCAGAAAGAGGTGCAGGCTTGGAAACTGAGTAAATTAGCCTGGGTGCTGTTCTGAATCTCGACTGAGGAAAAACATCCGTACGTCCGATATGAATAGGAACGCTTACCTGGGAAGATCCATCACAGCACCAGCATATATGATCATTATTATCAGTATTACCTGTGTGGGAGGGGACCTGGATATGTGTTTACATGTAGTTAAGCCCCATATTGGTACACTGGGCTCACCTATCTGATGAGGAGATATTACTACGGCAACTATGGATTCTGATCAAAGATCCTCTGGTCATAAAATTATTCATATTGGGCTGAATAGTATATATATATATATATCAGGGCTGGGGTCAATTCAGAATATACTGTATATATAATATATAATTCAATTCAATATATATATATATATACTGTATATCTGTGAGAAACCCTGAAAAGTGTCAAAATCTATGTGGTCTTTGGAAGCTGCTTTTAAAAGTGTATGGAGAGTATATGCTTTGTGTAAGGGAGCCTTTTTGATGTTGACAATGTTTTAGTTTAGAGATTTAGTTATACTGGAATCGCAGCTGTGCTCTACTTTGACCTTCTACCTGCAGGGTGGTGCATGACTGCTCATAGCGTCGCCCGTGGGGGGCAGGGACGTCCCCGTCTCATCACACGATGGTGTTAAGGAGCCTGCAGTCTACCTGCATGCGCTAGCTGCATCAGCTCTGCAGCTCTGCGCGGGCCAGCTGGTGGGACTGTGGAGTGAAAAGAAGTGATGGCTGGCATAGTTCAGAGCAAGTGCATTCCACTGTTCCGCCTATGAAACTACCGGTCTTTGTTGTTGCACTGGACAAGCCCAAACATGCTATTCTATTCCACAGTTGGGAGAAGCAACAGGGAATAGGAAGGGGCTGAAATAAATAAACTATTGACGGGAATATTCTTTACCAAAGATGGCATAATGCATGCTATATGAAATCCCTTAATTTAAGGCCAACTCATGATTAATATTCCTACATACATGCTTATAAAGGGTTTATAATGATGTCATGCTGTAGTAATGAATGCATTATAACTGCTTTATGAAGGATTTAGTCTTACACACTTGACCGGATTATTATTATTTCATTTAAAAGCCTTGTTTGTCCATGGTCATTAAATGTCGCGTTAATGTACTCCTTGAACGTTCTCATAATTGGTATTAAGGAGGAGTATGTGTTTTTTTCAGAATTTGAGTTTTTCCTCGGAGCAAAAGCCTAATGAATGAGGATGGCACTGGCAGAGGGGCGAGACGAGCCGCTATCTGAGCGTCCATGGGCGGTCCCCTCTTCTCAACTGCCGTCGGAATATATGCAAAACCGAAAGGACTCCTGAGCGCCGTGTGAGAGTGAATCCTGGATTCACAGATTCACACCCCGGTCTCCTTCCTCTTCCTGACCCAGCTGTGGTCATTTGAATAATCATGCAGGGATTAAATGCACACACGTTTGTCAAAAGCTCCCAGTGTACGCTGCTAAATACGTGCAAATTGACTTTTGAATACCTCAACGTTACAATTTGTCCCAAGTTCAAATAAAGGGGCTGCCAGTATGGGACTAATTAACTATTTAAAAGCATCCAGGTCAATTATGTGGTTCCACAATTATAAGGCAGTACAAGGGTAAATTGAGATTTCATCTCACAAAGATGAGCAAACAAAGACTAAACAGAGAGAATAATGTTTATGAGATTGATCAAAATTAGGGCATTGACCTTATCCGGTCATGAAATGATGAAATGCACTTTGACCAGAAATGTCTATTATTATCACTTTATATGCTATGTAATACGTGATATTCATAGAGTAAATTTGATACTTAAAGAAAGCAGGCTGAAATGGAGGTGATGGGAAGAGAAAATGGCCTGATGAATTAAAACTAAAAATCTAAGAAATTAATTTGTGTTTCTGTTTAAAACAACTTTCTTTATGAAATGGTTCTCTACCAGTACAAACACCATTATTATTTTATTTTTATTTTTCATTTTATTTTATTTTTCTGAAGAGCATGTAAGCATTTTTCAGAGGGCACAGGGAATTACATTGTCTAGCGGGTTTTCTGACAGGAGAACTGTTTCATCCATCTGAGCCTTTATTTAGCCCCCATGTACTCTATTCTCTATTCTCCCTGAACTCAGATCAGTCTACAGTCCCCCCAAGGGAATGACAGTAAAGTCACATACCAGTTTGTCACACCAATATTTCACTAGCAGGCTTAAACCTATTAAGAATGACTACTTACCATGGAAAAGGATAATGTGTCCTTCACATGGGCAACCTTCCAACTCCTAGCACATGTGCACACATACACGTACACACAAACTTTCAGACACACACACACACACACACATGCACAGACACACCAACATACACACAATACAACACATACAACAATAAAATACAATAAAATAAACAATACATGTAATTAGCTATATTGTATGCTCAAAAAATGAAAAAAATCTATTAGTTTATACTAATACGATTGCTCAGAGAATAAGGTTTTGTTTTATAAGTAATTTTCTTTCCCCCAAAAAGAAATTATTCACACCCCTAATAATTATTTGAAATAAAATCCAACAAAAATAAATCTGCATTAATATGTAACTTTGTGTATATTCATCTCAATCTTCGAGAATTGTATTGTGGCCTCCCATGGCCACAAATAGATTTTTCAGCAAGGCAATGATCCTCAAAATCAACCAAGAAATAGTTAACTGATCACAAAATGACTGTTTTGCAATGGTCAGCTCAATCTTCATACTTGAACCCAATTGAAAATGTGTGGTTTGAATTGAAGATGGCAGTCCACAAGCGCAAAAAGAAGGATCTGAACGATCTTGAAAGATTCTGTATGGAGGAATGGTCAAAAATCCCCCAAATCTGTTCATCAATCTCATAAAACACTATAGAAGATGGCTCAGTAGTGTTATCCTTGCGATGGAAGGGTGCACAAAGTGAAAACTGTGAATAATTGTGACATATCCTTTGGGGATTATTTTTTTTACTTAATTAAATTAATTAGTTAAACAAAATATTTTTTCTCTGACCAATTGTACAAGTATAAAATAATATAATTTTCCATTTTTTTTCATACAATATAGCACATTTCCTGTATTGTTTATTTTCTGCAGCTTTCTTTGAACATCTTTATGAAGGGCGTGAATATGTTTGGAGGGTACTGTATATTCTAGAGATCTTTTCTTAAAGAATCCAGGTGCAGAGACACAACATTAGTTAATAATTCTAAATGCTTCTTTTTAAAAGTAGTAGAAGAAACTGAGGATGATTATTATTATTGTTATTATTATTAATAATTTATTTATAACTTGATTCCATACTGTAAAATGTTTAAATTACATATATGTATAATTGTTATTAATTATTAATTATTAATATATTAATTATTATTATTATTATTATTATTATTATTATTATTATTATTATTATTATTATTATTATTATTATTATTATCATTATTATTAGCTCAGAAGACTTCTTATAATGTAACATATGATATTCCCATATGCAAAATTGGAAACAGTGCTCAAGGGCACAATGTGTGTATATCAATGGCAGCATCCCACCTGGGAATCAAACTGACAACCTCTGGGTGACCATGCCCAAGTTCCTCCATCACTGCCCCACTCTACTGCCCCACTGCCCCACACTGCTGCCAGAATGCCCCACTTTCCTCCCTGTTCTCAATATGCACCATCACCTTCTCTCTTGTAACCTGCATTCCACCTTCCCTTGAAAGCACAACATGTCCACGCCATACATTTAATGAAGATAACAGGCCACTAGGCCCATTCGTGCTCCACATTTTGGCACAGGGCATATAGAGGTCATCCAGCACTGTGTGAAACCTGCTATTGCATACTCCAGGGGGTCTAAAATTGCTGGCTAAGTCCAAAACATCACGCCCTTCCTTCCGTCCTGATCTACAGATCATGGACAGGTGAAAGCAACATGACAGAAATCTCATCTAGTCAATCAGTAGCCACTTCAGATCAGTCAAATAATGAAGGGAGAGAGGGAGGAAGGATGGTATGGAGGGTGCTAGTTCAGTGTGTTCAGACAGGGACGGGGTATTCAATCCCATCTAAGTCCATCAGTAGTGGTTGGTTTATTCCACCTTGCCGCATCTCCACAAACAATCTTGTGAGCGATAAGCCAAACAGCTCTTCTTTTAACTTTCACTTAATTTAATAGTCATGACTGAGCAACGCAAACCCTTCTCCTATCCTGAAGAGTCATTTCCACTACAACAGATAACTATAACAATAACTATAATGACAACTACATATCATTTCATGTTTTTTATCATTAGGGTACACATTTCAATCTATAATAAACACTCACACGCCCCCCGTGTTTGATATCTGATGATAACGGCATTATTAACTGTTGTCAGTCTTCGCCTCTCGATTGAGAAAAACAAAAAGGTTGAATGGCAAAGACTTGCTACTCCTCTCGCTGGCCCAACAGAGAAACAGCGGAGGGAGGGGTGTGGGTCGTCAAACTTTAGCACATTTTTAATCGTTGGAGAAACATTATAAAAATCACTCTTATTTTAATGCCATTTGTCATTTTTAGTTCAGCTCAATTTTATAGTTAGCCTTGTAGTGTAAACACTGCCATTCAGAAGAATTATAGAATTGTTTTTTCTTCTTCTTTGTGGTATGTTTATTGTTATTTTCTGGTAAGTATGGCCCTGTACAGGTGAAGAAATTCACCTACAGTGACTGGGTTGATTGGTTGATGTGCTCATGTGGATTTAAGGGATACACGTAACGCAAATAGGGTAGTGCTGTCAATGCAGTTATAATTAACTCTGAATTTTTATTTTAAGTGAAAAAAATCAGGAGTCAGATTAAGACTCTAAGGACACCTACCCTCTTTTCCATTTAAGACAATGCTGCCATTAATCAGCTGATAGGAATCTACTTAAGTTTTTTCTTGACCCTTGTAACCTGAATATCTTTCTGTAATTAATAATATACCCATTTTCTTTTCTTTTTTTGGAGTGTTAACATATTTTATACATTTGTTTCACGCACACCGTGCAAATTAAATCTTTGGCAACACATTCCACGGAACAGTGAGTCATCCATTAATAATGTGATTTAGGACATTTAATTGAGGACCTTTTGTGCGTTTTTCTGTTTTATCGGGACAAATAAACTAAAATTCTACAGGGATTAGGCCCCATGATCCTTAGTTTCCCTCTGTCTCTACAGTGTGAGGGGGGGAAAAAAGAAGGAAAAAAAACTGAATATGATTTATGACCCTACTTTTTCATTTTTTCAGAACTGTACAAAGGAACAGATCCACCTTGACCGCTCTATTAAATCGAAGAACAAATGTTATCAATCGAGCCGAGCGGAAGAGAGGGGGAGTCGTCTTGGCGAAGCGATGTTTCCTCGCCCTAATGGATCTCCGTGTGAGCGGAGAGCCGGTGAAAGATGTTGCGTCTACATTTTTGACTGATTATGCATTTTTTTTCTTAAGCTATTCATAGAAGATAGATTCATCATTCCAATTTGTCAAGCTGGTGGAGTTTTCAATTAATTATGTGCGGAGAAGCAGTGGCTGTATTAGGCCTTTGTCAGACCTGCTGGAAGGCCTCATTTACAGGACTGTAAATGAAGAGGTATCAGAGGTGGTTGGCGCTCCAGTAATTAATTTGATGAATGCCCGAACGACACAAACAGTGGCAGCCATGTGTCTCTTCATCAGCCGCCAGTGCTAGGGCCATCCCGCTCCGTACTAATTTGAGGGGCTCATCTGTGTAGCGGGTGCGTTCTCCGCCCCGGCCTATTCTTCAAAAAAGGGGAGCGCTCGCTCTAGCCCTCCTGCTGTCTGCAGAGCAGAAACAGGGCTTATGTTTCCTGTCAGCTTCGTCCTTGTGCCAAACAACTTGCTCCACTTAACACCCAGTTCTTTGACTTTGTGGCCTGAACTCGCTAATGGGGAGGCCTGCACGATTTATGGATGGGCACTGCCGCACCCCCCACCTCCGCCCCTCCCCCCAACCCCTCCCCCCGCTGTTCTTTCCTGGTGTCTGCTGGTAGAGGGGTAGACTGGCAGGGGGTGGAGATGGGCAGGTGGAGGATGAGGTGGTGAGTAGGCCACTATTTGTCTTTCTCTCTCTCTCGACCGGGGGAAGAACCGGATTTTACAGCTCGGCTCAAGCCCCACATCACAGTTATGGCAAAGTTACAGTTATGTGCTCGTACCCTAATTCCCTTCAGAAGGATGAATACCGTAAGGCAAAAAAAAAAAACACATGACACTCCCTGCATTCACAGTACCAAACTGCCTCAGGAACTGCTCTGAAACGCCTGCGCTGAAGGCAGTATTCACGTGGGGGATGCAGAAATCCGCGCGCATCTAAAATGATGGATCGTATTATTGTGATTAGGCAAAAAAGCCAGCACAGCCTCCATTTGCAATGCACGATCTCGATTTTTTTGTCGAAAGCGCAGGGGTTTGGCGAGGGGGGAAAAATAATTGGGCCGGTGCCACCTAATTCAGGTTTGGATTTTCACAAGTGGGGGGACCTCATTATAAACCAGGTCAGCCACTGATACAACATCATAAATCACAGACAGACTTTTGCTCAAACAATTAGATAATTACCGGACCCCCCAGGTCACCCAGGTTTTTTCCGCCAGAACCGCTTTGGAACGGGAACAAGCAGAGGAAAGTGGCCCGTAAACTCTGCCATAATTAGTCTGGCTCCAAATGGGGTTGATGGCATAGACGGGCGGGAGAGCTGAGAGGCGTAATTGGAAGGAAACCCCCCAGTGGATTGATGAGTCCAGCTTCGTTTCGCGCGGCAGATATTAAGTTTGTTTTCCTCCAGTTTCGTCAACAATTTGAGGACATATCACTGTTTTGAGAACTTATATAATGCAGGGAAACATTTGGTAATGCTCTGCTTGAAGTGGGTTTCATGTTGCATTCATAACACCTCATTAAGAACTGCATAATGCTTAATAAACACATTACAACTGATTTTCATAGGATGTGTTACATGATGCAGGTTCAAGCCTGTCAGGATTAGGGCGGGGCCTCGGTTCCTCAAGTTATTGCTGCATGAGCCCCTCCAGCGATGTACCAAACACCCACAGACTACTAATGGCTGGTCGTTGGCTCTCCTGTAGTACTGTGTGTGGCCTGTAGTGTATAAAATAGTTACTGGCTCTGCTGTAGTATTGCATATTGTCAGTAGGGTGTAAAATAGTCACTGGCTCTCCTGTAGTACTGTGTGGAGCCTGTAGGATGTAATGGTCACTGGCTATGGTGTCGCACTGTGTGTGGAATGTTGGGTGTAAAATAGTCACTGGCTCTCCTGTAGTACTGTGTGGCCTTTAATGCGTAAAATGTCATCTATAATCTGAGGAGTGGACACAATTCAGCTGCAGTGCTCCTTTGTTGTATGCAGATCGAACAGCACTGATTCCAAATTGGGTAGAAAAATAATCCTAATTATATATATGATTGTATATCATATATATGCATATGTCTATGATAAGGTTTAAGTCCAGCACACATTATGCTTCTTAAGACCCACCACAAGTAAAGTGCTGTCCAAAATGTTCTACAAGCTAAAAAGTTGCAGTGTACCAACAGATAAAAGAGATTGTATGTTTATGGCCATAAGCCTATGGCCAGGCATAGGGGCAGGTGATTTGAGAATACAAAGTTTGCCTCAGACGGAACGCCAGTGACCCCTAGTGACACCGCTCCAGCACTGAATATGCACAGCTGGGCCAGCATCCTCTGCTCAGCCAATTACTACCCCGGCAGCCCCTCCCCCGGGGCATCGCTACCGTATCAAATTCAGAAGGAGCCCAACTGACCCCAATTGAAAGTGTCCTTCCCAGCCAAGAAGGGGCAGGGCTTCTCACCTCCAACTCTACCTGCACCTTTGCATCTGAGCATCTCTCTAAGTCTCTCCCTCAGCAGGTGGCTCTCAGCCTTCTAAACCGGCACACTACCTGTGCCTTTACCTCCGTTTGTCTTAAGTGGAGTACATGGGCTCATCGGCACAGTGCATTTAGGGAGTCGGGGCAGAGGCTGAGGGGGTGAAACCGGGGAGAACAGAACTGTGAGAGCGCCTGGGCTCTGCGGAGACATGTTGTTCCGTGTGTTGGGTCACCAGCTTTTACACAGGCCCACTGCCGCCGGGACAGCAAGCAGGCTTTCAGCTTCCCTCCCAGCACACACTTAACACCGGTGTCCTGGGAGCTGGTGGTAAATGTCCGAGCCGATTGCTTTCCGCCCCGCGAGACTCACTCTGTGCAGTTTGCTCCGCCAGTTCTCTGGCTGCGCTGGTCCTAGAACAGGGGCTTTTATTCTCCCCCAGTAACAAAAAACACAGAAATCGCATGGCTGAAATGTATTTCATCCCTACATGTGCAAGTAATGCGCAGAGACAAGATACACCCGGGTCCTTCAGTCAGGAGCTGCAGATGAAAATGAGCCTAATAGAGAACTCTGCCACTTTATAGATAACTGATGGAGGGTTGCAGGGTGACAGTGTGGTGTAGCGGTTCGGGAACTGGGCTTGTGACTCAAAGGTTGCAGGTTAAAATCCCAGGTTGGGCACTGCCCTTGCACCCTTGTGTATGTTAAGCCAACCTGCATTGTTTCAGTAAATATCCAGCTGTGTAAATGGATTGTATGTAGGAAAATGCATGGTTTGTAAGTCATCGTGGCTAAGGGTGTGTAAGCGTGAAAAATTTTTTATTGGTTGTGTACGTTCTCTGGTCTGTCGGTGCTTCCACGAGGGGTTAATGAGGCGGCAGCGGTGGCTTGGGTCAGAGCGACGTCACCCGGGGTTCGAAGGGAACACACAAAGGTCTCATTAGATGGATGTCTGTAAACATCTTTAAATAGATATTAAAGCAGCTCTGGCTAAGCTCCATCTGTCCTGTCCACATCCCTGCCGTTTGAAGGCACGATTGATCTTTTAATAATGCCATGACCACCATGCGACCCCTCGCAGGGACTGAGTTTGCCTTCACAGGGGAAAGCTAGCGGGGGGTGGGGGAGAGATGGACCTCAAGGAGGTGGACCTCAAATGTTGAAAAGGGGAAAAAGACATGGCATGGGGGATTTGGCAGGGTTGGATATTATTTTAGATATTTTATTAATATTATCCTTTTGCATGAGGGCTGGGGCAGTGAATTAGGAGAGCAGTGACAGCAGATTGACCCCTGCTCTGTTGTTCATTTGATTTATATCCATACAGACAACGATCGTTTTTTTTCTTACTTTCTCTCTACCCCCCCCCCCTTCTCTCTGCACATCAGCGGCGATTGCACGGGGGGACAACTGGAAGAGAAATGTCACACTGTGAGAGCCGACGGAGCGGAAAGCTGTGCCCTGTAACTGGGGGTTCGGCCCACCCGGGCTGCCCTCCGCGTGCCCTGGGTGAAATGAGCTAAGTGACTCTGGAGAGCTCCACCACGCAGGGGAGGGGCTGCCCAAGGCTCAGGAAGCCCCCAGTCATACATTCACTCATCGTTACAACTGCAATGGAATGGAGATAAGTAACGATTACAGAAGTGCGATGTGCCTAAAACTGCACCCCAAAAAATCATGAAAAAAATAACTATATATTTTTAAAAAATGGTTAATTGATCTACAGGTCACTTATTCCTTATGGACCACCGCCATTGCACCCAGGAGCAACACAATTAACCTGAGATCAATAAACACAGTATTTTCTAGACAAATGAATTAGATGTATAATGTTAGCCAGCTACAGGTAACTGCTAAAATAAAGGAAACACCAACATGAAGTGTCTTAACAAGGCATTGGGCCACTACGAGCCACCAGATCAGCTTCAATGAGCCTTGGCATAGATTCTACAAGTATCTTGAACTCTATTGCAGGGATGCAACACCATTTTTCCATGAGAAATTCTATCATGTCTCAGTCTGTCTCAGGCACCGCTCTAGAATCTCCCAGAAGTGTTCAATTGGGTTGAGATCTGGTGACTGAGACCGCCATGCCATATGCTTTACATAGTGTTCATGCTCATCAAACCATTCAGTGACTGGATGGGGGCATTGTCATCCTGGAAGAGACTACTCCCATCAGAATACAAATGCTTCATCATAGGGTGAAGGTGATCACTCAAAATGGTTTTGTATTGTGGTGCAGCAGTAAGAACGTTCAACGTTGCCCACTGCAACTGGGGCTCGATTCCACCTAGATCTCGCCAGTTCGACTCTGGCCGGGAGTGCCACTAGGGGGCAGCAATTGGCTGTGCACCCCAAGGAGGGGGTGGGAAAAAGAGAGGGTATAATTGGCAACTAAAAATAGGGAGAAAATTGGGAATAAAAGCATAAACAGAAAATGTAAAAACATATATTTTTAATGGCTTTGTATTTATTGGTGTTTAACTTGCCCTCTAAGGGGTTGAGTGGACCTAAACCATGCAAGCAAAATGCCCACACCATAACAGAGCCAGCAGAACCTGTCATTTACTCAAGTGTTTCCTTTATTTTGTCAGTTACCTATATGTTGTCTTGGATAATGTAGTCTTGTATGCACAAAAATGGTATATATAGATACGTATACTTATATATACAGTATGTGTATATGCATACGTACTTACATACAGGTGTCTTTCTCTTTCAATTAAATGAGACAACACAATATCACGATATAGCAATATTCATTTTTGTATTGTATTACTTTCCATGAAATTACAATATAAATCAGGTAAGATAACCTCCTGCTGATGAAAACCAAAAGTAAAAAAATATAATATAGCAAGGAAGAGCTGTGGGAGGAAAAGAAGAGAGGGAGCGAGAGAGAGTTGTGGGTGTAAAAGTAGAGAGAGAGAGAGAGAGAGTTGTGTGGCACAGTGGCAGGCTCATCACTGCAGCGGGGTAATAAGGTCAATGTGAAAACAACCGCGAGGCACATTTCCCAGTAAACGCACAGAGTGAAGAGTGGCTCGACCTTATGTTGCAGAATCCAAACCCATTGAGTCAATCGCCAGAAAACATGACATGACCTTTCAGATTCGCTGAGCATCAACGGCGAGCGCGGCGGGCATGCGCTTCTGTCTCGCTACACCACCGGGCCCTGGGGGGCCCTCACCCCCACCCCCCGCCCACCTTGCGCAAGTAATCACTCTCTGCACAAATCTGTGCTCTGCCAGTCAGAGGGGATCAGAAAGCCCCCAGTCCAGCTCGACCCCTTATTTACCCAGAGTAATAATATCAAATGTTGCGATAACATCGCGTCGTGTCGCGGGATTTGTTGGCAACACAGCGCCTCATTTAAGCCGCCCTTTCATTAAATATTGTGTGTCCTTGTGAAGCAGCCATCGTGACAGCTCCCCCACCCCCACCCCCCTTTTCACCCCGCAGTTTTTCTTTCTCATGCAGAAAGGACAGAGTTTAAGCAATTCTTTGTTGCTTTGCTCCAAGACGGCATTGTAGGCTTATTGCACACTTTCAGGCTGAACAACTATTGTCTTGGAATTGTTGATGCTTGATGCTTCTGTCTGTTTACACCTTTTTTAAACATTGAATAAATGAAAATGAATTAAAAAATATTAGCACTCAAAACCAAGTTTTCAGATATGATTTTGATCTTGATCAGATATGAACAGAGAGTATGGTTGGCCATGTGAGGGAGAGAGATGAAGGTGAAAGCAGTGTTAAAGTTAGACAGTGAGTGTCCTTGGTGTCACCAAGGAGCGTTCACTCCAAACGAGACGATATGGCCACATTTGACTGACTGCATTTGGGGGCCTCCAGCACTCTGTCTCTGTGTGAGAGCTTTTACTACACAGGTCCAATAACACTGCCCCTGTGTGAGGGCTTTTAGTACACAGTTACACAGGGCCCTGTTTCCTGGGCCCTCTTTAAGAGAATGCATGTGTGATGTGAGTACCTACTACTGGTGAGGAACTACAAGCACTGCCGCCCCCCCCTCCCCTCATGTCTCCCCTCCTCACGCTGCTCCAGCATGGCACAAAGCTGACTCTGCAGGATGCACATGTTGCAGAAAAACCCTTAGGGAAAGAGAGATAAGGTAGCTCTTTATGCTCTCTCTCTCTCTCTCTCTCTCTCTCTGTCTCTCTTTTTAGCATTTTATATAGCGCATTACATAGAATTTACATAACCCTCATTTGGGGTGTTTGAGCTCAACAGTGGGAATGCACTCTGGCCTTTCCGTGCGACTGCCCCCTGTTAAACAGTGGTTACTTGACCAACCTCTGGTCCTGTGGGCCATGAGGTTTACCATACTATTTATTTTTGATTTTTGAATGTCATTTTATTCGACCTTTATTTAACCAGGCCAGCAAACTGAAGATGCACGGCAGTACAGTGATGGCCTGCGGAATCCAAGTGAGTGTGTAGGAAGAGATCGTGCAGCCAGTCAGGTGTAGAGGTGCTAAATGGGCATGGTCTTCAAACAGCTCAGGGGTGCATAGGTGGAAGATGGAGACAAATCCCGGGGGTTGGGGGGCTGGGGAGGGTGTAGGGTTTGAGGTTTGTTGCCATGGCGGCAGGCCCCTTGATGTTGCTGTCCTCGGGATGCAATGGTGCAGGAATCGGGAGGTGGATGCTGCTAATCGGAGGTGGATGAGTGGTGAAGGCCCCCCTGTGACCCCTCTCTGTATTCTCACGCACATAGGAAACAGCAGTGCCACGGATCGGTGCGCCCTCCACCCCACCCCACCCCAGCCGAAGTACAGGGAGCCAGGTCTGCCGGGGGAAGACTGGAACTCAAACTCCAACTCGACTTTGACATTTGAAGTTAAAGGCAAATCATTGATTTTATAGATTGTAGTTACCTGAACGCCCCCCCCGAAAACCGATTCCGCTGTTGCGTTCCCATGAATTGCCTCATATATACAATGACATGGCCATATTCCAAATATATGCTTCTTTTTTTATTAGCAACTTTTCAAAACAGATCATCCACAAACCTCCTTTAATTAGATCCCGTTAAAGTTGGTTGGACGCAATTATTTTCTCTAATCCAGTATTGTTGGTTATTTATTGATCACTGTCACGGGGGAACGAGAGTTGTGCCAGGACAAGGCCCGTCAGCCTCCGCAGGTTAATTGGAACAATTAAGCAAGGGGCTCTGACAGAGCTGCTTGTCACACCCACACACACACACACACACCACATTTGGCTGCTTTATAAACACTGTGCATATAAAGAGATCCACACACAAGGTCCTTAAAGGTTTAATCGTACTGCCTTCATCGGTGTTACTCTGTTTGGCAACCTTTGTTCACCTAACTCTAAAACATCATTAATTAGAGTTAACAGGTGTTAAGTTTATTAGAGAGTGCTTGCCAATCAGTGTCTCTATTTTCAGCAAGGGTATTATGATTAGCTACTGGCATAGCTCAGAGTGGACATGTTTGGTATCCCTCATACAGCTACGGCTGCGGCTATTGGCTAGTTAGCTTGTGCTGGTTCATTAAAATGCCATTGATAAAGCAGCCCATTGTGTTGTTAGCCAACTAGGTCCTTAGCCATATCAATCTGTATATAAAGTTTGCTACCCATCAAAGGACAATTTGGATGTTAGCTGGATGTAAGTGGTGGCTAGCAAACTAACATAGTTATGTCTGGCTTGCTTGCTACTGCTAGCTAGCTGGAATATGTGTGCTAATTTTTGAGATATCTCACTACTGTTATGAACTCAATTAAGTACTGTAAAAATTAAAACCAGCACCTGACCTTTTGAATACATGGTTGCATACATCTGTACCTTTAATGTCTTGTCCAAAGCAATTTACAAGGCCATTATTAGAAACCACACAAAGCACTAAACCACAGAACGACAAGAACTACAAGTGCCAGCACAGAGAAGAAAGTAAGATCATAAACATTTAGTTTAAAGCTGCCAAGACTCAGCCACTACACAGGTGAATTAGGAGGCATATGAATTCTGAATATGTAAGCATTAACAACTATACATAAAAATAATTAAATACTATTTTAAAGTAATTGTAAATATTTGAATACTGATCTTAAAAATTCATTCATTTTATTTTGGTGGTTCTGTGTGGCTCAACTATTTTAATGGGGCCATAATTATATTCAAACATTTAAATATTTATTATTATTATTATTTTCAACTATTTTAATGATAATTATACAAACATTGAAATATTTATGAAGTAATTGTAATATACAGTGAGTATTATAAGTATTCACCTCCTTTGGCATTTTTCACATTTTATTTTCTTACTTCATGGAATCAAAATTGATTTAATTGATCAAAACAAAAGGCTCTATAGCATCAACTACAAAAACAACTCTAAAGTTTTTCTTAATTAATTACAAATAAAAAACATATAATAATTGATTACATAAGTATTCACCCCCTTGACTTTATAGAAGCACCTTTAGTTGCAATTACAGGTGTGAGTCTATTTGAATAAGTTTCTACCAGCTTTGCACATCTTGACATTGCAATTTTCACCCATTCTTCTTAACAAAATTGCTCGAGCTCCATCAGGTTGGATGGGGATCATGGATGAACGGCAATTTTTAAATCTTTCCACAGATTCTCACTGGAATTGGGGTTTGTGCTTTTCAATCCCAAGCATGCTTTAGAGTTATTTTTTATTTGATATTATACTACAGGAGAACCAATGATTATTTCAAATCGTACAGTCCACACACAGTACTACAGGAGAGCCAGTGAATAGTTAACACCTTACAGGCCACATGCAGTACTACAGGAGAGCCAGTGACTATTTTACACCCTACATGCCACACACAGTGCTACAGGACAATCAGTGACTATTTCAAACCCTACAAGCCACACATAGTACTACAGGAGAATCAGCAACTATTTCACACCATACAGTCTACAAACAGCACTACAGGAGAGAGCCTGTGACTGTTTTACACCCTACAGGCCACATGCAGTCCTACAGAAGAGTCAGTGACTATTTTACACCCTACCACACATCAGAGGAGAGCAATCGGAGGCAAGGTACATCTCCCACTGACAGCCACTGTCAACCTGTTGAGTAGCTTGGAGGCGCTAACCCAGCAGTGACCCCAGGCACCATGGCCCACTTTAGCCCACCCAACCCCTGCCGGGCTGAAGCCATTAGTGTCCCACCAGTGCAGACTCTCAGTCACAACCAGCTAATGACGCAGCTCAAAAATGAAATATATTACAGTAGAACCTCAGAGCTATGAACCTCAGAGCTGCAGACTGACCAGACAACCAAATAGGCATGAACCCGGAAGAACCATACACAATTCCACTTTACCAATATCAAGCTGTTTATTATCACTGATGCAAAAATACAAGCATTAAAACAACATTTTCCATTCATAAAAAAATGTAAACACTATCAGTATAGTGTGTAGTATCACTATCAGTAACACCATTCACTAAACAGAGGCAAAGATTAAAAGGAAATGAGTCAGAATCCAAAAAGTATTTTCAATCTAAATTGCTGCTGGTTTGAGCATTTTTCATTTAAGAGGGCTTATAGCTACAAAATGAGAGTAACCTATTTAGCCTCAAACAAGGCTACAGTAATGTAAAGTAACAACTCCAATCAATAAAGGATTCAAATTCTTAATGTTGCTGTGTTTTGACATCACTTTCAAAGATATGAAAATTACAGCAGAATTTCTGCAATATGGACGCATTAAGAATGTTCCAAACGGCCTCCATTCCCGATGCGTCCGTATCGCATACATTCTACTGTATTAAACACTCCAGCACAGAGCTGTATATTAAACCTATTGACGAGAGTAATGGCCAGCTCCCTATTGTTTGCTTGATTTCCAGAGGTTTAAGTGCTTAGAAGTTGCCTAATCTACATGTGTATTTTTTCTATACTATATAAGCAGTGTCCTAATCCTGGTTAAATTGATATGTGGTGCATTTGAAAGATAAATCTCACAATAGCGTCACCTAATAATGTACAACAAAGAGAACCATGTGGAGTTTGGAAAAAAAAAAGTCTGCAGTACTGACACACATCAGAAAATTGGAAGGTCGTCTTCCTTTATTGACTGTATAAAAAGTGACTTGGAAAAATAAAGGATAAAGGAAAAAAAAGGAAAGCATGTAAAAAAAGAAGAGAAATTCTGAAAAGAGGGGGAAGAAAAGAAAAAAAGATTGCTCACATTTAAGGTTAATTGGAGCCAGAAATGTCATATCAATCTTAGCAGTTTACCAGAGGAAATTGGCCTGGTCCTTTTGTTGAGAAACGGCTGGGATCACCACATGGGGCTTCACACAGATAGCGGGTTGTTTAATTTGTAGCCAGCCCGCTGTGTGTGGTGACCCTCCGGGGGCTGACGAATAACCCAGCCGCGGTTCTGGCAAAGGCCCCTGATTCCCAGCAGATAGACTAATATTCCTGGCTTCCTGGGGAGACGCTACCCACGCTTCTGTAAGAGACGGCATGCACCTCAACCTTACGCTCCGGACCTTTCTAAACACACGGAGGAGTTTTGACATCAACAGCAGGATGCTTCGCCCGTTCGTCAAAGACCACTCTGCCCCTTATTGCCATTTGAAGACCCAATTCAATTCCAGGCCAAAAGCTGCGCACAAAATGGCTTGGGTTTTTTTCTACAAGTGAGCAAGAGCAAAGAGGATTTATTAAGCTATGAGCATCTATCAAACCATCGGCGATTCTTCAATATTGGCCTGTGTTTTGTCCCTTTTGATTGAGCCCTCTTGTTTGTGAAGCGTTCCCTCGGTCTGGAACAGGCAGTTCATTTTAAAGTGGACAGACACTCCCAACATGACGGGTCTCAGGTCTCCACTGTCTCTCCAGAATGAAACAGTTTTCACCACCCAGATTCAGAGACTCCGTGGTAATAATAAAGTATTACCCCGCTGTTCTAAGGGCCACGATCCTGTTGGGTCGGGTCTAATTGGTGCATCCCTTTCCAAAGTTGATCAAATCCTAGGGCATGCAGTCGGTGACCTGGTCAATTAATCTTTTCTCTCTTAATGAGGCAGGGGACTTCCTGTGGCTGAGGCTCGCCACAAAGACGGATCAAGTGCCCAGCGGATGTGGGGGCTCAGACCCCCCCCCCCAATTAAAAACACACACCCACTTCCCCTCGCTCCAGGTGGCAAATTAGTCTGACCCTGCAACTGAAAGGAGAGGACTTAACCGTGACTTCAAATCTACTTTATTGCAAAACATGATGAAATCTAAGGGGGTTGAGGGTGAAGGACTTCCCGTGAAATTGGATCACTTTTGTCGGACTTCAGTTTTGTGGCTTTTTAATTTTTTCTTTTTTTTTGCAATCGTAAATGAAAGGAAACTTGGTGAATGCTCCATGGTTGGTGAAATAGGATTTATCCCCGGAGAGGAAACGAGTGGCTCATCCTCTGTACTGTGGGCTTAAGGGAAGAAGCTCAGGCCACTGTGACAATGCGACAATGTGACACATGTGGCTGAACCCGCGGGCCTTAAGGAAAATCCCTGGCCAGCAAACGCTCAAACAGGAATGGGTCAGCTGAGATCAAAGGTCAGGCATGGAACCTGTCTGGAAGATCAGGCGCGGAACTCGACTTTCATGGCATAATTTAACTTTTCCCCAAATGTAAGGTTTTTAGAATACCCTAAGGGCCATGTTTACTAAGCCTTTACACCAGTGCGAAGTTTGCACCTGTCTTTTTAGTTTTTTTAAAGGAATACAAAACTAAAACTAAAGATAAAACTAATTCTACTTTATCTTTAATTCTATATTTTATTTATTTTCATCATTTTAAATTGAATGATTATTTAACATTTTAAGTTTTATTCATTTTGGGAAAAACTGTTGCAAACTTTGCACTGGTGTAAACGCTTAGTAAATCTGGCCCTAAGACTTTTAAATATATATTTAAAAAATATTTAAAAATGTTTGTTTGTTTAGGAAAATTTAGGTTACCACATAACTGCACCACTGATTCATCGGCTGTTGTTGTTGGCCAAATCGTAGAGGCCCAACATTGTTTCTGGACCATTTTTGGGGGCATTTTGTGTGTACAGTATGTGTGTGAATCTCAATCGCCACACCTCTGCTAATGTACCTGTGTCTTCTCCAGCCACATGACAGATTCACACCTGAGACTCAGCCTCATCTTCACACACTGCTAAGGGGAGCAGAATTCGAGCTGTGTTCCAGAGCACACGTCCTGCGGTGCCCACATTGGTGTCTGGGCACTGTGGTGCCAACACCTTCCAGGTTTTGATGATGAGGTGTGGCAAGCAGAGAGACACTCGCAGGGGGCATGTCACCTTCACTTACCTTCACCTTCACCCACCCCTTCTTCTGCTGGTTATGGATACACGGCATGGTAACATTTCATTTGTGATTCTGTTTAACCGAGGGCCTGGTTAATCCTCCTGGGCAAATTATTACAGTTGGTTGACGTGTTTTTATTTTGTAATATTTTTTACTGGCTCCAATTAACCTAAAATTTGACTCCCAGTATAATCTGTCGTTCTGTGTCACGTCACTGAAAGAAAACTGGGAGAGTGAGACGTTGTCATCGTTTGAGGCAGACGCTCCAATTTAGTTTCGTTTTTTTCTTTATTTTTAACCACCGTTCCCTCTTCCAATGGATATGGTGAGAAATAAAAGGAGGAAGTCCCAGGGTGCTCTGCGTTACATGCACTGCATCTCAGTGGCCTGGGGACATGTGTTGTATATTAATTTTGGCTGAGCAGGTTAACACATCATTGCAATCATATCTGGAATATGATTTCTTTCCTTTTTTCTGACTGGTTTTTCAAGGCTGAGATAGAATCGCTATGATTCCACAGTAAGCACTGTTCTGAATTCACCTTATATTATTAAAAAGTAAAACTCATTTGCATGTGTAAACATTTTTACGTATTGGCGGAGGAAAATGGGGTGGGTGGGGGAAATGCATTGTTCAGAGTGCACCCCACAAAATACATTGGATACATTGCGTGTTTTCACTACCACTTTTTAAACAAATATTTTAAATAAAAAAGCCATACAACTCAAGCTTTAATGTAATATTTGGCATCATTTGCATGTGAAATAGTCTTAGTATACAATGATCTTAATATATCTCATCAATGGTGGGATGAGATGTATTAAGTTTATTGTTTGGATTATTTTTTTTTGTCTTTTGTTTTTTAGCATTAAAATAATCTTAATATATCTCATTCCACCATTTGGCTTCTTACTTTTTTTAATCCGTTGACTCATATGAAGAAGAAAATAAAGTAATGTATTTTCCTGGATTACAGTGATTGCAATCATTTACTTTGTTACTGCCTTACTGAAGGGACAACTCCTCCCCCTCCCTCTCTCGCTCCTTCTTCGTGCAGTTCAGTGAAAGGGCATCCGCAGCAAGTGTCTTCATGCGGGAATTTTCCCTGTTTCAACCAGAGCCGACAGTCTCCGGCCCCCGGCACAGTCTGTTTATTTCAGTTTCCAGCACTGCGTGTATTTTGACCAGCTTTTAATCTTCTCCATGACAGAGGACAAAGGTGACGAAAAACCTTTACAAACAGTATCGTCATTTCGTTTTTTTAGGTTAAAAGGGGCAAGCAATGTAAAGTCCCAGCAATGTAATATTAAAGCGCTACATCAATGTGCTTTAAAAATTCAAAGGTTTTTTTTTTTTGGACAGAGTGGAAGGCGTGTTAGCGGCAGTACGAATTAGATGCAAGACTGCAGACGTGCAGAGAATATACCGCACGGACGATTCCACGGACGTGTAAAATATTTTGCCCCAAAAACGTCACAGAGATACCGTCGTTTTGTGACCGACCGTTGGTGGCGGAAATGTGTCAGGGTCAGGAACAGACACACCTGGGCAGAAAATCAAATGGAGTGGCATATACCTGCATGTCGACTGTTTCCAACTAAATGAAGACATTCATTTAACATTAACATTTACATTTACATGTGTGCATGCAATTTTTATTCTTTTGTGTCTCACTGAACTCTTATAATTAAGTTATAATTGAGACTTAAGCCTGACAAGGTCACCCAAGGGTCAGAGAAGCGAAAGGCAGAAAACCACGGTGTACGGCTGAACGAAAGAAAAAAAAAGACATCAAATATTAAATTCCCCAGGTCATGAGAGAACTCCCATCCCATCAGAACTAAGAGGCAGGCGGTGATGCCTCTGACTTTGGTATGAACTCTCGGTGAGGATACAAACCATTAGAGGATCTGTTCCACTGCTCCTCTTATTCGCACTATAGTCCCCATTACCATCGACCTGTAAGCTGCGAGGTGCGATTTCTCACAAATTAATGCATTCAAAAGGAAAGATGGAGGAAATCGCCATGCAAATCTGCTTGGTGTTTTCCTGGCTCATAACTCTAACCTACTTAAAACAGTGCAGTGTGAGTGGTGCTGTGGCCTTTGGAGACCAGTTTTCCTTATTCATGAATTTGCTAAACTTGAGATTCTCTCTTCTTCTTTGAAATGTGTTCCATGGTATTAAGCGAGAGTCATTGAGTTACTTTTACAATGAGGTCACTAACAGATATATGTAAATGTACTATATGTAAGTAAGTAGATGTATAGTATTGGGTAAATTACAACATACAGTATGACACTTGCTAAATACAATAATACTCTGCCCACCATAAATTCAATTAAGACTGCAATAAACACTACATAAATAGTCCCGGGAACTTTATTAACATGTGCAGGAGATCACAGGCACTTCTACATTTATTGATATTAATTCAAGAAATATTTTTTGGGGATTTTCAATGCAAAAACATTAGGTGCAAATCACAACTGCTTTTAGTCTGTTATCTCTATTAAGGGGCATTTGTTGATACTGATGCCACACACACAATCCACCATACCTGAATGCATTGATTATTCTACATCATCCTGCTGGGCCCTTCCAGTCTCAGGCCAGGTTCATACACGCACGAACAGGCACACACTCACACACACACACACACAGACACACACTAGCACACGCACACATACACAGACACAAACACACAGCATGAAAGTTGTGCAGTTTGCCTGGGTTGTATGAAGCAGCTGTCATACATTTGGGAGTTGACGTTGTGCCAGCGGTGGATCGCGTGCCCTTGGCGGGATTGGGGCGGGGTGGGCATTTCAGCTCTGGAACACAGCTATAGCTTTCAGCTATAGACACAGATAACTTACATGCATTATGTACTGTTGCATATAACCAGTGAACCTTACTGAGTTAATTTTAGCTATAAGGTTTTAACTAATACAAGCTGATTGAGCATACAGCTAGCTAGCAACATTGCTAATGCTTGCCAACTAGCAGTGGCTACATACCTTGGCATGATTTGAACTTAAATGTTAGCTAGTTAAATTTTGCTAGAAAAATGATAGCTACATGAGACAGCAGAAGAAGAGGTGCAAAACCACATCGACCCACCCCTAAATTAATGATAGAGACTAGATGCCCCTCTTCCAGAGGACGGTCATCTACATGCAAGATGTGATTGGCCTCTTGGTGTGTTTCGATTTTACAGTGCGCGTGACATGACTCTTCAGGGCCTTTCAGCTGTGTTTTCATGCAATGCTTCATCTGAAGCTTACTGCACCCTAACCCTAACCATAACCATAACCCTAACCATAACCCTAAGCCTAACCGTAACCCTAACCTAAAACACAGCTGAAAGGCCCTGAAGAGTCGCATCACGCCCACTGTAAAATCAAAACAAACCTACAGGCCAATCACATCTCACATCTCGATGCAAATGCAGATGACCATCCTCTGGAAGAGGGGCATCTAGCCTCTACCGTAAATTAATATCATTGGTTCAATGTTTGCTTACATGCATGTCCTGATCACATCCAGTATGGGCATACAAATGTGACAATCACAAGTTACCAGAGTTGTGACCAAGTCACTGTTATGCAAGTCTCAAGTAAAGTCCCAAGTCACCGTATTCAGGTCAAGTGAAGTCCCAAATTTAAGGTGTAAAGTCCTCAAGTCACATTCTAAACAAGTCTCTCGAGTCATCCAGCCAAGTCCAAGTCTAGTCCCAAGTCATAGACCAGCAAGTCTAAGTCAAGTCTCAAGTACTTTTATTTTTTGCAAGTCAAGTCTGAAGTCATCAAAATTGTGACTCGAGTCGCACACGAGTCCAAGTCATGTGACTGGAGTCCACAACTCTGCAAGTTACTATATTGTTTCTGTTCACTCACGTCCAGTCTGGGGAGCATGTTAAACAAAAACAATATAGCTAACTAGCAGACTTAAATGTGTCCGTTGCTAGCTAGCTAAAGTTGTATGCTGAGCCAACTAACCAGCCAGGTAGCTAATGTTAGCTATGTCCTCACTCGTAACAGGGAGAGAAACACATTAGCATTAGTTAATTTTAGTTACTGTGCAAAATCAGACCCATTTAACACAACACCAATCCATGTCCTACTAATAATAGAGCTAGCTACATCAAATTATATATGTAGGTAAGTAAGATCATTTACCACTAAGGATCCTTCTAAAAAGATACATGGCAGTATGGTAATGTTAACAGAGATGGAAATATTTGACTAATATTAGGTCTAATGTTACATAGTTATACACGTCTACTGTATGTAATTTCAAGCGGAGGCATCTTCTAATAGGTTTAATGCTGTTGCGCAGATAATATTTCATACGCACAGATCCACTGGGAGGCATGGTTTAATGGGAGGTATGTTCTGATGAAACACTGACTCTATCAGGGAACTCCATGGCCTTGTACAAAAGGCTGGTCATATTTTTTCTGCCGTTAATTATTGATAGTACTGTAATGGGTTTGCACGTGTAATATCTTACATTCCTTTTTAGGCTAAGCTTAATTCTCTGACATTCCAAAAAAATAAAAAGACATTATTACATTTTTTGTTGCATTATTGGTTGCAATTGGTTTGAGCGTGGAAAAACCATGAATGAAGTAGCAGCGGTAAAATATCACAAAGAAAGTGCATTCACGTTTCATGGCAGCCCATTCAAAATCAATTTAAGGTGCTTTTGGGAGATCTCATAGAAAAATACATAGACCCAGTCAAAGCAGTGTTAGGCGATTGTTTGAGAGTAAACAGTATCGGACGCACGCTGAACGGCAGGTCCGTAGATGCGCAGCGAGGCTGAGGATGAGGATGCTCAGGCCCTGCGGGGAGCCCTGGGGTGCGCCGCAGAAGATTAAAAGCGTGCTCTTCGGCCCGAGCAGCAGCCACAGTTGCGCAACATTAACTCGCGATCTTAATGTTCATGATATCATTTTTGTATGTTGTTCGGGTCATTGAATATTTCAATTGCAACTAGCCCCCATGCCATTTATATTTAATGCAAACTGCTCTGGGTTATTCAGATAAGGCAGTTATTTTATCTCTGGTGGGATTTTTGGAAAGATATCCTGAGTAGATTGGTGTTAGTTTGGCTTATTTCATGTTTTGGACTTTCACTTAATGTATTACACACCCAAGGTTTACAGCGCATGTCGTAATGGCGTTTCTGTACCGCTCCATCCAGCAGCTCGGTGATGGTCGGGTCCCAGGATCTGGGGCCACACCGAGAGTGGGGACTGGTATTGTTGTGGATGTGCTTTGATGAACGGGGCCGTGTTTGTTTCAGCAGCCAGTCTATGCATTTGAGTTTGGATGCGGTTCACAAAGCACTGATTCTATTTTCCTATTTTCTATCTTCCCAAACTGGTCTGGGAGGCACTGGCATCTCAAGATGAAGGACAATGTGCCACTCATGTCTCCTGAATTAGTTGGAAAAACAACAACAGGGTGAACACATAAACAAAAACACACACAACCATGTGCGCACAGGCACACACACATAAACATACCCAAGGCATGTACAAAACACACAAAGACACACAGACACACACACACACACATACACACACACAAACACACAAACAGACACACAGATGTACACACATACAAAACATGCACAGTCACGTGTGCACGCACAAACACACGGACCTGCATGTGAACAGTTACACGCACACACACTCACGCACACGCAGACAGAAACACACACTTGTGCACACACGCACACACAGCACGATAAGCTTGTGCAGTTAGCCCGAGTTGTATGAAGTGGCTCTCCTGCATTTGGGGTGATGGGGGGTGGGGGAGTCACCCCTGGTCAGCTTCCTTGCCACCCTATCCCACATGTATTCGGCCCCATCGATCTGTCAGCGCGAGGTTAAACAGGACTCTAAAACCTGCCGCTCGCTGAGGGGCTAGCTCCACATCAATCAAGAGTAAATCAGGGTAATACCAGCTGACACGCGGGCAGGGGCGGGGACAGGGCAAGGTTATGCGTCCCTGCTCGCCCACGGCCAGGATGGAGACCAGGCCGGCCAATCAGCTCGCTCGCCAGGGTTAGGGGTCTCCTCTCCCATTCTTAAGGAGCTGAAAGACCATAGTCAGAGATTGCCTCATTGTCCTTGCACTGGATTATGGCCCCCTAGAGGGGCACCCCCACAGTCAGCCCGGTGGGCGGAGCCACTTCCTATCCACAGCCACTTCCTGTTCAGGCTACCAGGGCATGCCTGGCTACGTAAACTGGCACTCAGATTATGACCTTCGACCCCTGCAGCGCTGATCTGTAGAACCTCAGACATTGGAGAACCACGGCTCACCCCCCTTGTGCTCTCAGGCTTGCTGGGGTATATCCTTGCCCCCGTGGAAGCCAGTTTTGGATTAAAAACGGAAATGTAACACGTATTACAGTGTCACTTACTCCTGCTTTTCCGCCTCGCTGACCCATGCCTGTTACATTATCTGGGATTCATTATTCATTCTGGATGCAGTGGTGACACGTTACATAGTGTGTCCCCTATAATTCACGCTTGACATTACACTAAACGGACGTCCCTTGTTTTAAGCCACCATGCTGTGCCTCATTTTGACAAAATCGGAATGTTCATAATGGCAACCAAATATTGGCACGTGAAAAACATGTACTATCCTTCTCAAAGACTTCCTCTGGTATTTAGTGGTTTTTACGTTTTCCAAAAAAACATTTTTTTCCCTCATTTGATAAATTATACTGTATATATTAACTGTGATATTCGTTAGGCTGTTTACACAATCACATGTATGGCACTATCTATTCTTATGGAACCCTAACTTAATTGGGGGAGAAGCGCATCTAAACGCATCTGGTGACCCTCCACCCAATGGGGGTGTTCCCGGTGGCTCTCTGATCTCTTGATGGTGGGGGGTCATAGTAGTGTGGTAGATGCCACCACCCCTTTGTTCATCCTCAGCAAGCTGGTAACCTTGGGCATGGGAAGAGAGGGATGGTGAAGTAGGAAGGGGGAAAGATTGGGGTGGGGGTGGTGGGGTCACATGCATTGACAATTCAACCAAATGTATTTTTTACATAGTGCTATTAACTAAAATTATTTTCACAGGGCATAGATCTCAAGTATTATAAACAATTCCCGTCCTTTACGAATATTGATATTATTATTGCTAACAAAATAAACTATTTGATCCTGAAGAGACAAAAAACAAACAAACAATAGCAAAAAATAAATAAATAATACATTTATTTCCCCTCGGAAATAAAGAACACGCCGCAAAACATTGTGGATTAATAACAGCTGATAAGAGTTTCGCTTTGGCCCAAATAAAATATTGTTCATCAAGTGTTATAACCCCCCCCATCTCCACAAAATGATGACAGCGACTCTGACTTCCACAGAATTTCCCAGAATGCACCACCAACTTACACCCCAACACGGCAGGGTTTTCCTTATCAAAAATGTAAGAGTTGTTTTAGAAGTATTTCTGCAGACAAGTGTTCCTCTGTGTCATCACTGCCCCTACAAAACAATATGAGTGCATTAAATGACCCAATCAAATGCTAATTCATGATAATATAGCTTGTAAATATTCTGATTCATTCTTTGAGCTGATTTTGTGTGCACGTTGTACTTGTGAAACTCTGCTGACTAACTGTGGAATGAGTGAGATAGTCAAACAGTTTTTTTTTGTTTTCTTTTTTGTTTTTTAAATAACTTAAAACCCAATTGTTTGATAGGAGCAGTGGTTTGCAAATAATCACTTTTCTTGAAAGGAAAATGCTGACATGTACAACCTGATTTTTATAAGGCAAAAAGCATTCTAAATACATTTTTTAGCAAGTCTTTTTTTCTTGTTGTGACAGAAACATTGTGCAAATTGTTGTATCTGTGTTCAGAAACTGGCTCTTAGGAGGGTTAATTCACACTTGTGTGTATGTGTGTGTGTGTGTGTGTGTGTGTGTGTGTCTGTGTGTGTGTGTGTGTCTGTGTGTGTGTGTGTGTGTGTGTGTGTGTGTGTGTGTGTGTGTGTGTGTGTGTGTGTGTGTGTGTGTGAGGGACTGCCCCTCATGCTGTGGCCCTTTTAATGTTACGCACCAGTGTTCTGTGATGAATCTGCACAGCGGGTCCCTTTGAGTTATGGATCAGAGTCACTTTGGGGAGCTGACGTTTAATCGATAAACTTTTGACCTGTTGCCACGATCCGGGAACATGAGGACCATGAGGATTCAATCAGTTTCCCCCCAGAACACCACTACTCGGCCTAGAGCAGACCTGGGTGTCTGGGAATCGCCTGCGGACCTCTTGTGTCTACAGACACCCCATCCTTGTTTCACACACACACACAGATCTACCACACTGTTTTTGCAGCGGGATTCTGGGTAACACAAGCAGACCCAAGACTATCACAGGTATCTATGAGCCTTTTTGGCATTTGTTAATATAATATATATATTAATATAATAATATTAAAATCTTGACAGATATGGCATTTTCCAAACTGTACATGAGCCATTGTTTTAGCCTAATTATAGTACACACATATGTATGTATATATATATATATATATATACACTCAGTGGCCACTTTATTAGGTACACCTTTCTATTACTGGGTAGGAGCCCCCTCTGCCCCCAGAACAGCCTGAATTCTTCGTGGCATGGATTCAACAAGGTGCTGGAAACATTCAATTTCAATTCAATTATGGAGCCCACTGTGCTCCTGGGGACTTTCAATACTTTAGTAATGTTTGTATACCCTTCCTCATATCTATGCCTCAACAGAATTCTATCTCGGAGGTCTATGGAGAGTTCCTAGGACTTCATGGCTTATATAGACAGGTGTGTGCCTTTCTAAAGCATGTACAATTAATTGAATTTACCACAGGTGGACTAAATCAAGTTCTAGAGACATCTCAAGGATGATCAAAGGGAACAGGATGCATCTGAGCTCAATTTCGAGTGCCATAGCAAAGGATCGGAATACTTATGTAAATGTGACATTTCAGTTTTTTATTTTTAATAACTTTGCAAAAAATTAAAAAAAACAGTTTTTTGCTTTGTCATTATGGGGTATTGTGTGTAGATTGATGAGGAAAATAATAATTTAATCAATTTTAGAATAAGGCTGTAACATAACAAAATGTGAAAAAGGTGAAGGGGCCTGAATACTTTTCAGATGCACTGTATAAAGTATAATATATACACTGTATATATATATACACTGTATATATATATATATATATATATATATATATATATACTATAAGTATGCGTGTATATACACCGATCAGCCACAACATTAAAACCACCTGCCTAGTATTGGGTAGGTCCCCCTCGTGCCACCAAAACAGCTCTGACCCGTCGAGGCATGGACTCGACAAGACCTCTGAAGGTGTCCTATGGTATCTGGCACCAAGACGTTAGCAGCAGATCCTTTAAGTCCTGTAAGTTGCGAGGTGATGCCTCCATGGATCGGACTTGTTGGTCCAGCACATCCCACAGATGCTCGATCGGATTGGGAATTTGGAGGCCAAGTCAACACCTTGAACTCTTTGTCATGTTCCTCAAACCATTCCTGAACAATTTTTGCAGTGTGGCAGGGCGCATTATCCTGCTGAAAGAGGCCACTGCCATCAGGGAATACCGTTGCCATGAAGGGGTGTACTTGGTCTGCAACAATGTTTAGGTAGGTGGTACATGTCAAAGTAACATCCACATGAATGCCAGGACCCATGGTTTCCCAGCAGAACATTGCCCAGAGCATCACACTGCCTCTGCCAGCTTGCTTTCTTCCCATAGTGCATCCTGGTGCCATCTCTTCCCCAGGTAAATGACGCACACGCACCTGGCCATCCACATGATGTAAAATAAAACGTGATTCATCAGACCATTGCTCCATGGTCCAGTTCTAATGCTCACGTGCCCATTGTAGGTGCTTTTGGCGGTGGACAGGGGTCAGCATGGGCACTCTCGGACCAGATGGGCTAGCCTTCGCTCCCCACGCGCATCAGTGAGCCTTGGGCGCCCATGACCCTGTCGCCGGTTCACCGGTTGTCCTTCCTTGGACCACTTTTGGTAGGTACTAACCACTAGATACAACACTCCACAAGACCTGCCGTTTTGGAGATGCTCTGACCCAGTCGTCTAGCCATCACAATTTGGCCCTTGTCAAAGTCGCTCAGATCCTTATGCTTGCCCATTTTTCCTGCTTCCAACACATCAACTTCAAGAACTGACTGTTCACTTGCTGCCTAATATATCCCAGGTGCCATCGTAACGAGATGATCAATCTTATTCACTTCATCTGTCAGTGGTTTTAATGTTGTGGCTGATCGGTGTATATACATATATATATACTATACACTATATATATTATATTTATATTTTTATACATATGCAGCTCTTGCTCTGCCAGTAAATGCAGATAAAACAGGAGTGAGAGATGTTGCCCAGGCCATGGGAGGAGAGAGGCTCATTTTAAGCCAAGCTCCACTAACAAGGCCCAACACTGCCATCTACAGGAACCTCTGGTCACTCCCAGAATAAAAATATATAAATATGAAATAGATCCTCTGGATATCTATACAGCCTTCTCACAAAATCAAATGCACCCCGAAGCTCTGCCATGCATTTCACTGTGCTTCTGTGTACAGTAACACCTCTTCACTGTAACACCTCTTCACTTTATACAGTAAAAACTCTTCACTGTAACACCTCTTCAATTTATATAGTAACACCTCTTCACTGTAACACCTCTTCACAGTGTACAGTAACACCTCTTCACTTTATATAGTAACACCTCTTCACTGTGTACAGTTATAGTGGAACATGTACAAACCAGGAGTAACTCATTTCATTCAGTGAAGTTGCTAATGACATTAAAGGCTAAATATTTGAAGAATCAGTGCATAGCTTGTTAGCCATTACAACACAAAACATACATATACAAATATGTAAACAGTTTTATAGCTGTGTGTACATATATCAAAAATCAGAATATACCAAAAATAAGGAATTATCATTTTATTTGCTGACCGTTTATAATGATAGGTGTGTCCTACACTAAGCTATTGTGTCCAGTAATTCATTCATAAACAATGTAATATATTTGTATTTGTATGTTTTTACATATGGATTCAAAACCAGTTAAAGGCAGGACTGTACTAGGGATTACTAATATGTGAATGATGTGTGTGTTGTACCCTATTTAAAATATTTTTTTCATTCTATCCTTATTTTGGTGCCTTATGTACACAGCTTCACTCAAATGTCACAACAAATTTACATTTGTGACAATGAAGTATATGTTTTTCTCAGTGATGTTGACTTACGTACTGTTTGTAAGATGTACTACTACTCACCCTTTTCTCTCCCTCTCTTCTCCTTTTCCCTGTCTCCCTCTCCCTCTCCCTCCCTCCCTCTCCCTCCCTCCCTCTCTCTCGCCCTCTCTCTCAGCTGTACAGGCAGCTCAGTGGTCCTGACAGGCCGTGTTATGCCGCTCTGCTGATAATCGCGCGGAGCCCCAAACGGGGGCGGGACATGATGCAGATGATATGATGTGTCCATAAAAGGTGACGTTCATCCCTCCCAGGCTCCTCGCAAGTGCAAATTGTATGACAGGGAGTCAGCAGAGAGCAAAGTTTATATCCCGCTAATTAGACGGCTCCCAGACACACATCAGACTTCTTTCCCTCCCTTAATAAAACGTGAGACTTGGGTGACTGAGTGCTCCCATCTTTGAACGTGTCAGAAATGCAAGGAGCTACAGAGGGGCTTCTGCAGGAAAGGGAGGGGAATTGGACTGATTGATAGCTAAAGACAAGGCCTCACCGACGGACTGTCAAACGTCAAATTGAACTGTCAACAGCAAAAGCTTTGGCAAGGTCCCCGGTATAAGATATAGGGACGGGGGAAAGCGACACTATGTGGGCAGCTGGTATGTGACAGAGGTCAGTGTAAGGTGAGGCGTGCTTGCTTCTAGTGTGGAGGAAGAGTTATGTATGCAAAAAGAACCACAGTAAAATATTTATGATATTAATTAGCTCGGCTTTCACTGAGATCAGCAGAGTAACCCACGTCTGTATAATGCATGACTCTTCAGGGTGAACCAAAGGCCACCTCCCCCAGCTACGAAGGAACGTGAAAACGTTAAAGGGGAAGGGGCCGCATGAAGTTTAAGGGCTGAGGTTGACAGCCTCTTGTCCAGTGAGGCCAATGCAGATGTGGCGAGGTCAGCAGCCTCCTGTCCAATCAGGACAATGCAGATGGGGCGAGGTCATCAGCCTCCTGTCCAATCAGGACAATGCAGATGGGCCGAGCCATTGGCGGCAGGAAATCTTAGTCTTGCAATGGCCCAGATGACAGCATGTTATGCTCATCAGATTGCACGGCAACATAATCTGCCCCCCACAGATGCATTTGTGCCAAATTCCTGGAAGGATTGTGTTCCAGAGATTAGTTCTGGAGGAGAAAGAAAAAAACAGAGCTCTACTCAAACTCTATTGAAAGCAGAGCTGTGTAATACATGAAAATATTTGAAAAATATCTCTTCATCTCTGGCAGAAACGCTGTCCCTTTGTTCACATTGGAATAAGTAAGCAAATACCAATTTTTGCACTCCCTCTGAACTTTCAATGCCTGCCTCTTTAGATGGCTTTATTACCTATACAATGCTCACTGGATGTTGCATATTAAATATGAGGCTTCACTGACACCTTTGTCATGCTTTGTCAAGTATGAGCTGGGTGTGGGTGAGCTCCAAAACTTGCTGCCATTTTCAGAAAATCCAGATTTGCTCATGCTGCTGGCAATCACACTTGCGCATGCACACACACACACACACACACACACACACACACACACACACACACACACATACACATGCACACATACACATGCACACATACACATGCACACACACGCACATGCAAACACACACATACACATATTACCAAAAATACATGTTTTATTAAAATTTAAAATGACACCCCTATCTGGAATGCCCACCTGTGTTTGTGTGTTCATGCTTACATTGCCCTGTGGGGCTGCCAGGATTCAATACCAAACTGTTGAGCCCCTACATACACATATACAGTCAACCCCAAAATTATTCACACCCTTGATAAAGATTAGCAAAAAGCTGTATAACTAAATGTTATATAATAGAATATATTGTATGCTCAACAAATGGGGAAATTATATTATTTTATACAAATACAGTACAATTGCTCAGAGAAAATATATTTTGTTCAATAAGTCATATTTTATTGCTCCCAAAAATATGTGTCACAATTATTCTCACCCCTAATAGTTATTAAAAATTAATCCAACAAAATAAATCTGCATTAGCATGTAATCTTCTATAGTGTGTTATGAGATTTGTGAACATATTGGGGGGATCTTTGACCATTCCTTTATATAGAATCTTTCAAGAACCTTCAGATACGTCAGTCTGCGCTTGTGGACTGGCCATTGCAAAACAGTAATTTTGTGGTCAGTTAACCATTTTTTGTTGATTATGAGGTATGCTTGGGATCATTGTCTTGCTGAAAGATTCATTTGCGGCATTGGATCTTTCAGCAAGACATTGGTCTTTGTTGGATCAAGTTAATCCATCAAAGAACAATGTAAGGGCTCCAATGAGCTACATATTACATATTTAGAAAACTGTAATGTAATAAATGTATATATATAAAGGTAACTCCCAAATTAAAGAAACACTTCAGTGAATGAGGGATACTGGCGGCTTTGTTATGGCATGGGGTGCATTTTCCTGGCATGGTTTAAATGCACTGAACTCCTTAGAGGCCAAGGTAAACTACTCCAATAAATACGAAGCCATTCTGAGTGATCACCTCAATCTTATGGTGAAGCATTTCTATCCTGATGGAAGTGGTCTTTTCCAGGATGACAATGCCCCTATTCGCAGGGCACAAGTGATCACTGAATGGTTTGATGAGCATTAAAATGATGTAAAACATATGCCACCACCATCAACAAAACACCAAATGATATTGAATTTCTCATGGAAATATTGTGTCGCATCCCTCCAATAGAGTTCCATGCACTTGTAGATTCTATGCCAAGGTGTATTTATTGAAGCTGTTCTGACAGCTCATGGTGGCCCAACACCTTATAAAGACATTTTATGTTGGTGTTTCCTTTATTTTGGCAGTTATCTGTATACCTCATAAATTACAACACAGAGCTCTGTTAATCCAGTCCCTCAGCTTTCCTGAACTTCATCTCTCCTCTCAGCAGCGGCTGGTTTATTCCACCTCGCTGCATCTCCACAAACAATCTTGGGGTGCTTGCAATGCTGATAAACTCTCGCTTGTTTTCTTCTTTTCATTTCGTTCTGCAAGCAATCCAATTCTGTTCTGGCTATTGAGCCGTTGGCTGGCCTTAGCTTTCCCCTCATTAGATCTATGCACTTAATCTGACTGCTCCCACCCCAGGCACTGGCTCTAGCCTGGATTAAATCTCCCATACATTAACAGTCAGGATGCAATTCTACACCGTGTCCTCTTAAAAAAACAATGATGCGCTCATCCGGTTTAGTGTGTCCAACTGGGAGGGCCATTGAAGACACACTGTTGGAACTTTAATGTAACGGAAAAAATCTCTTTATCATCATGGCGGGTTTACATACAACTCCTAGTGAATTACTAATGTAATCTTTAAAGAATTATTAACATACAAGACAGCAAATGCTATGTAATGACGTGTTTAAATTCATAATGAACTGAAGTTGATTGTTTTGTTTATAAGGAAACATTTCAACAACTGTTAGACAGGCCATTGAGCTACATTTTAATGCGAATTGTAAATTGAGAACACACTCAGAAAATAATTCTGTATTTTGTATTGTCCGATTTTGATTCAACTTTATACAGGTGTTCTATGACCATGGCTCAGTAGGGTAATTATACAGGACATTCATTGGTGTGTCTCTCTAGCGCCACATAGTGTTAATAGGAAGTGACCCATAACTTAAGAGCACATTGTCTGTTTTTGATCAAACTTCATACATGTGCTCACCATGGCTCTGAATGATAAGACATGAGGGGAATAGGAAATAAAATATGCCTCTTCACTGGGCGTACCAGTTTCGTTCACACCGCGCAAATCAGTTCAATTTGCGCCCGGCGAACGAGTCATCCCCTCACTAGGTTACTGAACCCTGTGGGGGCAGTTTCAACCTCTCTTCTGACCCATTTCTATTCCAGCCCTTTTTCCTGCATGGCGCCTCATATCCATTAGCGGGGGCGAAAGCTGTGTGCGCTCTGACACACAAGGCCACTGACGACGGTGGGAGGACAGGAAGTTGTCCCAGGGCGTCGCCCGTCAGTGCCGATCTCAGGAACGAGTTGAGGCAGGGGGTGCCCGTGCCCGTGTCTGCATCCGCCTGCTCTCCTGCGAGGGGACCGCTCTCTCACCTGTTATTACAGCCAGACTGACTCCCGGGCCTGGCCCCCTGTCCCCGACCACATGTTCAGTTCACCCAGCCTCCCAACCTCCCCGTGAACTCCTTCAGACATGAATAGATGGAGCAGGACGCAAGCGTGTGATTGGTCAGAAGACCGGATCAGCCTAGGAATGATGCGAGCTGGTTGCGGAGCGCTGTGGCAGGATATAGGCTCTAAGTATAACACCCTACGTGGAGTAAAGTGCAAGGATTCCACAGTTATATACCTAAAATCATTACTCCCATGTTAATAGTTTATGCAGAACATTCACACTTGGTTCATATTTGATGGGGAATGTACAGTATTAACAGGCTCAAGTTTTAGTCCCTTGCATAGATGTAGGGATGTAAATATTGGAGTATGATCATCACACACATCTTTAAACTCTCAAAATATTTTTTTTCTGTTTTAATAATGGCCAGTCTGTGTTTTTCAAATGCACTATTTGAACATCAAATATGAGTGCAATGTTGCTCTTATTTTCCTACTCCTGTCATTTATGGGAAGAATGAGTACACTTAGTACAAGGTTGCTTGTATGGATCACTGATCAGCACCACGTGAGCACTGTAATACAAGGCCATGTTCTATGACAATATATTTTGGCTGGTCCGATACGGTGTGCGCTGCCTGTCAGGGACGCGGTTCGAAACCCGCGTCTCTATCAGACCGGCCCTGGTCGTCAGCCCCAAAAACATTTGGCTGTCCACCCCAGGGGGAAGGGATGAGGGTGAAGCACGTAAAGGAGTGGGTCCAGAACGTGGGTGGGCGAATTCCATCTCGAAGGAAGCGGAGTTCGCTGCCCTCTGAGAATTAGCTTGCCTCGTAGAGACGAGCAGCAGACTCCTGAGGGGAGGGTAAATCTAAATAAATACAGGGTATAATTGCATTACATTTTACATTTTAAGCATTTAGCAGACGCTCTTATCCAGAGCGACTTACAAGATGTGCATTAATACAAGGTAAGAACAATCATAGTTAGCGCACAAGATCAGTGCAGTAAAACAGCAATAGACAACATTGCCGGCGTCTGCGTATCATACCTGTAACACTGGGAAATAAAAGGTTAGTGGGTTTTTTTTTTTTTTTTTTTTTTACAGTGTAGAACAAGTAAACAGTGGTGACGACAGATTGACTAGATGGACAGTGTTCAGTGGTAGTGGAGTCTGAAGAGGTGGGTTTTGAGTCTCTTGCGGAAGATTGGAAGTGATTCCGCAGTCCTGACCGATTGCGGGAGGTCGTTCCACCAGCGAGGGACCAGGACAGAGAAGAAGAAGACTGCGAGGAGCGGCTGCCAGGCGCCCGGAGGGTTGGGGCAGTCAGTCTGCCAGAGGAGGCAGAGCGGAGGGGTCTGGGCGGGGTGTAGGGAGTGATGAGTGACTAGAGGTATGGGGGAGCAGTACCTCTGGCCGCTTGAAATTGCCGCTTGCCGCATTGCCGCTTGAATTGGCTACCAAATTGGGAGAAAAACTGGAAAAAAAATCAGTAACAAATTGATACTTCTTTTTTTTTTATTGCTATATCTATATGTTCAAAATTATTCACATGTATAGATACAGTCTTTCAGACTTAGATATACTGCAGTCAAAATAACCATTGCAGGTACAGCAGCCTGAGAATCACTGTCATTAACCATGGTCATGCCCACAACTCCCCTGGGAGTAACTATCAAATGTCAGAATATAGTGTAAATTGATTTTTTTTTAATGTATCTTTATCATTTATTAGTAGTATGTTTACTAATTGTACTGTTGTTAAAACAGCGCAAGGTACAGTACAGTGGCTTACAGTGTGATTTCATACTCTCTAAACGCAACATTTGCCCCTTGCTTTAATAATTATCTTGTTTCCACTGCACTACCTTTGCTGCACCTCAGCTCCACCTGAGGTAACCTGGAGGTGTTTACATAGTAACCTGTGTATGTACACAGTAACCTAAGCTCAGTTTCACCCTGGGCCTAGGTGGGTCAAACACAAGTAGGCGGTAGGCTGTGTTTATCCTTTGCCGAAAGAAATACCATTCCCTTAGTCTGAGAGACACATTCATTTATTTATTTATATATTTGGTGCGTTGTGTCCTTATTTCCAGCAGACTGTATATTTTGATATGGATACATTACTGTTAATTTATTCCTAGCATGGAATAATATGATACAAAGCCGCACAAAACAGTATAACAAGCAAGAATAAAATAATCAAATATTGGACTCTCATATTTCTCTCTCACGCATAATTTTTTATTATTATTGCATGTCACTTTGCCATTTTATCTATTACTGTCATGCACTTATGCATTCCAAGCAGAGTACTAATTCAACAAATCTACATGATTCATTGGGATCATTCAACCGATTTATAAGATTCACAGGGATCTCAGTTCAAAAAGTTTAAAAGAGCTGTAAATCCAGCAAACCCTGATGTCCCAGACAGGTGACATCTCAAAGAAAAACTGACTGAGACATGGTGTCACAAAGAACCTGAACTACAGCCAATTAAAGAAATTATCACTGCTTTCTCAAAATATAACATGCCATGCCAATACCAAACTTTTCTAGATACAGTAAATTATTCAAGTAATCCATTTCTCCTGAATAGCAAACTGCTGCATTTTTACACCGAGTTGACTGACTATACATTCCGATGGATAATGGCTCCCTCTATAGGCCAATCTGTCCCAGATTTATTGGGACTATTACACGATATCAGTGTACAGGGTGCAAACTTTATGAACCCTGGACCCTCTTAATGAGCAAAGACATCTTCTGTGATCCAAATTTAACCTGAAATATGTATAAATACGGAATTAGCAACAAAACAACTGTGTGTACACTGTAATTAATGGCGTACATGTGAGAAGTGCAGTGTTTAATCAGACTAAATCTTGTGACCCACCGTAAACCCCTCCCACCATCCATCAGTTGGTCTCAACCCACAGTTTGGACCCCATTGTCACAGTACACAGATATCACACATGGCACTGCAATAGATGGTTTACATGAATTTATGTGCTTATTTTGTATTATTTAACCTTTATTTAACCAGAAAGTTGCATTAAGATGCAGGATATTTTACAAGGGAGACCTGGCCAAGACAACAGCAGCAATAAAACATACAGTATATCATACATAAAAACATAAAAACATGCATGATAATAAAGTGCTTTGATTGGAGGTAATGCAACATGGTATCCATGGGGGCCCAGTCTACATAAAACAATGACACTCTTCCTGCAAAGAGTTCTGTATCAGGGATTTAAATTCACTAAGTGAAATCAGGGTATCTAAATGGGTAAGCTCTTGTAACTCATTCCATGCTAGTGGTGCATAGTGAGAGAAGGCGGTCTTTCCTAGTTCAGTGAGTGCTCATGGTATTTTGTGGAGTAGCCACTTAGTGGACCTGGTTTGGTAGCTACTGGAGGCAAAGCAAAGTAGGGTACAGAGATAAAGGGGAGCTTCCCTAGGATGGCCTTGTACAGTATATAAAGACATACATGTGAAGCTTCCTATGTAAATACAGAGCAGTCCATCCTACCATTTGATACATCAAGCAGTGGTGAGTAAGCCACTTGGCATTAGTTATAAAGCGCAGAGACGCATGATAAACACAGTCTAGCTTCCTTAGCAGGGAGGAGGCTGCATTCATATACATTATATCACCATAGTCAATTACAGACAGGAATGTAGCTTAAAAGCCTAGCCTCAAAAGAAAACATTGCTTGTTGCAAGAGAAAAAATCTAGTTGCAGTTTAAGTTTCTTTACAAGATTGTCAATGTGCACCTCAAAAGAGAGCTTTTCATCCAACCACAATCGAAGATACTTGTAGGATGAAACCTTTTCTATGGCTGCCCGTTTTAAGGTAAAGATATTAACATAATCTGTTGGCTGCGAGTGAGCCCTTGAAAAGGTAATGTGTTTAGTTTTCTGTACATTCAGGACTAGTTTAAAACCAAAAACAGAGTTCTGAAGACATTGAAAGGCAGACTGAAGTTAGTTCTTCAATTGCCTGTGTAAGGGAAGGAGCACTTGAGTAAATAACTGTATTATCAGTGTAAAAATGCAGCTTGACAGGATGGATTCCTTTGCCCAGATCATTTATAAAAACAGAAAATAAAACCGGTGCTAGGACGGACCCTTGAGGAACACCTTTGTTCATTTCTAAAAAACTTGATTAATGGTTCTCTGCAAATACACATTGTGTTCTGTCTGTGAGGTAATTCCTGAACCAGCTTATCGCTCCCTGACTAAGACCAATATTGCTTAGTCTATACAGCAGTAACTCATGGTCCACAGAGTCTAATGCTTTTGACAAATCAACAAACAGTGCTGCACAGTGTTGTTTCTTGTCAAGTGAATTAATAATGTCAACAGGGTTCATCACCAAGCTTCCCACAGAAGTATAAGACCCAGCATTAGAGTGATCAAAAACAAAACCAGCAGAGATAAAATGCTTGTTAAAAATCCCTACAATATAATTTTTATCTTTGATTTCACTGCAGTCTATTTTAAGGTGGTCAGGAAGGCTAGCAGAAGCATTAGTACCAGACACAGATCCAAACTTTTGTGGGATTGTTCAAATTTTCAGTGACAGCTTTCAGATATAATTCTGATTTTTATATTCTAATCAACCGTGTGCACTTATTTCTGAGGGATCTAAAAGAGGTCCAATCCACAGGGGCATTTGATTTCCTAGCCTTTGCCCAAGCAGCATCTCTTTGCCTAAGTGAGGTTTATATGGCGTCTGAAAACTAGGGATTATCTCTTCCCCAGAACCTGTACTTTTTGACAGGGGCATGCTTGTCATACATAGACATACATATAATCTTAAAATAGTCCCAAGTAGCATCAACATCAGGTATGAAGAAAACTTTGTCAATGTCACTGTGATATAAATCACATAGGAAAGCTTGCTCATCAACATTCCTAAAATGTCTTTTAAATATAAATTGTGGTTTAACTTTGGGGGCATTTCTTATACATGCGATTGCACAGTGATCACTCACATTGTTGCAAAAAATCCCTGTGTTGTTGTATTTGTGTGGACAGTTTGTTAAAATCATATCCAATAATGTGGATTTTTGCGGCGCTCTGGGGTTGGGTCGAGTTGGGGAGGTGATCAGTTGTGTAAGATTCAAAGAATCACAAACATTCCTAAAAGAGTCCGAGGAAGACGACAGCCAGTCCCAATTTAAGTCCCCCAGAATAATACATTTGGAGCCGTTGTATTTGTGCAGAATATCGGAGAAAGAGGAAAGAGTGTCACTCGAAGCAGAGGGCAGTCTATAACATCCGACAATAGTGATGTCAGAGCCCTTGGATGTAATGCCCTTATTTATCTTAATAGGGTGTTGGGCCAAGACAAGCTGCCAGAACAGCTTCAATGCACCATGGGATATATTCTACAAGTGTCTGGAACACTATTGGAGGGATGTAACACCATTATGTAAGGAATAAACCACGATGGGCTGTCCCATTATTGGGAAATAATGTACGACAGGGGTTCGCCTCGGCCGCTTACCACCCCTGAAGTACATTATTCCCCACGGTTACCAACAATGATTATGTATTAGTTACTTTTATCTTCATTGGTTTTTATCGACTTAATCAGCTGAAATTAAAATATTCTTCCGCGGCTCTTTGAGGATATTGTTTTAGTGTCGTCAAGCAAATATCTGGTCGTTAGTTCTATTTGCACCGTTGTTATGCAAAATAGCTGGTCGTTAATTCTACGATTATACCATAACAAATGGTTCTATCAGGGGAAAAAGTAGTTCCTTCTCGCTTACTTTGCAATCATCCATTTATATCATGCTGCTAGCTAAAGCATGTCTTCTGTGCTCACTTAGAAAGTGTCTTGTAGTTCCTTTTCGTTTTCGTTACACAATGTAGCGAATGACACAAGATTACAATTTGTTGCTACCTTGTGTAATTTGCTACATTGTGTCATTCGCTATGCCTATACTGCGTGAAGTTGACCGGACCTTTAAAAAAATAAATATCACCAACACATCATGTTTCAGATAAAATCATTTAATTATTTATTGAACTATTTACACACAAACCACACCTTCTGTCAAATGTAGTTATACATTTATAAATGTATACAAATGTCATTTTTATCGAGCAATGTAGCCTAACGTTAATGTACAATGTTGCCGTTTAACTGCTTTAGAATGTTGGATCTTGTAGCGCATTGATTTTAGAGCTGTTAAACTTAAAGGGCCGAGGTGTCCTGTTATTGAAAATTAATGCACACCCTTGGAACGCGTATTGACCAATCAGAATCGAGTATTCCACAATGCCGTGGTATATCTTGTAAGTCGCTCTGGATAAGAGCGTCTGCTAAATGCTTAAAATGTAAAATGTAAATGTAAACCACGATGGGCTGTCCCGTTATTGGGAAATAATGTAAGAGGTAAGCGACCTCTGTGACAGATGGTCGTGGTTTATTCCTTACATAAATGCCATCATTTGGAGTTTAGTGGACCTAAACCATGCCAGGGAAATGCACCCCACACCAAAACAGGGCCACCAGAACCCTTAATTTACTCAAGTGTTTCCTTTATTTTATCTGTGCATGCCATGGGAAAGCATCGGTATTGAACATTATTCACTTCAACTTTCAAATCTTTACTGTGAATTTCACTACCATCTATAGGCTGCCACTCTTTACACAATAGCAGAAACACAGTGCACAGTGAGTGAGTGAGAGTGAGAGGTAGCGGATTGTTGTTTTGTGGATTGCTGTTCGGACTTGTCTTGTTTGAGAATCTGGCTTGGATTAACGAAATTGGATTATGGATAAAGACAATGAGAGAAGGATTATGGACTGTACGTGTTTTGAATTCCCCGAATAACCCCCACCCCTTTGTGTTTTTGTCAATAATCCGTTTAATAAAATGATTGTTTTGTTTTGAATACCGGCTCCTCAGGATTCTTCAATTGCCTACACCCTCTGAAAAGGTCCTACAGTATGTGGCACTACAATATGTTACAACTGAGTTGTGAGTGTTGAAGGTACAATAATACTAATTATATATATGCAAGTAACATTGACAAATAAATACAATTTGAGGTTTATCATAATTGTACACTATGGTGTTACTATGTAGGGAATAATACACATTTTCATTCTAAAAGCAATGTCAGTTATATTTCATGTTAATGAGTCTATAAATTGAAGAAGCAGCCATAGTCTGATGTGTACACATCAGCAGTAACTTTCCCAAGAAGGAACATGAGGTTGCTTTTATAAGCTCAACATCTCTATAATCTCAATGCTCTCTCCAGAAGACCCTGTCGATATACAACATATGGGGAATACCACAGAAATATAACCATGCTATACAAATACGCATTTGATATACCATAGAGAGAGAAATGTGAAATTTGATTGCAATGGATCAACTTATAAACAAGGAGCAGCACTACAAACTTTAATAAGCTGGACCATGGTCATAAATACTCAGAAAGAATAATCTAACATTTCCTGCTTCTTCATGTGGTGCTGAAATTAATGTGATTTTCTTTTCATGCAAAGGCAAACGCACCAGCCAAGTTTTACAAGTGGACACCATCTTGGCTTGCGATTCAACACAGAAGGTGTGAAGAGGATGCTAGCGCTAGCAAAGCTGTCACGTGCTTGTACTCAGATGAACTGTAAACAAAGTAAGAAAGATATTTATTTAGGCTAAATAAATAAATGTAATGTTGTGTGCAAGGGTCCACCCTCCAGGGATATAACAAAGAAATATATGAACTGCTAATATTAGCTACAAGGCACAGTGTCTGCTGTTAAAAGGTAATTTGTGGCTTACTCCTCATCTATGTACCTAATTGTATCACAGCCATTTCCCTTGAGTGGCTCACATTATCAGTATTAATAAATCTTACCCAGACATAGTGGCCTTATGGTCATTACAAGGGGAACATTAAAATAGATTTCTGATGACCTGAATGCAGTCCAGTTGGTGACAGCCCAATAAACATGACACATTTGACCTTGTGTTTTTCAGTGGGTAGACAGTGGGTTGTTGGGCCAACAAGAATTCCCCAACATTGGCCACCAGCACTGGTCCAACAAAAACCATCCAAGTTGGCCCTTAGTGTGGTTTGCTCTGTAGCAAACAACTTATGAGTAATTGCTGTGTCGTTGTGAGGAAGAAAATAGGCTGTTGTCCGATAGTTACATTCAGCAGTTCAGAGCTGCCGACCATGAGGGGTGACAAAGAGTGAGATTTGACTCAGAAGTGTGTTTTCCATGCAATACTTACATAACCTTGGACACATTCACAAAATCCTGGACATTTGGTAACGCTAAGCAAATGGAAATCCTGGGTTCAAATTGGTTGCTGATAAGGTTAAAACAAAAACCAGTATACCTGCGGCCCTCCAGGACAGTATTTCAGAAACACTGTAGCTTCTCACATTTGGTCAGGGGCGTCGTAGCGGGGAAAAAGGGGAACTGACTACCTAGGGCTCCAAGTGGGGGAGGGCCCTTGAAAATCGTTGTTTCGATTGAACTAGGGCTGTCAACGTTAACATGTTACCGCATGCGATTAATTTCAAATGGATAACGCGTTCATTTTTTTAAAATCGCGATTAATCTCATTTCAGTTTCACTCTCACTACTGGCTGAAAGCAATCGCAAATGCGGGCAAACATACTACTGGTGATGGTGAAATGCATTGAAACTTTGTTTTTGAAGACTCATTTGATCCAGTTCTATAACAAGACAAGCTAACGTAGCTAGCTACATTATGATAGTTAGCTAGCTAGCTGGTAAATTAAGCAGAATCTAGCCTGTAGCCTGTTTCATTGCATATTACAAGCAGGTTAAGAGGCTAATATCAATCCTGTATGCTTCATGCTTGTAGAGAGGCCTGTCCTTGTAGCAGAGAGTGAGCAAGGAGGGCTGAATTGTGAGATTTCAAAAAAGCACATATCACAGATTTTTTGTTGTTGTATTATTTGTTTAAATGTGGTATAAGCAGTTCATTAGCGATAACCCTAATAACCACTACAGATTCATGTGTATGATTCAATTCAATTAAATTATAAAGATGCGTGAGTCATGGATCAAGAGGGGGAGGGGGCCCACAAGACTGCATATGTATAGGGCCCAGAATTGTGTGCTACGCCCCTGCATTTGGTAACCACTCTATGCAAACAAACCGCATTTAGATTAAAATGTGTGAGAAGCTACAGGTGTGGCGTGAGAGTGTGTGAAATGCATAAATTGTGTGAGACTCAAGTGCAGTGTGTAAGAGTCAGTAGCCCTGCGGTAGGTATATTTAGCTGTGTGCTAATACTGGCAGTGGACACATTGCAGGGCAGTGTTCCTCAAATCCAGTCCTAGGGGGCCGCAGGGTGACTGTTTTTGTTTTAACCTCATGCTGATCAACCAATTTGAACCCATGAAGCCAGGTGAGGTGAATTCAACAGTGAAATCAACCACTTTTATTGAACAATTAAGTGCTGCGTAACAACGGAAACAAGCAGACCCTGCAGGACAGAATTTGGGGAGCGCTGCTGTAAGGCTAATTTGACCCTGGCTGCGTATGCAAAACCATCTGTAGAGGGAAACTGACTGTATAAATAACAGGAAGGGAAAATGGTGCCCATGTGATGTGAAAGCTAACGTTTGATTGCAAAGCATTCAAATATGAAAACAGAAAATGGAACAGAGACTTGCATGCAACACGTTTTGAATGCAGTCTTCCTCAGGCACCATTGAGGAATAAGAGTGCTGGTGAAATCAACAATACTGAGTGTTGTAAAACGTGTTGTAAAAAACTGACAAATATTTAGTATTGTTGCTTTTTTCTGAAACAGTATGTCCGCATGGATAGTTTGATATGACATGGAAACATAAATCTCAGTCCTTATGCCTTATGTATTTATATAGCCCATTTATTTATGTATGTAATGTACTTGTAATAATCTGTCTATAAATTGATATGTTCACAAAAAATGAAAATGAATGCTGGAATTATTATTTATTTTTCGTGAACAACTTGGACAGTTGTGTTTGTCGTTGTCACTGTGACAGTTAATTTGTCACTGTATTAATATAAAACGTGTTACTTGTTACCAAAATTATGAATAGAGTTAACTACTTTCAACTGTGACACGCCACAGCAGTCGGTCTCGTCTACCTACCTTGAAAGTGGGCACGGCTAATCGGCCACCGGCACAATTTCTCTTAGACATGATTGGTTAAAATTATTGTCAATCCAGTTAATTTCGGCTACCCGGCACGTACTATCAAGTTCATCTGCGGCGTTGCAAACTGTTGAACCGTAGGTGTTCTTGCAATTGCAAATATGTAACCAGCTAACGTCAGGCCACATGCCATTTATTGTATAGCTAGCTAAATCGGTGAGTAAAATGGTTCAATTGTATTATTTAGCTAGCTACTTATACACAGTTGCAGGCATCGAAGTTGTTTACGTAAATACGCACATTTGGTATGGAGCGTAACTATGTAACAGCTAAGACTAATGTACGTGTCAAAGATTCTTCGCTTGATACAGTAACTTAACGTTAAGTTAGTTAGTTGCCCAAACGGCAAGCTCTCAAACTAACATTGCTTTAGTGTTTCCTTTTCCGGACTTTTTAAACAACGTCTTCGTGCTCAAAGGAGATACTTTACCCGAGACTGGCCTTATAATGTTTCTAGTTCGCTAATTGGATAGTTATCAGAATCTGTGCATCAGTTATGATCTAATTCATATTACTTTATCTAATGTTAGTTAGAGTAGAGAAATCGTTCAAATGTATTTTACAGTTGAATGGTCATTATTACCTACACGTCTGTAGAGCTGCAAAATCGACTAACGTTAACGTTGCCTATTGTTGATTCCAACTTTAACGAAGACCGGTACAGCTGCTGTGTTAGCTAAATAGTAGTATAATCTACTGTATGTTATATTTGTAACGTTAGCGTCGAACGTTGTTTTCGATGCCATGTTGTCATGGCAGTGAGAAGATACAATAAATAAAAAAACACAATGTAATGTGTATGTTTTATACAATCACATAGCTAGCTCGTCGATTTATACGCTAATGATTACGAGCTAGCAGAGTTAATTCCGGTGTAGGCTACACATTCACAGTTAGTTAAATATTCCCTAGCATTTTTTTAAAATGTATCCTTTATTTAACCAGGGTAGTCACGTTGAGATTGCCATATCTTTGTCAAGTGAGCCCTGTCCAAGAAGGCAGCATAACCACATTACATAGGAAGTCATAAATCAAAGCAAGATTGTAAAAACACAAAAATAGTTTGTCTGCATGTTGTGTGCCAGGGTAAAGCACACAGCCTGTATCAGTTAGATACAGTATTAAATAAACATTCACCTTGTGTGGTAGACATGTCTCTGGCCGTTCTGTTATTGGGCAGAAGGACCAGACAAAGGTCACTGCAAAGTCCCCCTGATTTTAAGATTAATTGAGCTGATTTAATACACTATTTGATTGACAGAATTCTTAATGAAATGTGACGACTGTAGATAACACTCATAGTATCTTGATCAGTTTGTGTGAAAAAAAAAAAAAAAAAAAAAAGCCTGTGCCTGTTACACTAATGTGCTAACGTAAACTGAGTTGATATATATATATATATATATATATATATATATATATATATATATATATATAATATACAGTATATATAGACATATATATATATATTTTTTAGATAACATTGTCCCAAGACTCAGCAGTCACAGACTATACTGAGAAATAGAATTGCGCACAAACTTTTTTTTGGAATGCTTGCTTACTTTTGTTGCTCAGGCAAAGGGCATTGTGGGTAGTGATGGGAGAGTGGGATTTCATGAACCCCCATAATGGATGGAACATTTGAACCACTCAAAATATTTTGCTCTCCACAGCAAAACTGAACGATTGGTTCAAATCAGTGAGATGTTGATAGAATAGAAAAGCTCCACTCATTTTTGCTTTGATGAAACCTCATGTGTCCAGGCACTAATTGTGGTTGGTTAGAATGGTCCTAGTTGGGCTGGTTTACTCCAGAAGCCCAGAGCTGATGGGATTATGGGATGTTTTACAGCCATCTGTCTTGCAGTGAGCGCGATGTGGCGCACGCAGCCCGCCACCCATGTCTTCCAGGCCCCGGTGAACGTGCGCGCAAATGCAGACGGCCAGGTGTACATGTTCCGGGGTGGGCCCGGTGATTTAGCTGGGTCTTCGTCATCATCAGAGGAGGAGGAGGAGCTTGTTGTGATGGAGCTGCGGTCACGGACGCGGGAGTGTGCGGGGCCGGAGCGGGAGAAAGTTGGGGACGTCCTACTGCTGGAACGCCCCATTGCCCACGGCGACAACCTCAACAAGCTGGCCCTACAGTACGGCTGCAAGGTGACTTGAGTGCACTCAATCTCTCTGGCTCCCATTCCTTCCCTCTGATTCCCACTCAATCCCTCTGACTCCCACGCCCATTGAATCTCTTCACTTCCTCCCAGTCTGTGACTCTGGAACTCCGACTGACTCTTTGATTACCACTGACTCTCACTAATGCCCCCTTGATTCCACGAAACTTTTATTTTTGTATTTACCAGTAGCGATTTGTTAGCTTGAAATAAAGGTGGCTGAAGGCCATACGTTTGAACCGATGACTCTCAAGCTGTTTCCATTTACGTTTCTTGATTATAAATGAAGCTATTCAGTAGCTGAGTAATTATCACCAGGTGTAGTTTTCCAATTTTATTCTTCGATAGAACTTAACCGGGCTGTTCAATGCTCATGAAAAAGCACAAAAGTTCTCACCTAACTGAAGGTTATTTGCTAGGCTTAATTGCACATTTCTCAAAGCTAGTGCGCTATACAGTTAACCAACATAATGAAGTTAAAAGTGTAGCCTATTATTTTAAATGATTGTTGATTTTTCCTCAGTTAAACCCCTTATTGTCATTTACATTCCTTGACGTGACCAGAAGAAAGAGAACACTACAACATGAGACACAATTAAGAGGAGGCTTTGTGATTACTCGACAACGGATTGTTCAGTTAATTTGCACGCTTGTTAATTAAGCAAAATAAATGAAAACCGGTTGAGACCAGTGGCCAGTTTAAAGATACGATTTTAGCCTCCTCTATTCCCAGCTCACCAGCCGCCACTGGTTTGTACATGATCAATGCAAAACCATTTATAGGCAAGACTGCACTAGTGATTGACTGCTGTGCATGTGTGATGTGTTTGTATTTAAAATTATTTTAAAACTCTATCCGTATTTTGGTGTGTTATGTACACAACTGCACTCAAATGGCCACAACAAATTGACATTTGGGGAAATCAATGTTTTTCTTTAGTACAATCCCTGTACCTCAGGGATACGAACCTCAAAATGATTGACTGACCAAATGTGGTATGAAACTGAGTAGCATATGCAATTATGCCTTATCAATATCAAGCTCTGATGCAAAATGACGAGCATTAAACCAAAATGAATGACTCCATTAATAAAAAAACCTAAATATTATCAAAATTAGACAAGCGGATACGTATTTTGCACTGTTGCTGAATAATACAATTTGGGAAAGTCAACAGTGTTTGAAATGAAGAAAGGCCAGAACAAAATAAGATAGTTAATGAAAGAAGCCAAAGATGGAGGGTCACTGAAAAGGAGATTTAATATTTGGAAAGTCGACTCAATTTTTTTATAAAAGGTTCTAATGATATCCTTATTACAGCAGGTCTGATTATTGGGTCATTTAAACAAAGTTGTATTTGTATTCTCTACTTTGCACTCCTCTCTGTGCTTTTTTCTTCTAATGCACTGAAAATTGGTCAGTATATTGACTTCTCTGGAGTAAGTGTGATCTTCATTTAATTAAAGAAAAATTTGTAATTTCTGTTGATAAACCACAAGTGTGCCCAGACACAGAAATAAAATGGATTCTCTTCCTCCATGCTAGGGATGCAGGGTATGATATTTTGACGGTATGTTAACTGTCCCAAAAAATATTCATGGTTTCACAGTATTATGAAAATATTATTTCATTTATTTTACAACAACCCTTTCAGGGGGAAAAAAAACGGGTGTTTTGCATTGAACAAAAGCTTCATTGAATTTCATGGTGCATTCTGTTCTGCAAAGGCATGTATTTAAAAAAACAAAACAAACAAACAAACAAAAAGATCATTATAATTATAATCCATGCCAAAAAGAACTTTGACATTGTGCATAACGAATATGAATGACTTCAAGGACTTGACTTTCTTAATGTAGCTTGTAAAAACTACTCAATAAAATACAACAACACCAGCAGTGATCACCAGCTACTTTCTAAATATAATGGATTTGAACATTTTAACTGAAGCTGAAGGCAGCTATCTAGATCATGTTTCAATTACTGCTCGCAAATTATTTGTTGCTAAAAATAGCACGGAATACCGTAGACACGGTGTTGAGGAAACTTTTTACAGCTTAATAACCATTGGTCTTTATACCACGGTATATTGTGAAACTGGTACCCTGTTGTGTCCCAACTCCACATACAGGTGGCGGATCTAAAGCGAGTCAACAACCTGATGCAAGAGCAGGACTTGTACGCGCTGAAGTCCGTCAAAATTCCCATCAAGAGGCATGGCCTGCTGACCGAGGCCCAGCTGTCGCCTTCGGCCATGCCCCCGCCCTCAAGCGTCGTGCCACGCTCGGAGGGCTACGCCGATTTTCTGGAAGAGATCGACCGCGACATCGAGAGGCTGACCCAGAGCAGCGGAAGCGGCCAGCAGGGGGTGCTCTCTGGCGCCTCCAGAGGCGCACAACCGGTGGTGAATGGGCAGACTGGGGCAGACTGGGGCATCCAGTGGTGGAACGCTGTGGTGGTCATGCTCCTGGTTGGGGTTATCCTGCCCTTATTCTACGTCGTTTACTACAGAACACAAGATGGGGCTGGAGCCGGGACCTCTCTGGACACCGGCGCTGGGAACGTGTCTTTCTCTACCTCAAACGGCACGCTCACAAATGTCAGCGCGCCAGCATTTCCGAGGAAGAGCCTTTCTCATGTACTGGACAAACCACTTAGGTAGCCTCTGACCAAAAGAGCAGAGACATGTGGCTTTGGAAAGCTTATCTGTAGTGCCATCTTGTTCTGTGAGGTGGGCAACTGTGATGTCATCGCATGAGCAGAGGAAGTGGCAATGGCATCACAGTTGTGGTTTGGTTGTGAAGTTTCTGAATTTTTTTTCTGAACGTCTTTTTTTGTATGAACGTAGAAAGTCTTTCTGGTCACTCGCTTTCAGTGGTTATAGTGCTTTTGCAAATGCATATAGGGTAGCACTAATGTTTTTACATGATTTATCACGATTCTTTTAGTTATTGATAGAAAGCGTATGGATTAATGTGAGTCATCTCAGTGCCACGACAAGCTTCTCATATTGAACACATGCCATCTCAGGATCCTGTAACTCTTTTGAGACATTAGGGATGGCATAACCTTGTTGCCATGTTTAAAAGTTGTTTTAGCCAGAATGCAACACCAGCACTACCATTTTATGAAATATCATTAAACATTTTACACTACTTGTTTTTTCGGTACGATAAGCGTTCTGATGAGAAGTGAGAAGGATACTTAATTCAATACTTAACTGTTATTGTTTACATATCTCGAGACAGAACCATTTTTATATCTTAAAATTTTATTTATTTGATGAATCACTATCAGCTTTAAACAACATATGAAATTTCAGCTAACATTCTTAACAAAATTTCATAAAAGCAATGGTTTGTAACATTTAAGAAAGGGATTACAAGTTATACATTCCTAGAGAACAAAGTGTATGCATTCAGTTAATAATAATGCCATTGGGTGCAACAGGGTTAATTATTGTGGTTCTACAACCTAATATTCCTGAACGGGCTAGTCATGAGAAAATGAGAAATGGCCATCTGGAATAATATTTGATTATTATCATGCTTCTGGCAGCTTGCCAGCAAAACATTTCTGACTATATTTTCATATGTATTGTGTACTATGTTTATGTTAATCAAAACAGATGTTGGCTTTCAGGCAGAAAGATACTGTACCATGTCTGGGTTCCCATGGTCTGTCAGAATACTTTAGTCCTGGGAAGCTATGGGAAAGATACACAAAGCGTATTGTAATTCCACAGCAAAGCCAGCACCATGTCAATTTGCTGACACTGCTAACAGGCCAGGTCTGCTTGCTCACTTGCTTGGACATTAAGGCCAATACCAAAACGTACTGGTGTTTGACGGTCACTGCCAAAAGCATCTGCAAGTGTATCTGCAAAAGCGCACACATTTTTAAGATAATGTGTTTCAAGAAGTATATACTTTCAGTTACATCTTTAGAGTAGCCCAGTTTCACAAGATTATTGCCATATTGCAATTCAATATTATTCTGTAGGAACTCGTGACTAGGTATCTGGCCCAGGGTGAATATACTGTAGGTACCCTGTACATCTGATAAGTTTGTTAGTGCAGCTTAAAAAGTGCTATTATATTAATATTTTATTTCCATAATGTATTTAAGAGGATTGTTTTGTCCCAGTGGTGCTTTGAGTATTATGTTTTTCAGGAGTTTTTCGTTCATACTGTGTCAGTGGCCAGCAAACTTGTGATGTGCAAAAATCTCAAAGGTGTAACTCTTGCTTAAATTCTCATCACGGCATTAGGTACGAAGTGCCATATCTGTTACATCAGTGAGAGCCAGTGACTATTTAACACCCTACAGGCCACACAGTCCTACTGGAGAGGCACAGACTATTTAACACCCTACATGCAGTGTGGTATAATGGTTATGGAACTGGGCTTGTAACGTTAAGGTTGCAGGTTCAATCCCCAGGTGGGACACTGCCGTTGTACCCTTGAGCAAGGTACTTAACCTGAATTGCTTCAGTTAATATCCAGCTGTATAAATGGATTGTAAAGAAATGTAAACTGTGTAAGTCGCTCTGGATAAGCATCTGCTAAATGCCTGTAATGTAATGTAATGCCAGACAGTACTACAGGAGAGGCTGGGACTATTTTAGACCCTACTGGCCACATACAGTACTACAGGACATTCAGTGACTATTTTGCTTACTGGAATGCTTGCATAAACCACATTGATATTTAATTGTTAGCAAAAATGTTTTGTGTTTAGGGCAGGGTTGTAGGAGCAGGTCATGAAACTGGCTCAATAAAAGCATGGCACACTCACACTACCAGAGATGAACAATCATGAACAGGGCAGTAACTGCAGGTTCGAATCCCAGGTAGGGCACTGCTCTTGTGCCTTTTGGCCAGGTAATTGACCTGAAAATAGCTTCTGTATATATCCTGTAAGGATATATATATAGATATATATATATATAGAGAGAGAGAGAGAGATCGATGGCTAAAATGTTATATATCTGTTTGTGTGCAAGTTCTGTTAATTCACCTGGATGAAGGACTTGCTAAGCATAGGAATGTGTTAATGCCACAGAAATGGCTTTCAGACATTAAGAGGGTCATTGCAGACCAGTGTATGATGTGCAAATATACTACAGAGTATTATCACACAGTGTGAACTGCACACACCAGGTAGTCTCAGAATGGGGCTTTTATCTGGGGGGTTTTTCTTGTTTTTTTTTAAAGAATAAATTTGTAGATCAATAGATTTGTCATAAAAAAGGAAACCGAATCAACTTACAGCTCAAATATCAAAATGATTTATATTGGCCATGGTATTTGTAATGCACATTTTAATATGCTTTCATAAGCATTTCTCTAATACTGTTATCCAAACGATAAGATTATCTTAAAATGTATGCACTTTCACTTGTAATGCTGCAACCCTTGTTTAATATTGTATGTTTTGTATCTGCAATGAGGCCAAGCATAGCTTCCTAAAGTTTGGGAATAATTTTGCCATTTTAATGACAGATAATTAAGTGTTGGACTCTTTGTTAAAAAGTTGAATGAATAGGGAATTGTCAATATAGAGTTGTATTAAAATTTAGAGATCATTTTTGAAAGTGGCATGCACAGTTCTGTCAGTTGTAAAGACATTTCAGTACCAAAGAAATGCTCAGAATGACGATGCAAATGCTTTTAACTTTTTACATTTTCATGTTTTAGCTTTTTCTTTTATTTTTTGCAGTTCTTTGACAGTCCCAGGCTTGCATATAAACTCCAGTTGATCGTTGATCATTGGAATGTGTTACATTGTCAGTATGAAATACAAGAGGAATTTATAAAAAATCTAAAAGGCCCAGTCAGTTATTTCACCCATGTAATTTTATTGAATCATTAAATACAAAAATACCCAGGACTTACAATGACTGACATGATTGCATGGGTTTGTATACAATGTACTGTATATCTACCACCACACACACACACACACACACAATACAATTGTCATGACATCAGTTTCCTGCAGGCTGTCATTGAGGATGCTGGCCACCAGGGGGCAGTATTTGTTTAAATTTGTATTGCTGTGGAAGTCTTTTTTTTGTCATGTCCTCTGCATTGCCAGACAACCATTAATGACTGATCTGTGTAATTGTTCTCCAGTTTAATGTAATATATTCTAATGTTCTCATGTTTTATTTCAGCCCATCACAGATATTTGTTTCTCCAATATTCAGTATGAACAATAAAATAATACATTTGAAGGTATAACTCACACCTAACAGATGGTGACAGAATAGTGAATATGATAGTGATATGTTGGCCCTTTTTGACAGTCCACTCCGATGTATCATGGGTAATGAGTTTGTCTCATTTGTTGCTGTGTAGTGCAGTGTACAGAGTGCTGGGTTCTTTTAAGTTGGATGAGTGGTTGAGACAGTTGACCAGATTGAAAGCTACAATGCTGTACCATTTCCACTTTCTCCACTTAAATTGAGTGTTTTGTGCTATTCCCAAGTGCTTCAAGTGCTTCTTGGAATGCACTTATCTGGCAACTTTAATCCATGAATCTGCCACATTTATCATCTGAGTAAAAACCCTTCAAGTACACTGTTGCAATGTGCATATTCGCCACATCCTGTAGTGTAGTAGCTACCAACCATTGTAACATTGGTAGTGGTACTGTAAGTATGTGTAAAATGGCCAACAAATATAAGTTCCATTGAACTGCAGACTTTTGTGAAGCTGCCCCCGGTGAAGTCCTGGTTGCTGTAGTGCGGTCACTTAACCACATTAAATGCACAGTCCTTTTTCAGAAAATTCACAAGGGAAAATCTCTAGCTCTATATATATAACGAGAAGGTCGGCATTTGGGATGACAACAACGTCAACCAGCGCTGCGGGAGAAATCTCTCAGGAAAAACAAACCCTCCGCTGGCTTTTCTGTCCAGCTCCACTTGGGACAGGGGAAATGTCTGAACATCCTATGTCAATGAGAAGGCACTGGATTGAGGTCCTGCCGTAACTTCCTGTGTGCACACACACACACACACACACACACACCAGGTTTGGGTGTCCATGTTGCATTCCACTACAAGAGCAAACATGCACCCCGCCCTCTGTCTGCAGACCCATGGTCAGCTGGTACTTTTTTTTATGCCATCAGGCCATAACATTACCTGGCTTGTTATGAGCATCTGTGATTGCTAGCTAGCTGTCAGTCAGGGGTGTGCACCATTATATTTTGGGGTGAAGTGGGATTGGATTAATAACAAAACACAGTTTTTAGAAATTTAGTTTGTGTGTGTACGACTACTGGGCTGTCTGTATTTATTTTCGTTGTTGGTCTGAATGGATCATCCACACGTAATTGACAGGGGAGCGTTCAAGAACGTCATAGGCCTGGCAAAGTGGGCAGCAGGGCAGAATCATTTATCTCTACTCACTATGAGTCTGCGCTGCGCGCTCCTACCTTTTTCATGTTTGTATCGAAACAAGTTTGCTCCCAAAGCTTAACAAAAAAATCTTATGGAGGCATTAAGGCATTAGAGGGTCCTCTAGTTGCCACTGAGCCCTAGACGGCTGTGTAGTTCCCCTATGCCATTGGCCGGTTGTGCTCCAGACCACCCCCCATCCCCTCCCAAATAAAATGTAAGCCCCAAGTCCCAATCTGCCATTGCCAGACAAGCCTCTATGAGTCTATGAAGTGTCCACCCCCGTCTCTGGTATGGTACACAAACCCCCATCTCTATGACATATCACACAGATCCCTGTCTCTATGACATATTACACAAACTTATTCTGTGTGATTAAGCCCCTGTCTCTCTCGCCCGGCAGCGGAGGTCTTTATTTATTGTTCTGTGATTGGTAGAAATCAGGGGGATTGTATTTATAGCTGTTCAATAAAGTTTGTCATTGATTTCTGATCCCAGGGAAATTATCCCCCTCCCCCATTTCATTACCAGCCCACAGGGGCATCCTCTTAGGAGCTAAATCAAAATCAGAAAACCAATACGAGCCTGTCTGGCTTTTCCTTCAGGGCCCTTAGTCTATGGTAACAAATGGAAACCAGGGCCCTTAGTCTATGGTAACAAATGGAAATGGAGAATGATTTAAGGAGGTTTCCTGCTACATAGACAACCTATTTGTATGTAACTTAGAGGTGTTTTAGATGTGCGTGTTTCTAAAGTCGTGCTGCTTTTTATTTAGCAAATTTAGCAAGGGACTGTTTGGGTCGGGGGAAGTTGTGCCTGGACCAGCCTGTCATCGCAAGGCGTTGATACCGTTCCGCTCTGCCCTGTCACGTAGCCGGCTGCGATCGCGTATCCATCTGCTCACTGTCTAAAGCTGGCTCCTTTGTCCAAGAAGGTTTCACCACTCATCTCTCTGGCATGGCTACCTGTGATTCATCCCAGGGCCTGGCCCTGCCAATCCTGTGACATTACAGAGACTGGCCACTAGGGGGCAGGCTGGCTTCTAAGTGATACAAATTTACATGCGGTCCTGCAATATTCAGTTCAATGATAGGATTTTGTTGTTTTATTATTATTTTATTTTATTAACCAACCAAGAAGGAGAAGTTTCGAGATTTTTCTTTCACTCGGAAGTTGTAGGGTAAAATGTGTGAATAAAGGAGGGAAAAGTCTGATTTAATGTGTTTTCATTTTAGACTGTAAGGCAACAAAAGGTGACGTTTTTGAGAAGGGGTCTAGATTTTAAAGGGGCACTGTATGTATGAATGTATGTATGTATGTGTGTATATATATATACACCCACACACACATATACATTGTGTGTGTGCGTGTTATCTATTGCATTAAAAAGTAATAATGGGGGTAGCAGGAAAGTGGCTCAGTTCTCAAAGCTCTTTAGGGACTCTCGCAGACAGAGTAATTTGTAGTGAAATTTGTGCAGGTGGCTGAGACACAGGGTGGGGCAGGGAAGGAGAGAGCTGACTGGCCGTCTGTGAGCTGTGAATATGAGCATTGTTGGTCGGTGGGAGGGCAGTACACCAGACACTTTCTCCCAGCTGTGCTTGTTTGAGAGTTGTTATTTCTGAGAGAAAATAAGCCTTGGTTATAGTTTCATTCCAGTAATATTGAAGTGCTCTGTGACAATCTAGCTGTATTTATCACAGTGCCATGTATAATGCACCATTTGTTGGATTGATAATACAGAAAAGCATTCAATAAGAAAAATATATGTCCAGCTGCATTGTTTTTCTTCTCCTGTACATTTGGATTGGTAGAATTGAAAAGAGCATATGTATATATTGTCGTCGTCGATGTATGTATTACTACATTTAAAGTAATATAAAAAAATATTACTTGTTAAAAAAAACTTCTCTAAGTTATTGTATTAGTATGAAATCATTGTCCCATTTTTTTGAGCATACAGTATAGCTCATCTGTATTGTTTATTTTATACAGCCTTTTTTGCTCATCTTTATCAAGGGTGCAAATCATTTTGGAGTTTTAATTTTGGTATACAAAATAATGGAATCACCTAATGAAAAAAGGCTTGTGTTTTGAAGTAACTAACATGCAATTAAAAAGGAGTCAGCACATGTTTCATATTAATGTTAAAGCTAATCACCAATATATTTCTTCTATAAAATACATTTTAAAATGAACACTTTAATATGTCAGTTTCTAAAGCAACATCAGAGATCACGTAGTTGGTGCCCGAATTGCAGGAGCATCAGCCACAGAAACTGCAAAATTATTTATTGTGTCAAGGGGAACAGTGTCAAATCATGATGGCATACACAAAATAAGGAAACACTGCATCAGGAAAGAGGAACTGTCGTTGCAAGTCGAAGCTCACCAGCATGGACACTTAACAGGGTAGTTGCTAAAAACCACAAAAATGACCATAGAACTGAATCTACAACCCCGTGACCCAGTCTTAACAAAAAACTGTATGCCGTGAGCTTTACAAAGCTAGTATTTATGGTGGGGCTGTCATTCAGAAATCACTTGCAACCAAGTGCAATGTGCAACAACATATAACCTGGTGTAATGAGCATAAAACCTGGACTTCTGAGCAGTGGAAGAGAGTAATATGGTCTGATGAGTCGTCTTTTAAACTTTTTCCTACACCTAGATAGGTTTATGTTTGGAGAATGCCAAAGGAAGCCTTCAACCCACATTGCCTGTTCCCAACTGTTCCACATGGTGGTGGATTTGTTATGATATTGGCAGCCATCTTGTGGGAATCATTGGGTCCGATTATTACTCTGCATAGTAGAATTAAGACCAAGGAATATGAAGCCATTTTAAGCGCACAAACATTGTTTCCTCAAGATGTTCCCATATCCCAAGACAAAACACCCCCATACACACTGCTTCATTATTTTGTCTACCCCCTGTGTGTGTGTGTGTGTGTGTGTGTGTGTATATATATATATATATCTGTATGTATATATATATATATATAGAGAGAGAGAGAGAGAGAGAATCTTTATTTTAAGAGCAAAGAGTAGCTTTATGTAACTGCTTGGAAAATCCAGTTCAGTTCACATCTCTACATTTTACTGTATGTGTGCTCTTTATACTGTACAGGAGGCTATTCACTGAAGAAGTTTAGGATGAGCACATCTGCTGAAAGGCAGAGCAGCAGAGCCCTGGTTGTGCTTCAGATCCAGCTCTCTACCTGCTGTGCTACTCTGAGCGGTGGGGATGTTTCTGAGCACGTATTGTTCTGTATATGAGGTGGTTCTGTGTGGCTCAGTTGGTAGAGCATGGCGTTGGCAACGTTTAGGTTGTGGGTTCAATTCCCACTGGGACCACATATACTGAAAAATGTATGTATTCACTACTGTAAGTCCCTTTGGATAAATGCTAAATGGCATATATTATATATATTAGGTATACGCACTAATTAATAACTACCTTCCCACTAACCAAAGGTTTCAGATGTTTTTAGCCCTGCTGCTGTTAATGGTTTATTGCATTAGAACTCTGGGTTAATAAAAGGGTGTTAAGACGGACTGACGTGCCCATGCACTGGTGTCAGACCTGAAGTATACGTGCCAATCGAAGGTGCAGGTGCAGGTTTGGCAGCAATGTGTGCATACACCACAGTCTGTCCGAACCCTCTCTTATTAGATTAGAGCCGGGTTGGCACAGACGTGGAGCTCAGGTGGCTGGAATTGGGCCGAGCTTGTCCTAATCGAGCGCTAATAGCATTTGGAGGGGGGGGGGGACTAAATGTGAGAGAAGTCATCATTCAAAGGAATTCATTGCCATCTCGTAAAAAGCCAGCCATTAATTTACAGACGCTTATGCGGCGCCTTATCATATTATGTTGCTTTCATTCTCTGTTCAACAGCAACAGTCTCTGAATGTGAATTTATCTCCGAGCTCCTGACAGCATTTCAAAGCACCTGGGAAATTACTTACCAAGAGTTGGTGGTCGTGTCAAGTGGTTCTGCAAGACTTTAGCATCGAATTAGTGCTACTGAACAAAATGTGACACATTTGGGAACTCGTGATCTGTTGGCAAGTTGATATTGAATGTCTTTGAGGCAAGTTTATATCAGTTTCCTCTCTCACTGTTGGCACAGGTGTGGGAAGGGTACTGTAATTATCTCACTGTTAGCACAGGTAGGTGTGGGAAGGTAATTCTGGAGTGCATCTCTGATCAGGGGATCAATCTCAACACACACCCAAAGGGACATGGAGCTGCAGGGGGTTCCTGCAGGTGTGTGTTCTGTAGGTTACTAGCCTGTAACGCTGGACCTAACATGCAGAACATTTATGAGTGATTCAGCAGAATTTATGAGTGATTCAGCCGAATGGGACTCCATCTCTATTCTGTCCTGGTTGATGCATGGAGACCATTTATCCAAAACTGTTGAACAGAAAACGAACTTTGTAAATTAAAATGTGTATTTGTTGGGGTTTTTTGCCCTAAATATATATATTTTTATTTTATTGTAAATTTAAAAACCATCAGGAGATACTCACCCATGGAATAGCCCTGCAATATAACATAACATATATACTGTATATAACACAACAATATAACACAATAATATAATGAAGATGATCACATGCACGGAGCTGCTGACAGCCAGGCTGGATGGACATGGAAGTTGCCAGCCTATTGGCTGATGACCTAAAAACATCCTGTTTATTAATGTTGGGGATTCTCGCATAGTAACAGCAGTTGTTCTGAAAACATTAAACGGGTGGAGTGATAGATCTGTGTGACTCATTTCCGCCTCCTGTTGAGTGTGTGGGAGGCTGACGAAGATTAGCATGCAGGTCACGTGTCTTTTATCTGCTGATGCTAATTTCACAGGCTTTGTGATGAATTCAAAGCTCTCTGGGTGGGAGGTTTGAAACAATAGGGTCTGGTGCTCCCTTTCATATCAGCCAATAAATATGCGCCCACAATCGAGAGCTCGCCGAATGTGCCTTAGCCAATCATTCCCTCAAACATATGATATTCTTACCGCTTCTGCTGTCTGAATACCAATTGGGAGTCACACGCTGAGTGAACCTCCCTCTCTAAGCTGTCTTGAAACATTATTACTTTTTATTTACCTTTTTTAATGCTTTTCTCCCTTTTTCCCCCCATTTGGAATGCCCAATCGTATTCTAAGCTGCGCTTACAACCTTCCCTGTCAATTCAGGAGAGCGTAAACAAGCCCATGCTCTCCTCAGAAACACATGATGTCCGCCGCTGCTTCTTTTCACACCGGAGTCTACAAGTTAAGATTGCACAGACATGAAGGAAGTCAATGTGGGCACTCGATTTACTAGCAGGGGTCGCTGGTGTGCAACGAGACATGGGAAAACCAGCCGACTGAAACCCACCCTCCCTGCTATTTAACTACTGTTAGCCTTAACAGGACGCAGACCATGGGGCTCATCCACACACTAGAACAGTGCCGGACGCAGACCATGGGGCTCATCCACACACTAGAACAGTGCCTTAACAGGACGCAGACCATGGGGCTCATCCACACACTAGAACAGAGCCTTAACAGGATGCAGACCATGAGGCTCATCCACGCACTAGAACAGTGCCTTAACAGGATGCAGACCATGGGGCTCATCCACACACTAGAACAGTGCCTTAACAGAACGCAGACCATGGGGCTCATCCACACACTAGAACAGTGCCTTAACAGGATGCAGACCGTGGGGCTCATCCACGCACTAGAACAGTGCCTTAACAGGATGCAGACCATGGGGCTCATCCACACACTAGAACAGAGCCTTAACAGGACGCAGACCATGAGGCTCATCCACACACTAGAACAGTGCCTTAACAGAACGCAGACCATGGGGCTCATCCACACACTAGAACAGTGCCTTAACAGGATGCAGACCGTGGGGCTCATCCACGCACTAGAACAGAGCCTTAACAGGATGTAGACCATGGGGCTCATCCACACACTAGAACAGAGCCTTAACAGGACGCAGACCATGGGGCTCATCCACACACTAGAACAGTAGATGAGTCACCCAGCAGCCTTGAAACTTAGTTTTTAAGTAGACATAAATAAAGTGACATAAAAGCACAAAGGCTGAAATGATGAGGTCACCAACAGGTGCCTCACCTGCACCTGAGTTTTCAAAGAAACACTGATTGTGCTGAAATGAAGAGCGCCATAAGAGAGTAAGAAAAGAACACTTTGACTGCACTTTTGAATAAGTTGCAGAACGCAGGTGAGCCTGGGTCACAGTGACCGGAACAATGGCGACGTGTACATTTGGCAGGTTTGTGCCTTTGGCACGCTGCAAGGTGGATGGCGTGCCCTTTGTAGCCGCTGCCAGACTGGGATGTGTGTAATGTGGTGCCAGGAACGTGGCGGCCCACGGACTCCCTGTGCTGTAATAGTTTTCAGTCTGAAAACGGACGACCAGCAATCAGATATCTGTGCGATTACCGCCTCTGCCAGCGTGGACACGGGAGGAGGACTGGGCTGAAAATGACTTCGGAAGGTGTGAAAAGAGAGACCACAAACAGAGAAGGAATGTGTGCGTGTGCAGAGAGAGGGAGCGAGAGACAGAGAGAGGGAAAAAGACTGATTGATGGATAGGCTGCACAGCTGCCATTTGTTTGCACATTGGCAAACAAAGATCGCAACTTCAACATTTCTGGGCGAAGACGAGGGCGCAGCTGGGCCGGGGAGCGCAGCGGGCTGTCAGTCACGTGGGCGGCCATTTGGCCTCCTGCCGGTCTCCTGGGGGGCCAATGGGACACCACCTGTTTTGCTCCGCCTGAGTTGGGGGCGGGGTGAGCGCCACGGGATCGGGGAAGAGGGCCAGATACAAAACGGGATGATAACAAGATGGAATGTAATATTTATGACGGGATATTTCTGTCTGTCATGCTACACACAACGGCACATAAGCCACTATCTGCCAAATCAAGCAACCATTCAGCCTGGATCAAAATGATCCCACTGTGTCATTTTGGTTGTTTATGCAATTGTATTTCTCTTTTTTTAATCACTACCAACGCAATCTAAAACTCAGTTCTGCAGGATGGCTGCGCAGTATAATATGGCTTTCGCTGAAGCTTCTCTTGATTTATTAAATTAAATTACGCAGCTGGGTGCTTTCTTGATAAAATTATGTGCAGCAGCTGAAGACTGCTCATGTGTCCCATTCTAAATTTTTGCTGCAGTGTATTCTGGGAAATGTATCAGAGCGAATGTAGGCCTCCAATTAACTAATTGGACCAATTAAGCTGGAGTAATTGATTGGAACAGAAACCAGCTTACCAAGCAGCTCACCAGGAAAGTGACACCCTGATGTGGAATTATGCACGCTGAGGACCGCTGTAGCCCAAACACGGCGGTGTTTTACGGACAATAGTCTTGTCTTGGAAATAAAATGTGAAAAGACAAAGAATGTAACATTTTTCAGAAGTGGTAGCTTGTCTTTATTTTCCTAAATTGTATTTTCACTTCAGCACCCAAAGAGCATTTTAAAATTGGGCTTGAGTCAGTAGAGCATGGCAAATATATTTAAATGTGTACAATTATCCATGTTGCGATCATTTCAGCTGTATAAATATCTCTCCCCTTTCAGTCTTTGCTTGTTGGCTCTCCTGATTGCATCGGGAGATTTTCTGAGTGAGCAGTTGTGCCGGTAACAGGGTTCCTGCACTGCAGAGCCCAGACTGACTGTGGACTATTATGTAGCGACACTCACATCAAAGCCCCCCCACACACACACAGACACACAGTGGCACAGTGAAGATTCTCAGGGCTGTTTTTCAATTGTACTGGTATCTAAAGATTTAAGTATTTAAACCAGATCTGATAATGATAATAATAATAATAATAATAATAATGGCTTGCATTTATATAGGGACTTTCACCTCATGATTTCAAAGCAGTTTACGGTGAATGGAATTCATCTCAGCCACCACCAATGGACGGCACCCACACAGAGGTAGTCTGAAGCGGAAATGTATCGATCCATACCCCCTTCACCTTGTCCGAAAACCCAGTCGGCCCGCAGGTACGGTGTGCAGCATTCAAGTGGCAGAGAGAAGCTCGCTTAGATCCGGAGTGTAACGTCTGTGTCTGAGCTCTGACCCGGAGTCTGCAGGCTGCATTGTAAAGGCCCTCGTCTGTCTCATAAACCGTCACCACGGGCCGACACTGAGCTCGCTGGCAGAGTGAGCGCTATGAGTTTGTGCACATCCTGCCACTTTATTACATTAATAATGCTCCGGGGGACTTAGCGAGGAGCAGGGATTACAGCTCGACGTGACAGCAGGCCTGCTCGGCTACGATACGGCGCTAATTATGCACCGCCGGTTCCTGCGCTCAGGAGGTGGGATTCTCGGGGCCTGCACTTTCGCTTCATTTTGAGACCTCTTCTCTCCTCTCTAAGGATGGATGAGCCGGTGCACTGAGATCACTGAGTCTCCCCCGTTGGTCCATTCGGGCCTGGATGTTCCACTCCCGTCTCCTCAGACAGAGGGACGGGTCAGAGGTAACTGTTATTTCTGTCTTTTTTTTCTGTCCAGCTGCGTCCATCTCTCGGCCCTCAGGGTAAACATGGCTGAGACGGGCTGTTTTTATATACCTTTTATTCCCGAAAACTGAGCTGGCTCCTGCTGCCGTGGAAAACAGCCAGCTGTGAGAGCAGAGAAAACTGGCACTGGAAGCACAGCGGTGCTGGAAAGCTACGTGGCTAATGTGTGCGACAATCAACTCCCCAATTTCTCTCCTGAATTAATGTGTGCAGTCCTGCTTCACAGTTTGCCGCATGTTTTGGCTAGCCACTGGGAGAACTTGGAGCGGTTGTTTATTATATCGTGACAGGAAGTAGTGATTATACTGTGAACCTGTGTGCTTTTTTGTGCCTGGAAGACTTAACATGGCTCTGTGTTGCACTGGGAGAATTTGGAATATCATGGTGACGTCACCATTTTTGGGGGTAAAATTTGACCGAAAACACAAATATTCCACTTATTTTTTGTTGGCGACACCAGTCTTCCACGTTCTGTGGTTATGGAAGGGCTTGTGTTTTTTCCTCCCTCTCTCCCTCTCTCTCTCTCTCTCTCTCCCTGCTGTTGAACAATAGCAGCTTTATGGGTGTTTTCTGCAGCCGAAACAGCTGTGTCAGTCCAGGTGCAGTCTGAGAGGCAGTTTAAACCACAATTCCTGCTGGATAATTCCCGGCACCCCCGTGCCAACAAAAACCAGATGAAAGTCGTTAAATCTGAGTCGCCTTGGACGCTGGAACCCCTTTTCTCTGTAAAGGGGTGGGGGGGGTTTTTTTCCGTCATTTTCATTTCTGTACCCCGCATATCGGACCCCTGAGGTTTAAAGCAAGCTCATAACACCCAGGTGAAAGCTTAGCCTGGAACTTCAACTTCTCGCAACGGCATTTCAATCGCTCCTGATTAAGGTTAATTCTCTTTTTTTCTTCCAGTCGTAATCTTTGTTTTAAATTGTATTTTGATTTGACATCAGTGGGATGTCATTTTGAAATGACACTATTTTAATTGACAGACACAAATCAACCCCCCACTCGTTACCTGCCACCCAACACTATATTTTCTTGAATTGTTCTGCCTTTTTTTATTCAGTATTTATTCATGAAAAGAACAAAAAGGCAAGGGGAGCCTGCAGGCAACCTTAGAGGCTTCCATCCAACAATAACAGCTCCAAAAGCACAGGAGAAAGCACATCTGACTCGCCACTTCAAACAGATGTTGAATTTGAAGATGAAGTTTGAAGTTTGGGGTTAAATATGACCATTGGATCAGGAGATATGGCGTTAAACATTGAGCATATTCGCCATTCACAACATGGCCGCCAAGTCATGTGATCAGGCCAATTGTAAGACAATCACGGACTGAAGGCTATGACATAATCAGCTTGTATGCTAGTTTGAATTTTGAAGGCTCGGTTCAATGTGCAAAACCTCATATTCACCATACGCTATAACGATGGGGACGTGGTCCCACAGCCAAATTTCCATTCCAGTCTGGCGTAGTGGTGATGGGAAAAAGGGTGAAAAAATAAATACTGGCTAGAACAATAGGCTTCATATACTTTGGACTTGAAAGCATAATGACTGTAACTCACAACACACCCACTGTGACACGGGCGCAAGAGCTGGCCAAGTGAATATGAAGAATCATAAACCTCAGATTTACAGTGTTAGTGATTCCATGATGGAGTCTTGACATCTGGTAAAAATCTGTTCGATTTTTTTCTTAACGTAACAACTGTTGCAGCTAGATAACTATCCCCAGATCCCAGCTCGAGAGACATATGCATAGGATACCCATATACAGAGGCATACGATATTTTATTAGCTATGTTTTGGCACAGTCCAAGATGCCTGTTCTCCTTCTCGTGAGGACAGCCTCATTTTTCATCCCTTCATGATCATAAAATGAGGAATAACTCAAAACCTGTGCAGAGTAAACTGCCGAACAGCTGTGACCCACTGCATTTGAAGCAATATGCTGCGCTTCTCAACAAAAGTGCATTATTATCTGTCTCTTCTGTTGCAACTTAAACCTACACGGAAGAGAATTTGCATTTGTTTAGATAAGGAAAAGCTGAAATTTGGAATTTCAGTGTTTCTTCTGCCAAAAAAAATAAGGTACGATAAAATAAAGGCACAAGAGGAGCAGATGTTGGTGAAATTGGGGGGAAATAAAAAGGGGTCGAAAATGCATCCGTGCTGATCTCTTTCCTGTCAGAGCGGACGAAAATAGCATAATCGCCCCCCAGAACTACAGTCCCAGCTGTGAAACTGGCTCTGCAATTTGTTAGGAGGATGACATGGGTAATGAGAAACACTTGTTCCTGGACTCCTCAGATCCTGTCAGGGGGAAAGGGGGGAAGAAAGATGCTGCTCTGATCCTCTGAAGTGCTCGAAAAAAATATTTGTGGCACGTCATGCCGATAGATGCCAAATTTCCTGCAGGTCCAGATGTTGCCCAGTACACACACACACACACACACACACACACACACACACACAAGTGCACATGTGCACACACAAACACTAACAGACTGTGTATGTGTGCACGCGTGGGCGTGTGTGTGTGACTGCACATCAGGTCTGCAAAGGTGGTTTAGCAGTCACAGTGGAAAGTTGAAAACATGAGCTCACATGAGCTTTATGGTGTCTGGCTTCCACACTCTGGGTGGCTGCTATATTAATGTCGAAACAGTGTTAGCTGTTTATCTATTCCATTTTGTGGGGGGGGTTCACATCTGTTATTTGTAGACATCATTTCACCTCATGTGGCTATTTATGCCAATGTACATGGTTTTTTTCTTTATATTCTGAGCTAATTGTGCGATATTAGCTCAGATTGTGCAATATACACTCAGTGGCCACTGATCTCACATCTGGACTGCTGCAATTCCTTGCTGGCAGGCCTCCCAGCCTGTGCCATCAAGCCACTGCAACTAGTCCAGAATGCTGCCACACGTCTGGTGTTCAATCAACCTAAGTTAACCCATGTCACCCCTCTACTCTCCTCTCTGCACTGGCTCCCCATCGCAGCACGTATCAGATTAAAATCACTGGTGCTTGCTTTTCAAGCGGCTAGAGGAACTGCTCCACCACACTGGGTTCCATCCTGTCAGCTAAGAACAGGAAAGTGAAGCTACAGGGGGTGCAGGCTCACCAAAACTGGACAGTTGAAAATTGGAAAAACGTTGCCTGGTCTGACGAATCCCGATTTCTTCTGCGACATCCAGATGGTAGGGTCAGAATTTGGCCTAAACAACATGAATCCATGCATCCATTCTGCCTTGTGTCAATGGTTCAGGCTGGTGGTGGTGGTGTAATGGTGTGGGGAATGTTTTCTTGGCACACATTAGGCCCCTTAATACCAATCGAGCATTGTTTAAATGCCACAGCCAGCCTGAGTCTTGTTGCTGACCATGTGCATCCCTTTATAGTCACAGTCTACACATCTTCTAATGGCTACTTCCAGCAGGATAATGTGCCATGTCACAAAGCACACGTCATCTCAAACTGGTTCCACGAACATGACAATGAGTTCAGTGTACTCCAATCTCAGTCCAACAGAGCACCTTTGGGATATGGTGGAATGGGAGATTCACAACATGAATGTGCAGCCGACAAATCTGCAGCAACTGCGTGATGCTATCATGTCAACATGGACCAGAATCTCTGAGGAATGTTTCCAGCACCTTGTTGAATCCATGCCACAAAGAATTCAGACTGTTCTGGGGGCAAAGGGGGATCCTACCCAGCACTAGAAAGGTGTACCTAATAAAGTGCCCACTGAGTGTATATTCAACAGCAGAATGCATGTGTGCATTTGAGGCTTATTGTAGTGCACCTAAATATATAATAATCTAACATCTAGGCTTAGCTCCTGGTTGTATATGCAAAGTTTAAGTTTAAGTTTCAGTTGTGCACCTTTTTTTTATTCAGGTTATCTTCATTTCAGACCAAGAAGATTGCATCAAACCTGCAAATAATTTGCAGAACGGTGCATTAAAAAATGATAATTGTTTTTTGGTTTCACTTTTGCACTATTTAATGGACATTAGAAATAATGGAGGCGGTGTTTCGCATTCCAAGTCTTGGGTGCCCAACTCCTCAAGATCTACTGGGTGTGCAGACTTTTGTCCCAGCCCTTCACTAACACATTCGATTTCAACTGATCATCAGGACACTGAATATTTTAATCAGGTGTTTATTGTGGGCTGGAACAAAAGCCTGCACACCCAATAGATCTCAAGAACCAAACATGGACACCCCTGACCTAAGTGAACCATGTTCATGTTCAGTTTTCTTAACCATCAGCTTTACCGATTTGGGTCCAATGCATAACAACACTTAATGTATTCATTCAATTATTTTTCTTTTTGTCCATACTTTTCAGCCACATAGTTCAGTATGTAGACGTTGTTTCTCATGGCTTAAAACTGGAGGCCTTGATAAAAATCAATGACTTTGAAGCGTACCTAGATAAACAGTATGTGCTTTAGTGTGACTGGCTCTTACCCTCCAGGATAAGACAGTTCTACACATCTCAGTGACATGATGATAACGTTGTAAAGTCCAAACTCCTCTGGTTAAATAGCACCGCCCAGACCATTACAGACTTCAGCAACTGCATGGAGTTTGTAAACAACGCAGAGGTTATCTCTTGGACACTTGATAGATGGATTTGTCAATGCTTGAGAGCACTTGGAAGGGCTGTGTGTGTGCCTCTCACCACAATGACAATGTTCAGATGTGTTTGGAGGTCGGCTCCTCTCGTGTGGCTCCAGGGAGAGTGATGATGTGGAAGAGGCTAATTCAGACCTACAGCCTGGGGGCTAGCACTGGTCTGCATTCAATCAACATTTGTTCTTAACTTTGGCTCTCACTTAAATGCAAGTGTTATGTTTTTCAGTGCAAACACTTACAGACACGCACACACACATACACACACCAATGGTATTCATTTTGGTGATGCCAATCTGTGTTTGTGAAGAAGAAAAAAAACAATCCCTTGTGAATTTGTGTGTCCTTCCCTTGGCATGAAGGAATTTGTGGATTTTTGCTCCCACAATCCAAAGAGGTGATGTATTCCAATTGGGCACTGAAGGGGAGGCGGGGCCATCAGTGGGAATCCCTGCAGTATCCAATCGCTTTTCATTATTCAAGACCAGCTAATTTCACTTCCTAGACTGAAAATGTGAGGCTGTTGATAATTACAAAAGATACTGTATAAAACTAAGATGGTGGACTTTATATATTGCCCAGTGAATGTTATTTCACGGTGTAGTTTCCCATAACATGTTTTTTTAACCTTTATTTAACCTTGTTTAAGTTAAGCTAGGACACCTTTTACAATAACAAGCTGGATAATGGACTGAATGAGAAACAAGAGGCACTGCAAAGAAAGAAGAAAAACAATTAGTTTAAAAAAGTTTTTTCTTAAGAAAATAAAGTTTCAAAAGTTGACTAAAAACAAGAACAACAAGAAAAACAAATTAGGCAGGATAATGGTTCATTAACTGAAAGGAAGTCAAATCTATAGTTTCATCACTGGAACCCCTAATGTCCAATCATTTAAACCGTGACCAGTACGCCGTTACTCACCACACTTCATTGGCTCCCTATAGCAGCCCGAATACAATTCAAATCACTAGTGCTGGCATACCCCCTCCTACCTCCAGACACTGATCATACCATACACCCCAGCTAGACTTCTCCGCTCAGCTGTCCTCTGGCCAACTGGCTGTCCCGTCCCTTCGGGCACCCAGCAGCCCCTCCTCACGGTCTCCTCTCTTCTCTGCCCCCCCAGTGGTGAAATGACCTTCCACACTCGGTCAGGACTACAGAATTGCTGGCCATCATCTGCAAGAGACTGAAAACCCACCTCTTCAGACTCCACTACCACTGAATATATAAATTAAAAAAATTTAAAATCTGACTTTTCTCTCCCTATTTTATAGGTGTGGTGTGCATCTGTCTATGATGGCATCTGTTGTATTGTTGCTGTACTGATCTCTTGCTCTAGCTGTGATTATTCTTGCTATTTTAGATGCATTTATTGTAAGTGGCTCTGGATAAAAGTGTGTACCGCTGTGTAACAAACACATATACACACACATACGTAGAAAAACGTGTCTGTATATGCATGTGCATGTGCATGTGCATGTGGGCGTGCATATGTGTGCGCATGTGTGTGACATCAGGTCTGCAAAGGTGGTTTAGCAGTCACAATGGAAAATTGATTTATAATTCCACTGAGTTCACATGAGCTTGATGGTGTCTGGCTGCCACACTCTGGGTGGCCGCTTTATTAATATGGAAACAATGTTAGCTGTTTATCTATTCAGTTTTGCTTTTTTTTCACAGTACATCAAACTAAAAATTGTGGATTGAGTTTTATTTTTCACATCTGTTATTTGAAGACATGATTTCACCTCATGTGGCTATTTATGCCAATGGGGAGGTTTTTTCCATATATTCTGAGCTAATTGTGCAATATACAGTATATTCATCAGCCGAATGCATGTGCATTTGAGGTTTATTGGTTTATTCACATCTAGGCTTAGCCCCTAGTTGTGCCCTCAGTATATGAAAAGTTTAAGGGCAGTTTCAGTTGTGCACCTTTTTCTATTCAGGTTCTCTTCATTTCAGACCAGGAAGATTAGACATCAAACCTGCAAATAATTTGCAGAGTGTTGCATTGAAATTAAAGAGAAAGAAAATAGCATTCACTTTTGTGCTTCTTAATGTACATCAGAAATAATGGTCCTGGAGAGCCACAGGGTCTGCTGGTTTTTGTGTTCACCCCAAATCAGCAACCAATTCAGACCCAAGAAACCAGGTGTGGCGAGTTAACTGTGTACTCAACTGCTTTAATTGATCAATTAAGTGAGTAACAGCGGAAACCAGCAAGCCCTGCGGCTCTCCAGGACCACAGTTCCCTACCCCTGCTATAAGTGAACCAAATTCATGTTCAGTCAGGACTGCAGAATCGCCGGCCATCCTAACTTTTCTCTCCCTGTTTTGTGTGGTGTGCATCTGTCTAAGATGGCATCTATTGTATTTTTGCTGTACTGATCTCTTGCTCCAGCTCTGATTATCCTTGCCATTTTAGATGCACTTATTGTAAGTGGCTCCAGATAGGAGCGTCTGCTAACTGCCTAAAATGGAAATGGAAATAGGAAAGAAGGCAGAGAGAGAGAGAGAGAGAGAGAGAGAGAGAGAGAGAGAGAGAGAGAGAGAGAGAGAGAGAGAGAGAGAGAGAGAGAGAGAGAGAGAGAGAGAGAGAGAGAGAGAGAGAGAGAGAGAGAGAGAGAGAGAGAGCAGTCTTGTTGGTGATAAACTATCTCTGGTGACTATTAAAATGACTATTAAAATCTTCCCAGCATTTTCTTCACTATATTATATAGGCTTTATAATGCTACTCTTTTGTATCATGTTGTTTTGTGCATACCACCCCTATGCAGGACACACAGGTGTTCTTTATAAAGCAGTTCCATGATTTAGTAAAAAGAAAGAAAAATGGGTGATTAAATGTAGTGATGGATCCCTGGTGTAGAGGTGTGATCCCAAGCCCTGTGTAAATATCCCTCAGCAGGGTTATGACATTAGGGTTAAGACAGATGGGTTTTGAGGTGTCACAGTCTCAGCTCTATTGTAATGGCTCAGGTCCTCACCACATTCTCAGTGCTACTCTGACCTGAGCTTCACGAAAACTATGACCTGACCGCCGTCGGGTCCAACCCTACCCCCCGCGTCAGAGCAAGACTGACAGCGGCGTTGACGGCTACGCTTGTTTTCGCGGCTGTTTCATTATTGCTGCCCGTCTCTCCGGGGCGACGGAGCCTCTGTAGCCTGTCAGACCGTCTGTGGGAGACCCTGAGTGCTCTGTTGAGTGATCCAGAGAAGGGTACCAGAGATAACGCTGGGGGGAGGGGGCGGGTGGGGTGATGAGTGAGACCTGACCTCGGGGGAGATCAAGTCACTATAGAGAGCCACTATTGCCTAGCAACCTCGCCACATCAGCATGATGGGGGAAGGAAAACTGAAAACCGATCCCCTTTAAAAAAAAAGGGCAAAAAAACATGATGTTAGAGCTCTACGGGGGGAGTGGAGGGCGTGGGTGTGGCGGTTATAAATTTGGGACAGGCACATTAACCCTGCGCTCCATGGAATGTTTATTTTCAACCAAGTGGTCTTCTGTATGCCTACACACACACACACACACACACACACATATAGTTTTTATCCAAGCAGAAAGGTTTGATTTATCCATGGTGCTTCACTCAAGCCCAGACATGTCATTTACACAAGTGAATAATTGATCATTTATGATGGGGGGGGGTATAACTCTGCTGAGACTGATTTACTGTGATTGGTTCTCATGGAGGCTAATTGGGCATCAAAGAGGGTTCTTATGGTGTTGAGAATACCCGAATGAAAGATCAGCACCATAGAGCGGTCCAGCTTCGCAGTTGTTATTGATGACAATAGAATATTGCACAGCCTTGGATGCCTGCATGTGCTGCCGCCAACAGGACGCTGCGAGCCTTTGATGCTGTAGCCTCTTCAATTTAACATCAATCCATTATCGGAAAAAGGAACTTTTCATTAAAATTAACTTCTTAAACATATATTTAATGTAGAAAACAAACAAACTAGCCTACTTATGTCAATTATATATATATATATATATATATATATATATATATATACACTCAGTGGCCACTTTATTAGGTACACCTTTCTAGTACTGGGTAGGATGCCCCTTTGCCCCCAGAACAGCCTGAATTCTTCATGGCATGGATTCAACAAGGTGCTGGAAACATTCCTCAGAGATTCTGGTCCCTGTTGACATGATAGCATCACGCAGTTGCTGCAGAATTGTCGGCTGCACATTCATGTTGCGAATCTCCCGTTCCACCACATCCCAAAGGTGTTCTATTGGACTGAGATCTGGTGACTGTGGAGGCCATTGGCGTACACTGAACTCATTGTCATGTTCGTAGAACCAGCTTGAGATGACGTGTGCTTTGTGATATGGCGCATTATCCTGCTGGAAGTAACCATTAGAAGATGGGTAGACTGTGACTATAAAGGGATGCACATGGTCAGCAACAAGACTCAGGCTGGCTGTGGCATTTAAACAATGCTCAATTGGTATTAAGGGGCCTAACGTGTGCCAAGAAAACATTCCCCACACCATTACACCACCACCACCAGCCTGAACCGTTGACACAAGGCAGGATGGATGCATGGATTCATGTTGTTTAGGCCAAATTCTGACCCTACCATCTGGATGTCGCAGCAGAAATCGGGATTCGTCAGACCAGGCAACATTTTTCCACCGTCCAGTTTTGGTGAGCCTGCGCCCCCTGTAGCTTCACTTTCCCGTTCTTAGCTGACAGGAGTGGAACCCGGTGTGGTCGTCTACTGCTGTAGCCCATCCACTGCAAGGTTAGACGTGTTGTGCATTCAGAGATGCTCTTCTGCATACCACTGCTGTAACGCGTGGTTATTTGAGTTACTGTCGCCTTCCTGTCAGCTTGAACCAGTCTGGCCATTCTCCTCTGACCCCTCTCATTAACAAGGCATTTTCACCCACAGAACTGCCGCTCACTGGATGTTTTTTGTTTTTGCACCATGCTCTGTAAACTCTAGAGACTGTTGCGTGTGAAAAACCCATGAGATCAGCAGTTTCTGAGATACTCACACCATCCCGCCTGGCACCAACAATCATTCCACGGTCAAAGTCACTTAGATCACATTTCTTCTCCATTCAGATTTTTGGTCTGAACAACAACTGAACCTCTTGACCACATCTGCATGCTTTTATGCATTGAGTTGCTGCCACATGATTGGTTGATTAGATAATTGCATTAACGAGCAGGTGTACTGGTGTACCTAATAAAGTTGCGATTGAGTGTATATGTGTGTGTGTGTGTGTGTGCTTGTGTGTGTAAAATAGTAAAGGTGAGAGTTAAATTAATGTGTTGCTTTGGCCTTCGGATTAGGGGTCGGGCAGGAGCAGGTAAGGTCAGGTTATCCAGTCGGGCGCAGGTATAGAATGGGCCTTCCCGGAGTGGCGCCGGGGCTATCCCCTTCAAGGGGGATACGTGCAACTGTAGCCACAAAGTGCTCTCTAATGCCGGCTGTAAAAACAACACACAGTATGGCGGTCTGATTTAGCGCGGTGTTGTGTAATCGCATACCTGTTCTGTAATGCGAGGAACGCTGTGACGCTCCCCCTTTGCTCTGGGCCTTTAAGGAACAAGGAGCTCATGTCACCACTATAAACAGACAAATTATTGTCTTCCTGTTGGATCGTGCCGGGGAGGGAACGGTACGGAGCGTCAATTCTGCAGGTGCAGCTGCGCGAGAAATGGCTTTGTTTGAACTTGTCGTAACTGAAATGCGAGTTTTTGTTTAAAAAAAAAAAAAAGTTCCGTCCCGAGGCAACGAGCGATTTTCTATCTGCCTTGTAGAAGCCTCGTCTTTAGAAGAGGTCGTCTCCATTACGCAGAGTGAAATCCTATCGTTTGTATTGAGCTGAAGATAATGTTTTTGTTGTTGCTTACCGGTGACCTTTAAATATATATTTTATTCCTTTTGTCAATACAGACAAAAAAGTAATATTTTCATGGATCAAATTCCCCCAAACGTCCCCTAAATTGTGATTACATTTCCAAGATTTGTTCGACCATTTCAGGTTTATTGCTTGTTCAAACTTGAACATGAATGACGGATAAACCGCATCGGGAAATTGGCATTTGATATCCGTTACCAATATCACCCGCGTTGATTGATGATTGGTATAATTATACTGATGCCTGGGACAACCATAATTAATTACACATTCATCATATAACAAGAGAGCTAGACTCCTCTCCAACTGTCGGCAAAATAAAAGTGCCGCTTCCAGCCACACCACAGCCAACACACTTATATATATAATATAAAAATATAATTTCATATTATGAACTATCAATTGTTAACTTGTGTAAATTCAATATCATGGCTTAAGAAAAGCGCCTCGGATAAATCAAGCTTCTGTTCTGCTTGGGGGAAAATGGTGAGCGTCACAGTTTGACAGCATCGGTGTGTGGTGTGTTTGTTAACACTTGAAGCAGAGCTTTTGGTTGACAGAGAATGGTTTGTTAGTGCGCACACTGCTTCTCTAACAGGGTTGCCAGACGGGTGAATTTTCCCCCAAATGTAGGAATTAATTTTAAAAAACATGCACAGGTTAAGTTTCAGAGTACAAATATAGGTGAGTTAATGTAGATTTGAAGGGGTTTTTGAGAATTCGTATGAGAGACAATTGTAGATGGGAGCGTAGATGGGGGGAGCGGGGGGATTTGAGAAAAATATTCAGGAATATTTTGTAGAACTGTTCTCGGTGCTTAGGCACTTTTCGGCTCCAGAATTTCTGCAGGGACATTTGACTTGAATTCCCAGTGCATGGGAATTCCAGATGCTCTTTGTCATCATTTACGGTTAAAAAGGAGGATGAATCGGTTTTCAATTTGACACGTCCATAGGTCAGATAATGACTCCCACCTTGTCTGCTTGACATATAGACACCGAGAAAGGGAGAACGTGACATGGGAAGAAATTGAGGAGCCAACAGTTTTGCCAGACACTGGATCAAGCCCAAATCCGCGAGCTGCATCTAATTCTATGTTGCAAATCATAATTAATTATTTTTCTATAGCTTACTTCTTTACATACAGTTGATATTTTATTCGACTGTCACACTAAATGCTCAAATCTGAAAATGGCATTACAATTAGAAATATGATCCCAAATTGCACAAAATTAGGCCTATTCTTGTGCAGATTTAGTGTTTCGTGGGCAGGGAGAGACAGAAGAAAAACAGAAATAGGAATTTCTAACAAGTTGTGAATAAGAACTCCTCAAGTATTTTGCCTGCGGGACATTTTTGCAGAGTTATGAAGTTGCTATTGTATGGGCTTCCCTCTTATGGAACGGAATACCTGATGTTGGAACAGGCTATCTGCCAGCACATCTCGACAGTTGTCGGACCCCGAGGAAAGTCTCTCTTCTGGGTGTTGAGTTGCATTAAAACAGGCTAACAGGTACGACATGAGCCACACAGGCAGCGCGTAATTTGCTCGCAGTAGGCTATAAAGTTTAATAACGTTTCCTCGGGACATTACATTTGTTGTCTGTAGAGTGAGTCTCGTATAACAGGGCTGCCCTATCCTTTCAGTTCTGCATGGGAATAAGAAGAAAGAACGTTCTTTTTCTTAACTCTGGGAAACTAAGGGTTAAATACGAATCATAAAGCAAACAGAAACAGCTTAATTAGTCAATAAAAACAACCTCCTGCTCTCCCCACCTCGTTTCCCCGGTGCTTAAGCCTTACTCCGGAGTCCAGGGGCCTTCTATCAGTCCGTGCTAAAGTAGGCGTTGGATCGGTGTGAACGCAAGGCAAGAGAAACTAACTGCAGTGAATACAATGCTCTCTGGTATCACGCATGGCTGCATGCATTACGCATATATATATATATATATATATATACAGGGCCGTCTTTGTGGGGGTCAACCGGTACGACAGTCTCTGGCCCCGCCCTTAACGGGGCCCTGGGGTGAGAGCGGAAAAATGAATTTAAATAATAATGGTCATTTCTTAAACGACAGGTTCGCTATTATAAACAATGGTTGCTAAGTCTATGATGTCATTGCGTTAACAGCTATGCCCCACGTAGGTTGACGGTAGAGGCTAGATGCCCCTCTTCCAGAGGACTGAGATTTGAGGTACGCGTGACGTCAAATGCGTAAAATTGAACACCTTAACTTATGGTTCAGGGTTAGGTCACGCGCACTGTAAAATCAAAATAAAATAGGGTTAGGGGTTAGGGTTAGGTCACGCGCACTGTAAAACTGAAATAAACCAACAGGCCAATCACATCTTGAATCGCATCTCCTCCTCTGGAAGAGGGGCATCTAGCCTCTACCTTGATTCACCCCGGGCCCCACCCACCCCTTGAGACGGCCCTGTATGCATATGTGTATATAGGCCTGCTATACATATAGCCTATATATAATAGGCATATATATATATATATATATATATATATATATATATATATATATATATATATATATATATTACTGTTTTCCTCGAACAGGAACTTCATTCATTCTCCATAACTGTCCGTTTATATATATTTTTAAAAACGAATTAAAACATCTACAGCATATCATATTTTCTGCCATGTTTGCTTGTACTTTTTGGTGGTAGCGCTAACGGTGATAACTGCTGTAATTTATGTGCCCATTGATGTGGGTGGCAAAATAATCTTCTGCTTACTGCTGCTACACTTCATCTAAGGCAGCGGTCTCTTTTTCTGCACACTGGTTTTATAAGTATGGTTATTCATTTTAATAAAATTTCACCGCAGTGCAGAAAACTGCGGCAAGAGATTTGCCCAGTCCAAACCCGGAAACCACTAAATTATAGTATCTAAGCTTGCGGCCAGGGAAATGTCAGGGGTGGGTTTTACAAATGAGGATGTTGTGCATATTTGTCGGAACTACATGCACGTTTCATCACCTCCAGTAGAGGGCGATGTGAGTCCTAAAGGACAGCAAGGCTGGTGTTCCGTCCTGGGACACGTGTTCAGATATGCTGACAAACTCATTAAAAAACAAACAAAAGTACGGAAGATCATGAAATTGTCCTCAGATAACTGCTTCCAGCCTGACCACTGTGGCTCTTGATGGTAATCTTCCTCATTCAGGTATTGACACTGGAAAGGCTTATTATCCCTAATTATCTGCATTCCTTTTGACAGAGTTAGCACAGTGTAATCCCCACCTATACCCCACACATACACACACATATTCATGCACTCAAACATGCATTCACGTACACACACACACACATGCACACAAACATACATACACACACACACACACACACATATGCACTCAAGCACACATTCACATACATGTACATACACACGTGCATACAAACACACATCCACACACACACACACGCACTTAAACACCCATGAACACAAACACACATTCATGTACACATAAACACACATGCACTCAAACACACATATATGTACACGTACAAACACAAATGCGCTCAGAGACATTCACGTACATGTACACACACACTCATGCGCTCAAACACACACTCACATACACGTACTCACACAAATGCAGTCAAACACACATTCATGTACACGTACACAGACACACACATTGACACAAACACTCACGCAATCACACAAATACACCCCCACTCCACACACAACCAGGGCTGGACTGGGACAAAAAATAGGCCCTGCCATTTGGCTCAGACCGGCCCATCCACATTTTCTGTCGACGGGGGGTGCTACCATGAGACCAGTTCTTTTATTTCGCGGACCGGGGTCATCTGTACCCTGTATAATATATATATGTAGGCTATATAAAATAATTCTACCGGCCCCACAAAAACTAGTATGTTTGCCCGGGACTCATAGCCAGTCCAGCCCTGCACACAACCATGGTCTTTATTCATCTGTGTTCTGGGCAGCTCCTCTCCACATGTATGTTTGAGTGTCCTCCATAAGCAGGTGCCAGATATTGACCCCAATGACCGGGCTCAGAGGCTGGGTCTAAAATCCGTCCCACCCACAGTGAAAGGCCAGTACTGCTGCCAAATCCCCAGAACCCAGAACCATGTCTCCCTGGTGACCACAGTGTGGCCATTCCCGCTGCTTAGTGCATTTGCGCCTGCCCTCAACCATAAGGGCCAAACTAAACGGTCATGACAGACAAACGGATGCACTAGTATTCCAGTAAGTCATTAATTCAGGCTGGCTTTGCACAGTGGTGAGGGTCCACTCTCTCTGCCCCTCACGTAATGCCGGTCATACGCTGAAAAAACAACATTCCTAGATGTGGAACCATTATGTAGCTATAAAAGGGCACCACACATGAGTTAATTAATTAATTTTAACAAGATTTCCAATCAATTTGGTTTTCAGTTGAGTATATAAATGCTGCCAGAATAATCACACCTTTCACTGATGCAGCATCTGTCAAAATGTTTGACTTGGGTGGTGGGGGGTTGGTTGGGGGGTGTACTCTTTTTGGTTGAGTATATAGTTGTTTTGTATGTAGTTCAAGATGTTTTTTAGATTTTTGTTTTTTGTTGGTGCAAATAATTTATTGTAGGGAATTTATTTTACCCACAAAAAGTAAAGAGCCAGAAAGCACAGGCAGGAAGGATAATCACTTTGTTGATTTGATGGAAAGATTGTGCAAACATGCTCCCTGAGAATATCTTTACGATAAAGACGTCTCCGCGGGGCTGCCTCTGTTTCTTCTTTGAAAGGCGCTGTCAGTTTGGTTTAGTAAAAAACTTTTTCAGCCGATCTAATTTTGAACTGCTTTTGCTGCAATCAATAGTCAAAGCTGGATATGCTCGTTACAATGTTAATTACAGTCCTTTGTTCTTGCATTGCACATGCGGAACACAGTTTCAAAATCAAAGCTCAAGGATTTCTGACCTGTTTCCAAAGAAACCTCAGTCAGTAGAGCCACTGCGATTATTTTAAAGAAAAAAAACACCCTCACTTTTCAAAAGAATAATCATTGACATAATTGTGTTTTCTCAGGTGGAAGCATAAGCGCAGGTTTGCTTTTCATTTTAGGATTTATTCACCCCCCCACCCCTGTCCTGCAGCAGACTGCAATGTGGGGGTGGTGGGTTCTGGAGTTGCTTCTGCACATTTGGGACAGGCAGCGACCCTGCTTCTATTGGTTGAGTCCAGACGGGTTGTGAAGGCTCTGCATTAGTCAGTCTCAGCTGTGAGGTCGTGGGATTGCACTGAATTTCCATTGTTATTCATTTTTGACAAACCTGGCTTTGTGTATCACAGCTCTGTATTCCACAGTTTGCATTTTTAAGTCATTTAGGATAAAAGGTTTTTAGGTATGTACATTGATTCAGATCCACAGTGCTCAATTCTCAAGGTAAGGTATTTCACATGTACAATGATTACATACTGTGGCTATTAGCTTGAATGGCCATTTCACATGAATCTCATTTAAATCTGACTGAAATTGTGACAGTCTCCAAGATGTTTCTAAGACATCTAATTTTATTTAATTATTGACTGCAGGACCTTCAGACAGGCAGATGTGAGCAGTTATTTCCATTGTTATCCATATTTAAAATACTTCAGAATATTCTGTCAGAGCTCAGCATTACTGGAATGATTTTGGACTCAATGAAAAGCATGGGGACCTTAGACTGATGAGATATTAAGACAATTTGTATTTTTGAATCCTGAAAGAAATCTGTTGATTAATGGGTTTCCCCATTGGGTAAGAGACAGCCAACACATCTTCAGACCCAGAGATTTCTTTTTGGAGAAATATTAACATCAGCCAGGCTGTTTGCTAACGTCGGAGGGATCGGTCACAGATTCATATGCCCTGAGATGCCAAATCCCTCTGAGGAAATTTGGAACAGAACCGATTTGCATCTTTATACGACACGCTTTCTTATCTTCTGAGCATTTTGCCCACTAGCTGTACAATGCTATACCGCATGTCACAATAATGAGATCCCTAATTATCTCGATGTAAGCTACTGTACAGAGCCGCTTCAAAACAATGGGTTACTCTGAAATCTTACTGCATAAAAAAACATTATTTAAGAATGATACTGTCAATTTAAAAAAAATTTAATGTAAAAATTTGAAAGTTATTTCTTTATTTATTCATTAGTTAAGATTTAATTTCCAGCTGGTGAATGACTTACGTTGCATTTCAGCATTTCAGCATTTCATCAGCGTGTGTGTGTGTGTAATGTTTAATTTTCAATGGAAAAGTTTTTAAAAATATTTATTTTGAAATACTATTTATGTATTATTCATTTATTTGTTTTTTTAAAGGATTTCTAGCCAGAGCATGAATAGAATGTAAGAAGTCTCCCCAGACACCGTGTGTGCTATGGCTAGCCTCTGTTTAGATTGTGATCTGGTTGTGTTTAGGTTGTGAACCGGTTGTGTTTAGGTTGTGGTCAGGTTGTGATAAAGCTGTGATTAGGTTGTGATCAGGTCATCACACTGTGACTGTGTTGAACAGAAAGGGAAATGGCAGTGAAGTGGAAAGGAGCACTCGCGTTAGGCTTGTCGGCAGGACTTCTGAACAAGGTGAGCTGTTTCTGACATGGCCATTATTCCACAGATTCTTTAGAGCCACCAGATACTCAGCTGTGCACTCTTAACATTTCAAGTTCTGCTCCTGAGTCCGTACCATGGCAAAATATTACAATTTGATGCATCTCATGAAAATTAATTGAAGGGTGTGACCAAGGACGATAATGTGACTTTCTGTACTGTGATATTGCACCGGAGACTCCTGTTACTAACTGGAATGTCTTGTAGTCAAGAAGTAGAGAGGAGGGAATGAATGTAGGAGCCGGTGTATCTTGTCAGCCTATAGAACCTGTGGTTATTCTCCGGAGGCCCCTGGCAGCAATGTGATGTGTACTCGGAAGGCAAGCAGCCCAGGGCAACTTGCTGCGATCGGCGAAGGGCAGCATTCCTTTTCAGCGCTGCCACAGGCCAGCAGAATCCTAATGAAGGTGTTTACGCAGCGTCTACCTGTCAAATCGAACTGTCTGCTTTCACATATTCAACCGTGTGGGTGAAAGAATAGGTCTGCAGGTTCAAATCCCAGGAGGGGCACTGCACCTGTTCTCTTGAGCAAAGATACTTTACCCAAGGTGCATCAGGAAGATATCCAGCTGTATGAATGAATACCAGGTTTGGGGTTAATTCCATTTCAATCCATTCAGAAAATTGAATTGAAAAATGCCTATAATGTTTATGTGGATTTTTCAATGAATTGGTTGAATTTCAATTCATTTCTTGAATCGGCTGAATTAAAATGGAATTGCCTGCAACTTAAGGCCAGTTTACATCAAAGATTCGCAACGAGACGAAACCGTTTTAGAATGTAGCGTACATCAGGGCCATTGTTACGTTTCTCCAACCAATCAGTGCGTAGTATAATGCGCACAATATATGGTGGAGTTTTGGACTGAAGTGAGAGAAGATTGTCTGATTAATCTTTTTGAAGAACAAGCCCTGTCTATAGGACACCAGCTCTTCTAGACCAGTGGTTCTCAAACTTTTCAGCCTGCGACCCCCAAAATAACATTGGTAGAGACTCGTGACCCCCACCATCCCCCGAGGTTGCTTTCCAACAATCTTGACAAGAACGCAAACGCACACACAAAACACGGTTACAGCGCCCGGATGGGTGGGCCTGCTGCTTTTTGGAGCAAAACAACTCCACTCCCGGTTTGATGTTGGAGACGGCCACTCGGAGATCATCCTCCGCCGCGATCGGTATTTGTTGTTTATGTACGTCAGTGCGGAAAAAGTATTTTTCACATAAATAGGTTGATCCGAAAGGAATCAGTACATCCGTCGCGGCCTTGGATAGTTCTGGGTAGATGGCTTTTAAAAATTAATTTCATGAATTCCTTCAGGGTGACTGTTGTCAGTCTCGATATCTGTTGTGTCCTTGTTTTTACGGATTAACCATTTTGCAGATGGAACGGTGAAAGTAAATGATGTACCCACAAGGCAGTTTTATAGGCTAGTACAAGCAGAGTTCTCGATCCAAATTGTCGTAAGCACCTCAGGGGAGGGGGGAATGTAGATAGAATTGTAAACCTATTTTTTATGTTCTGCATAAATCCAATTATGTTTAAAAAAGATAGCACTTCACATTTTTGAAATCATCTCACAACCCCCACTTTGAGAATCACTGTTCTAGATGACGGTACTACTCCGGGAATAGACGCGAGAAATTAATAAAAGATGGTACATCTCCAGTCTCCATTTCACAACATACGCTTGCGTGGCCCCTTGACTCTGTTGCTGTAGCATCCACGGTCGGCTCCAAGTTATTGATCTGCGTGTTTTTCGGCTCTGCTGCGTTTAATCAACAATACAATTGCAGTAAGCAACTTGCTGTCACTGCCATCATCCATTTGTTCAGAAATAAAATATCCAGCAACCACCAATAAAGCCGATATCAACGCGGAAGTAAAGAGAGTGGTTGTTATGGAAATGGTAAACTGTCTCTGCTTAGTCGCTTTGATGTAAACTGGTTAGTTTTAGAATGTTGCAAACCATACATATTGGGATTCTTCTGCAACGTTCTAAAACGGTTTTCGCCTCGTTGCGAATCTTTGATGTAAACTGGCCTTTGAGTCATGAATACTAAACGAAATGAAATATTGTACTTTAACCTACATAATAATAATAATCATACAATTAAAATGGTCTATTCCATAATAACAACAACAAAGGCTTTTTCTTGATGTTCTTCCTTCTGCATATCAAAAATCGGTAGCTGTGTTTTTGCCCGTTCTTTAGTCATTTCCATTCTTATGACAGACAGAACAGCCCCATTGAAAACCCACCACTTAAGGCTCTTCTGCAACACGTCACAGAGGTTGGGTTGATTTTGCAGATGGTGTTGCAGAGGATGGCCTGTCGCGTAGATGTTGCACAGCATTGATTGGTTGGTTAGCAAATGGAGTTCATCAAGCTCACAGCCAGGTTAGGGGAGAAAGATAAAAGCAGCGATTAGAAAAATTATGTGAAAAGACCATCCTTCATTTCCCTTAATACATTAACCTTATTTTCAAGAGTCGTCTGCTGGTTCCTTTGTTCCACATTAATTGACTTTATTATTTTAATGCTATAATGCTATGCTCGCACACAAGCTGCTTTCATGACAGGCGTACAAAATATATTTATCATTTATCTGTGGAGAACATATATATATTTAAAAAATGTATTTTGGTGATCACTGAACATACCAAACTGGGTGTTTTTGAAGGGAAAATGTATTACAAGTTTTCACTCACTCTCCTCCGTCTGTTACAGGCCAGAAAAGTAATTTCAACCCTCCTCTCACACACACACACACACACACACACACACACACACACATACACACACGTGCGCGTGTACACTGCTTCTCTTATCAGTGATCTGTTTACAGACAGGTTATTGAAAATACAGATTTCAATCACAGGGGGCGAGTGCAAGATTGGTTTACGCTCAACTGGTTACTCAGAGATGGCGGTGTGAGATATGTGGTTTTGGCTCATGCTGAACCGGAGCCTATCTGATCGTTGAGATTATTTAAAAAATTCAAGGTGTGGAGTGGCATCTCGACCAGAGCACACGTCGATGCCAGGAAAATAAATGCATGGCGTATTATTTTAATTTAGCCCTGTATTTTACGTGAGCCCATATAAAAATAACATTTCACCTCAAAGCACAACACAGTAAATTATACATGCTGTCCCATGTGAAAACAGGATGGGATGATTTGACACAGAGTGAAGTGGAGCAGACCGTAGGACTCTGCTCATTCTCCATGTTCATGCCGGAGGCTCCAATGAAAAGTTTGCCGTTGAAGGATTTTCGGTGAAAGAAAAGATCAGCCTGTCATACAAGATATGGCTCTTCAGAGGACCACAACGGAAATCAGTCCTGGACCTGTTTGTGTAATCCTCATATGTTTTGAATGCTATTACATACATGTTAGATGTGTGTTAATGGGGGCCTCGGATAGCGTAGTGGTCTAACGCACTGGTTTTGACTGGTGGTTTATGAGTGTGAGCTGCCTATCACGGTCGCGGTTCAAAACCCAACTGAGCCAGACCAGCCGTGCCCGGGACCCCCGAACGGGGAAGAGTGGACAAAATAGTAGGCAAGTTCCATCTCAGAGGAGCGGTTCATTGCCGACCTCAGGGAAGTGGCTTGTCCTGCAGAGGTGGGCGTTGAGTTCGTGGAGGAGGGTAAAATCAAAAGAAATAGAGGGTATAATTGGCCACTATATTGGGAGGAAAAAAACTGGGGGAAAAATCACAAAAGAAACCATATATGTTTGTTAATGGTGTCTTGGTGTTAAAGATAACCTAAACAAATAAACAAAAAAAAAGATTATGCAATGGGGGCAGGCTTCACCCCATTACAGACTTTACACTGCTTGCAGGAATAAATGGGTGTAAGAAAGAGAGAGCTGTCGACAAACCAGAATATTGGCAGAAAAGTAAGGCAAGGAGGGGATTACATGCTGGATATTTTACTTCAGTCTTGCATTTTAAAGATCTTTTTTTTTTTTTTAACAACCTTATCACTGACACCCATTCTGGCATGTTTTTCCTCAGGAAGATCCCTGTTTGTATCGTACGGTAGGAGTAGATTATTTTTCTTTGGCCAGCAGGGCAATTTTTTTTCTGCAGTGAGGTGTAATTGCCTTTGAAATTGAAATGCACTACTTGAGAAGTGTACCCGCCAGCGTGCCCGCCGCTAGCCCTCAGGACGTATTGCTTATCCCCCGTGACGGCTAAGACCCCTATCAGAGATGAGGCCGCCTGAATTCATCAGCTCCTGTGGCAGCGGTGAAAGTGGGCCAGGTAGCGGCTGATATCCGCGCGAGTAGAACACCTCCCAGCTATGATTCTCGTATCGATCCAGAGATCCTCAGCATGCTGTCCCTGCTAGCACCTTACCGCCAGCCCCCTGTGGAGGTGATCGTCAGAGGACAGTGAGAGCGGGGCGAGAAGGTCTAATGGGATTCAGCCTCACGATATTGGGATATTTGAGCAGTTCTCTCTCGTGTCTCTTAGAGTGACTGCTGGAAGCCAGGCCAAGCCACTGAACCCAAACACGATCACCTGGATGGGCTACCTGGAAAATCTCATATAGTCATTCAAGAATATTCACTTTTCCTTGTTTATTCCAGAATATGATCACGTTCTGCATTCCTACTGTCGATATTACATACTCTGCTTCTACTGTGCTGGAAGCTGCAAAAAATGTTTACTGTGTAAAAATATTTGGAAATAATATCTTAATTAATGTCATTTCTGCCAGTGTTTACAATTCAGTGTTTTCCCCTCATGGGAACACAAACCCTTTATTTGCATAAGAAAGTTACATTGAATTTGAATCATGCAGGATCTCGGAGTCCTGATTCATAACAATTTTAAAACAAATTATATGGAAAGGAAGTCATTATTATTCTTTTAATATTGACGTATTGCTGACTGAGATTCAATCAAAAGGTTTGTTCTGACCAAATCCCTTCCTCTTTTTCAACTTTCTGCAGCAAACAGTCAGGCTTGATGTTTTAACACTGAAACCATAATATAGGTACTTTTCTGAGTGGAAGCTACCAACGAGAGGCTGAGTACTAATTTGCCATAAAAACACAATGTTCTGACATAATTCAGCTGAAATATCCATCACCCCAACACACAGACCTTCACCACATAATGTAACTAGCTTTGGCCATCTACAGAATGGCAAGGAAAATACTCTTATTTCTTATTTCTAAAATAGTTCTTAGACTATGCATTTTTTATTCCATTTAGCTTAGTCTGGCCTTTTTGAGAGCTGAATAAGGAGCATATTCTTGGTTTAAATAAGTAATAAATAATGCAACTGTTATCTTTCCATGAAAAAAAACAGCACTACGGGATAGAGCCCAGAAGAGGGGCAGGGTTTTTGTTTTGAGGCTGGCATTATACATTTTGCAGCAGGGTTAAGCCTGGTCGTTCCTGCATGCCTTTCTGTCAGTGTACCATGAGCTGTGCAATGTCATGCTATCCCTGTGGGTGAAGGAGGAAGTCACACACGTCAAACAGAACATGACATCTGTCAAATTGGGTAATTAGATATAGGTGTTGTCCATCTGTCTAATAGTGGCCTTTTTTTCCAAACCACTCCTTCAAACTGGATCACCATTTCAATAGCGTGGTTGCTTGTTTAAAATTTCATGCCAATTCACATATTTTTAAAAGTATGCAGCAGTCCTGAAGATTATGTGACAGCTTCTTCTGTTTTTTTTGGGGGCGATGTAATTTTCTGCACATGACGAGGTTCTGCATGTGCACCTTCTTCACAAGAAATAAAAGGTAACCTAGGCCCTGAACTGAATTCCCTTTAGTTACCTACATATGCGCATATGCAAGTGTGTGTGCTGTCCAAATCAATCACAACATATTACACCACACACTAGATCAGTGGAAAAAAATTGGGTTGGAGTTATGAGTTATGATTGGGGGCTTAGAGTTACAGCCAAAGTGGAGCAAACTGTCAGGTCAGATATTTTCTCCTGGGGCTGGAGTTTTTGACTGCAACCTCAAAACCGCACGCCATAGGGATTCCAACCCCGTTAAAAATGCAAAGGCTGGTGGCAGGAATCGACCGCCGATAGAGACCTCCTCTCCACACCTGGACAGGCTGGCAGACAAGGTCCCCCCCCCATCCCTCTCCATGACTGAGCGCTGTCCTGCCTCGCTGTAGGGGACTGTAATTCATTAGTTCTTTTAGCTCCCCCAGATTCTGCGCAGAGATAAGGTGCACGGAGACACAAAGGCGAGTCTTCCAGGTGAGAGGCAACAATATAACATATGAAAGAAAGGGAAAAAAAGGAGAAGAAGAAAGGAAATAAGCCCCCAAGCTGTTTTTGGATGGCCCATTAATTAAACCGTAGGAGAACATAGAAGCCAGGTATGCTAGCGTTCCTTTATTTTCCTTTTGTTCTGGGTTTGGTTCTGTAATGCTGATGGAATGTTGTGCGTACGAGGGTTCCGTTCCCGGGGGATTGTGACATCAAAGGCCAGGAAAGAGGCCGTGGGCATGGCAACGCTGCGCGGGTCAGAAATACTATGGTGGGAAAACCAAATAGTTCACGTCTGTGACTCGCCGTGTGACTGCGGTGTTTACCGTGTTCAAGCAGCCAGCGTCGCTCGGCTGGGCCATGTCTGGACTGTTTCCATGGCGCAGGCCGCTTTACTTCACTGGGCTGCCTGGATGGCGGCTCTGTTAGCCGCGGTTATTGCCAACGCCCTTTCCTGATCTCGTTTGTGAGCGTCTGAGTTCCAGTGCTCAGGGAAAACTCTCCCTTTCGAAATGACATCCATCCTAATCAATAACCAGCAGCAAAGCAGGACCCAGACGGCTGCCTAAAAGCAGCCCACCTGTGGGTCGCCTCTGATCTAATTTTTTAACAGTATCTAATTAATCATCTAATTGCTTGTCGTTTGTGTTTTTATTCCTTGATTTATACTGGATTAAAATTAGATTCCAAGAGTTGTATACAGAGACATGTTCTGAAATGATTCCAGGATGTTTTATGTAAACAAGAGCACGCTGGCATGAGAGGACTGTCTCTCTCTCTCTCTCTGTCTCACTCCCTCTCTCCCTATCCCTCTCACTCTCCCTCCAGCCAAGCATCCAGTGTATTTGTGTTTAATTGCATCATCATGATCAACAAGATTTATTCTGCTCCTCCTCTGGCAACAAGCTTATGTCCCCCTTTAAATCCTCTCAAAAATGTTAGAAGTGAAAATAAAAGCAAAGAAGCTGGAAAATTCAAATGAGCACATATATAGCCAGCACTTTCTAGTCAGCACTGCTTTGCTAACTGGTACATTACTATGTGTGTGTGTGTGTATGTGTGTGTGTATGTGTGTCTGTCTGGGTATGACTATGTGCATGCATGTGTGTATGAATGTGTGTATTTTGACATTGTAATAATAACCAGCGCAGTAGAACATTGTGGCTCAAAGCAACAAATTCCAACCAACAGAATACAGACAAGGTAATGAATGAATTTGTTACTCATGTACATAATGAATCTTTTAAAACTATTGGTACCCAGAAATAGTGACCTGGTACAGTAGTCAGCATGCATACACACAAACACATGCATGCGTGCAATCTCACACGCACGTGCACGTGCACACACACACGCTCGCACACACTGCATGTACTGCCAGCCTGACTCTTTAGAAGAGGCTAAACCACTACAACAACAAAAAAGCTTCATGGCTCAGGGCTCATATCATCTCTGCGTCGCCACTAATCAGGAGAGGGAAGACTCTATAGAGGATTATAGAAGAGGCATTGAGCGAGCCGGAGACACGTTTCCAAGGAAACCTTTATTTTTTGTCATGGATGAAGTTGAAAAGGGATGGGCCTTGTCCACGATGCTGACAATAGCTTCCTCTGCGGCAGCGTAATGTGGAGACTTGGCTCTTCACCGCAGCCAGAACAACGGCACAGAGACATCACAGAGTCGCCTACAACATCGCAAATTCAGCCTTCAAAAGCCCACAGGAGCTGACACATTCACTGACAGTCCCGCTTTTGATGTGCACTCAACCCCTAAAAGCCTGACCGCTTCTTAAGCACACTCAACCCCTACAAGCCTGGAAGACTAGGATCATCAAAATATAGATCCAATTTTGTTGTTTTGTTTTTCCGACAGTGTTTAAAATGTCATCTGGATTCAATCAACATTTGTCCTTTTTTCCTTCCTTCCTTCCTTCCTTCCTTCCTTCACAAATATAGTTTGTCTAGTATTTTTTTATCGATTGCTGAACTTTGCAAATCTAACACTTGCTTTTAATTGTGAGTCAAAATTGAGGACAAATGGTGGATTGAATCCCAATCCCAGTCCACACATTGACTAATATTTACATCCTGGCAGCATTGAAAATATGTATTGGCCACATATATTTTTGAAAGTCTGAGACCTGGATGATCAGGTGACCAGGTGTAGAGAGCCAGACTTTGGGAACTTGGCCAGGACACTGAGGTTAACACTCCTACTGTTTTGATAATTGGGCCAGAGATACTGTGTTGGGTGTTCATACAACTTCACCAGCATTCCCCCTGCCATGCCCTTGCAATTGCAAACACATCCCATGTGTTCTTGAAGTGACATTGAATTTTAGCATCTCATCCAACTGCCACTGTGACACAAAGCCTGTTTTCAGCTATTCATAATTTATTCCTGAACTGTTTGAGAAATTAGGGATGGGGGTTGGGCCAGGGGTCAATCTGAAATCTTTTGGTCTCTTTGCATTACTCTCTGAATCCCAGTGAAATCTGAGACTGTAAAAACACACACAATACAAAAGCAGTTTTGTGTACTCATAATTAATTTTCCCTGAGAATGCAGAAAGGTTCAGCGTTTGAAGTCAAGTGGACTTTTAAGTGTGTACATCATAGTGAGTCATGTTGTAGTCTGTGCTATATGTAAAGCCCCGCCTTCCCAGAAACCCCATGCAATGCTGCTGCAAGGCCTAACAGCTAGGGTTGCCACCAGTCCTGTGTTAGCCAGAAACGGTGTCCCATGATGCCCTTTGTCCCATAATTTGTTCCGAAAAACCAAATTTGGGTGCCATGCACCGCAAATGTAAATAATTTGATAAAAATACAAGTATTACATAGTACAGCCCACCAGGTCTAGCGTGCATCAGTATGTATATCCTGTACTTGGGCAAGACAATGTTGCCAACCCTCTGCACAGTACCTGTATTGCATCGACGACTCCTGTCAGACGAGACCGTGTCTGTGTTATTTACACACTGACTGGGGGTGTTTAAATTTGCTCAAGATTTTCTCTTCCAATCTCCCAGTCAGTTCTCAAAATGCCAAAACATAAGCCTCTGTACTACTTAAAAAAAAGAAATACCCCTTAATGGAATGTTGCATCTATTAGAATCATGATGGGAAAGTCTGTGTGTGTGTGTACATGCGTGCATGAGTATGTATGTGTGCGCGCGTGTATATGTTTCTCTGTGTGTGTGTGTGTGGGGGAGGGGCAGGCCCTTGTGTTCTATTTGAACCATGTCCTGTTAATTTATGCTTCACAGAAGCATTGCTGACATCAACAGTAAAGGTCAAGAGCATGGAGCAGCTGTTTTTTTAGAGGTCAGGTGCATAACCACAGCACTCACTGAATGCAGTAAGAGCAAGCACATGAATAAGTGTGGCAAATATCATCCACACACAGCATCCTTGAATTTGCTTCTTGAACGCAAATAGTTATATTACTCATATTTGATGCTGAAAATTAATCATAAACTAAATGAAAAGGATGCAACTGCAGTCAGAAATTAATAAGGGCCAAGCAGTACGTACATCTGCAACAACAAGCTATTGGTTATGTGACCAACTACATGTGGCAAATTACTACTCTGCCATTTTTTCAGATGAATGTTTCTGCTGTAGATAATTGCAGCAGCTGTATTTACAAGAAACCTCATGTTCATGCGCCAAGATGTTTTGTGATCCATAAATCTCTTGCTCATCCCTGACTTTAGGAAAGAAAGACCTCTCTGGGGATTGTAAGGTGGGGTGGGGGCTGGGGCCTGGGAGCTGGATATCCAGACCTTCCACCTCTTTCTTTTTCCAGAAACTCTGGGTCATTTTTCAAGGAGACAGTCTATGCCACAACTTTCAGTGACAAATCCTTTTTTTTCTCTCTCTCTCTCTCTCTTTTTGGTTTTAAGTCATGACCCTGCCTGAAGAACACAGGTGGAATAAAGCGAGGGAAAAAAGAAAGGAAGACAGAAAGAAAGAAATAATGTTTATTATCAGGGTGAAGGTGTCCTTTAGTTCCTCCTTTTGATTAATATTTGGTATCGGTTTCATACCCTCAGCGAGATCAGGCTCAGCAATTCCATGCGGCCGTTCGGTGTCATCCCGCACACGCAGTCGAGAGACGGATGGGTCTCCCGGCTTGTCCTTACTGTCCGTTTGCTGGAATGCAAACTGCGTTCAGAGGTTAGGTCAGGGTGATCTGTCACGTCACTACTTCCAGCACATGCTTCCAATCCAAAAACGCTGTAAAAACACGACCCTCCCCCAAGAGAAGACAATGAAGACAATTCATCTGATTCTTTCCCACAAACACTTGGTGGGAAAACATATTTTTGTCACTCTCACTTGTTCGTTGAGCAAATGGTGTGCACACATCTGCATATTGATGGACTACAGCCCTTTTCCAGTATGGTGGCATAAGAGAAATAAAACAGACAGTGACCACATCGCTGTTATTTATGTGCTCTCTACAGGTGTTCTTATCAACTCTGTATTACCCTATGTGCTAATGCTGTTTAAATGGGCTATACTGTTCTCACCTCTTGGATACATGATTCTATTCTACGTGCAATGGATTATCTGTGAATCAGAAGTATCATTTTCATTCATGAAGGCAATCATACAGGATATTGTATGCAGCAAATCAAATGGTCCAGTTCTTTCTGGCGTGCCCCTTTTTACATGCAGCCATTACTGCGCTGAAATGCAGCAATTCATTACTTATATTGTTTATTTTATACCATCTCTTTATCAAGGGTATGAATAAAAACGGAGCCTGCTGTATATATATATATATATGAAAATAAATGACACAAGAAATGAAAATGGGGAAAGAACCAACCTATTTAGCATGGTAATTGTTGTTGGTGTTGTGAGCACTTAAATATTGGTAGGATTGCATGGTAGGATTTTTAATGGCCCACTAAGGCCATTGGAGAATAGGCTCTTCACTTCGACTATAACAGAGAGGAAGGCAATTTATGTTTATGGCTAATAAAAGGAAATGGATTTCAGTTCTATTGCCCTGCTGTGAATTAACCTCTCTGCCACTTCTTGCGTTTTTATAGGGGGGTCAGGAGTCAGACTAAAACGATATATTTATCCCAACTGTGTGGTTAGTCTTTAAAGGTCAGGGGCAAACCTGTGTAGAGTCAATTTGTGGCATTGTGGGAAAGGTGCTCCACGAATGCAGTGTGATTGTGGGTTTGATGCTGATGATAGAGTTATATCTGCAGATGGTACAGATTTGAGATCTCCTATTCTCCTTGAGAAGTCCTATACTGTAGTATTGTTTTGTATTGCCTCTATATTAGTTTTAACATGTTAAAAAAAGTTATTTCAGGAGCTTTCCCATTGTTAATGTCTCATAAAAAAAATCTGATAGAGCCCTGTCATTTTAAGCATTCGAGTTGTCAAGGAGTACCAATGCTTGTGAATGCATTCTGGCAGAGGTGGATAGGTAGAAGTTAGATAAAATGCCTATGAAGATGTGTGGTAATAATTGACCCTGGCCTTTCAGAGAGAAAAAACATTGTAAGCAAATCTGTCCCGTGTGCAGCACCTATGAAGATCATACTGTCATTTTTCATAAGGGAACTAGGGCCCAGATTCATAAAGCATCTCTAGGAGAGCTGATCCAGGATCAGGATTTAACCTTATGCATTATGACCAAAAAAATAACTGATCCTAGATCAGCACTCCTACTCTGAGATGCTTTATGAGCACAGCCTCAGAAATCCTGTCATTGGTTTTAGGAAGCACCTGAAATTAAAGGGAGAGGGGGAAATAAACTCGAATTAACCTTTGGGAGAGGACAGAGCCCAATGCAGAGAGTCTGGCTTAAAGAAACACAAATCTGTGTGGGAATGGTGCCAGCCCAATAATGAAGGAGTGGGTAAAGCTTGGCGGAACCTCCCATCCACTCCCCCACACACACCTCCTGCCACCCACCTCCCACCCCACCTCCCGCCATAGCCCGGAGCAATGTTGACACACAAACGGCGGGAAATTGGAGCAAATTGCACATAAAAACCCAGGCCGCAAGTTAGGGAGGTTGCACAAGGAAGCCCCCACCAGCCCCAATAATCATCTCAAGTCCCCCCCTCATTATTCCCAGCCCTCTGCCTGGGGGAGACGCCTGTACAGATCCCCCCCTGCTGTTTAATTAGTCAACAGCTCAGGGGTGGAGGTGGGGGAGGCGGTGGGGGCTCATGGTAGACATGCTGTATTCCTGTTGGAGGAGGCTAGCAGCGTGTTTGTTTTCTCAGATTAGCCTGTTGCACCACAAGCATTACACCGTGGAATTGGAGCAATTATCCCTGACTCGTTCTCTTGTTTGTTTGGCAGATTGAAAGATGATAACAAATTGATTTTTTTTCTCTTTTTTTGATGTATCAAGAGAAAGAGAAGAGAAGAGGAAAGATTTTGAACCTTTTTTTAAATAAATCTTTGTTAGGTTTGAGGTTTTGAAGAAAATACAAGCACAAAGCAATCCATTCACAGGGCACCAGACTAAACTAAAACAGCTCATTAAGCAAATACTCAAGAAATAACAATAAACAGCTCATTAAAGCTGATTTTATGGAGGAAATACTTGGGCCAGATGCTGAAAATAGCATTTAAGAATCATCAGAGGCAGCAGTGTAGAGTAATGGTTAAAGAACTGGGTTTTTAACTTAGTGATGGCACTGCTCTTGTACCTCAAGCTGAATTGCCCCAGTAGAATATCCATCTAGTTTTCTTCAATAATCCTGACAGAATTTACAGCTCAGAGGTAGTGGAACCACTTGGGACAAGTGATAATAGTTGTCAGTTTTTATATTTTTTGGCAAGTTAAGACCGCCTCCTCTAACTCTACAATTTCTCTCTCTCTGTATCTCCAGACGGGATGACTTTAATAAAATAAGAGAGCATTTAAGTAATATAGATTGGGTAGAACTTCTAAATTGCAAAACTGTGAATGAAACATGGGGTACATTGAAATGGGTTATTGTTGATTGTAAATTCATCCGAAGGTAGAATACTAAGAGTAATGGGAGAAGGGGTTGTATCTAATCTAGGGGCTGTGGGCAGTGGAGTCCTGCAGTGATCAGTGATGGGACCTCTGCTTATCCTTATTTACATAAATTACCTTGATAGGGATGTTATTAGCAGATAATACAAAGCTTGGGAAGTGGATTTATTCAAAATCCAGAAGTGGGCAGTAACATGACAGATGACATTCACTATTGCTAAATGTAGTTATTCATGCGGGAAATAAAAAATTAAGACAGGAGAATTTTATGGGAGGAGAAAAATTTGAATGTGTTCAATTTTGTGTTCAAGACTTGGGAGTAGTAGCTGATCAAAGTCTATCAAGATCCTAAGCATTGTGCTGTAGCAATGAAAGTTGCTTTTATGAAAGGCAGTTTTTAAATTCATAAAGGGAATTAAGAAATTGAACTATCAAATATTTTTTTGATTAAATTCAGTTAGCAGAACAAGAGGGCACAGGTGAAAATTAGTTAAAGGTAAATTCCACACTAATATCAGGAAGTATTTTTTTTACACAGAGTTGTCAATGTGTGGAACAGCTTGCCAGGTCATGTAGTGGAGGCAGAAACACTTGGGGTATTCAAGTCCAGGCTTTATGCACTACTAGATATTCATTAGTCACCATTTGTCACCTCCCTTGTGAACTCCTCCCTGTCTTCTGGTTGTTTCCCCTCACCCTTCAAAAGGGCCCATATCACCCCTCTGCTGAAAAATCCCACTCTAGACCCCTCAGTCATCCAGAATTATCGCCCAGTATCCCTCCTCCCTTTCCTGTCTAAAACCCTCGAAAGAGCTGTATCTAACCAACTCTCTGCTTTCCTCCGAGAAAATAACCTGCTGGACCCCACCAGTCCAGGTTCAGACCTGGCCACTCGACAGAAACCGCTCTCCTCTCGGTCAATGAGGCACTTCACACCGCACGAGCAGTCTCCCTCTCCTCCATCCTGATCCTGCTTGATCTCTCAGCTGCCTTCGATACTGTGGAGCACTCCATCCTCCTGTCCTCCCTGGCAGCAACAGGGATCTGTGGTACAGCCCTCGCCTGGATCGATTCCTACCTCTCCGGTCACTCCTTCTAGGTCGCCTGGGCTGGTAAAGTATCACCGCCTCGCTCCCTCCCCACTGGGGTTCCACAGGGCTCAGTCCTCGGTCCCCTTCTCTTCTCCCTGTACACCCGCTCCCTTGGCTCTGTAATCTCTGCCCACGGCTTATTTTACCATTGTTATGCTGATGACACTCAACTCTTTCTCTCCTTCTCCCCATCAGACACTCAGGTCTCTACCCGCATCTCTGCTTGCCTGAGGGACATTCAGAGCTGGATGGACAGTCACCACCTAAAGCTCAACCCAGGTAAAACAGAACTAATCTTCATTCCTGCCCTAAACTCTCCCCACCTTGATTTCTCAATTTCTCTAGGTAACACCTTGGTGACATCATCACCCTGCGCGAAGAATCTCGGTGTGGTGATGGACAACAGGCTGTCCCTATCAATGAACATTGCAGTGGTAAGCCGGGCGTGCAGATTCTTCCCGTATAACATCAGTAGAATCCGTTCCTTCCTTACCACGTACTCTACCCAGCTCCTGGTCCAAGCAATGGTACTGTCCTGCTTGGACTACTGCAACTCGCTCCTGGCTGGCCTTCCCGCATCTGCCATCAGACCCCTGCAACTCATCCAGAAGACTGCAGCCCGTCTGGTCTACAACCTTCCTAGACACTCCCATGTCACCCCCCTGCTCACTACCCTCCACTGACTGCCTGTTATAGCTTGCATCAAATTCAAAACATTGGTCCTAGCATACCAGGCAGTCAAGGGATCAGCCCCAACATACCTCCTCAAGATCTTCAAACCCTACACACCTGCCAGACCACTCCGTTCTGCTACCTCAGGACACCTAGCACCTCCCCCCCTCCGCACCTGCGCTTCCCGGTCACGTCTCCTGTCGGTTCTGGCTCCACGATGGTGGAATGACCTTCCTGTGGAAATCAGAACAGCTGAGACCCTGGCCACCTTCAAGCGACGACTGAAGACTCACCTCTTCAGGGTGCACCTCTCCCCGTAGTCCGTTTTTTGTTAACTTAGGGACGTAGCTGCTTAGTATTACACATGTCTACTTGTTTATGTATTCTATTAGGCTTAGGCATTATTTTCCGCACTGATTGCTTTATTGCTACCTTTGAATTGTGGCTACAGATTTACCTACAGGGTCCTAGTTTAACTATGTGGTTGCTCCTAGCACCTAGGAACTGTACTTCCCGCTAGGGTGGCTTTCAGCGAAACTGTTCTTGACTACGCTTAACACTTTGTTGTACGTCGCTCTGGATAAGAGCGTCTGCCAAATGCCTGTAATGTAATGTAATGTAATAATTAGGCTGTAGGTAAAATGACGAGCCTAGATGGGCCGAAGGGACTGCCCTCATCATTAAGTATTCTTATTTTCTTATAAATGCATAATATATAAAAATATATATTTAAAAAGGTAGTCAATCTGGATTGTGGTGTCAGCAAATAAATAAAGTATAGTTATTCTTTACTAAAACACGTAACAATCAATGTGCAGCGGAGGTGTTGTTTTGTCTGTGCCGTGACCTGATGAGCATGCCCTCCCTGAGACTCACTCACCTGTAGGCCCCCACCCCGCTCACCCTGAGTGGTGTCGCCTGCATCGCCCCTCTTATGTCTGTAGTGCAGACTTCAGGGAATACCAGGCCGTCAGAAGAAAAGAGAAAATCCATAAAGAATTTCACACGTCAGAGAGCGTAGAGCAATGTTGTCTCATCCTGGCCCGATGGCGGTCGATAGCAGCGGCCCTGAACGCAAAGAAAATCCCCTCTCCTGAAAGGTTCTCATCGAGATGATGAGGATCGATACAGAAGACGGGAACATTAATGACTCTTACTATGACTAAGCCTACTGGAGTCTAGAGGTTTGTGCACTTTCTTGCATTAATCACCATTCATCAACCAGAAATGATGCTGTTTCATACCAATGATTCATTCAGACCTCAAACCTGGTACAGTTGACTTGCAGGTGAGTTGAATAGACTTAAAACAAACTAAAGCAAACTAAAATAGTCTACTCCTGTCCGACAGTTGAGAACAAGGCGTTGAACGGTCTGGCCCACTGCACTTCTCTGACCTTCAGTAGAAGGTCACACATTCCTGTAAACTCTGCTTAGTTCCCCTTTGAAGTTACTCCTGGAGCAAAGACATATTAGAAAAATGAGACCTTTATTATAAATCATTCCTAAACAAATGAAATGCTTTATGCAGTATGACATTACATATGCTATGTCAACATTTTCTGGAATGTGACATAGCAAATGATGTCACTGTTGTAGCTCTGACCAGAACTCCCACACACATGCTTATGAATGATTCATTATTATGTCTTGTTGTGGTAATTAATCGGTTACACCTGCTTCATGAACAATTTAGGAATGCATACTTTGTGTTGTGTGACCAGAGAATCACAACTGGAAAGTAACCTAGCAAAATTATGAAGTGTCATACCAGGATAATGTGTTTAATGTAACTAAATGAAAATGCCTTTGAACCCAAATTTTATTCAGTTGAAACAGCATGTCCTAATAAGTGCGATTTGAATACAGTACCGCTTACATATCTGAAATAAAGAATATGTTTATATCTAAACAGTGGAAACTGTGAGAGATGTGATTGCGTGGTGGTTGTCAGAAAATCCATATAACAGCTTGGACTGTAGTCCCAACTTAACCTGCAATCACATCTAAACGTTCACTAAATAAATAAATAAGGGAATCACCATTTTATCAGTTTATAGTTTCAAAAGGATCCTTGTTCTAATATCTGTCACAGACATATGTGTGTGTGTGTGTGTGTGTGTGTGTGTGTGTGTGTGTGTGTGTGTGTGTGTGTGTGTGTGCGTGTGTGTGTATGTGTGTGTGTATGTGTTGGTCTGTGCATGTGTGCGCATGTGTGTGTGTGTGTGTGTGTAAGTGTGCATGTGTGTGAGAATGGGATAAGAGAGAAGGGAAGGAATTGAAAAAGGGTGGTCCCTAGAGACTGCAGCCTTCAATCAAAGGCTGCCCTGAAGCTGAGGGGGCATATCCTGACAACCACAATTTAACAACCAACTGCTTCTTATTTCTAAAGATAAAACATTTAAGTAAAAGTGCATGAGAGCATATGAGAGAAGACTATAGTAAAGGCCCTAAGTACATTTTAAATAAAAGTATACGGCACATTAAGAAACAGCAGAATTATGTGGTCCTTTTCGTCCTTGAATAAAGATAATCAGCAGTCTGCTTTAATCATCATTTAACATGTTAATCTAAATTATTTTGTAGCTTTTTTTGCAAAATGATTTTTGATATGGTTTTTTGCACCTGGGAACCAGAAGCTATAAAGTTTAGCCTGCTATGGAGCATGATGTGATGCATGCTGCTTCATTTAAAAACTGGAGTCCAAAGATAAAAAAATTGTCGTTGTTCTCTGCATTCCAGCAAGTGGAAATGTTTTGACTCAGACCTCATTGAGCAGATGAGTGACAGCTCTAGCCTGGCCATTAAAACGTTGAGAAATAGGGCTTTGAACCACAGCCCTCGCCGGCCGATCCACACAACATGAAATATGATTATCCCGCTGAGCTAAAGACCAAGGTCCCCAGCCAAGGGAACTAATCACACTCTTTCTTGAACTGCTACACAGGCACAGTGCACTGGATCCAATCAATCACCGCTACACCGCACCTGTACTGGTTGTCCATTCTGAAGGTTTATGGGAATGGCCAGTGATTGGGCGGTAAGGGTTTGCTCCATCTGTTGCCTTGTTTAATGCATCGGCTGTTGGGAGCGCTATCCAGGAAGTTGATGTGTGTGATTGCTGTGTGTATATATATTTTTTCAAAGAAGCGTCTTTTTGCAGGTCAGCAGACATCTGCATTGGTAGAGAGAATTAGTGTGGAGATGCCTCCAGTGAAAAAGGAAGAAGACAATCTGGATTAGGAGAGTTTGTGGGGAAGATATTGGAAGGGACTTTTTGTCTTGGGGGCAGGAAAATTAAGCTCGCTAGCTACAAACTTGCCTCAAATATCACTTCTGGATTTGCATGGATTAAATAAATGCCAAAATTAGGCTTGCATGGGGATTTTGTTGGGTAGGGGGGGAATCCTCCTCTTCTATAAAACCTCTATGTCACATCTGTGACAAAATCCTCACAATGAGGATGTAAAACTCTGAAACAAAACACAGAGAATAATACAGTGCTGCCCGTACCATATTCTCCCGTTTGTTCGATGACTGTTATGAGGTGAGAATGTTAACGCTGCACTGCTTGTTATTTGGTGTTTTTTCTCAGGTAGAATGTTCCAGTCTGCATTTTAATCCTGAAACCACCCGCAGGGAGAGAACAGAAAATTCTGAAAGTCTATTTTCCACATCATTTTAATCCTGAAACCACCCGCAGGGAGAACAGAAAATTCTTAAAATCTATTTTCCGCATCATAGTCTAGTCTCTTACTGTAACGTCCTCTCTTGCAGCCTCACACCGTTTGATAAGATATGGGCAAATTACACGGCTTTTACTCACGCGATAAAAAAGAAAAGAAAATCGCATTGACTCCTGACTTGGGTTGTTATCAGTGGTATTACTCCATGGTGAGATCAAAGAGCACAAACCTCTCTCCTCCTTCTCTGCTCTGTTTGATTGCAGAAGAAAGAATTTTAAAACCCTCGAGCTAAGTCATGAAAATAAGCTCAGCTTTAGAGCACAGAGAAGGACGACTCAGCCACCTAACCAAACAACACAGGGTGACCACATTCAGAAATGAGCCAGGGGAAGCACATTTCATTAATTTCATGACTTTTTATTTTTTTGTAGAGGCACCGAGCAGTGTGAATAGTTATTTGAGGCCATTGTTTTCTCTCTGGTACCAGACACACTTCTGTCTCCAGGAAATATGAATTTCTTATCCTCTCTGTAATGGAAACTTCCACTCATCCACAGAGTTGCTCTCAGATAATCCTGTTTCTCCGTAGCAGGTTGGGATGGGAACTGGGAAATGGTGGGTGTGAACACAGGCCTGAGAGCCATGTCCTACAGTAAACCAGCTGGGATCAGATGCCAGCCAACATAATATAAAAAACAACAGAAGTGCTTGTGTTAAAAAAAACGGCAGAGGAGGCCGGATGTGGGGGAGGCCACTGTGACATTATAAGAGCCTGTCACCGTGGTACTTATGCAACCAATAGGATTGACTATGAGTCCGCCTGATTGCACGTGGGATACCTGCATGCTTGGTTTTACTGGATTGCCATGCAAAGGATCCACTTTTAAAATGCATGTTTTCCTATGATGTCATGTCTCAGTTAAATGCATGAATGCATAATATATGGTTTTAAGGCGTAAAGCTATTTGACTTATAATGCATTTTATATTGGAATATTGCATAATGCAGTAGGGACCTTCTGTGTTCATGCATATTTGCATACGTGACTGTATATTTTCAGGGTGCTGTTGTGATATGCAACTTTAAGGTTTACATTTATATGTACATAATGTTTCAGCCCTCATTTGTCAGTCAAATACATATTAGGTATGATAATATGCATTTTGAACATGCTATTATTTCTGTCATGTATTATTCATCAAAAGAGTTTCAGCATCTAGCTCCTAGATTTGAGTGCATCCTGGATTTAAACAAGGAAGTCTGTTTTTTTTTGGTTTGTTTGTTTGGTTTGTTTCATCCCATTTGATCTATTTACTGCCGTTATTTGCACCTTCTGCAATATTAAACCTTTCTTATTGGAAATTCATTGCGTGATTCTCCACTTGTTTGCATTAATTAGTGGAGTGAATCTGTTTAGAGCAAGGAGCTTACTGGGTCACAAGGTACCTGTGAGCATAAACACTGCCAGCTTGCCACACAGATTGCCTCTATTTCCAGCCGTCTATTGCCAAGTATTGATATGTTTCAATGGGCACATACTGTATGGTGGCCGATTAAAACAGACCCAGCCAGCAGTGAAGCACGTTGTGCGTGCAGTGCACAGCGTTCCCTCCTCCACCCCAGACTCTGCCCGCTTTTCGGCTTCACCTCAGCGACTCTGCCCCCTCCCCTTAGCTTTCTGAAAATCATGAATGCTGGGTATTAGTGCATTCCTCCTGGGTCAAAGGTCAAGGCAAAAATGCATTAAATAAATCCAAAGGCAAATGCTGCATTGTATATATATAAGGGCAGAGTTGCATTTCTCCGCTCATGGGCTCTTCTGTATGAGTCTGTATTCTCTCTTTCACGTGTTATATACATATCTTGGGGTAGAAAGGGGTCTTGATAGGTCTGGAGCTGCTTCCTGCTCTGGCACCCTGATGCTGCTCGAGCCCTTGCATCAACAGCCCTTAGAACTCACCACGTTAAACTGTTCCTGCAGCTTTTTATCAGCGCTCTAACATTATGTATGCTTCTTCACCCTCCGCACAAACCAGTGACCTGCAGCAGTGAGGGCCTGAAAGTGAGGAGATTTACAAGGTTTCCATAGCCAGAGGCACAAGCATTCAACATTATCTCAAGGTCACATTCCTCCAAAATTCATTTCCGGATGACAGTCGAAAAAAAGAAAAGAAAAGAGGGGTTCAATGGGAGGTTGTCTCCCCAAACTACTCTGACGCCTGCTGGTGTTTTCCAGCCCGCTCAGCCTCAGTGTTAAAGTGTACAGGTAACTGACAAAATAAAGGAACCACTTGAGTTAATGAAGGGTTCTGGTGGCTCTGTTTTTGGTGAGAGGTCCATTTCCCTGGCATGGTTTAGGTCCTTGAACCCCTTAGAGGGCAAGGTAAATGGCAATAAATAAAAAGCCATTCTGAGTGATCACCTTCAACCCGTGGTGAATCATTTCTATCCTGATGGGAATGGTCTGTTCCAGGATAACAATGCCCGCATCCACAGGGCATGAATAGTTTGATGAGCATGAAAACGATGTAAACCATATGCCATGGCCATCTCAGTCAGAAGATCTCGACCCAATTGAACACTTGTGGAGATTCTGGAATGGCACCTGAGACCGCGTTTTCCACCACCATCAACAAAACACCAAATGATGGCAGTTATTTTGGCAGTTACCTGTGAAACAATGAAACCTGAGTTGATTGTGATTCATCAAGATCGGCTCCTACCAAAATTTCACTTCAAGACGAGAATGGTGATGTGTTCAGGGGCAGGCTGTTCATGACACAGCTACAAATACATGGCCCCTGTAGTTAAAGGGACCAGTTCTGTTTTTGTGGTGTCAAACCGCCTTTTTCCATGACATGTTGTGACAGGATCTGATTAATTTCAGCAGATTCATCAGGGGCCCGCCTCCAATGTTTTATGTCATAGGCGCAGATCCTCCTCTGCTGAACTGAAACCTGCTTCTAATGTTGGGGGTGGGGGAAAAAAAAGAAATACATTAAAGACACTTTTTATTGAAGCAGAAGCCTAAGGAGTCGCCAGGACAGTTTGGATTACACGCAAGTTGTGTGGGTGGGTGAAGGGGGGAGGGCAGCTGAACAGGAAGTGAAGAATTCTGAGGATTAATTGCTGGTCCTCATCCAAAGAGAAGACCTGATATGGTTGTGGGGAGCTGAGGGCCTACCAATGACCTGACCCCCCCCCCACTCTGGCCATATCAATCCCTAAAGCTCCTTCTGATCTAGCCTCTAATACAAAAGTCAGAGCTATTACAATCATACCGCCGTCGTCATACTCAAACATATTCCTTCCATCATGCTTTTCAGCTCTTGATCAGCTCCTGATGTCCTGATCTGTCCTGATTGATATGAGGAATCAGACATACCAACACCATAACGGTGTTTCGCCAAGGTATCACGGTTCCGCTTCGCCGTGGTTTGTTTGTTTATTTAGCCATTATTTTCGGCCTGGCAGCAGAGCCGGGTGAAAGCAGATTAGAAGGACCACCCGGCTCTCACCGCTCTCTTGCAATTGGCCTCCGCCCCGTTCTCTCATGTTCATCCTTCCCCCTCACTCCACCCTCATAAAAGGGAATCTGCAGCCTGTTTTAACTAATAGTAAATGGATCCTTCTCTTTTTCAGTCCGACTTCCCCCCGCTCCCCACTAAAGACAGAAACAAAGCGCACTGCTGTATCGCAGAGGTTGTCTGTATGGTGCGCTGGGGCTCCCAGGAGGGGCCCAATCAGCGCCGGCGGTGGTACCTTTTTGTTTTGACTTGTCTGCCTTTGTCCCGCTCACAGCGATGGGATTGGGCCCTGACACCTTCCACACAAAGGCGGGCCCTTCCCTGCCTTTCATAACAGGCCGTTTGGATGTCGTCACACTGTAACCGTATCGCCACACAGTAACAGTATCAGCCTCCGAAAATGAGGCTCTCTCTTGACAGGCCTGCTTACCCCCGGACATCATGAATCACTGTCAAACACAACAACAACAACAAAAAAAACCAGATACGCGATATTGTTCATTTACAGGTTCATCTGAGAGGACGTTCTGTGCACCTCTGTGCTGTCTCCTCCCGGCGTGGCTTGAAAAGTTGCCGTCTTTTCACTGGGATTACGAGCTGGAGAAATCGTCATTCAGTGGACCCGTGTGATTTAAGTGCAAGCGCCAGGATAGTGTGTGCGCGGCAAATTCCTGCGCTGTCCTTCAGCCGAGAGGGATTGATGGATGTTCCTCTGCCTGCCATGAGCTAAGCAGTGCTGCGGCTGTGACGAGACCACATATAAAGTTGGCGGGAGCCAGCCAACTGATGTGGTTAATAAATAAAGCACGGTTCAGGGAATCGTGGTGGAAATATTTTGGGCTTGCGGCAACGCTTGGCAAACTGCAGTCAGGATAGAAATGTAATCATATGCATCTGCTTAGCATGCATGTTTGCTGGGTTTTGGAAACTGGGTCTCCTGACATGTGCTTGAAATCTGCATAAGAAAAGCCCTTGTTTGTCAGATAAAATCCCGCAATAGAATTTGATATAACATTTTAATCCTCAGAAACCCACTCTACTGACCCCTTGGAAAGTCGGTTAAATTCCACTTTATTTTAACTTTGTTAACTCTTACAGCAACTAGTTCACGCACAGTTTTATTATTTTATTTTATAGTGATTAAGAGGTGATTGCAGAAAAGGCTCACACATCCTGTACAGGCACATTCTCCTCCATTTAACAACCAAAAGACGATTGTCTGGTTATCCAGGCACTCAGGTTTTATAGATCACCTGTTGAATGCAGAGCATTGCAAAAGCTGTGCAACCATCCAAGTTATTTCTCTTGTGTTGTTTTCTTAATGAGCATGGCTCATTGATCCGGTATGCCGAGAACATATATATTTCACACTCCTAAGGATTGTAGATGAGACGGATACCGACACAGATACAGATACAGAGATAAGAAGCACTTGTGCATTGTGTGTGTGCTGGCTGCTGCTTCTGCTCCCCAGATGGGCCCCGCTCCCCCTCATGAGAGACTCCCAGAATAATCAAAAATATTTAACATGAAGACGGAGCAGAAGAAAGAACCGACTACAAGAGAACACCATAAATATGAAATCCTCACTCCCCACATTATGAAAAGTCCCTGTTTAGCTTTGATCTTAAAGCCCACCCCAAAAGTATTTATCAAAAATGGCAGAACAGTAATTCACCCGATCTTTCCCATTCACAGGTGGGTGGGAGTGGAGGTGGGGGGGCAATGGGGTGGGTGCAGGGGGATTTAAGGCCCCCTGACCTCTCCAAAAAAGTCAAATGTCCCCTGTAAACGTGTTTTTCTTCTCCTTCAGATCCTGCTTTTCCTCTGGAAACCGCCCTGTTTTTCCACTCTCACCCTCGAATAGGTCTCGCGTAGAAAGTGTTCAGCAGCCACTGATCTCCAATGAGTTTTTATCATTGCTCTTGTGAACTTCTCTAAGGTTTGGATCGTGGCTGTGGGTAAGCTGATGTTGGGCCAGCGCTGACAGGCACAGCACTCACTCTGGCCTTTGCAAATATGCTTGCCATGTTTCTCACTTCTGAACTTATTTAGAATACCGGCCTTCTCTAGATCTCTTGAGGACAATATCAATATAGGCAGGGACTTTTATGATAAATAAATAAATGTGCTTTAGGAAGAATGCAGATAATGTGTGCAGTCAGAGGTTGTCATAATAACCACAGGAAATGATGGGGGGAAAAAATTCCCAAAAATCGACCTCAGAGAAGAGCAGAGTGCCCACCTGCTGCTCTGTTTTATTCCCCGAACCCTCCCCCCTCCCACACTGATACCAGGTGGTCTGTGCAAGGCTGCTTCATAAACGTCTGCTGTGTCCAAACAAACACGTTCACTGCCTCAGTGTCCTTAACTGCTTTGAAGGTGTCTGGTCTGATTTATTTTCTAATACCAAGGGGCTTATAAATGCTTGTTGTGTCCAACCAAAACCTTCCGTGGGTGTTTGATGTTTTTTCACATAAGATCTCTCAGTATCCTTAACTTGCTTTGCATGCTGGCTGCTCAGAATTTTGAAGAGAGGTGAATGCCCCACATAGCTGCTCCACTATCTCCCTCACTCAGTAAAACACACAGCAGATATGAAGAGCTACCCCCCCCTGCTGGAGAGAGTATCAGAGATGGGCTGCGCTCCCTGGTGTGTGTGTGTGTGTGTGGGGGGGGGGTTATCGGCACTCTGGAGGAGACACGCCAGCGCGTTATGAGGGTGTATGAAATGTCATCTATCACTGAGTTTCCCCAAATGCTCTTGTGCAGAGACAAACGCCGGGGGCTCAGGTGGTGAGCAAACAGGTCTTCAAAGTGATAGGTGCGTTCACACTGTTAGAGGGGGGGGGATCCCACATGAAAGTGTCATGGCTTTATGCTACCCCCCACACACACACACACACACCCCTACATCATTCCATTCAGTGAGTTTGGAGGAGATAATCCTGAGAGTGACACACAGTATCCAGCCTGACGCGGTCGACATGGAATGCTAATAGGGAGGATTAAGGACATGGGCTTCAGGGGCTGCTGGGGCACTGCGTCTCAGGGTCAGAGGTCAAACAATGTTTCCCAAGGATTCTGGGTAGTCACGGAAATTCTGGGTAGGGTTCTGGGGCTACTTGGGTAATGGTTGTTTGGATTGTGGATAATTTCAGGTAATTTACAGAATTTACCAAATTACCTGAAGAATATGCCTGGGGCCACCAGGTGGCTCATCCTGCTTTAAAAAACTGGGTTCCGGTGAAGTGATATCGAATTATGACCACACCCGTGCCGACTGTGGACACATAATGGTGTAATTGACTGTAGCGTTGCCCAGGGAGGGAGGGAATTCAGGAGAACGTGTGATTGTCTGCATTCTCCCGAATTGACAGAGGATACAATGGGCCTAAGAATACGATTAGACGTTCCTAATTAGGGCTTTACAAGTGTCATAGCAAAGGGTCTGAATACTTATGTATGCTGTGATATTTCCGTTTTATTTTGACTAAATTTGCAAAAATGTTTTTGCCATTATGGGGTATTGTGTGTAGATTGATGAGGGGAAAAAAGGTATTTAATCCATTTTAGAATAAGGCTGTAACATAACAAAATGTGGAAAAAGTGAAGGGGTCTGAATACTTTCTGAATGCACTGTATTTGAGTGGGGTTAAACAAGGTTTGAGGAATAATATTGGATAACACCAACCTTAGGAGGAGGGGTTGGTTTAAACCTCCCCAAAAATGTTTTATGACAGTTCCGAACTGTTCATTTATTGCTCTTAAACAATTAAACAATTCATTGACCCCCCCCCGACAACAATTTGTTCCTGTATGTACCCCCTCCCCCAGAAATTAGTCCTGGCTACGCCACTGCCCAGGGCCTAGCTGGCTCTACTGCTAATTTTTGTAGCTAGCCCATGAAATCGCCCCAAAGCACGGTGGCAAGATATCCGGTGTGAAACTGGGTCACTGGTCAGCTCTAAAATACAGGTGTAAATGTTATTGTCCAATCACGGAGCTCTGCCACCAGGTCAATTGAACACACTCGTAATGCTGTGATGCAGTGGGTCCACTCCAGTTCCAGTCTAGATAAACAAATTCCTTTTTTATTTTTGAAATGGTTATTCTTGTTCTGTGTTTGTACATAAAATAAAATCAATAAGGTTATGATACAAAGTCTGTAATTTGTACACCCAGCCAGCCATATGGAAGCTGTCTAGCTTACTGTTAGCAACCTGCTAGCTAGCTGGATAGCAGCAGACCACGGTCTCTGTATTTGGTGTGCACATGCCACTTGATTTTCTCTGTGACTTTGAATAAATTAGAGACAGATGGTTTGCTAATTATATCACCGGTCTGAAGTCCAACTCTTCAGGAGAATTATTACCAGCAAGTTTAGCTAATATTCCCTCCATGATATTCCCTGCGTTTAATTACAAGGATATTTTCCAGCCTTCCACATTATAAATGCAACATTGCTCTCGCAGTGTAATTGGTCAGTGGTTGTGTATCATCATCATCATAAAAAAAAGGGTTTGAAAGAAATGTTCAGAGAGCGGGTGAAGACGAGGTCGGGGGCCGGGAGAGGAGGGTTCGAGGAGTCTTGGGAACTTCCTTTGAATGCCTCTCATTCCGGCAAGTGCTCCTCCTCCTTGAGTTCACATCTGGATCCGCTATTCTGATCGCGGTGCGTCTGAGCCGCTGCCGCCGCTGGGTTCTGAAGCCTGAACCCCCCCCCCCAAGCCCGGAACATTCTGCAAGCTTCCCGTTCGCCCCAGTCATGCTAATTGTGAAATCCCAAGAGTGATTCACATATTTAGACAATTAAGACCCAAAAAAAAGAAAAGAAACTGACCTCGGTGATCTCATCACTGGCTCGGTGCGCATTCCGTCCGGCCGGCATGTGAACGCCAGCAGAACCATATGTGGGAAAACAGGCTGTACACAGCTCTCTGAATCCTAACAACCCTTACTGCAGCAAAAGGCCCTGCTGGTGTTTTCAAAACTATAGCGGTGTATGATCAGGCATTGGAGCAGTGTATGCTTAGGCGCTAGATTGGTGTATGGTTAGGCACTAGATTAGTGTAAGGTTAGGCACTATATTGGTGTATGGTTAGGCACTAGATCGGTGTATGGTTAGGCACTAGATTGGTGTATGGTTAGGCACTAGAGTGGTGTATGATTCGGCACTATAGCGGTTGATGATGAGGTGCTAGAGTGGTGTATAATTAGACGTAGTGACATTGAGTGCTGTAAAGCTTGAAGCAGTGGAGAAAAATTATTAACTAAGTGGGAATGAAAGTGTTGACTTGTTTTCTTAGCAGATAATCAGAATTCTTTCCATTGACAAAACTGAATGTATTAACAACTTTCACAAATGCATTATGCATTAAACTTGCTTAAGTCTGCTGGCTAGTGTTTAGTTGTCTAGCTCTTTCATAATGTTGCGAATTGTCCCAAAGGAAGTGCAATGTACTCGATTACCAGCTTAGCTGTAAAACTAGTTTGCATATATATCAAATATATTACATACATTAGCTTGATAACTTGGCCAACCTCACAGAAATCTGTCATTTTAAAACAATACCTTTTTTATTAATAAATGTATGGATCATAAGAATGCAAACTTCAGGGGGTGGAACTAGTAGAGGGTGGTGATGCAGGAGAGTTCAAGCAGTCGCGGGAATTTCCGTTGAACACTTTCACCCTTTCACATCTGTTTGTCTGAGCTAATGGGCTGACACAGCGCTTCTCTCTCCAGGGCAGAAATGTTCCCCCTGCCGTGTAGAATACAGGGTGACCGAGCTGACAGACACAGTACGAGCGCACGGAAAAGGGCATGACAGCGCGATATTCACCGTCGTGTGGCTCAGCACACCCGCTCTCCAAAGCAGTGGGGAGAACGAACCCGGGGGTAGCGACGAGACGGACATTTGATTTATTCTCAACACATTTTCCCTCCGCTCCCCAACCCCTCCCCCTTAAGATTAAAAAGCAATTTAGCGCGAGACGTGACGGGTGACGGCTTTTGTGTCAGGCAGATGTTTTGTCTTTTACATGCAAACGTGGCCAGTCATTTATTATTCCCCTTTTCTTTACTCCCTTCGCCCCTCCCCCCCTTGCCAATGACTTGAGCTTTCCTGTCCCCCGTTTTCTGTTGAATATTAGCAGCTGAATAACTTCATCTTTAGAAGCTGTGAACCAATTAAAAATGGCCTCTGCCCATGGCATTCATCTCCAGAAAATATTTATACTGTTAAATATACAGTACTGTTTAAAAACTGCTGTCGCTGTTCACCTCTGTATCTGTTCATGGGTTCAGATGGGTTATGTCACAGAATATGTTTGTTTTCCTACTAATGTCCTACAATGAATTTGCTGAAAGGGAAAACTCAGAAATGATAAATGCATGTATGTTCGCACTGTATTTGTAAAGGCACAGGAAGCTCCACTGTGATAGCTGATCAGTAGTTTGCCTGGCGGTGATCGCTCAGCACACATACAGTACGTGCAAACTGCTTTTAAGAAGGGAATTCAATCTAAACTGCTAACTTTGGACTGGGTTGAATCACCATTAGTCCTTAGTTTTGACTTTTTACCTAAATTTTTTCTCTCTCATTAATTGTGTTTGTGGAGGGATGATAATTAGCATTTAATTGTGTCGAATTGAAAGGACAAATCATAATTGAATTCAGGCTTTTACCCTTCGCTTTCATGAAATATATTATAAAGATTTGTCGGAATAAAAATATTAATACATGCTTAAAATAATTACAAAGTCCTGTCAAGGACAAAGAGCCAGAGAAAAGATTGAATGTCCCCTCTTGCTTATAAGTGTTTCAAAATGGCCTCCATGGTTAGTGTTCATAGTGGAACCGAGCAAGAACACACCAAATAAATGTCCTGTATTTCACAGATTTATATAAAAATGACGTTATTGTAATGTAAAGATTATGTTAGTAATTTTTGCTCAATCTAGCTCATTCATTTCCTTCCTCAGTTCCTCAGTTTCATTTTCTAACTGAACCACCCTAGATTCCAGGACACTTTTTATTTTTTAAAAAATAGGTAGCTTCCCTGTTAATGAAATACAATCACTTTCCTTTTCACCTTGGCTGGACAGGGGGGCATCTGGGTAGAACTGGAGTGCCCTCTGTTTGGCCCGAACTTAACCCTGTCCACTAAGGGACCCCCAAACCCCCCAGAGGAGATTCAGTCCAGATGCACTAGGCTCCTGAAAAGAACATTTGAATTCATATCCGCAAATTGAGGGACTGCACAGCTAGCAGCGCATTTCCAGAAAATATTACATATGTACTTTTTTTTCTTCTTCTATTTTTAACTTCTTTAAAAAATTATAAATCCGGATTGTTGTTACACTGTGTCTCAAGTGTCTCATGAATAATGCAGGAGGGTGTCACACATACGGTATAGGCATGGTACTGTTGTTCTTGTGTTTTTCTCTCCCTTTATAGAGATTTGTTGTACATTGAAGTGCTGTCATGACCAGAGTCAGGCATTTCCATGCGACAGCAGGTTCTTAGCCTGCACCAAAAAAAAACTATAAATCTTTCACAAGTTTTGGACTCACACAGAGAAAAACACAGGGACACACCAACAATACTGCACTACTGGATAGATTGTCCAATGTGCAATTATCTCTTTTTCACCTTGGATAAGAACTCATAATACACGCACACACGCTCTTACACGCACACACACAAATACACGCACACAGACTCTCTCTCTCTCTCTCACACACATGTACACAATCTCTCTCACACACACACACATACATACACACACACACACACACACACTCTCTCTCACATACACATGCACACTCTCTCTCTCTCTCTCTCACACACACACACACACACACATACATTCTCATTGCAGAACCGTTAAGCATCAAATAAAAAGGATGGATGTGTTATGCTGAATCATAAATCACTGTCATGAGTATAATTGCACATGTAAATATTCTAAATTCTATAAACACTGCTCTCCATCAAATATCGTCTTCCTCCTTTTTGAGTTAATAACTACACAGTATCTGCTGAATATGGGAACTGATAAAGCAGACATTAATATAACTGTCAGGCTGAGACTAAAGACAGTGGAGGGGGGGAGGGGTCATTTACATATATTGTATTAGAATATATAGAGATTATATTAGAGATTTTCTCTATTTTCTCTGATACATATCAGGAGGCATCTGTCGTTTCATTAATTTTCTCCTCAATAAGCTGTAGTGTGTTTATTGAGTAGTGCACACAGTTAGTTTATACAGAAATTTAGTAATGTTGTGGCATGTAGTGTATATTTCCTTTTTATATGTTTTTAATGAACAAAGACATATAATAGCTACATTTTTATTTGTCCAAATCCACCATAATGCTCATTGTCTCACCTCCCCTCTTTATTGTTTTGATATGATATTCTCAATATTGTTTTCTGCAAAATGCAAAATGCAAAAGCCAAAATGATACATGATCAAATCTATCCTGTACTTACTTTACAGTAGGTTTGTTGTAAGTTAAAAAAAAGACAAAAATAGTTATCTGATATGGAACTTCATGTTTAAAAACCTTACCATCTGCAGACAGAACCCTATAATTCTAAGCTCTTGAGTTATTTAATTTGTAAATCTCCATTATCTGCATGGGAATTACCCAGAATGCCTGACGGATCAGCAAGTCTCACTGAGACGCCTTTGAGTGTTGCGGGTTTTGTCCGCGGCAAAAGCCCTGAACGTATGCAGCCCCTGCCCAGGATCGAGGCGTCCGTGACTCTTCTCTAAACGCTGAGAGAACTCGTCGGAATGATGGACCACTATGCTGTGTTTAACATCTGACTCCAAAAAACTGGAGGAGGTTCAGAAACGAGTTGTGTCCCTCAGTTTATGAGCGTTACACATCTATTGGGATTCAGTGGAGGAGTGGAAACACAGAGCTGTCCTTCACAATGTACAGGTGGGGCCTACACCTGTTATTCTCAGTGAAAATTATCGTTTGAAAAGTTCACCTATTACATCTTTAGTTTTTACGTTTGAGATTGACGTTTGACTTTTTTGTCCCAAATGTGGAGTGCTGAAATGTGTTTGTCGGCCCACAGTTTTCTCTTATTGCACAGGCAGCAATAGCGCTGGAGGACCGTGCAGCTAGACCGCAGGCTCTGAATCGCCCAGAGGGAGCTGTTATTGTCTGATGAGTTTGGGAATACCCTGATTACTGAAGCTCCCTCCCTGGGTGATGATGAAGGCAGGAGGCCCTAAATGAGGGATCCTTTAAACGGATGCAGTACCGCCAGTGTCCGTCGGGGGTGCCACGGCCGGTACTAGTGCATGGTCCTGGCCTTCCCCTTTCCAACGAGGCCCCCAGCCTGGCCCCTGGGTTACCAACATTTTGCCATAATTTTTTGTTGAATGTTCTTTGCTCTTTATTTCAAGCATTTACTTCCATATACCATATGTACACGCATCCTATACATGTGTAAATATATATTCCCACCTATTATTCTTTTCAGAAGACGAGGCAAACGGAAAATTCTCGGGGTAATTTTGTTACATGCATGTCTAATATGTTGTGTGTAGTGCTGGTAGCCGGAGGGGAGAGAGAGGGAAAGTGGTTGTGAGGTCATTTATTTATTAATAGGCCAAACTGGGAGAAAGCCCTCTGGGGGGCAGATCTCATTTTCAGTCAGAGAAACACTTAGCACTGTAATTCCCATCCATGCCCTGTATAGATCCTCAGGGAGTGTTTCACCGCTGGGTGTGTGTGTGTGTGTGTGTGTGTGTGTGCGTCTGTAAGAGAAACAAAGAAGAAAATGCAAGCACACAGTATATGTTTTAAGCATGAAAGGTATTTATGTACACGCTTGATTTCATAAAAATGTTTTAAAATAATGGCCACCATTCAATTAGTGAAACATCCAGCTCATGCTTAAAGTCAATTCCAATGATTAAAAACAAATAATGAATGGAACTAGAAGATCATACCCAGGATCAGCCTTTTTTTGGCCTCTGGGTCAGTCTGCAAGACAGCCCAAAAGCAACAGGCATTTTATTTATTTCATTATTTATCTTTCAATCAGTGGTGTAGCAAAGAAAATACAGCAAACACATTGCATGAACAAATATTAAATTGTTGACTAGGGAGGGAGGTTGTGCAAACGAATTGTTCAGCAGTAGATTAACAGTTCATAACTGTCATAAAACATTTCACAGGGGGTTTAGCATGTGGATTGGAACATCCTTGTTTCCTGTGTGTGACTGGGCCAGTGATTGCCATGGTTTTTAATCCCGTTACTGCAATGGGACCAGCCTCCCTCACCTTTTTTTCCCAACCAACCAATTAAATGTTGTTGAGCGTGGCCATAGACGTCAATTGGCCGTGACGTGTGAAGCTTTAGTCATTGCTTTAGGGCTTCGTGCTGCTTTGCAGATTGACTGATCTTCATAGCGTGGGGATCGGCTCAGTTGCTGTGCAGATTCACTGATCTTCATGGAGTGGGTATCGGCTCAGTCGCTGTGCAGGTTCACTGATCTTCATGGAGTGGGGTTTGGTTGTGTCACTGTGCAGATTCATTGATCTTCATGGTGTGGGGATGAACTGTTATAAGAGGCATGGTGAGTGGGGCCAGCTATCCAGATGATTACAGTGAGAAAAGCACTGGGCTTTATGGAAATAAAGTCTTCACCAGAGCAGTTACAGTAGTCTGTAGTGATCGTGCCCTATTGTTGCTCAACTGGTTTTGTTTAGCTAGAGGAAAAGCAATAAAGATGAAAAAAGTAAATATTGGCAAAGCTTTAATATGTTGGGGCTTGAGAAGGATTATTTGTTCAAGTGTTAATCCAAAGTCAACAATAAAAAAATGAGTCAAGTTTATTCAGTTATGATCAAGCGTTTATTGGTCCTGTGTGATCAGTGCTGCATTTCTTTCTTACTTCGCCAACTAGCTATAAAAATATGATGCAATCACAGTTTTATTTATTTATAAACATTTACTTTTTGAAAATTACATAAAGATCGGGCTGAAGCTTAATTTATGGAGCTAGCAAGATCAATCACTGACTCATGCAAGCCAATTGTGAGACTACGCTGCCCATAGCGAAAGATTGTGATTGGTTCAAAATCTGTGAAATCTGAGTCATTGATATCACATGATATTGTGTTTTGAGGTTCACTCTCTTTTCACTGCATGAAGCCATTCAAGTCAGGCTAGTCATATGCCCCCAATGTAAGGTTTTAGTTTAAATATCTGTGTCATTTATTTGCACAAACACTCTTTGTCAAACCCTCTTTTCAGAGAAGCTTATTTCACAGCAGGTTAATAGTTAACATTAGTTTCCCACTGGCTAAGCAACAGCTTGGGTGAGTGGTGTGTTTGGACATATCTAGTAGATGAAAACCTAAACCAACATACAGTATGTGAACGATAATGCAACAGCAGCTTTTCCCTCAACATTTACAGAGTTTTCTCTTCAAATAAAAATGAAGAAAAAAACAACAACTGGGACATAGAAACACCATGAGGAACACAACTTAATGGCAAATGTTTCTTTCAGCAGAATTACTTCTGGTATTTCTGTGTGAAAGCCGAAGGTGACCTTAAAGGCCTTCCTGAACAGAGAGAGGAAATGAATCTAAAGTGTAAAAGGCAGAGGAGATGGAATGCGTTCATATGTGGGTTAAGGTTATGCACATTTTTGCTTTGAAGATGTACTGCATGCAGTTTGCGGTAGCTGGGCAGGCTAAACTACAGTACGATATAAGCCGATATGCAGTGTGTCGAGCAAACTGTTTGTTTGAATTATTGGAAAGTTATGGAAAGTGCACCAGGGTGTGGGACAGGGTTATTCAGGTCATCTGATGAAAGTGCTGGAGGGCGGGTTCGAAAGGATTGTTAGAATGGCTTTCTGTGAGGTTTTGGCATTTTAGTCCATGAGGACTGAACTAATGAACTAGAGAAACCTAAGCTAATGGTATGTACACTACCGGTCAAAAGTTTTAGAACAACCCCATTTTCCAGTTTTTACTGAAATTTAAGCAGTTCAAGTCCAGTGAACGACCTGAAATGGTACAAAGGTAAGCGGTAAACTGCCAAAAAAAGCTTAGGTTACCAAAAACTGAAAAATAACTCTGAAATTAACATTATTTTTCAGTTTTTGGTAGCCTAAACTTTTTTTGGCAGTTTACCGCTTACCTTTGTACCAAATTTCAGTAAAAACTGTAAAATGGGGGTTCTAAAACTTTTGACCAGTAGTGTACATACCATTACATAGTAAATGTACTGTGTAAGATTGTATTTACTTTGGCTTGTACTTAACTTCTTTTATTGATCTGCCTTTCACACATTACATCCACTCTCTTACCTTTATTGATGCATTCCTCTTTTTAATATACTTTTAAAAAAATGGTATCTTTATTAAATTGGTGAAAGCAAATTTTATTTACACTTTCTGTTTCTGTTTTACACTTCGAGACGCATGTTTTGTACCAAAGGTGCTATACAAATAAAGTTTACATTTACATTTTAAGCATTTAGCAGATGCTCTTATTGTGAGGTACGGATAAGGACCCAGACGCAGACCAGGAACGTTTAATTCAGGTAAGGATCAAAACCAGTAGACAGAGTAGCGAAGACACAAAATTGAAATCCAAGAGAGTAGTCAAAAAACAATCCAAAAAGTCAAAAACCAAGAAATCAGAAAAGGCAAACAAAACAGAATCGGCAGGCAAACTCGAGGTGAAACGGAAAGGGTGTCTCGGGAAAATACAACAGACTCTGGCTTACTGATAGTCGGCACAGGGAGTGAGGATCAACGTTCTGACAAAGAGTGAACGTAAACACGGAACTTATATACAAGCAGGGAAGGGAAACACAATAGGAATCAGGTGTGACTGGGAGGAGAGAAGGGCTGGAACACAGGTGAGAACGATAGGATTCACTAATACAATAATGAGGGGAAACGAAAGACATGGACTGGGAATCACATAGACACATTGACAATATACGACCTGGAAGAGCAGGCAGACACGTGCACAGTTCGAAGGGGAGGAACGCATAGAGAGAATCTGCGTGCAGATAAAGCGAAACGTGAGAAGCGTATAGGGATAGGACAACGAGAGAGAGAATGATAGCAATAGATAGAAGCGTGAGATAATTAGTAATTAGTAATGTTAGTAACTTAATCTAAATCCCTAATGTTAGTAGATTAGTAGGTTAGTACTATGTACATCTAACTAATATATACAGAGTGTTTTAGAAAGAAAGGAGGAAGTAAACGAGATAAGAAACTAAGACAGAAAAACCGTAAGGTTGAAATTCCCAAAGTGCAAATGACAAAGACAAGGAGTGGATCTCGAACAACAAGGAACACAGACAGAATGGGGAACAGAACGTGAATGAAACGTGAATGATGAATGATGAGAATAATATATAAACAGAGTACAAAAACAAACCAAACAGACATTGCAAAACATAACACTTATCCAGAGCAACTTACAAGATGTGCATTAATACATGGTAAGAACAATCATTGTTCATGCAAGAGATCAGTGCAGTAATACAGCAATAGACATCACTGTTGGCGGCTGCAAACTGGGAAGGAAAAGATTAGTACATATATATTTTTATTTTTATTTTTTTAAGGAGTGAACAAGTATACATATACAAAAAGTATTAAACATGTAGGCAGTGGTGATGACAATTGGCTAGATGTACAGAATTCAGTAATAGTGGAGTCTGAAAAGGTGGGTTTTGAGTCTCTTGCGGAAGATCGCAAGTGATTCCACGGTCCTGACCAAGTTCGGAAGATCATTCCAACACCTAGGGGTCAGGACAGAGAAGAGGTGAGACCGCGAAGAGCAGCTGCCGGGCGTCCGGAGGGATGGAACAATCATTTTGCCAGAGGAGGCGGAGCGGAGGGGTCTGGCTGGGGTGTAGGGTGTGATGAGTGTCTGGAGGTAAGGGGGAGCAGTTTCTCTAGCCGCCAGCACCAGTGATTTGAATCGGATGCGTGCTGTGATGGGGAGCCAGTGCAGAGAGGAGAGTAGAAGGTTGACATGTGTAAACTTGGGTTGGTTGAACACCAGACATGCAGCAGCATTCTGGACTAGTTGCAGTGGCTTGATGGCACAGGCCAGTAGGCCTGTCAGCAAGGAATTGCAATAGTCCAGAAGTGAGATCACCAGGGCCTGGACCAGGAGTTGGGTGGCCTCTTGAGTGAGGAAATGGTCGGATCCTCTGGATGTTATGGAAGGAGAATCAGCAGGTCCAGGTAATTGCTGTGATGTGGCCCGAGAAGCACAGCTGGTCATCCAGGGTCACTCCAAGACTCCTGGCAGACTGGGATGGAGACACTATGGAGTGATTGAAGCATCAATCATCGGAGAGCCCTTCACTGGTAGGAAGAGCAGCTCCGTCTTCTCCAGGTTCAGCTCCAGGTGGTGGGTGGACATCCAGGCAGAGATGTCTGCCAGGCATGCAGAGATCCATGCCGGGACCTGGGTCTCAGAAGGAGAGAAGGAGAGACAGAGTTGAGTGTCATTGGAATAACAGTGATGAGAAAAACCATGAGCAGAGACGACAAGTCCAAGTGATTTGGTGTACAGGGAGAATAGGACCGAGCCTTATTAATAATAATAAGTCTTCTTCTTCTTCTTCTTCTTCTGTGACTACAACGATTACTCCCAGTTATTATTGTTATTGTTATTATGTCCTATTGAACCATTCAAACCTACAATGGGGATTTCATCCCTTTATTATTTCATGAAAAGAGAATAAATGTAAAAAATAAATTATTTGTAAAAAAATCCTTTGGTGTTCTGCAGCCGTGACCTAGCTCCTTACAATTCCCATTTCTCTTTTGTGCCTCCGTGATGCGACAATAACAGATGCAGGTATGGTGATTGCTTTCACCCAACAGAGAGAGAGAGAGAGATTCAGATATTAAATGGGCTGAAACCAATACAGATCCTAGGTGCTGTCAATTTCTCCCCCGTAAGTGTGGCCCGGCACTCTATGTTGGGTTTCCTGTGATGAGCGTCTCGCTGGCACATGAGGCTAAAGCCCTTGTGTCTGATGAGATTCTCCGGCTGCCTTTCAGCCTCCCCACCATTGTGCAAGCGCAGCCTTTGAAGCTCAAGCCTCCCAATAATTATGCAAAGCCAGAGTGGCATATATACTGTAGATGTATCTCAATGGCAGTTTTAAATGAAGAGGCTAATTTTAGCAATTGCTCTGGGCCCCCAAACTGCTGTATTGAACCCTTATGGAGTGGGGCGGCAGGATCCCAGCCATGTGATCTACTCTGATCGATGATGTATTTATTTTGGGACAAGTGCCAAATTCCTTTTAAAGGGGGAATGTTTAGGAGCAGGAAAACGAATCCCTGCGCTATGTGTTACTGACAGACGGAGTCCTTCGCAAAGTCTTTATTGTTCCACCGATGCTCTTGAATGGACTTTTGTTTCACATGAAGTGAAACATTGATTAATCCATTAATGTGCTGTTGAAGTTGAACACAGAGGGAATTCAAACTAAGAGAGGAGGATAAAAAAAAGAGAGAAAAGAAGAATCGTTAGGTGATGTACACCTCTTATCTTGTAAGCTGTCCAATCATGATAAATGAGTCCATTTTAAGACGCAGAAGCGCAATTAGTTGATCTGAAGCCAATGGGTGTGCTTTGAATATCATATCAGTCCTTCACCTCTCTGAGAGACAAGGTAGATGTCCAAGCAATGAAAGCCTTGTAATTATGCCTCTTCTTTGTTCCTTCTACAATAATCCTCTCTTTGAAGAGGCGATAGAATTGATCCAAGAATAGTGTTAACACTTTTCTGTTCCCAACGTCTAATTACTGAAATTACACTTTTAATTGAGTTTGATACTTGAGTTTGATACGTAAGTAAGATGCATGACTAAAATATATTGTTTCATTTATATTCAAAGACTGCCTGGTGTTTGTTGCTGTGGCAATGGTAATGTTATACAGTATATATATATATTATTTTTCACAAAAATAATCAAATCAAAGTAGGAATCATCAGTTATGAAGCTGTGAAATTATCCGTTCAACAACACATTAATTTCACACTTATCATGTCAAGTCTACATCTAAAGGCTTTTAAAGGTGTTGGAATTATCCTCACTATTCTTTTCAGGATAAAAAGCAAATGCATACTCTTCATTTCAGTTCCTAAAACACCTTATTAGCAACTAAATATGGACAACATTGTTGTTCCGTTAAACTATCTCCATCCCATATTCATGAGGCTCATCTCGTGTGCTAATTTGCTGTTCTTCTTGAAGACGCATTTCAATTTCGACGTGACAGCTCGGTTGTTAATAATGAAATTATCTATGGTTTAAGCTGATTTCGGGTGCGCCGCATGCAGAGAAATCAATTTAAAACAATGTTACTTGCATGAGCGCGAGGGTCTCCTCACCAGGCGGAGACGATGTCATTAAACCTGCATTAATAGATCTGTCCTTTGCGAAGGACGCGCAGTGTTTCTCTTTCTGACTCTGCATTGATTGAACGACCAGCACTTCACAAAACTGCAAAGGTATGCACAATAAAAACAGACAGATTCAATTGAGCCATGCTGTTCTTTGTCCCCTTTCCCCTTTCTCCCCTTTGGTGTTTTTTTGTCGTTGACGTATTGTAAGAGATTAATTAAATTCAGCATGTGCTTGGACCTGGTATTCGTCACCATCCTTTACAGAAGCATATTCAGAGATACATTACGTCCTTTCATTTCTCAATGTTTCATTGGTGATCTCTTTGCTTCCTGGCGGACCTTGGTGTTTAGTTCAGAGAGCTAATTGTATTTCTTGTGCTGTGAGGACTACAAGGGTGGATAGAAACTTGCAGCAGACCCAACTCTGTTACATATACAGGTACACACACATTCGCAAGTGCTGTGAAGAGGCTTGTGCAGACTGATTGTTTGCAGGGAAGGTTTGTTCATTCTTACACCATGCTCATTGAGCAGCTTCAGTCATGAGTCCCTGTTATTTTCTGAGTGACTGGAGATTCACCAAGTTTTACCCCTGACCCCAGCATGTCAGCTTGTTCCTCTACTAAAATCTCTGTAGTCTTTGCACATCTTTGAGTCTAATGACACATTTTTTCACTGTTTCTATTTTGGGGCAGGGCTAAATTGCCAGCGAGATAAGAACGTTGTAATCCAGCCTTTTTTGGATATTTCCAGGTAGGATCAAATTTTGTTTATCACAGGAGATGGAGGGTGTAGAGAGGGCTGTTTTTTGGTCTTTTGTGTGCCCAGACAGTACATTTTCTCATTTCCTCTGTATTTTAGAATCAATGTTTCCAACAATCCCAGACTATATGAAAGGCCTGTTTTTTAACAAGTTTCTGTACACATTTTATATTTTTGCTTTTAGTTACATAAAACAAATGCAATGGAGTAATATTTTCCCCTGGACTTCTTATGGCTGTAGGACAGGGACCATGTGTGCTTCCAAATATACATTTATTGGAGCACCAAAAAACTGGGATGAGATGAATCGCTAGGAATGTTTCATTTGGTATACATCACACATGCGCACAGTTCTCATGTTCTCCAATGTACGCTTCTCTCCCCAGGCAGTTTCTGTTCGAGGCAGACGTCTGAGACGCCGAACATCAATCTTGTCTGGGTCTGTTCAATAAATGTGCTAAATAGCTTTAGCACTCTGTGTGTGCCAGTTCTCCATTTTCTTTGGGGTAGTCCTTTGAAGTTATTCCAGTAAGGCTTTTTTTTTTTTTTTTTTGGTACAAAAACATTTATTTGAGTTATATATGCACTTAATTGAGTTTACAACAAACAGCATAAGACTCCTGGCAATGACAGGGCAAAAGATAAGTAGCTATTAGGGCTATATGTGCACACAAGAAAACAAAGTATGTGATCAAACAGCGGCCGATACAAAGTTTCATGTATTTTCCATGCTCATTAAGCCTCTAAGCCCTGCAGAAATGAAGCAGAGTCGAATCCAATTAAAGGTAAATCCACCATTCTCAAAGAAGCTCATTAACAGGAACAGTCCCATTCGGCTTCATCAAAAAAAAACGGCTTTACTGCAGGGACATTGAAATGTGGGTTTATGTTCTGACACCAAGACATGACTGAATTTTATATAATTTTTATATGAAAGTAAAGCAGTTCCCACGCAGTGCAATGATTCATGGGCATGATGCTAAATGTTTTGTGGGATCTCAGTTACCGTTTTTTTCAATTGTTTAAACACATTTCCCGAAACTATGACCCTTTTTCTTAAAACTATAAACACAAAACTCAATCAGTAAATTTTTGCAAAACTCCTCAAACCTCTTGCAAAATGAAACACTGCAGTCAGAACAATGTGAACTCTTCTCAAAATGACACTTTTTAACCAAAATGACACATGCATGCATCAAATGAATACACTCTACTGAGGATTAATTACACACTGGTGTGATAAATGAAAATCACTGCTATGAAAATCTAAACATTACACTAATGCATTTGCAGTGTTATACATTTACAGCATATGTTCAGAAGCCTGGTGTAATAGATTGTTACTGTATGAACTCAATTATGAAAGGAATACATAAATACAGTATCAAAAAATATTTCAAATATTGCACATTTCAGTGAATAGCATAGGGAAAAACAAAACATGAGAATACAGTAGGTCTGAATAGGAAGACCATTTACATAAAAGGAAAAAAAATATTTGTCTAGTTTCTCATCTCAGGCCAGGTTAATCATTGATGACAACACCATATTGAAATACTATGATGCTGTCATCAATTATTCGACTTTGGATTGTCCTCAGTCTCATGGAATTGTTTTGTAGCACCATATTGAGAATAGCTGGCTCTTACTCTGCTGTGAATAGACTTTGTCTTCCAGCTGGTCGTCTTTCAATTCTGAAAAATAAGTTATGTTACAGTATACTGTATTGACAAAATAGGAATAGCCTACAGCTCCCAGTTTCATACATGATACATATTGGTACTGTGGTTCACTTCCAGTAGTTTACCATATTCTACAGTAATTACTAAGTACTTTATTGTAATGTAGTACTAAAGACAAGAACAGTAAAGTTGAGATTACTCCAATGTTTACAATACTTACCTATTCTCATTTGTGAAGGTCTGGGTCATGGATGCAACAATGAAGCTGCTCAAGTTTGGCTGCACCCTTTGCTGAGCTTCCCTCAAGGTCAAACCATGATTACCCACATGGTTAACCAAAATTGTTCTAATTTAATTTGTTAGGGGAGTTTACCTGTGGCCCATGTGGTTTACCTGTGCTAAATTTCTGATTACTGATTGAATAATTTAGTCAAGTAGTGTTTGCACCTGTAGGGACTGAGTGTGGTTGTTGTTTAGCATTTTCATGGTAGTGCTTTTCATGTCAATACAAGCATTTATATTTATGAAGATTATGCTTAATGAGGAGAATTGTGTTTAGGGTTTTGCAAAGTTAATTTTATAATGCAGTTTGTACGAAAAAAAAGCTAAATGTGCTTATAGTTGTGCAATAACTCTTTTTTTTTTATACATAGGCTTTAAGTTTTGATAATTGGGTCCATGGTACCAGAAAAACTGTAACTTTGGGTACAGCCAGACAGACCTATGTAGACATATAGGTCTACATAGGTCTGTGGTCCTGTGTGGCTCAGTTGGTAGAGCATGGTGTTGGCAACGCTTAGGTTGTGGGTTCAATTCCCACTGGGACCACATATACTGAAATATGTATGCATTCACTACTGTGAGTCGCTTTGGATAAAAGTGTCTGCTAAATGGCTTATGTTATGTTATGTTACATGCTTATGGTCTGCTTCACCAAACTTCACTCCCACGTGAACACGGTTACTGCTCAGCAGTAGGCGGCACAAAATGTATGTTTCACATGGCTCTTTGTAACCGTACGATATACAGGTAACTGCCAAAATAAAGACACACCAATATAAAGTGTCTTACTAGGGTGTTGGACCACCAGAACAACTTCAGTGCACATTGACATTGATTCTACAAGTGTCTGGAGCTCTATTAGAGGGATGCAAAACAATTATCCCATGAGAAATTCCATAATTTGGTGTTTTGTTGATGGTGGTGGAAAATGCTGTCTCAGGTGCCCCTCCAGAATCTCCCATAAGTGTTCAATTGGGTTGAGATCTGGTAACTGAGATGGCCATGGCATATGATTTACATTATTTCCATGCTCATCAAACTATTCAATCACCACTCGTGCCCTGTGGACGGAGGCACTGTCATCCTGGAAGAGACCACTCCCATTAGGATAGAAATGCTTCACCATAGGATGAAGGTGATCACTTCACAATGGCTTTGTTTACCTTGCCCTCTAAGGGGTTGAGTGGACCTAAACCATGGCAGGAAAATTTACTCAAGTGTTTCCTTTATTTTGGCAGTTACCTGTAGGGTATAGTGATTTCTGACTCTCAAGGATTACTCCCCCCAACACCCCCTCACCACATTCCCCCCCAGTTACCCATACATTGAGGGCGTCACCAGACACAAATTAGTCAATTGTGGTTGGCAAGAAAAATGACAGAAATAATTTTTAAAAACAGGACAATTAAACCATGGCATCATAATGTTAGGACCTAATTAAAACAGGTTGCATGGTATTGGGCAATACAATTACTGTTTACCTCTTAGTGTGAGACAGCCACATAGGGGTCCACATGAGCTAGCTGGAGACATAAAAATCACAGTGAGATTGTGTTATGGAGCTTTCCTGACATTTTCAATCACCCGCTAATTACATTAAGTCGGGCCGCAGAATAAACTGAAAAAAGAAGGAATATAGCTTTTTCATTAAGTCACACAGAATGGCCAAAACACACAACCGTGAAGTCACTGGAATAAACTTTTCACTTCAGGCCAAGGAGAATATTGGTGCTGTTCTGATAGTATAAGGCTGACGGGAAGGCTTGCCAGTAACAAGTTTCATACAGAACTCAAATCGCTTCTTTCTCTGAGCTCCACACACAACCCAAACTGCTTCTTAGAGTTGGACACAAACTCAAACCGCTTCTTAGTCTGTGTTTCTTGTCTTCTTCACGTTGACCATCGCAGCCTGGCCTCTTTCCTCGTTACCTCCCCAGAGCTCTGGAGCAACAAGATGGAAAACATTGATTTCCTGGTGCTAACGGATGGCCAAGAGTCTGTTTTCTCAGCTGGACAAAATGGTTGGAGTCGCTTCGATTTTTGGAGGCCGCGATTGGATGATCTGGTCTTGCACAGGATGTCTTCCAATAAATGTTAGCAGTGGAGACAACTGTAGCTACGGGCGGTAAACAAGTAAACAAACAAGTCTTGTGCAGGGAATTGCTTTGTTGTGGTTTTCTTTTCATCCACATGACATATTTGATGGATGTAATTATTTGGTTCTGTGTGGATTGATTCTCATAGCTGTTCTGCTCAGAGCCCCCTGGGTTGAGTCTAAATTCCTGCTCTTGTTGAAATGTACAGATAATTGCCAAAATAAAATAAACACTTAGGTAAAGGACTAGTTTTAGTGGCTCTGTTATGGTGTGGGGTGGATTTTCCTGGCATGGTTTAGGTCCACTCAACCCCTTAGAAGGCAAGGTATATACACCAATAAATACAGAGCCATTCTAAACAATCACCTTCATCCTACGGTGAAGCATTTCTATCCTTATGGGAGTGGTCTCTTCCAGAATTACAAAGCCCCCATCAACAGGACACTGAATGGTTTGATGACCATGAAAATGATGTTACATTACATTACATTACATTGCAGGCATTTGGCAGACACTCTTATCCAGAGCGACGTACAACAAAGTGTTAACCGTAGGCAAGAACAGTTTAGCTGAAAGCCACCCTAGCGGGAAGTACAGTTCCTAGGTGCTAGGAGCAACCACATAGTTAAACTAGGACCCTGTGGGTAAATCTGTAGCCACAATTCAAAGGTAGCAATAAAGCAATCAGTGCGGAAAATAATGCCTAAGCCTAATACAATACATAAACAAGTAGGCATGTGTAATACTAAGCAGCTATGTCCCTAAGTTAACAAAAACCGGACTACAGGGAGAGGTTCACCCTGAAGAGATGAGTCTTCAGTCGTCGCTTGAAGGTGGCCAGGGTCTCAGCTGTTCTGACTTCCTTATGCCATGGCTGTCTCAGTCACCAGATCTCAACCCAATTGAACACTTAAGGGAGATTCTGGAACGCCACCTGAGACAGCGTTTTCTACCACCAGCATTAAATGATGGAATTTCTTGTGGAAGAATGGTGTTCATCCCTCCAATAGTATTCCAGACACTTGTAGAATCTATGCCAAAGCGCATTGAAGCTCCTGGTGGCCCAACACTCTATTAAGACACTTTATGTTGGTCTTTCCTTTATTTTGGCAGTTACCTGTACGTCATGGCTTAGAGCCTGATTCTCCACTGTTCAGGCCTCACGGGGTGACATATGGAATTAATTGTAGGAGTGCGCAGCTTGTTTTTGAATCAGAAAGAAGAATAAAAACATGACATTTGCTGTTGGTGAAAGAAATACACTTAGATTACAGTAAATTATGGTGTGGTACTTACTGCGCCGCAGAACAGTTTTCTCTTCCTTTAGATAACATGATTTAGTGTAATAAATGGTTTGCTGTCTCTAATGACAAGTTATCGTGACATTTATTTCACTCCTCCCTGACACTGGGATAATTATGGTCTTTAAAGTCGACTTTCAGCAGCTCATTCCATTCCAATTGCTGCCATGTCTCAACGCTCAAATAAACACAAATAAACGATGCTGTGAACAGGAATACAAGCAATGTAATTAGAACTTAGGGCGATATGAAACATGGCCTTCTTTATATGCGTTAAACTCAAACTCACCCATGTCAATCAAACAAAAATGTGTGAATCTGTGGGCTCACGCGCTAGTTGTCTCAACACGTTTTGGTGATGTTACAAAGGGACCTAAAAAGCCACATTCGCACAACTTTCGAATTTTTCTTTCTTTTCATTTTTCTCCTCAACTTTAGGAGGACACTAATCTACAGACAACAAAAAAAAGTCTTATTGGTATTAGAGTCATTTCCCTGTTGCGGCTCCCTCAGGGGACTGAACACAGGTGCATTGTAACTATTAGTACCAGGGAGCTAGACTGAAAACAAACATGTAATCCCCTTAAAATTGGTTTATAACACCACAATACATACCAATGTTTTTTAGTTTTTTTTACGGAATTGAATTCCAGAAATTAGGCGCCAGACAACGTAACTAGCAACATTTAAATTTAACATTTTACTTCCATGTGCACTGGGTGCGTAACCCATTAGGGCCTCCACCCATGGTGCTCAGCATGACATAAATCACATCTAGATTATGGTAATTAATCTAAACAGAATAGAAATGAGCCTGTAAAATCTAAATGTTCTCATACCAACATAACATGTTTTATTGAAAAGCAAAACATCGCAACCTGTTCATTATGTCATTTTACTTGCTATAATTCATAAATAAATCTCATTAAAAAAACTAAAAAACATTTAGGCTACAAGTCAACTACACCGCAATAATATACAACTTCACAACTTTTATACTAATATTAATATATTAATATAATTTGTGAAAGATCTGTCCTGTATTTTCATGAACATTATAAATAACAAAACACAGCTATTCTACAGTTATTCTAACACAATCTAGGCCTCTCTAACTAAATGTAGCTAATTTCATTTGCAATTGCATGTACGTTTTAATTTACCAAAAAAAAACATAGCTGTTCACAAACACAATAACACAATATATATTATATATTAATCAGTAGGCCAGGCTAGGCTAATCAATGCATGCTAGGCTAGGCTAATATGTAAGATGCGCATGCGCCAGCACATATTTTGTAAATAAAGACACACACCCAAACCCATTTCCATGCAGTTTGAGAATTTATTAGCCAATTAAGTATATTTGACTTTGAAGTTGGAGCACATTGACTGGAATTTCCATCAATGAATAAAAGGCATTATTTTTTCTGCTGGGCAATTTAGAGCCCTATTGTCACTCCAAAATGTGTTGTTAAGTAGTCTAACCATAGCCCTATGTGCAGTGCCTTACCATGCAGGTGTCATAAAAGGGCATTAAAAACCACAGAGAAGAAGGAAGAAAAAAAGGAAGTTATGGACAAAAGCATAGTATAGTTCAATCCAATCAGGGCTTTAATGAAACAGTACAGAATCGTCAAATAAGTGGAAAAGCTGTGCATTAGTTGTAAATTACCTCTAAATTACCCCCCAACAAAAAAAAAAAAACGAACAAAGAAAAAAACGGAATATACCACAGAACAAGAGTAATGTATCCATGTGGAACTCCATTACAGTGGGGGGTCTGGGTAATAGCTAACACGCTAATCTGGTTCCTGGGGAAGCCGGTTTCCGCCGTAGCCTCATTTATCACCACCAGCCTCTCAGCCCATTATCTCCACAATAAAGTACCGCCACAGGCCGCTGCGGCTAGGCCCGCACGGCAGGAGGGATGGAGAACCTTACCGCCATTTTTCCCTTTTTATTTATCTTCTTTTTTTTGCTCCCCCTAGATAAATTGTGCTTTAGTTAAAAAGGTCTCTTTGAATTAAGTCAAACATCATTTACCCCTGTCTGTCTGCATCAGGGTACTTTTGATGAATATAAATGGGCTGAATTAAAAGCCCGGTGTTGCCGAGGCGACGAGGGGGAATCGCTCAGAAGGTGATGAATGTCCTTATTTGGGCGAGGCTGTTCCTGACATTTGTCACTGAAGGGGTCGCAGTGCAGCGACTCGCTGGAAATGCTGCAATTGGTACATCGTTGCTAGGTAATGTACAGCGATTAGAGATTTGGACAGGATCCACACCCAAATGCGTGTGTTTGCTGTAGTTTGTGTGGATGAGCAACTATAGCCGGGATTCAAGCAACATTTGTCTTTAACCTTGACCTTAAAAATAAATGCATTCAATCTTTTGTTTTGTTTTGTTTTTTGTTTGACAAAATACATGTGGTGGTTTCTGAATGCTAACACTACCGTTTAATTGTGAGTCAAAGTTAAGGACCAATGTTGATTGATTCCTGGGGTGTGTGTGTGTGTGTGTGTGTGTGTGTGTGTGTGTGTGTGTGTGTGCTTGTTTAAAATATCATTATCGCAGTGAAAAAGCAGTTTAAAACTCATGCACAAAGATATCCCTTCCCCACGCTCGATTGTCTTTCATCTCCCCAGGTCTCGTGAGACGCTGTAATCGACGTACTGGAACATGTATCTGAATAATCAGCTCATTGACTAAATCATCTGAATAAACATCACTCATCTACCATAATGATAAATTGCTTTTCAAAACAATGCAGCTCAAGTGCCAGAGAAACAAAAGCATCCATTATTTAAATTAATCAGAAAATATTTTATTATAGATGGGGAGAGGGGGGTGGATTTTAATATTTTTCCAAAGGCTTATTGAAAAGCTAAAAGAGCCATGCAGAAATTAATCTGAACTAAGGTAAATTAGTTATCTTTTTTGGTCAACATTTTAATTGCATTTGCAAACCCATTTAGAAGTTTGGCAAACTGCCAGAAAATAGTGTGTGGTAAACTAGCAATAACTATAACCTCATTTAGTATTAATTTAATTTGAATTAATTGCTCCTCTTCTCACTATGCATAATCTATTAAGATGTATTTATTTATGTATTGCCCAGTGCCTTCATGTGCAATATACAATTATAGTTTTAGGTCAGTATCAGCAAATATGCTATGCTTAAAAGAAAATAGATCATTCGTATGTCACATAACATAACATATGTGTTATTCTGTTATACATGTAGTTGTATATGTAACTACCATGTAAGTACATGTTATTACATAGTACTGTACTTAATATGGTGAAACATGTTTACCACTGGTGACATTATACATGTGTAACAACCAGTTTGTACCAGTTTATGCATCTTTAATATTACATTTATAACAACAAATGTGTGTATTGTCCAAGTGCTGTTCCTACATGACAAGACAATGATGTACTGATTTGTTCATTGCAAATTAGCTGCTGCATAATTTGTGTCACAGAAGGATGCCAATGAACTATGTTTTAAAACAACAAAGCAGCCAGGAATGTTGCATTGCTAAATGATCAAATAAAACAGTAAAACACAGAGCACCCAAATAAGAACATTTTATGAAGGAACACAACATAGTTATGATTCTGGCTGTAAGGCAACATACCTTTCCAGCTCAGAGTAATGTCAAGACAAATTGTCCAGTTAAAATGATCACTGTAAATACACTTTTAAGGATGCTGGTTGATAGCGTGGACAGAATCCTTAATGGCTGTTGCTAGGTTACACTGTGTCTGACTTCTCTGCCATAAAATGATTAATAAGGTGAAGATCATGTATCAATAATCAGCTTTTTAAAAAATTGTTGCTTAATTGAATTGGAACATATTGCACATATAACTCATGTGGATGCACTTTTTCTCTTGCACCGTAAGTCATCCTGGAGACTCTGCTAAATGAGTGTAATGTAATATTGTATAATGTAATGTAATATTTCTTTAGGATAACCGAAATGTGCTTGTGTGAGTCATTCAGTTATTAATCAGACCTCTTGCTTTCTTTCTCCAAAGCCATATGCATATGTTTAAGGCATTAGGCGTAGGGCATTTTGTGTGCTCCATATAAATGAGTTTGTCCTGAAATGCCTGGCTGAGAGTTATTCAATGAGGCTGTATTTCTAGCAAGCGTGTGAGAGAGCCTGCAAGACACAAAGATGTGCGGTGCTGGGAGCACCGTGGAAACTAATCTGAATGAACCGAAAACCCTGAAGAGAAACCTTTGACAACACTATGCTTAAAGGGCTCTCATTCGAAAACCCCTGTTCCGTTCAATGCTCTATTCAGCCCCTCTTCCCCCCCATACCCTTTTTGCAAACGGGCACATCAAGAAACGAGTCAATTGGTTTTCCCGATACAGCGCCGTTGGCTCCAACACGAAGGCACTTGAGGAGCGATGTGAGCAGACTGATTAAGCTGCCCTGGGCCCAAGCCGAGTCCCTTTTCCCTTTTGGGGGTCATCATGATGTGGCTGAATTGACATTTTATAAGCTTCTATTGAAAGTGAGAGGAAGATAGTAAGCCCACAATTGTCAGGACTTTTGTGATGCTTAGTGCATGATCTGCAAATTAATCCTGGGTTTTTAATTCAGGGGGAATTTCTGAATCATTATTCTTAACTCAGAATGGAATGCAAACCAGGAGGAATAACTAGGCAGGAGGCAGAACTAATGAATCTGAAGTTCACTGCTTCACTTTGCTTACAGGTTTCATGTGTTATTGGCATCATGTTTTTGTACTTTTATTTATATTTATATTTGTAATATTTTTTGTAAAATGTTTCCAATGATTTTATTTTCAGGCCTCGGGTGGCATAATGGTCTTCCCCCGGAATGCAAGTTTCCCATTGCAGCCGCGTTTCAAAACCCGGCTGCGCCAGTCCGGCCCGGTCCCGATCGGGCGGAGTTTGGCTGACCGCCCCAGTGGGAGGCGGGATGTTGAGCCGCCACGAGCTTGCCGAGGAGCGGTAAGATGACATGGTAAACATAGTTGGCCGAGTCCAGTCTCGGAGGAGGCGGATCATTGCCTCGACAAGGGGTTATCTTGTCCTGTGGGGGCAGGCAGCGAGTTTGTGGGGGAGGGTAAATCAAAGGAAATGGAGTGTATAATTGGTCACCAATTTGGGAGAAAAACCTTAAACAATTTATTTTCCCTACAAGGATTATTTTAAACATTTTAGGGAGCACTTTAAATGAATATCCTTGAAAATGTGTATTTATCTAAAGTATCCCTATAAAGACCTAAAGGGGGGAGCCAGAGAATTAGCCAGATGTGTTCCTCTGTAATATAAAAAGGTAATAGAAATGCTGGTCAGGTTGTGAAAATCGGTTTCTGGGCAAATGAAGGACCTTGAGGAGGGAGGAGGTCTGGTTTTGTGATAAGCAGGGAATAAACTGTGCCTCTCTCACCCAGAGAGTTTGAGAAATGGGGTGGCTATGTCCTTCGGGTAGACAGATAATTATGTTTTCAGCGCGGACTTATAAAGGATTGAGGTTTGTGACTCCATCATCCGTCTCCTGATCGTACGCTGTCACACGCTGGCCAAAAACGGGCCGCTATTTTTCATCTGCACGATCTTAAGAGCGAGTGTAAAAATGACATCATTAAAAAGGCAGTGTGCACAAGAGCATCAGGGACCCATAATCCTGTCGGCTACATTGCATCCTTCGCCTGTCTGTTCTTTTCTTCTTTTATTATTTTTTCTTTCACTGTTTGTCTTCTGGGGCTTTACTGGGACAGTGATCCTTCCCCTTCCACTTCATGGAAGGTCAGTCATTGTTTCATTCTTTAAAAAATATATTATTTTTTAATTTATAGTTTCAAATTTTTCCCATTTTCTCCCAATTTAGTTGTCAATTATACCGTCTATTTACTTCAATTCGCCCTCCCCCACGAGTCCGCCGCCCATCCTCCGGGTAACGAGCCAATTTTTCTGGACCGTTAGATCCTTCTCCTCCAAAACGAAACCCGACCATGGACGCCTTTCCTGCTCCTCGACGAAATCGTGCCGGCTCACCCTCCCCCTGGGGCGGACAGCCAAATGCAAGACTCTCATGCATAGGTCAAGTATACTTTTAATACTGGTAGTACTGTTATTCTTTTTCAATGCGGTCCTGTCCTAAAATGATTTTATTTCTTGTATTTGTATTGTTCTGGCCAACATCTATATGTAGGCTTATTCACTTTTTAAAGCCCAACTTGGAACAAACACTAAAAATGAGCGCAAACTGCAAATGTTTTGATACAGGGCATCAGTGGGTTGACAATGCAATGTGTCTATTTTTTAAATAAAACAAATGAAGGGTTCTGGTGGTGTGGGGTGCATTTTCCTGCATGGTTTAGGTCCAACCCCTTAGAGGGCAACCACTTACAAATCCATTATGAGGATCACTGCAAGGTGTTTTAGTTTATTCCATGTTTTCCTGGTTGTCCGGTCCATGTTTTCATTTCACTTACCCGTTTCCACTTGTCAATGAATATTGCAAATCTGATTGTTTCTTGTTATGTCTGATGTATTTAGATCACCTTGTCTCGTCCTCGTTTTCATGGTGAAGCATTTCTATTGTTTCCTAAATGTATGGGTGTGGTCTCTTGTGCCAGGATGACAATGCCCCCATCCCGATCCACCTGGGCAGACTGATTCCCTGTGGTCACTGAATGGTTTGATGAGCATGAAAACCATGAACTTTGCCTGTCTTTGCAAAAAGAACATTATTGCATATGCCATCCATTCCTGACAGATCACCTTCGTCTCAATCACCTTCCAGATCTCAACCATGAGTGGTCACTGAATGGTTGAACACCATTAAACCATGGGCCGAATCACCAGATCTCTGGGGAGATTCTGGATTTGTTTTCCACCACCATCAACAAAACACCAAATGATGGAATTTCTCATGGAAGAATGGTGTTGCATCCCTCCAGTAGAGTTCCAAACACTTGTGGAATCTATGCCAAGGCTCATTGAAGCTGTTCTGACAGCTTGTGGTGGCCCAACACCTTATGTTATTTTCATTATTAACACTTTATGTTGGTGTTTATGTTTTCTTTATTTTAGCAGTTTATATATACAATACTTAAGAGCAATTTCTAAGAGATTAAGAGCACTTACTGCTACTGTACATTCCCAGCCTTTCTTTTTGCCCCACCTTAGTGAGTGAGTGCTCTTTCCAAAGGGCAGGCTTGCAGGGCAGCACTGTGGACAGTGAGAGGCAGCACTGTGGGTGGTGAGTGGCAGGTTTGCAGGGCAGTGAGGGGGGTTAGGGGTGTCACAGGGCAGGGAGGGGGATGATGGGTGTCACAGGGCAGGTCATTTTCTGTTCAGTGAGCACCTTGTAGCACGCGTAAGATTATCGCCGAGTCTCTGGGTCTCATTGTCTCTGCCTCACCGTTTCCAGGGGGATATGGTGGGGGTGGAGGTGGTGGAACGGTGTGTAGCAGTGACCTTGTTACCTTGTCCGTGGGGGTTGGTGGGATTGGGAATTGTTTTAGCGGATTAGGTTGTAGAGCGGCGGGAGCTCGGGTGAGGTTGAGAGATGTATCACACAAGCAGGACCGACAATCAGGAGGGGCTCCATCAAGGACAGGGGACAACCCCCAAGGGGGGCAGGTAACATGTGTACCTGCTACAGCCACAATCACACTCTGCTCTTTACATGCCCCCACACACACACATACACACATACACACATACACACACAAATGGCATGTTTTTTGTTGTTTTGGTTTTCCTTATTTAAATAATATATCTACATCTATATTACATAAAATTTTCTCTTTAAGCTTTCTCTGTTGCTCTGTTTTGGTCTTTTATTTGACGAGAGTTCTTACTTAATTTTTTCAACATTATGAAATAATAACTGTATATGTGTGTGTGAGAGAGTGTATGTATGTGTGAATGCATGAATGTGTGTATTTGGGTGTATGTAAATGCATGTATGTGTATGAATGAGTGTATTTGTATGTGCAAGTGAGTGTATGTATGGTACAGTACTGCTAAATGGCATATATATATACTGTGCAAAAGTCTTAGGCCACTCTGAAAATGTATAATTAAAGCCATTTATCTGAGCAGTAGGTATTTATTTGGTCAAGAAATACACTATATAACATTGAAGTAAACACAAAGACACATTAATACAGACTTATTGTGTTTTTAAAACAAGCCAGTATTTTGTGTGGCCTCCCTTAGAATGCAAAACTGAAGCAATTTGCTTTGGTGTAGTCTGTTGTGTAATTTTTTCAAACAGTCTTGAAGTAAATTCTTCCAAGCTTCTTGCAGGATTTTCCATAACTTCTTTTGACTTTGGCTGCTTTTTGTTCTTTTCCCTGTCAAAGTGATCCCACACAGCTTCAATTATGTTGAGGTCGGGGCTCTGAGGTGGCCAATTTAATACTGGGAGTCTTCCATCTGCACACTTCCACTCAAAGTAGGTTTGGGGTCGTTATCATGCTGAAAGATAAAGTTTTTTTCCAATCAGTTGTTTTCCCAAAGGTACAGCATGATGAATCAAGATCTGTTTATATTTCTCAGCATTCATAATTCGAATTATTTTGATTCCCTACACCGTTGAATGCTGAAATGCACCCCCAGACCATGACAGAGCCACCACTGTGCTTCACAGAAGGCTGCAAACAGGCATCAATGTACTTCTCGCCAGCTCTTCTTCTGACATACTGGCATCTTTGTGAACCAAAAATGTCAAATTTGGACTCATCGCTCCATAAGACTTTCTGCCACTGGTTGTCGCTTCATTCTTTATGGCCTTTCGCGTATTGCAATCTCTTATGCTTGTTGCCTTTCCACAAGAATGGTTTCTTAGCTGCAACATATCCTACAAGACCATTTCTTGTAAGACTTCTTCTCATGGTCAAAGTGTGTACTTTGGTGCCAGATGATTCTGTCAGATGGTGAGCAAGCACAAGGATTTCCTTCTGTCCCTCAAGGAAGCGACCTTTAAATACTGTTCATCAGATGCAAACAGCTTTTTGGGTCTGACACACGCTACGTGACAATCCCTGGAGCAGTCGGAGATGGAGTGGATTTTGCTGGTCCACGGACCGGGTTTTATTTAATTTAATCCAGTTCTCTTTTCCCAGACACGGGTAGAGAACGAGACCGGGAGGGTAAACTAAAACAGAACTTCTTCGTCCAGTCGCCCTCACGGGTTCGGGACAAAAACATTAAACTGAAAATAACAAACCAAATTATAATAAGATCGCACAGAAACTTTTCAGTTCCCGTTTCACTTTAACTTTAACTTTTCTTTCCTTTTCTTTGTCTCTCTCTCTCTCCTCAGTCTCTCACGCCTCCTCCTTCCTGGTTCCAGCCACCTACTGAAGAGAGCAGAGCAGTTTTAAGCACACAGGTTTAATTGTCAAACCCTGGACTGGTTTGTGCACTGGCTGCTCTGCCAGTAGGCTCGTCCAGTATGTCTTCAACTTGCCCAATTTCTTCAAATTTCTTTATGGCAGCTTAAACATCGCATCTTGAAAATCTTGTTAGGTAGGCTATTGCTCACTGAGAATCGCCTTGTTGATGCAAAACTATGATTTTATGTCTGTCAAATTAAACAAAATACATGGAATGGTTGGAGTGCCCTGAGGAGAGGTTTGGGAACTAAACCTGTGTTCTTCTAGCCATCTCACAAGATATCAGTAACTTTTTGGAAAACAATTTCTTGTCAATTTCTTTAAATTCTTGTAACTTTTTATTGTATTAATGTTTATTTGTTTATTTATTCTAGTGTTCTATAGTGTTTTTTCAAGCAAATAAACACTACTGCCCAGGAAATAGCTTTAAACATAATTGTCTTGGGTGGTCTAAGTATACTGTATATATGTGTGTTTGTGCTTGTGTGTGTGTGTGTGTGTGTGTGTGTGTGTGTGTGTGTGTGTGTGCGTGAGAGAGAGTGTATGTTTGCGTGTTTGTGCTTGTGTGTGTGTGTGTGTGAGAGAGTGCATGTATGCATGTGTGTGTGCATGACTCCACTTCTCACTAACACACATTTGTTTAGCACTATAAATATAAAGTAGGGACGGCTGATTCTGTGGTAGATTCAGGCTCTGATCTATGCTTGCTGTGAGTCACTGCTTTCTCCCTGATCCTGGGCCAAGAAAAGGAGCCAAAATTGTCTTTGAAAGGCAGAACAGTGACAAAAGAACTGCTGGGGAAACCACCAGAGAATGCCTCCACGGCCCCTTGCTCGGCCAAATTGATTTTTCCCCCCCTTCCCCTATTGATTTTGAAATAAGTTTGCGTTAAATACATTAGGGGACCACAGAATCGAAACTGGATTTATTCACATTTGAAGGTCAATTACACGCATGCAGATTCAGCCGAGGCTTGATACATAAGAACACGCAGACACAACAAAAACAAAACATCGATAAGATATTTGGCTTTTTTAAGCACTAATCGATTAATGTAGCCCACTGCCATGAACATGTTGTTGTTAAGTAATAAAGTAGATTAATGATGCATTTCCTGATAATGGACCTTTTTGCGAGTTAACTCAAACACATTTACATGAGGTTTCGATCTCAACATGAATACACCATTTGATGTAAGTGATTGTAACCTGGAACAGAACGTTGTGGATTACTATCGTACGCTAATGTACCCTTAACGTTTTTATTTTCTGTACCTCAGTCACTCTGGTAAAAATGTCTGTGTGATTCTGAATAATCTAGGATAAGAATGTCTAAAGAGCAAATAATTATGAATAAAATGTCTACTTCTCATAATGAATGATTGAAATAATTTCCATACTAACACCAAAGATGTTGAGATGTAGGCTAAATGTTAATAAGAGGGCCTTTTTATTGGCAGCGAGCTGCTGAATATTCATTTCAGTGGAGGACACTACAACCCTCCGCAACAAACGATCTACGCATCGTAATGTTTTACTTTTAAAAAGTGTGCTTCCTTCCAGCGGGCCTGCATGTTTTTGCTTGGGGACATCGTGCCACACCTTTATTTATAACGTGATACCAAGAGCTGTGGCTACGTTATGGGGGTGAGATAAAGGGAATCATCTGGTTTGCCTTTAGACGCGTCCCATATGCCCATAGCCCATGTTGTTTGTTCTATCTACACTCTCAACGTCTCGGAGGAGAGTTGAGATAATTGAACAAGTCATAGGTGTCGTTGTTGCACTCCATTCTTGCCCCTTATATAGGCATAACACGGTCCAGTCACGAATTTCAATTTCAAGTAAAATACAGTTAATGAAATTTAAACACACACTGCCTTTGTGCAAATTAGGCAGCAGTTCCATGCCTCATTACCATTACTGAGAACCATTACAGAGACACCGTTACTGCCAGAGCGATAATTACCTTTCAACTTAGACACTCACTGCTCTTTCCTTTTAGAGATTAATGCTGATTTATTTTTCAGTCGCACAAAGAAGTATGTAAACAACATTAAGAAGCCAGTGCCAGAGAGACTCAACCTCGGTTTTCCTTTCTCTTGGAATCAAATATATGAGCAAACAGCCGCTGCCTTTGACTTGAGAGGTGGCATAATTAATTAATGTTAACGTTATCTGTTCCGGCTAAATAAACGAACGATTTCGAGCGCCGGTCATAAACAGCTGATGCATTGAACATATTGAGCAGTGTCTACGGTGCACTGCATTTGCTTTCAGGACTGTGTCAGACCTGGGAAAAAATACTTTATCCGAAATACTATAACCCTTTAGACACCAGTACAATTCCTGCAGTTTACCAATGATTCTAAATATACAGAATACAATTATTTCATACTATTGTATGTTTTACCTGCCATCATGTTTCGTTGAAAATTCTCTGGGATTTGCAGGAGTGTTTTCAAATTTGACCAGCATCTAAAAGGTTAAAGTATTTAAGCTATGTATGTGAGTCAGGTGTGGACCATGCTGTGTATGATTTTACTGAGTGTGTGAAGAGTGTCTCTCTGCTGGTCTCTCTAGCTTGGCTGTCATGTTTGTGCTGTGATCTCTTTCTATCTGCTGGTCTCTCTGTAGTCTGGCTGTCATGTTTGTGCTGTGATCTCTGTATCAGGCTGTCAGCGGTGAGCTGGCAGAATGGTGGTTACAGACAGCAGTAAGAGAGAAACATGTGACAGATGCCTTGGATCTCTCTGGGCGCTCTATACCCTTCAGCGAACGTGGCGCTTTGGGGTTCTGTGCCACGCTGGGCTCTGGGCCCTGCATTCGTCTGCAGCATTCACTCACAGTGCTGTGTGATGTGTAATGCAGTGATTCTGCAGATATATGTGCACGAAATACTGTGAGACGGGGCTCCAAGGTGGGTGAGACACCAGCCCTACAGTCCAAATCGGACCTGGACTGGGTCAGTGTCCCACACCTGCACAGTCACACAGTCCCAAAGCTACACAGTCCCACACCTGTGCTGCAGGGATCAGAAGCAGTGGGCTGTCCCTCCCCTCCCTCACTGAGCAGAGTCGGCATCAGCGCCCCCTGCTGACCTCAGCTCAGTCTGCAGCCGTGCAAGAGATTCTCGTTTTCAGTAATGTGGCCCCCATATCACCAGTCCCTGCCCGTACATACTCATCTGCTTTGGTGGGGGGGTGCAGTTGCCATGGAGACAACAGCGCAGGTAGGCATGCGAGCAGTGAGCGGCCTGGGAAAGGGACCGAGGGCAAGAGGGGAGCTTGTGTGTGTGTGGAAGCAGAAACCACAGCAGTATCACCCTTACTATGTACACTGAGCCTCAGTAGGAACCCAGATCCTACCGCTACCTGTCATAGGCGACATCTCCATAATGAAACTTGAAGCTGGAAAAAGCTGTGCATTTGTTTTCAAGTAACAAGCTCGATTTAATCCAGACAAGAGGAGGGGGGTTATTGGTCAAACAGCCATGTCTTCATTGGCCCCACCCCACCTTCCCACCTCTTATCTCATTCAAGAGGCTTAAACAAGTGCAATGTCTTCTTCTTCAGTTTGTCAGCCTTCCCTTGCAGTAAGATCAAAGAAGGGTAGAGGGCCTAACGCTCCCTGGAAAATTCTTCACCTTCAACCTTTCACCCTCCGTATGCACACACACACACATACACACACATAGGCCTGTGTATACACACACGGACACACAAGACATACACACACACACACACTTTGTCCTCTCTTCGAGCACTGGTCAGAGCTGTGATTACCTAGGCTGATAGAGGGGCAGACACAGACAGTCAACTGTGGTTTGGATCTCACTGTAAGGTTTTGACATTAATCCACCTGTTCATTTGGACCACCAGCACAAATACCTGCTGGTGGTCCAAATGAACTGTGACAATGCAGCAGATGCCACTCTTACTTTTATTAAGATTTGTATTTATTAATTTATTTTTATTTTTATTTTCGATGCCACTGACAGGAGGACCACAGAGTTTAAAAACATCTTCGGTGTTTCGACATTTAACACCATTCTACTTCGGCGGTAACGATTTCTGGATCGCCTTCCGTTTATTTGTATTAGCTGCAGGAACGTCACGGGCCGACGGGATCAGTTACTGACACTTGGCGTCATTGGGTTTTTTTTTGGAGATCAAAGGATGAACCCCACTGCCCCCTACACCCCCACCCGCCCAAGGGCGCAGGGTTTGAAAAGGAGTGCTCTGCACCCCGTCACTGAGGCACTATGCCCCCATCGAACGGGCCACAAACGTCATTGCCCGTGAGCCCGTGCGCTATTGAATATTTATTGCGCGTGTGATATAGGGAAGATTCCATAGATAACCATGTCAGACCCCAGAGACATGCAATACAATACCCCATCATAGAAGAGCTGTCATTTCCTGCCCTCCGGACGTGGTTAATTAATTAACCGTGGACCCCCTTTGACCGTTTGCGTTTCCATTGGCTGTTTCGGCTTCTTCTGCAAACACACATCTTACACTTTACAAATTACAACCCCCCCCACCTTCCCCCAAAGCACTTGCTAATAATGTATCAGATATGAATTTAATTTGAGGTTGAATTAACAGCGCAGAATCTGATACACCGGCAAGGAGAGAGGAAAGCGGACACTGGGCACATTATCCGCCGGAGAGCTGACAGCTCATCCCTCCATCTCTCTATTTCTCCCCCAGGCAGCTATCCATCAATCAAAGACCTCTCTCCCTGGGGTGCTGGCTATGAAGCAATGAGGTATCTAATGTTTTTGCTGTCGGGCAGAGACGTCGAAGCTCTCACGTGTAAATGAACGTCTTCATTTGGGGGCTAGGTAAATATTTTGCGCTCTCCCACCTTTGAAGCGTGCGTTTTTGAGCGTGTATGCCTTATTCGGTGTGGAGCGATATTGATTTCTGTAAGCAGGAACATTAGTGATTCTCAAGTCGGGGGAGTTCAACTCCGATCGCTGCGTTTTATTGTTTGACATGTCGCATTGATCGTCTGCTGGGTCTCACTGGTAGGATGAGATTTTGTGACCTCAACAGGGAGATGGACACAAAGGTTTTTTCTTTGCACTCCCTGTGAGTAAAGCCGTCGGGTCATTAACCAGCCCAAATAGCAAACGCTAAGAGGAGCATTCAATTTAAACATGGTAACCCTTTGCGCTTAAGTTTGAGGAACGATATTAAGCAAACACTATAATTCTCCATTCTTGCGTGATAGTTTTCTGCATGAAGTTCAGTGATTGTAGAAATGTAATTCTACGTCCCTGGCACATCCCCGGATTCAATCATCGTTTCCTTCACTCTCATTCACAAGTAAGTGAGTTCAGTAAATCAGAGAATGTGTTTTTATTGGGGGGGAAAACCCCCACTGCATTTATGTGTGTGTCAGAAGTTGAGGACAAATGTTGAGTAGAGACAGAGTAGAGAAAAAAAGAAAATGAAAATAATAAAATCAAATATATCAAAACCAAGGCAGTTAAAATAAACTGATGCAGGTGGTTAAAAGTAGACTAGTGTGTTACTATATAAGTTTAAAACATTTTAAGAGAGGGTAATAGTACATTTGTTTGATTTATGTTTGTGCAGCTCTGACGTTCTCTGGCAAGGGGGTCCAAAGTTTAGGGGCCTGCATGGTAAGGCTTGCTCACCTTTTATTTTTAATTGGCTAATGTAGACAACAGAAGACCTTTATTTGAGGGTTTGGTGTGTAAGGAGTCAGTAAGTGCTGCTCGCTGTAAGGGCCTATGGCTTGTTTTAAAAGCAGTGAAAAACACATTGTCTTCACGTCTCGTTTTCTTAACCTTCTTTTCTCCCTGCCCCTCACCTGGGGGCTTCCATCAAAGCACCCCCCTTGTTGGCAGGCAGGTGCAGACGCTGGGATAGGTGGGATAATAGAGACTTGCTGACCTGTGTTGATGTCTGTCTGTTTTTAGGAAGCTGAACGGCAGCCTAAGGCCCCCCCGGCCCCCGTCGGGCCTCCCAGTCCTCCCGTCTCAGCCCGCGCTCAATCCCAGAGTTCAATGGGGCTCCTGTCCCCGAGTGAGTTTAAAGGGAGTCATCTCATGGAGCTCAGGATGGATGTGTGCCTGGAGCTGCTCTGTGTTTCAGCCTGTAAACCGCCCCCAAACCTGTCAGCAGACCATGGAGAACCACTTCCAGCGCACTCTCAGCCTCCACACAAAGGCTGTTACTGTTCAGGTACAGGAACCTATGTCTTTCACAGCACCAGTTAAAATGGCAGTCTCCCAGTGGTTGGGCTTACCTTTTCATATCGCCACACAAAGTGTCTAAAACAGACGCACATGTGTCGCACTAATCAATGCTCCCAGTCCAACGCTTGCTCTTTAATCTCGTACAGCAGGGGGGATATATCACAGCTCTTCCTAATATAAACCCAGGGCTTAGGTTCAGTCTTTTACAGTGCTGGAACAGCCCATTGGTGACATGCGTGACAACCGAGCCACCTTTCCTCCTGATGAGCTGAAATAGAAATTAATGAATTTACAAGGTTTAGTCAAATTATTTGACATGCATGCTTCCTTTTCAATTTCAAACTTGCTTAAATGTCAAGTTTTTGATAACAAGTAGTTTTCAGTTTGTTTATTCTTTTTTTGTGTTCCATTCTTTTATTATTTACGTGCGCTGTGTTTTGGTGATTTCACGAATCAGTGCATTTTAATTGCGATGGAAATAATATAAAATGTTGTTCTCAGAAGAGCTGTCGTATTTTCTGGGACTTCTGCTAGCCAAAGATAAGTGAAGAAGCTGCCCGTATATCATGCATTAGATACAGTCATGGGCTGTGATTATCCAGCAGTGCATGGATTGCTTGCCAGGAAACCGTGCCAAGTCCAGGAAGTCTTAGAAACACCTCTATACTTTGTAACAGTTATACAGAAAGACATTTATAAATATTTTATGATGTGGGAGGACTAATCGCTGCAAATCATGTTTGCGTTTGTTGTCAGACTAGATCACACGCTATTTTATTCTCATTAGCAGTGATGCAAAATGTCACTCCCACACTTAATTTTTCTTGTTTTTTCATCTACAATTTGGAACCACAATCATGCCTCTCCAGTTACTGATGTGCCACCCACCCCATGCAAGTACCACTGCCGCTGAATGGCATGCACTCTTCCCATACACTCGCCTGTGGGTGTATGATTATTTTACAGGACACACACAGTACTACAGGAGCGCCAGTGACTATGCTACACCTTACAGACCACACAGTCTACAGGAAAGTACCCATACAAAATCAGTGGAGGTACATTTAGCTGTCAATTCACTTTTTTGAACCAAGCAAAAGGTTTTGCCCCTCACAACAAAACACAATGATTGGATGAATTTAGTGAGTTACTGGTAGAATATTGTAGCTGTACAAAGGGGAGAGAAAGGAAAAATGTTTTAAAGAAAAAAACTGGGCTTGTTTGAACTCATTAGAGAGATGAGATAATGCAGACAGTCTTCACCCACCACCATATCAACACTAAGGGACTACACCCACTCTACAGGCCACTCTTCTTTTGTCATGCAGTTGAAAACAAAATGGCACCTTTTCAACAAGCAACCTGAAAAAATGTGCTCTGTTGCAATGTTAAGCAAACACTGGGCAAAATCAATCAGCATTCTCTGTCTCATTTGTTCATTTAAAATGTCTGAATCCTGCAGAGTGCTATGAGGAATGGTAGTTTAGTGTTATTTATGCTTAAAATACAAAGTGACTCAATCCTGGAGACAGATTTGGCTATTACAATAAGCCTGAAATGGCACTGGGAAACACAGGGCAGAAATGTCCAGTAAATGTGTTTTTTTATTAAAGGAAGGCCGGATTCCAAAGTGCAATTATGTGTAGTGATTAATAATTTGTAACAAATTTGTGAAATGTGTTTTGCTTCCATGGTATCTCACTGGTAAATTGTGTTCACTGCATTCACTTGTCTAGTAAATAAAGACCCAGAATAGTATGCTTGGTGTTAGTATTGATAGTTAAATGTAATTTGGATGTTTTAAATATATAACTATAGTGAAAAAACAATGCATCTAAAGTCTGGCTTTAGTTCCACTGCAATATCCTGTGTATAATGAATACAAGCAGGTGTTGCATTTTTCTCCTCAACAATATTTTTTCTTTAATCAGGGGCTGCCAAACTGTGCAAAGAATTAAAATAATGCTCGCTTAACTCTGGTTTTGAAATGTTAAGACAAAGTCCATTTCTATGACATTGGATTAGGGAAGATTTAAATGGCCTTGCATTTCTTGATTGAAATATTTGGCTAGCATAAGTTAATGCTGCCGAATGCAAATCTCAACACCATTAACCCAACAAACAAAGGGAACTCTTGGAGATATAGCCCTGGATTCAATCAAAACTGCCAATTCCTCTTACGGAAGAAATGCTATAAAAACCCTCCCAGATTAAAAATACATTATATTACTATGAAGTGCTGCCTGGATTCAATCAAAACCTTCAATACATATGGGAAAATGTAACCTTGTTGTAATATGGCTTGAATTTAATGATTAATCGATGAAGATTTATTTTTCTTTTGATTGAAGAACCCTTTCCCTTAAGATGACTCAGCATTTTTGATTGAATCCAGGGGTTATGTGCAAGATGGTCCCCAATATCACGCCTTTGAAGATGATCCTTCAAAAATGTTTCTCGTTCACACAAGCTTGTCTATTTCGGGGTTTGGGGAGGGTGGGGGATACTTGAAAATTGTCAGCTAGAAAATCTCTTAAGCTGGAAAAAGTGCTTGTGACACTTGACTCAAAGCCATCAGGAATCGGTGGGCTACATCTAACCCCTGTTCTAGATGGCAGGCTTTCCTAACAGGATCATGAACAGACATGCTTGTGCGAATGCCAAAATGTTCATCCGATACGTGAGGGCGTGAGACTGGGTTGCCATGGCAACCTATGAAGATGATGGAAGGTCAGTGAGTTAGGAGCTGGAGAGGTGGACAGAGCCATCACTGACCAGGTCTGGCTGCTCTCTCTCTCCTGGGGGAACATACTGGGGGCTGGGTTCAACTCAGCCTGTAGCTACAGTGAGTATAAAAATATTCACCCCATTTGGCATTTTTTACATTTTATTTTCTTCATGGAATGAAAATGGATTTAAGTGGGATTTCTTGCCATTGATCAACACAAAGTACTCTACAAATTAAAATTAAAACAACAACTCTAAATCGCTTTCTTAATTTATTACAAATAAAAATGAAAATAAAATGTGAAAAATACCAAAGGGGGTGAATACTTGCTATACTCACTGTAGCTTATTGTGTCGATTCACTTCTCGGTCAGTGTCAAGGTCCATTGAACACATACTGATTCAATTTGACAGCTTGAACACTGTTTAAAGCTCTGTTCATTCGCGGAACAGAAAACCCACCTGGTCTCAAGTTTCATTTTGGTTTTATTTTGTTTGTTTATTGTTTTTGGAGAGGATAGTACTCTCCAAAGAAAGAAAGAAGCACCTTTAATCAACAGATGGATTTAAACCTCCTTTCTGTTTTTTTGCTGTTTCTACGGATCCAGCATCGAGATTTTTCACGCTCAATAAATCACAACAAGCTCTGATTCTATGAGCCAGTTAGACTGGGACACACCTTACTACAGGAGCATGAGATTATTTCCACTTCTGCTTTCTTTATCATACCTAAAGCTTTATTCTCATCAGCTAGTAATTCCTACCTTTCTAAAAACTCGCTTCTGGCCAAACACACCATAGAGGAACGGGTGAGGTGAGGTGGCTTTAGTCAAAACAGTGAATGAACTACTGTGTTAAATTCACTCTTCTTTCTTCTCACCCCTAGAAAAGAGTTAAGAGCATTGAATTGTAAAATAAAAGCACATGGGCTGCCACATGCTACAGCTAGTGAACAAAAAAATGGACACAGTGAAGGGTTCTGGTAGTTCCGTAATGGTGTGAAGCACATTTTCCTGGCATGGTTTGGGTTCACTCATACCCTTTGAAGTTAAGGTTGTCAATCGTTGTAGATGAGTGATCATTCACGCCATGTTAAAGCATTTCCTTCCTGCAGAGTGGTGCCTTTCAAGATGACAATTCCCCCGTCCACAGAGCACGAGTAGTCACCCAGTGGTTTGAGGAACATGAGACTGACGGTATCCATGTCACGGCCTTCTCAGTCACTAGATCTGATCCCAACGCAGCACTTGTGGGATATTCTAGAACGACGCCTGAGACAGCATTTTCCAGTTCCGTCATGGTGGCCCAACACACCCTATTAAGTGACCTCACATTAAGTGTTTCTATTGTTTTGTTCATTACCTGCAAATGACAACAAGCGCAGGTATGAATGTTATTAAAAAATCATGTATTTAGAGTTTAATGAAAGGATTTTGCAGAACCAGAGCATAAAACACAGCACATCACATGTATCAGTAGAAGGAGAGACACTGTGCAGAGATATGCATATGAGAAGTGGAGGCACAGAGACACAGAGCGGAGAGTGGCCGTCCATCCTCTCCCAATGATTATCATGCAGAATCGGCCAATCTGGAAAGCCCTCAAGCTGCCTCCGTCCAGAAACTCCACAGCGAGGGGGAATATTGGCTATTCATTAGAGCGGAGCGCATGCTGGAGATGGTAATAAGGGAGAGGCCAAAATATGTGATGAAATGCCCTCTTTCTGCTGTCGCGCTTGACTGAAATCCCATTATTCCAGCATCCGCACAACTGGCAGGGAAACTTGTTAGGAGTCCCTGCGACTGGACAGGTGGCGCTGCAAATTAATAGGAAAGTCATCGTTGCATTTATCTCCTGACCTTTGCAAAAGGAATTTAAACAATTCACTGGTATATTCCAGGGGAGGGCAGAGTCTGTCCTCCCGCAGTGTAAGATAGGATGTGAACTAGAGGCTCGCCGGCCAATCAGACACCGCCCTGCGGGGCTGCCAGTCACAGTCAGGACGGGACACCAGACCATTGGGAGCTGCACCAGAGTCCAGAGTCATCACTCCCTATACCCCAGCCAGACGTCTCCGCTCTGCCTCCTCTGGCAAACTGACTGTCCCATCCCTCCGGGCGCCCGGCAGCCGCTCCTCGTGGTCTCGCCTCTTCTCTTCTCTTCCCCGGAATCACTTGCAATCTTCAGCAAGAGACTCAAACCCCACCTTTTCTGACTCCACTACCACTGAATTCTGTACATCTACCCAATTGTCATCACCACTGCCTACTTGCTCAACACTTCTTGTATATGTATCCCTGCTGACTCCTCATTTTTTTTTTTAAATCATAATAATAATTACTAACCTTTTCCTTCCCAGTGTTACAGGTATGGTATGCAGCTGCCTGCAATGTGTCTATCGCTGTGTTACTGCACTGATCTCTTGCGCAAACTATGATTGTTCCTACCATGTATTAATGCACATCTTGTAAGCCTGGATAAGAGCGTCTGCTAAATGCTTAAAATGTCTGAGCAGGATGAGCATCATGACATCTTTCATTTTTTTACCCTTACACCAGCACACAGTCAGTCACACAGATCTTCTGTTCTACACGTACACCTGGGGACTGGCTACCAGATGCTGGTCTTTCCTGTGCAGAATACTCCAATCTGATTTGTCAGTGTTTTTTTCTCAGCAATGCACATGCCAAGTTCCATCTGCTATCAGAAAGTTAATTATGGGAGGGCAAATAATTGAATACTCCTCCAGGACAAGGAAAGCAAGAGAGTCCAAACTTAATGACATCTCTCAGTCCATCGCAAAAATTGATAGTCATCTCTCTTCAGCTACCTCTTCAACACTCTTTAAAGAGAGACTACGTCTGCAGACAGAATATAACTTGCTTTCCACAGACAAAGCTGCATACTTAATTACAAAAGCCCGATATAATGTTTACGAATCAGGGGATAAGGCCGGCAAGCTACTAGCTCAGCAAGCTCGTCAAGCTCAATCTTCTCGTCTTATTCCTAAGATTCATAGTGCAACAGGTGAATTAATTACCGACCATATAGAAATTAATAACACCTTTAAGCAATACTACAGCAACTTGTATAGCTCTGAATGTGATGATAACCCCTTGAATCTTAACTCCTTCTTTGATAACCTAGCTTTTCCTCTGTCCCAGTCGAAAATAATTCTTTATTAGGTGGTGAGATCTCCAATGCAGAGATTCTAGAAGCCATAAAATCCTTAAAATGCAACAAAACACCTGGACCGGACGGTTATACTTCAGAATTTTATAAGAAATTTGCACATGAACTATGCCCACTGCTCCAAACCATGTTTAATGAATCTCTGTCATTTGGTCGTCTTCCACCAACCTTAGGACAAGCTGCAATAACACTCCTACCAAAAGCGGGTAAGGACCCACTCCAATGCGCCTCCTATCGCCCAATCTCTCTACTGAATGTGGACTACAAAATTTTATCCAAGGTACTAGCAACGAGACTGGAGAAGGTAGTACCACAAATAATTTCGCCAGACCAAACAGGCTTCATTTTAAATAGACACTCCAGCTCAAACCTTAGAAGGCTTTTCAACATTGTTTATTCCCCTCCTTCCTCGTCCTCCGAAATAGTGATATCGCTTGGACGCTGAAAAAGCGTTTGACAGAGTAGAATGGCAATATTTGTTTTTGACTCTAAAAAAATTTGGATTTGAGGACTCTTTTATTTCTTGGATAAAACTCCTCTATTCTCACCCTCTAGCCGCAGTAGTTACTAATGGACAACAATCTGAGTATTTCTCTCTTGGCAGAGGCACACGCCAGGTTGCAATTTATCGCCACTACTCTTCGCCATCGCTGTCGAACCTCTAGCCATTGCCCTTAGACAATCTGATGATTTCTCAGGTATAGAGCGAGGCGGCCTTTTACACAAATTGTCACTATATGCTGACGACCTTCTTTTATATGTTTCGGACCCCTTAAATTCTATCCCTTTTATTCTTAATATCCTAGACCAATTCGGAAAACTCTCAGGCTATAAAATCAATTATGAAAAAAGTGAAATGTTTCCCCTTAACCAAACCGCTACTTTGGTACGTGAATCCAGTTTTCCATTTAGAGTTGTCACTAAAGGGTTTAAATATCTTGGGATTGAGGTCACATCAGCTTTTTCTTCCCTCTTCATTAAGAACTTTGGCATTTTATTTGGAAAATGTAAAAAGATATGACTAGATGGATGAACCTCCCACTATCCATAGTTGGCCGAATCAACCTCATTAAAATGATCATGTTGCCGAAATTTCTTTACCTTTTTGAAAACATTCCCATCCTGATTAAAAAATCTTTCTTTTATTCATTAGAGAGGAGCATAACTTCGTTTATTTGGAATAATAAGCCACATAGAATCAGAAAGAGTGCTCTTCAGAGGCCTAAAAAGCTTGCGGGTCTGGCCTTACCTAATTTTATTTATTATTATTGGGCATGTAATATTAAGAAGATGTTACACTGGATTGAGGGAGATCTACCTGGTAAATTTGAGACCTGGGTGCAAATGGAATACGGCTGTAGTCAATTTAATCTAGGCTCTTTAATATGTGCCCCGATATCCCCCCCTCAAAGTCAACTTTGCTCAAACCCAGTGGTATATCACTCAATCAGAATCTGGTTGCAATTTAGAAGGCATTTCAAGTTGCATACAGCATCAGTGCACTCCCCCATTAAGAATAATCATAACTTCCCACCCTCTCTTTCCGATTCTACCTTTGGGATTTGGTCCACAAAGGGTATTAAATCTATCTCTAATCTGTATGTTAACGGCACGTTTGGTTCGTTTACTCAACTTTCTCAATTATTTGACTTACCAAAGGCTCATTTTTTAGATACCTCCAAATCAGACACTTTACCCAGAAGAATATGGCTTCCTTCCCAGACCTTCCAACAAACAACGCGGTTGATCACATTTTATCATTATCCCCATATCACAAAGGTCTAATTTCTATTCTCTATGACAACATATGCAATATCCTTCCTCACTCACTACAGGATGTTAGGAGACACTGGGAAGATGACCTGGGAGAAGAAATTACTGATGATCAATGGAATGCGGTGCTTGACTTAATATACACTTCCTCCCCTTGTGCTAGGCATAATTTAATACAACTTAAAATTGTTTTGAGAACACACTTGACCAGGGCAAGGCTGGCGAAAATTTTCCCTAATGTAGACCCTTCATGCCCTCGCTGCAAAGGTCAACCTGCAGACCACATACACATGTTCTGGTCCTGCCCCAACCTTAGTACGTTTTGGACCAACATTTTTAATGCATATACTAAAATATTTAGAAAAGACATAGTTCCCAACCCCATATGTGCCCTATTTGGTTTTACTCCTGAGACTCGTCTCATCAAAGGCAAAGCTTATGTAATCATAGCATTCACCTCCTTGATCGCCAGACGTCTCATTCTTCTATCCTGGAAGGAACAAGCACCCCTAACTTTACAAGATGGGTTAGAGATACTATGCAATTTCTGGAGCTGGAAAAATCAGATATACCCTTAAAGGTTCTGTGGATAACTTTAGGAAGATTTGGACCCCCTTTTTAGAGTACTATGAGAGTTTACAAATCCCACTAAATCAGGAGAACTGAGGAGGTAGTGTTGAGGCAGTGGAACCCCTTTCCATCTATTTTTGTTACTATCCTTTTTTTTTTTTTTTTTTTTTTTTTTTTTTCCTGTTATTATTTCTGTTTACCTTATTTCTTGCATTTTTCTCTTTGATTTGATATCTGTATTGTTATCTTTGAGCACTGTATTATGCTCTGTACTCCTGCAAGGAGGGACTATCGGGGGTGGGGGTGGTTGGGAGGGGGAGCGGAGGGATAAGTTGGGTTGGGTGGGGTGGTGGGTGATTGGGGTTCCTTTTATTTCAAATTAACGTTCAAATAATGCAGCTGTATTATGTTTGTTTTGTCTATTGGAAATGATAATTTGAGTAACGCTGCTGTACTATGTTTGTTTTGTTTATTGAGAATTATTATTTCAATAATGTAACTGTACTATGTTTTGTTTATTGAAAATCAATAAAAATTGTTAAAGAGAAAGTTAATTATGGTATATGTGAATTACAGTATGTGTTTGGAAACAATTTTTGCTTTATGATTCAAGGCCGTGAATATTTGAATATAAATGCCACCAGACTGATGAGAAAATGTATTTTGTCAGAACTCATGTTCAAGTGATTGATCATGATCACTCATGATCCAAATGATTGGAGTAGTGTTAACACTAATGACAGCCTGAATCCATCAAGGAGGCTAAAACACAAACGGAAAGAGTATTGTGTTAACAATTACAAGTAGTTTTTCAAAGTTGTTTTGCCTCACATTAAAAATGCAGTGATGATGTATATGATGATATTCTTCAGAGAGTTTTTAATTTTCATGAATTTCTTCTGGCACTTGGTATACTAATTACAGACTTTAATGGAAAGTTGCCCCAGTAAAAGAAATGTTATATTCATAACCCTATTTATAAATTCAGCTTGCAGCCCTAGCAACACAAGCAATTTAAATTCAGTTAGACAGATAATTTATCACTGTTTTAAATAAAAAGGGTGATTTGCATCTGTGCCTCATGACTAATGGTGGTAATAAGTTGACTTGTGCTCGAAAACAAAGGAAATCCTCTTTAAAATGCAAAAATGACCAGCAAACCAGTTGAATAAATATGATCTGACACCATTAAATTAGCAAACAGTTTCAGCCAAAAGCTCATTTGCATGTATGTGTTTGTTTGTACCATGCAATCAAATGACTGATCTAATTTCTTGCTGTTCAGTATTAGTTTGCTTGTCTTATAAGTGGCTTACAGACCACTTATAGACACATACGTACACATGGACACACACACACACATATGTAGACACACACACCACACACCACACACACACACACACACACATATAATTAACACTCCAGCTGGGGTTTGGGTGTGGGTTCGCAGTCTAAATGCCACACCGATAGGTCATCCCCATACGGACGCGCGCACGGTGCTGGGCTTGGCATTTCGGGCGTTTAGGGGGTAATTAGCAGCGCCAGGAGCAGGTGGACACGAGAGCTCCATCCTCACATCACAGCCCCCCATCGAGAGGAGAGCCGCTGGGATCAATACAACCGCAAGAAGCCCTGCGACTGATCTATAATTCAACCTCTATTCATTCATCTTTATAATAATGTGGAATGTATTCTCCATTTTATTTTTATTTATTATTTAAGCAAAGACTCTTAATGGCTCCCAGTGTGTTCTTCTAGCCCTACACACTAGGGAATCATATTATTTAATCATTCAACAGTTCTATAGTTAGTTTTCCCACAAGAAGTCTTGCTAATTCCTGTGTATGTTAAATATACATACAGTATACATTGCATTATATATATATCGCAAAAGAAAGCTAATAATGGGGCAGTGAAAATCGATCATCTTAATGGTATTGTTTAGATTGGTGTTGGGAATGGATTGTTATTTAGAGAAATTAATTGTTCTTCTGTGTGTTTACATCGATCTTTGTACTTGCCTTTGTATTTTTTTCCACCCTCGAGAAAAACTCTAAAAGTTTGATCCTGAGGGTGTTTTGATTATATTTAGAAAAAGGCTGGGCTTGTTCAAATGAATCTGTTGCTCTTACTTCGTGCCAGCAAGCAACAATCCCTCCATATCAAGGATTCTTGTCACAAACATTTTTATTCTTTTTTTCTCCCCAATATGGAATTGTTTTTACCATGTATTAATGCACATCTTGTAAGTCGCTCTGGATAAGAGCGTCTGCTAAATGCTTAAAATGTAAAATGTAAATGTAATGCAATTACTAATTGTGCCTCTTGAGTCACCACTGTGCCACCTACACCCGCACACCAGGATTGCGGGAGTGACTATTTTGCACCCTAAATGCCACACACAGTACTACAGGAGAGCCAATGACTATTTTACACCCTACAGACCACACACGGTACTACAGGAGAGCCAATGACTATTTTACACCCTATAGGCCGCACAGTCCTACAGGAGAGATGGTGACTGTTTTAGTCTGCACCAACACAACCATGCGGTAAACCATCGCTCCTGTACCTGGCTCTGACACCTCAGCAGGGTGGCTCGTAGGGAAAAATAGAGGCATGGAGGGAGAATGAGGAGGAGAACGAGGAGGAGAGGAGGCTGGGTCACAGTCAGTCCTAATTGTCAGGATTTATTGGGCCAAACGATCAGAATTCCTTCCTCCGCGAGCATGGGGCCAAGCTTAATGGAGCCGTCAGTCACTCCACCACAGCACAGCTGATCGTCAGGCCAGTTCTGTCACGCTCCCCTGTCAGAAAGAGCTCTGCTCAGCCATGACAGGAAGCAGGGTCCCCATCAACAGCCACCCCTCCCCCATGGATCACACCTGCTCTGCTTACTTAGTGTTTTTCGCTCAAGTGAACAAGCATAGTCACTCAGAGGTGAGTTTGTGCAATTTGTTCATGTGCACATGCTGTTTATGTTGATTTTCCCAAAGGAGAATGGAAACGGCTCTTCAAAAATAAAAAAAATACTATTAAAAATCAGGCCGTCATGTTAATGTTTCAAATCATCAGATTTTTCATTGTTATCTAGCACAATGAAACATTGCAATTTAACAAGCCAGTCCATACAAGTCTGGGGTTATGTTTTGTTTTTCGCTTCCATCCCAGTTGCTTCTATTGAATCCAGTTTAATTGAGCTGTTGACTGAATATTGATCTGGCCTTGGCATCCCCTGACAGTGTGTCCTTTAAGACCTTGAAGAGAGAAATGTGTTGTCAGAGGTGATTTGTTGCTAAAATAATGGAATAAAATGTATTTCGTTTTTTCCCAACATAGACTTTCATATCTGGCTGTAAGACAATATCAGGGCGACCGTCTGAAATACCAGTAAGTTCGATTTTTTAAAAGTGTCTAAAGTTTTATTATTAAAGGCTCTGATGCAGCTACATTCAATTAGCCCCTTCCCAATCTGATGACACCTCATAACAAGATTTGACACTTGTACCTTGACCTGTATCTTCTTCCTTCGTTTTGTAATAGCTTTGACTGCCATCAACATGTCACAATCGAGGAAATACACTCTCAATCAGGTCTGTTGTAGTTTGTGATGTTATTCAATTTACAAAATGTAAAGTTTAAAATCAACCTGATAAGTAAGTGTGAATAAAAACAACATGTTGCTTTAAAACAACTCAAGGAGAATTCTCCTCTTCTGCTTTAGATATTGGGAGGAATTCTATGGCAGTCAGAATCCAGAATCCTATCAGTAAGTCGTACTATCTTGCATAGAGGCCTTTTGTTTGGCCATTTTGGCACTCAAATGTTGTCCCAAATTGCATGTTGTCCCAATGTCCCATAACATAGGTATCTCACATAGTGAATTCAGTGTCAGTTTACATTGGCCTTCTACTTTTTATATTCTGATACATTGACTTTTTAATCTGTAACAGAGGAAGCTTTTTGTATTGTCTTTGGAAATGTGGCCTCTGAATATGAACTTATTAAATGCAGCAAATTGGTCAGAATATTAAAATATGAACGCGAGGTGCAAATATCATTGTTATTCACCAGCTGCCACAAGGTCATTATTAATTTGGATGTACATTCTAATTCACACCAACTCATGCACACGCACACACACAAACACACAGCCAGCCTCCTGTTTGAATATTATGTTATAGAGGACCAGTTATGAGTAGACAGGACATTCCCAGTCTTTCCACAATGCAATACGTCTGACAGTAGCGATGATGTCATCCCACCCAAGCCACACCTTGACAGAACTGGAGCATCTGTGAGAAACGTTGCCAGTGGGCTGTGATTTGACCTCTGTGCCTTTGGGCGTGCCCTTTGACCCCCATGCTGACTGACAAGCCCCTGTGATTCACAGTCAACTCAGTGCTTGAGCCACCTGGCTTTTCTCCATATGATTTGCCACAGTCTCTGAGGGTTCATTAAATCCTGGGTCCTCACAAATAGAAGTATATATTTTTCTTGCATATATTTCACATGCAAAATAAGATATTTTAAGTGACATCTTGGTGTGAAGCAAACTTTGCCACTAATTCATACAAATTCAAACGTAAAACGTATGGCCTGTATTTATAATGTGATTTGTGAATAACACAAATTCACGTCGACAACCTGCATGTTATTCACTGGGAGCATATAGTGTTCCTCATTAAAATGTTTATACATTTGTGTTTGCATGTGTGGCTAAGTTTGTGTTTGTGAGAGACACAGAGAGAAAGAAATAAAGAAAGAGAGAGCATGTACACAATGTTGAAAAGTGTCTCAGTCTGGCAGTGAATATAATTTATGGGCTGATATTTTATTGCCGTCCGTCTACACATACCTACTAATCCCAATGAATCACTCAGGACTAAATAACTCTGAAGCGTCCGTGCATCGAAAGCGGGGATGCTCATTTGCTGGTGTCACTCACCTTGGCAAACACGTGCCAAGATGAGCCAGCCTTCATTAAACTGAGACAGCCTTCTGTCTCTCAGATAATGCTGCCAGTAGAACACCAAGTTAATACCCTCTCCTCTTCCCTCTCTCTGTCCCTAACCAGTAGAACACTAGGCTAATACCCTCTCCCCTCTCCTCTGTGTGTGTCTGAACCACTAGATCACCAGGTTAATACCCTATCCTCTCTTTCTGTGTTTGAACCAGTAGAACACCAGGTTAATACCCTCTCTCTCTCTCTCTATCTGAACCAGTAGAACACTAGGCTAATACCCTCTCCTCTCTCTGTGTGCTTGAACCAGTAGAGCACCAGGTTAATACCCTCTCCTCTCTCTGTGTGTCTGAACCAAGCTGCTCCCAATGCGTGGACTCATAACATATGGATTATTCATATTCACCATTGCTATGTATCAGAGGTTTCCTGGGCCATGAGATACCTGCTAGTTGTACACAAGTCTTTCAACTTATTTCAAGGAAACTTTATTAGCATGTAAAAATGAATGGGAATGTTAATATTTTTTGTTTTGTTTTGGGTGGTAATTGTGAAATACTGTAAATACTGTAAACAGTAATTATTCACTGACAATTATTTATAATAAATATGAAATATAGGCGCACAAATTGCCACTCTACGCCCTCCTGCAGGTCGCCTGTGCATGGCTGTAGAATGTGAGGTGCTTGGGAGAATGAGAGAGGGGCGAGAGAGAAATGAGGCGGATTTCCTCCACGGGTGCATGCAATCGCCGTTCTCCTCCCAGTTTCATGCCTTCAGAGGATACACCCGGGCATGCTGCGCTGGGATCAGTCAGGGATTGAGCTTGGCCCAGGAGCGGAGAACGTCTGGGCTCTGTTACACCTGACTCCAGGTCAGTTTGCCACGGGGGGCGTAATCGCTCCTGCTGGCCCCCTCTGACCGCAGGATTAAGGGCATCACAGCCAAGAGGCCTGATTAACAACCGCAGGTGGAGAGAGAGAGATCAGAGAGAGAGGCCGAGACATCCGGAAGAGGGGGGGGAGGGAGGAAAGAGAGAGACGAGACAGGCTCTGCATCTTCAACACTTTCCAGTCCTTGACGTCCCCGTCTAACCCTGTACCCCATGTCCCCCTCCCCATTCACGGCTAAAAGATGCTAATTGCCCTTCTCATTCCCCCCCCTCGCTGCATAGAGTCTTCAGGGCCATGGGGGTCAAGGCAGGGCCAGGCAGCGTGGTGGTCTCCCCCCTCCCCCACAGTGGTGCAATCAGCGCCTCATTATTGCCGGAGCGGAGACCAGAGTGGGGGAAGTCTGAGCGACCTCCTTCAGGCACGGCGGAAAAATGCATATTAATGCTGCATTGTGTGTCCGTGGAGCTGCCCCTTCCCTCATTTCCACCTCTCATTACGCTTTCCTGCCGTTAGCACACATTCTTCCTACCAGCCTCTCTAAGGTCTCCTTTCTAAGACTTTATTATTTTCTATTCCCTTTATTTGTGCGGCTTTTGTTGGCCGCTGCAAAGGAGCTGCTTGTGCAGAAATAATTAGCTGCATTGTGCCGCCAACGAGGGTTTCTTTTTGCACTACTCTCTCTGAAGTGGAATTCCAGCTCCCGTCTTCTTTTCTTTACAGCAGGCTAAGCACATCCTTTTTCTTCTTCTTCTTCTTTTCTCTACGCCGTTTGCTCCAGACAACTGTGCCACAGCAGTGCTGGTTTGGCCTGCTGAAGTAGGCCAAAACAAGTAGTGTGAAAGTTTCTAAAGAGCCCACACACATGCTGTTCCAGTGAATGTCCTCTTTGTGACAAACAAAATGCAAGAGGAACAGGCCCTTAAATATCCTGTAGCAGCATGCAACTGATGGTCAAATGGGAGAAGTCCAAAGTAGGCAGGAATTCTAACCATTTTTTGTGACATTTTTACTCCCATGTTACTACAAATGTATTGATAAATCCTGATAACTCTAATTCAGATAATCCATCCTTACACATCTTATTGCAACATTGAAAATGAAGTGGAATTAAGATTTATGCTAGCTGGACAGCTCCGTAGCTTGGATTAAGGGGAGGCCTGAAAATGTTGTTGTAGGACAAATCTTTGGGTAGATTTAGCCTGTGCTGTGCCAGCGCTTACAGGCAACTTCTCCCTTGAGCACAAATATTCCCTTTAAATGGTCTGTTGTCCTAAGCCTGTTTCTGTTCTTTATTTGGAGTAAGAAACAAGCAACAACACAGGGTTGTGTTCAGTTCCATTTCAACTGAGCAAATTCAGGAAATACATTGAAATTCAATTCATGATTTGAAAAATGGCCATCATGTTCTATGGGGGATTTTTCAATGGATTGAATTTCAATTAATTTCCTGAATTGACTGAATTGAAATGGAATTGACCCCAACAACAAGTGTGTCGAATTTTATAACGGCCACCTGCCAGTGTCCGCTTCTTTTTTGTTTAATTGCATCTAATGTCATGCCATTACCTTGGTAGCCTTTGAGCACTTTGCATGGATTATAACAAAAAGATTGTAATTAATTACAAATGAAAGACAATCTGTTCATTATTATCAGCATTATTGAAAGTCACCCAATCACTCTGCTGTGATTAAATGTGTTTAATGTGACACGTACGCATACAGAGGTGCGGCTGCCATATTAGACACTATCAACAGTTGCCCGCCTCTCACACATTTACCGTGAGAAAAGGCCTCTACAAAGTGTATGTGTGCAAGTGAGACCTGGCAACCCTGTGTGAATCTGGCAAGCCTCCACTGACTGCAGTAGACTGTGAAATGGGTCCTTTCGTTGCATTCTGCTGTTTTTCTTTGGCTGAAACCTGAGCTGAATGAAGAACAGAACTGCTTCGGTCAAATAGCTGGGTCTTTTTTTAAATACAGCTAGTATGCTCTGTGTGCAGATTCCTGTTGACTTGGTCTCTGCAGCGTCACCTTGTTTCTGTAGGCAGTGCGGCCTCTCACTATAAACCCCCTCTCTATTACACTACAATAAGGAATGAGAATGTTCTGCCAGCTTCCACTGACATCTGTGTGCATGTGTGTGTGTTTGTGCTTCCACTGACATCTGTGTGTGTATGTGTGTGTGTTTGTGTGTGTGTGTGTTAGAGAGAGAGGGAGATGGAGAGAGTGAGAGAGAGAGAGGGAGGAGGAAAGGGAGATTAAAAAGTAGAAATTCTATGCGAGGTTTGAGACGGAGGTGCACTTTCTCCGACATAGGATAATACTTTTATTAATAATATACTAGAAGGAAAAATATATTACTAAATCTTATACATCCCTGCCCCAATTCCATGCAAAGGGGGAGGATCAATAATTCAGATGGGAATAGATATTTCTTTTTGGTTTTCCCTTTCTTCTTTTGTTGAAGCGTGAAATTAGAACTAAGGGGCCTGATTGGGCCTCTCGGTGCATCCAAATGCAGGGTGCAGCAGAAATCAGAGGTGTCCACCCATCTTTTACCAAAGCACATCCCATAATAGCCTCTCTGCAGCTATCACATGCCCCAGGTGTGGCAAGAGTTCTGCACTAGACAGACGTTATCGTTCTCATTCTGTTTCCCTTTCAATCTGTTTCTCTCTCAATCTATGACGGTGAGCAGTAAAGGAGTACTCCCATCAAAATCCTGAATACCAGAGTTTTATCTCATATATGTGCAAAATGTGGTCATTTTGTGGTCATTTCTGATTGAATCACAAGACCTCTTGCTCAACAGGTTTCACAAATTGGGATTTTGGGGGGATTTACATTTTGAATTTCCTCCCACCTTAGAGAAGCGCACACCTACACTCTGATACAAGTCTGAGGTAGATGTAAACATTTGTAACTGACCTTCTGTCAACCGTGAATTATTCAAGAATATCATTGCCTCGTCCATCCAGTAGTATGCTGTATTTCCCAGGTAAAAATAGGCTTGAAAATAGCTTTTTTAATGGTTATTGATGGAGTTAATTGCCAAAAAGACGTTCCCACGTAGGGACACAAGAGCAATCCTCAGCTCTCATTCCTGAGCTCATCAATACATGTAGCTAAAACATCGGATCATATAAACGATTGGGCAAGTTAAGTAATTAAGCACGGAAGTTGGCGTGAAGTCCAGAAACAGATACCACCATTCTTGCCCACCCCTGGTCTGAACTGTGCCCCCCCCTATCCCCAGTGTCCTTGCCAAACGGTCAAACAAAGAGAGCTTATTGACCATAATTACCCCTCTCTCTCTGTCCAGGGGCGTTAAAGGGGGTTTGGATGTCTGAGAGAGGAAACGAGCCCATCCATGGGCTGTGTAATTAGCCGTTGTTCTCGGGTGCATTGAATGATCTCTGCGTGTTGTTTCATAGTTCGCTGGATGACCCTCTCGTTTCTGGAACCGAATGAAAGGGCATTTGAGAGTTTAAAAGCAGGATTCCGCTGGAGGGGTGTTGTCCTGACTGAAATGTGTGCTCATGTTTTGTTTGCCCTAGCAGATGGGAGGAACTGTGCAGCCCCACTAACCCAACCCAAAGCCATTGCAGTCTTCCCTCCTAGCACAGGCATAATTTGTCTGTGGCAAAAAAACTTCTACTGATTTAAAAGAACATCTGTTTTCACCAGTATTTAGAACCTAGACCTTGATTGGTTTTGGAAATTGTCAAAAATGCAAAAGAAAGTTTTCAAATTTTACTGCTCATTAAAAGTGTTTCTAAACAGCTAACAAATTTTGGCAACAAAAAAAACGAGTAAACCAGCTAACACATTTTGAACAGTAACACCAGTGCTTAAATGCCAAGAATCCGATTTTGCACCCCGGCAAATGTCTTACTCAGAATCAGAGCCCCAGGCTCATAAATATATAAAGTGCGACAACAACACGTATTTTAACAGACTTAACAGCCGAGAAACAATTTGTGCTTTCAGAGTGTTCACAGAGACATCGGGAGAACAAGTTACACAGCCCCCACCGTAGCAATTTCCAGCGCAGAGTGTGAGAGAGGTTTCTTACAAATTAATCTAATCTGCACGTCAACAAGAGGGGGGCGTGCATGTGGTTGGGGGAGGCGAGTTGAACCCTGGCATCTCTTATTTGACAAATTAAGCACTGAGTAACACGATAGACATACAGTACAAAAAGTCTTAGCATAAGGTGCCAAGTCAAAGTGGCAGGAAGGAGGGAGGAAGGAGGAAGGAAGGAGACTTGCACACTTATTAGATGCTCTAAAAGTGTAATTGTGTATTTAACCATGCAGGTTGATTAACGTTTTGACCCTTGGGGTCATCAGAACAATCTGATTGACAGTCCCGGAGAGTTAGGTTACACAATCCCTACACGTACAATTTGTCCTGTTTCCTGAATGTCGCTTGAACTTTATTTTTAAATCGCAAGAAGCATTGCAGGAACAATGGGGATTCAGGTTTGTTATTCCATTTGTGGCTGTGAATTGTGAAAAATATGGATGATGGCAACTTCAATTGGGAGAGTTAGCAATGTTTAACAAAGTTATCATTTCAATATTTACAAATCGAAATGCATATTTACAAATCCAAAGAATATTACATATTTACATTCTTTGAATTGTTATTGACACATTCATTCATTCATTATCAAACCTGCTTATTCCTGGTCAGGGTCGCGGGGGCTGGCATGCATTGGGTGAGAGGCAGGAATACACCCTTGACAGGTCACCAATCCATCGCAGGGCACATACACCATTCACTCACACACTTATACCTATGGGCAATTTAGACTCTCCAATTAGCCTAACGTGCATGTCTTTGGACTGTGGAAGGAAACCGGAGTACCCGGAGGAAACTCACGCAGACATGGGGAGAACATGCAAACTCCACACAGAAAGGCCCCGGTCAGGATTCAAACCTGGGACCTTCTTGCTGTGCTATCCACTGCACCACCATGCCGCCATATTGACACATTCCTCCATTATATTTTTTCAGGACTAAATGACCACCATCACGGGATGTCGGCGGTAAGTTTGTATACAATGAAGCGTGATTCTGTGACTTATTTAGAACAATACATACATTTCAGTTTCAGTTTGTTGAACATCCTCATCATCTCACAACCAAATGGGAATCCAAGTGTAATGTTCCCCAGTGTTCTTAAAAACTTGGGTGTCGACTGGGTAATCTTTTTATGTGTGTGTGCACATACTTCTATGTGTGTGCGTTTGTACCAAACTCAAACATCTGGACACACAGTAAGTGTGTTGTACATAGCTGTATTTCTGAAGTATATATGCAAAATAAGAAAGTGTAGGGCGTCAGGTAGCGTAACGGTCAAACCTTTCACCCAGAATGCAAGTTGCTTACTGCAGCCGCGGTTCGAAACACGACTGCACCAGTCCGGCCCTGGCCGGGAGCCCTGATCGGGGGAGGTGATTGGCTGTCTGCCTTGTGGGGAGGGGGGAGGGTGAGCCGGCACAAGCTCGCTGAGAAGCGTGAAAGGTGTCTCTGGAGAGTAGGTGGGCCTCTCGGAGGAGGCAGATTATCGCTGGCCTCGGGGAATTAGCTTGCCCCCATAGTGGTGAATCAAAAGAAATAGAGGGTATAATTGGCTACCAAATTGGGAGAAAAATGGGGAAAAAATATGAAACAATTTTTTTAAAGTAATAATAAGAAGAAGAAAGTGTTTACAGATAATAAAAATGCGATATGTGATATCTGACAGGTCATATTTTTTGTCGTTTGGCATGAAGCCCCCAGTAGAGTCACAGCAGGTCTTTATCCCGTCCCCCCCACCTCCACCCCCCTCTCTCGGCTGCGCCCCTTTAATGGACAATAGCATCCCTGGTGGGGGCCCCTATCTCGTCCATGGAGCCTGCAGCTGCAGTGCAAGGCCATGCCCCCCCAAGCCAGAGGAGACTGAGGTCACACTAACAGCTGGGGGGGTGGAGAGCTGAGGATCACAGATGTGTGGGACAGGGGCAGGGGGAAGGGTTCTGCCAGACAGGCAGACAGGTGATCTGGGGCTGGGGGGGAGCACGGTGGTCGTTCGTTCTGGGAGGGGCAGCGGGGTTGGGGGTGGGAAGGGGATTGAGGTCACTTTGGGGGGGAGCGTTCTTCTCCCTCCAACCAGTAATGATAATATTTATGGATTTGTACCAAAAGGAAGATTTTTTTCTGGAAATTTATTTTCTTTTTTATTGATTTATTTTCCTGTGTTTTATTGAAGATTATAGTATTTACCACTGTGAAAGAACATAAATTATACATGTAGGACAATGTGAAATGAATAGGTCATATATACATATAAATAATGATATACATACAGTACATATAGCTTCAAGACTGGTTGTGAACTTGTGATTATGAATTTGAGAGATTAGAGTTGAATATGTGAGGGTTTTGTGTAACTGGCCTGGAAGGTAAAAGCCTTGGTACTTTACCTGAGTACCAAGGCTGAGTAATTAATAGTAATTAATTAGTCATGGATATTAATTAATCTCAGGTGGTGGATTACCATATAAAGTGCTGAGAGGATGAGGTACAACTTCAACCACTACCGTGAGAAAAAAAAAAAAAAAACGAAATCAAATGTGAATACAAAACAAATAAAAATTCAGAGAAACCTTAACCTAAGTGAAATGGCTTTGAAACGAAGTGGGAAATGTGTGGTAATTCAGCATGCCAAAACATTCCCACAATCCACACAAAGCAGAAGTGTACTCTCCTCGAAAAAAGGGGGCGGGGCCTTACACAAACCAGTGACCTTTGACTTTGGCAGGGAAGGTGGCCCTTTACACCAGTCTGTTTATTTACTCTGTCAAACAGGAAAAGTTTTCTCCCCTCATTTATTATCTATTCTGCTGTGACCAGAGCAAACAGGGAGAGTGTGAAAGCAGTGCAGTGTTTGTTCCGAATGGGCGATACGCCCCCGGACACTCTCTGTGTATCTCTGTATGTGTCTGTGTGACTCTGTGTCACACTATGTGGCTCTGTGTAGGTCTGTGTGGCTCCTACATTTCTCTATGTGATTATTTGTGATTCTGCATGTCTCTGTGTGTCTGTGTGTGTTTCTGTGTGATTCTGTGTGACTATGTGTGACTCTGTGTGATTCTGTGTGTGTGTGTGTCTCTGCTCCTGAGCCTGGCCAATAAGAACAAGAGATCATGCGCTTCACACATCTCTTATCAGAATAAGAGACCCTGTGCTTCACGTCCGTAATCTCCCTAGACGTTCCTGCCCCCGCCCCCCCAACCTCTTGTGAAAATGCATGTTATCTTCTTCTCAAGGAGATGTTTGGTTTCAGACAAAAGGACAAATATTCCAGAACTGAAATGAAATGCTTTTTTTTGTTGGGCGGTTTTCATTGTGGAGTTAAGTGGCTTGACTGATACGTATCACATTGACACTGAGAAAAACAGAGGGTGAAAACCAGGGTGAGCAGGGACCCAACTGGCTGAACAGGATCTCCAATGTCAGTTTAATACTCTCTTCCTGCCGTGTGAAAACCAGCCCCTGTTGTACTGCTGGTCTACTTAAGGTCACAAGTGAGCCCGTCCTCTACCTCTGGTCTACTTACAGTCACCAGTCAACCCCTCCTGTACCGATAGTTACAGGCATTTAGCAGACGCTCTTATCCTGAGCAACTTTACACAGTTTACATTTCTTTACATGCAATCCATTTATACAGCATAATATTTACTGAAGCAAATCAGGTTAAGTACCTTGTTCAAGGGTACAACGGCAGTGCCCCACCTGGGACTCATACCTACAGCCTTTGCATTATAAGCCCAGTTCCCTAAACATTATACTACACTGCTGCCACACTGGTCTACTTACGGTAGTTTGTTTGTGGAATTACCTCTAGTTTCTGGCAGACAGGTATGTTTGAGTTTGGCACATTTCCTCATTGTTCAGCACACTGTTTGAAAAGCAGGCTGTTGATTGATGTTGAGGCGAACAGATGCCTTCTGTTGAAATATGTCAGGCCTCATTTAACTCCTGCAATACAATTTTGACATTTTCAAGGAGTCCCCCACCTCCAGAAATATCAGTATCTCTAAAACTGTAGGTACCTGCTTCTGTTTATTTTTTTGTGTAGGCCAGGCCTACATAGTGCAGTGTGAGTGTGATCTGTGTTTTCACTTCAAAATGACCACCATGAGGGCTGGGTGTCTCTTCCTGTTAAGGCACTGTTCTAGTGTGTGGATGGGCCCCACGGTCTGCATCCAGTTAAGGCACTGTTCTAGTGTGGATGAGCCCCATGGTCTGCATCCTGTTAAGACAATGTTCTAGTGTGTGGATGGGCCACACAGTCAGGTATCAAACGTGTTTTGGGTGGAGAGTGTGTGATTCTCTGCACTCTCACGAATTGAAGGAGGACGTTGCAACGATAGGATGGGCCTATAAATACAATAAACAATTTCAAATTTGGAGATGAAGAAAATAAAATTTTTAAACTACTCTTTCAGACTATAATGAAATGAATACGGAATGAAAATAAGACAAGTCTGCGCTCTAAATCCATACTGCCTGCCTGAAACATTTATATTATTCATGCATTTAAGGTTATAACATCTTCCATCCTCAGACCAAGGAGTCAAACAATCTCATTTATGATGGATCATAAGCAATATAGTTTCCATACTCTGGACTGAATTCTTAATGGCTTATCAAACAGACTCAGTGATTCATGGGCTTCCGCTCAGTGTAGATTTGAAAAACCAGACCGTGACCTAAATAATATCCCCTCCTTTTATTGAGCCTTACCGAGCAGTAGCCAGCCGCTATGTTTCAGATTTACGGTGGTCGCTAATGGCCACCATGATTTACACAGGCTCAGATGCAAGCACTTGTATTTATGGGCAATAATGCATTGCTTCCAGCAATAGGCCCTATGACAACACCAAAAAAATTTAAATCATTAAAATGTCAAATTTGCAATCACCAATCACTTCAGAAAATTATATTCCTGTTCCATCTCCAGTGATGTAAGCCCAGCCCGATTATTTTGCATGTTCGCTCAGCCAAACCATTTCAGACTCCAAAAGTCAGACTTCCTAAATGAGGTTCCATTAGCATAAGTTTGTCTGTCATTGGTAAGTGCTCTTTCTAATCAGGCTCTGGCACTAATGTGAAAGTCTAATAGATTTTGCTTCATTTATTTTTTTCCTTTGTGCAAATTGGTTTGGGCATAACTGGCTTATACTAGTTTCACAATAACTTGCATGCTCACTGCCATCCCAAACCTATATAGCTCTTTAATATGTTAAGGAAATTTAAATAGCGGATAGTTTGAGAGTTTCACTGATGTCCGTGCCTCTCAAACAGGTCATGAATGCACACAAGGTTGCTGATATGAGAGGCCTTTTTTGTGGTTCTCCCGTTAAGCAATGATTGCCGCGCTCCACTGTGCAGAAACAGGCTCATCAGATTACGTGCAAAACCAAAGCAAACTGATTGCCTTGAGCAAACACGTTTATGAATACATATCATATTAATATGCCACAGTCACATTTTTGGCTTTGCGTGCATTAACACACATGTCATGTTTTCTGGTTCTTTTCTTTTTAATGAGCATTAAGTTGTGATTCTTTCATCTTGAGCTTTGCTTTCTCTTTCCATCAATGGACCCTGATTCCAGGGATTAGCCGCGATGCGTCTCCCCCCACGAACCACAACAGCCTCTTCATCTGGGATCTCCCTGCATTCTTAAAGATGTCAGACAAGTTTTTTTTTTTTTTTTGATTTCCTTTTGTTATTGTCCTTTTTTCCCCACCTGGGATTAAAAATACCCAACATGATGCACCTAGGGCGGGAAGAAATCACCAGCAAGGTGGGAGAGCTACTGCTCAGTCATGTCATTATGCTCACAGGAATATATTCTGGATCGTTTCAGGATCAGTGAGCGTGCATCTGTTTCCTGGCCACAGCTGTAGAGCTGCACTCTGAACCACTAAGAGGAAATTAGTATTTAGCGCTGTACATTTGGTCTTACATGTGCATTTCTCTGGCGCATCGCATAATTGTAGTTCGGAAAGGTAATCACAAGAGCGATATCCCACTGTGCTGAATCACAGAGCAGAGAAAGGGAGGTAGAGATAGAGCAGAGGGGAGGGGGGAAGGCGCATGGGGAGAGTTGTTAGAATTCATAAGGGGAAAGGAGGTATCCACCACTGAATAAATTTCCCAGCATGTGGTGCTTAAAGGACAGTAGAGGTCGTGATGTTTGACTGGCTGGGTGTCTGGAGGAGACAGCAGTGAGAGGTTTTTAGAGTTGGGAAGAGAAGGGATACAAGCAGCTGATTGGCAGGCAGGATTCATATGCGATGGGAGAAATGCTCATCCAGCATACATAGCCTCAGACCAGGCCCCTCAAACAGCCTGGCATTCCACCGACGTCGATCAGCATTCCCCTGTAGATCAGCCTCGGAGGCGGCATCTTGAGGGCGTGGTCCCTCATCAGCCCGTGCGCAGAGTTCCTCTGATTGTTTGTGCCTGCTGGTGCCTGCATTATGAATGCTTGTGCATGCATGCTTATTAATGCTTGTGCATGCTTGAGACATAAGGGGCCCTATTTTGGTGAATTAGGATGGTGTCGGTAACGCAGACGCAAAGCGAAGACGGTGGCGCTTTAGGGTGTGTCCACTACGCAATTTCGGTAATTTCGTGATTTAGGATGATAGCGCACATCCGGTGCAGTTGTAAAAGAGGCTGGATTAACTTTAGAAAAATACATGTGGGTGTGGTGGGGGTTTGGTTTCATAATGGCCAATCAGAACACCTATTTTCTATCCCTTTAAATACTAGTGCGCTAACACTATAGCAAATTGGCAATTTCCTGACATGACAGTTTTGCGTGGCTGCGCCAGGAGCGCTTCTCAAAAGAGGAGAGCGAGGAGGTGCGGTAAAGCTGGCACGCAAATCAGAGGGGGAAAACAAGGCGCACATTAATTTGTTATTTTCATGATTTGAGTTTATATTTTGAGACCTACATTGTTAAAAGAAAGTTTTATTTTACCATCTCTTTTTTTCCTTATTTGTAGGCTTTCCAACTTAAAAAACAACGTTTCTTTTCTTCTAACTTAATGTAATTGTTAAATGGAAAGCAATAAATAACAAACTCACAACTGCAACTAGGCCTGTTTCATTTATGTTCGTCATGCAGTAGGCCTACATGTGTCACCCTGGAGTGTGCATCACAAACCACCTGGATATTAATGGAGTGGACCCCCTTCCGATTCACATAAATTATACCGTGATCAGATGGTGCGTGCAACTGCACATGTGTGCAGACCCCAGGGAATCCATATTGCATATAAAAATCCTGTTTAGTTCTCTGCTGGCTGTCGGGTGTAGGAAAAGTTATAAACAAATTTGCATGTTGGACAAGACTCGAAGAAGCTGCATGTACAGCCGAACTGATAGCCGTCTGGCCAACACCGGCTACCAAACCCAGGGTATTGCTCACGGTATCGCCTTCGCATATCGCCTAACGCATTTTCTGTAGTGCAAATGGAAAGAATAAAACCCTTTCACATAAGACAAACAATGTGCATACAAACATATATTTATTAAACAGGTGTATCTTACTGAGCGGTAGTGATGGATGGCCTGCTGTGCTTCAGTCTTTCATGTCTGTGCATTGAATAACCACAAGCTGTGGTGAAATAGTTTTTAGCTTAATTGATTAAGCTTGCAAGTTACCCATGGATTGGATGATTTGCCTCAATGTGGGGGTAAATTCACAATATTCACAAAGCATTCTCATGTGATTTCAGATAACCTTATGTTCATATGTGCGCATCAATAAAGTCACCAAATTGCACAGAGCGCCAGCGTTTGCGGTAAGAGGTGGTCTAGTTGGACGTTAACGCAAACGCATTATTTGACACCAAACTTGCATAGCGCTGACTGTTTTCATAGTCACACCCCCTATTGTGCTGCCCAGCCCATAGTCGCGCAAACGCCTTCATTGCGCACCACGAAATTGCCAAACTCGTCAGAGAAGGGAAATATTCAGTTTGCGACAGACGAAACTGGCAATTCGCCTGCACTAGGGCATAACGCCGCTTAGCGCCAGCACGAAAATAGGGCCCAAAGTGTGTTAAACTGAGATATGGCGCCGGATTAATCCAAGAAGGTTTTGTTCGGTTTGATTGAATTGCATTTGTCCTTATTAAGTCTAAGTTCATTAGATTGAATCCTGGACATACTCTCTCACACACTCTTCTCTCTCTCTCTCTCTCTCTCTCTCTCTCTCTCTCTCTCTCTCTCTCTCTCTCTCTCTCTCTCTCTCTCTCTCTCTCTCAGTAGATCTCCCTCTGTGTCAACACCAAATATGAGTCTCACCTCTGTTCTTCTGCCCTGCCCCGCCTTGCAGCTGTGTGCCCGGAGCAGTTCCCATACCTGTACCGCGCTGAACCGAAGCTGCTGTTCACACCTGAGCCCCACCCCCTCCCTTTACCACGTCCCTCGGCCAAGGTGATTGACAGCCACCAAGTGAACAGGTGCATATCTGACAGACACTTGGACTGAGGTGGATCTGTGATTGATTATTCTTCTTCCCAAATGCACACATGTGTTATGATCTGCTCTTAAGGCTCAAATCATAGAGACAGACTAGAGGGTGAATCAGATCTAAGAGGAATACAGTCAATATGAGGATCAGCACCCCTTTGGAACATTATTATTTGCATTTATATTTTTATTATATCAAATATATATTATTATTATTTATACTGTTTTTATTTTTATTCATGAATTATTATTGTTGTTGTTGTTGCTATTATGTTTTATTTGCTAAGCAGACATGTTTATCCACTTTATCAAGTGTCTTGATATAGTATTATTTTAGCATATCTTCATCTATATAGTAGAATATTTATTATATATAAATATATACAGGTAACAGGTAATAAAGGAATTCTAGATTCTATAAATATCTTCTACAAGTGTCTGGAGCTCTATTGGAGGGATGCAACACCATTCTCCCATGAGAATTTCCATTATTTGGTGTTTTGTTGACGGTGGTGGAAAACGCTGTCTCAGGTGCCGCTCCAGAATCTCCCATACGTGTTCAACTGGGTTGAGATATGGATTACATTGTTTTCATGCTCATCATTGAGTCAGTGACTATTTTACACCCTATGGACCACACTCAGTACTACAGGAGAGAGCCAATGACTCTTTGTCTCCCTGAGGAGGCTGGTGACACAAGCAAGGCTTGAGCCTGTGCTGTCTCGGCTGTAGAGCGCAGCCTGCACTATAGCGCCTTTACCCTCCCCACGGCCATAAACACATCCGTGCTTCTCTGTTGAGCAAAGTACACAGTTCATTGCACCCCAGCAAATTTGAACGACTGCGAGGTTGGTATTTTATGTTCTGCAAGTTGTCATGGTGACCCAACCTACGAGGGCATTGTGATAGTTTGCATGTGAATGAGGGCTGACCAACTGCCGAATGATTGATGCCTGGCTGTGTAGAAAAAAACCATGCACCATAAATACAGGAAAGAACACTTAGCGTTAGCACTGTGTGGCTAAACCTTCACTCTCCCTCGCTCTGGGAAGCAAGTCGCTCGGCCAATTAGGCGGGATTAAAAGAAAGGAGCATCTCGGCCCCGTGAATGTAATTCCCCATCACCCCAAAATAACCGCCGCCGGCCTGCCCGTCTCGGAACAATGGTGGGGTATTAGCAGGGGCAAGCAGTTCTTACTGCCATAATTAAGAGGGCTGTGCTCATGCGGGCCTGGGCCCCTTTGGGGGTTTATTTCCGTCACTGTGTTGGCGGCCGCCAGTTGCCTAGCGCTGCCCTATTCATCCCGGTCATTACGAGCTCCCTGGTTTCCCAGACCCTTCTGCTCCCTCTTCTAATTCTTTTCATTTTCTTTAAATTGACTGAGGGGGATTGTGGGGGGCGGGGGGGTATGGGATAGTAAGGACTCATTTATGCACGTTTCTCTCCTTCCCAAATCTCCCCGATCCTTCGGCTCCAGATTCAGCCACAGCGGTACAGGAGGCTCCTACCAAGGGCCCTACATCAAAGCTGCCCCCCTTGCCCCCCCCCCATCCACATCTAATTGGCCTGATTTATTTTGCCACATGTTCTTCTGTCTGTGGGTCCATCTCTGGGATCTTCAGCCTCATCTACATATGAGTGCACACACATGAAAGCACGCACACACTCACCTGCTCATGCACTCGCACATGCATACACACGTGAGTAGGTGAGGCGGGGGAGTGGAGGTGAGGGGTGAGGGGAGGTGAAGCGGGGTGGGGGGTGAGAGGAGGTGAGGGGGGCCTGACCTTTTATCAGGCCCCCGGCATTCTCACCGTTGTTATTCTCACCGTTTATCTCATCAGTCTGATGTTATTCTCAGCGTTGGTCTCTTCAGTCTGATGTTATTCTCACTGTTTATCTCACCGTTTATCTCAGCAGTCTGAGCGGCTCTGGCCTTTCACATATGGAGTAAAGTGCAGAAATGTCTCTGTAACTTTATTTTACCCAGCAGAGAGAGGGGAGATGTGACAGATCTGAAATGCTTCAGTTGAGACTGCTGCTGCTAAGAAAAACACTGAAATAAAAGTAAAAAGGGATGAGCATGAAAGATGGTGCCAATCGCCTGTCACATTGAACATTTAGGGTTCCAGACACTATGCGTTTTATAATCTGTTTCTGTGGAGCTGAGCACATCAAACTGATACCCTGGAAAACAGAGAGTAGAGCTTAGGCAACAAAAGCTATATATGTTAATTTAGTAATGTTCTGGATGTTTCTGAATGGACACTCTGGCATCTCCTAAGAGTTCTGACAGATACAGGAAATTAAGAAATAAGTTATTGATTGCCAGATTTTTTACAAGACCACAGGTGGTAATATATATATATCAGTTTGGGTATGGTTTTAAATCAAAGGAGTATTCTATTTCAAAACAGTTTTATTGTTAGGTGTCTATTCATACAGGATGGTTGCGTTTTTGGTATTTTGTGTTATTTTGGCAGGGTTCATGCAGCTCGAATTGGTTCCATCAGCATGTTAGAAACTGCGAGAACACATGCACACACAGTTGCACAGAAACACACACACACCTTACATGCACACACACACCTTACATGCACACACGCACACAAAAGCACCTTGCATGCACACAAATACACATGCACATAACACACACACACACTCACATATGCATGCACTCACACACACACACACTCACACACACACACACATGTATGCACAAATACCACACACACACACACACACATGCACACACTCACACACATGCACACACTCACACCACAAACACACACACACACACATACACACTCACATACACACACACACACCTTTCCCAGTACCATGTATACATCTTCCCCTGCTGTGGTTCCCCATTGTTGTGTTTGGCCCTTGTCCATTCCAGATGACTTTCCCAGATGGTAACATCTGTTTTACCGTAACGTCAGCTGCGTGAATTATCTGTAATTTCACCACTTCTGCCATTAACCACGTACCCAAAGCCAAATCAACTGGAAACAATAACAGATAGACTCCAGAAGACCCCCAGTGGAAGACCACCACCCCCCCAAACACTGAGGAACTGTTAGTCACCTCTAGAGTGGTCCTAATTGCCTCCTCTGGCTTCAATAGTGAGCAGGTAATTATCCAGAACTAGGGTCAACCAGATATGCATGAATGTGGAAAACAAATGTCTTGCACCTGAGAAAAATTCACTTTAATGTAAGATTTTTATATTTAAAATGACAACAGCTGAAAAATATGAATTCAATTATTCCATCACTTTGTTTATTTTTGTGGAAAAATATAATGGAGCACATACAACAGCAGCTGCTTTGTAGCATTTAGCGCAAATAATGAGCTTTGGGTCTCTCTTGGCAGTTAGTTGATCATTACCAACGTCAAATAGAGTGGATGCTGAATGTTGATTTTTCCATCACGTAGTGCATTTTAGTGGATGAACCTTGCTGTCTTTTTCACCTTCGTTTCCCTGAGACGCAAAAAAAATCTAGCAACCCGGGATGCTGCGCAGCTCCGGTTGTTATTCCCGTGCTCGGCTGCAGAGGAAGAACCCCCACCCACACACACACACAGGTGCCATGTCCCAGCATGCCCCTGTGCAGCGAGGCACCCAGCCTCGGCCCCACCTCTTGGGTTAGGGGTCACCACGTTCCCACCAGGAACTCCTTTTACCACCCCAAACAGCCAAGCCTTTGGGCCCCCTTGGACAGAGTGAGCCTCCTCACACAGGCCCGGATGAATAAGAAATCAGCATCTCTATAAAAACATTTTACATGTACTGCTTCTCCAGGGCTGCCACCAGATCCCCTCCTGTGCCCCCCAACCCCCTTCCACACACCACACACACACACACACCTCCCCTTTGCCCCACAATATCTGCGAAGTTGAGGATCCATAGGAGGGTTTGTTTGAAATGCAAGTGTGAGAACGCTGAGCCTGTCAAAGTCTCAGGGCTGAATAGGCACACAGAGCCCCCCTTTCTTTCTCTTCCTCTTTCTCCTCTCTCTCCACCCTCGCTCTTTCTCTCTCTCTCTCTTCACTTTCGTCCCCACCTAACTCCTCAGGCCAGAAGGTTTGTCCTTAGTCTGCTTACACCAGAAAGCGCCCATCTTCAAACACACAAACCTCCACTAAGCCCCTCCCCTTCTCCATTAAGCCTCGTGGACTGGGTGGATTTTGTTTTCTGTTTTTTTGCTGTGTTTTGGGGCTTTTTTGTTTTTGTTTTTTTGTGTTTCCGTTTTTTGGCACACTCTCTGTCCCCTCTCACGGGCGTGATATTGTCACGGTTTCCCTGAAAAGGAGGAAGAGTATGAGGAGATGGCGATAAAGAAAGGGTAGGGATCGCATGTTTCCCAGCGCCTGAGGGACTGCCTGGTTACTGCCTTTCAGAGGAGAGAGGAGGAGATGGCAGCCGGACAATAAGGCCTGGCAGCATTTTCCAGGGACTAGAACATCAAAGCTGAGCCCTTTCCCTGATTACCATATACATCTGCACAAAAGGGCATTAATGGTTGTGCTGAAATTCACCACATAAAATATTAATTTCTGCTAGCAGACGTTGCAGCTTGTAGTTACCAGGTCAGCTTGTTGACATTATTTCTGTTGTTTCAAAATCACCCAGACATGCATCTCACATATACATTTGAAAAGAAGCCATCCATTTTCAAGTGTCACCTCGTTTTGTGTTTGTAGGTTTTGAGACATTTTGTTGGGTGAAGAACATGAGAAAATTGATGAGGAGAACAGGTCATTTAGCTCATCTAGGCTCCACACTGTGCCCACAGACTGGAGAGTATCCAGCACTCTGTCAAGCCTTTAACACCCCAAAGGTCCCTGCCTCTACTACGTGACCTGGCAAGTTGTTCCACTTATTGACAATTTTGTGCTGGAGGTAACAACAAGTCTTTGTTCGGCAGAGAGCTATGATCGTGATAGTGTCTCCATTCATCTTACAGGACAAGGAGTGGTCGGCCTAAAATAGATATGTTTATGGACCTAGTCTTTTCATCTCATGAGCGATGGAATGGACCTGCCAGTCAAGTCGGCGGTCACCCCATCACCTGTTGTGTGGTGACCACCCTGATCAGACTGGTGTCCAGCTCTCTGTGTCACCATGGTGATCCCATTTACACCCTGTGACTCAGTGCTGAAGGTAGACCTTTGATTTTTGGCCTGAACCCATCAGGCACAGACAGTTGATTTCCAAGAATTCATACGGGCCAGGTCCCGGGTTTAGGCTTGAGAACATGCGCAATCTTTCTCTGTTTTTTTTTGAGCCAATTATACCCTATATTTCTTTCAATTTACCTTCCCCCATGAGTCTGCCGCTTGTCCTCGGAGGCAAGCCAGTTTTTCCCATGCAGGGATGCCTTCTCGCGCTTCTCGGCGAGCCCGTGCCAGTTCACCCTCCCCCCTCCCACTGAGGTGGTTTGCCAAATGCCACCCCCAACAGGTTCTTGGCCAGAGCCTAACTGGCGCAGCCGGGTTTTGAACTGCGGCTGCAGTGGGCAACATGCATTGGGAGAATGATTTGACTGTTACGCCACGTGAGGCCCCCCACAATCTTTGCGTTCCTTCCATGCTCTTATTAAATCTCCCCCCTCTCTCCTGTCTCCTCAGCCTATTAGCCTATTGTTGGTCATAAACTTTTAGCCCATGCATTATATTTTGGGTAGGCTTAAAGCTTCAGATCAGCTGAGCATTATTGTAATGTATTCTTGTATTGGGTTACCTGTCTAATTCCTCCTTCATTAATTTGCGTGGCTGCTCCTGCTTCACACACACCCACAACCTCTGTCACTCTCTCCCTATATTCTGGTAGCCTATTATTTTTGGCAAATTTTAACTGCCGTTTTGTTTTAGCTAGGCTAAAGGTGGCAACTAAAATCCCAGAACAATACTCTAAGCCGATAGAAATGTTGCAATCCACTTGATTCCTGTCATTGTTCCTCCGTTTACACTGATTGCTGTCACTTTCCACACACACACACACACACACACACACACACCCACACACACACACATAGCCCCACATATACACATACACACACACACACCACTACACACATATACACATACATAGGCGCACACACACACACACACATACACACCCCACACACACACACACACATAGGCCCACACACATACATACACATGCACACACACACACATACAGATACAGCCCCGCCTGCTGCAAGCACACTTCACTATATGATAATGTAATTATTCGTGAAAAGTCAGGCTTTTGATGTGGTTGGGCACAGGCCAGGTCAAGCCCAATCAAAGCTGTGAGTGGTGGCGGATAGCGTAGTGGTCTAACGCACTGTATTTTGGCTGGTCCGATACGGTGTGCGCTGCCTGTCAGGGACACGATTCAAAACCCTACCAGACCAGCCCTGGTCATCACCCCAGGAGTTTGTTGCCCTCTGAGAATTTGCTTGCCTCATAGAGACGAGCAGCGGACTGGTGTGGGGAGGGTAAATCAAAATAAATAGATTGTGTAATTGGTTACCAAATTGGGAGAAAAACGGGAAAAAATCTGAAGCAAATAATAATAATGAAAAAGCTGTGAGTGGAGACATGCCAGATAACAGCTTGACTAGCAGAGTCCAGTGTAGTTTCAAATCAGTGTCCGTGTTTTTTGTCCTCCTTTCCCCAGGGCAGTAACTCCCCTCACAGTTGGGAATCTGATGGGAGATGCACATGCCCGTGTGCGACTCTCCCAACCTGATGGAGGATGCTGCAGTGATGGAACAGGCCTACAAATGAGACTGAGAATTCCAAATGCAAGAGAAAAGTCAAAATGGAGGATAAAAGGTGTTTTTTTTTTTCTTTCTTCTTTTTTAACGTCTGAAATCGGCATGCAACACAAACCCCCAAAACATGTGAGAACAATCCCCCGCTCAGGGCCGTTTAACTTGCTCTGGGCGTGACACTAATCCCCTCGCTAACGCACAGCGGGGTAAACATGCAGCGGAATGCGTGTGCACACGGAGCCTCGCCCGTGCAACCTCTAACAAAACGTGTTGAAAAAGGAAAAGTCCACTTCACCTTACGCAGACTGAGAAACATTAGCTTGCTTTCCAAATTAAACAAAGTGGAAATCATGCATGGTAACAGCACGGTAACAGCATGGTAGCAGAACGGTAATAGCATGGTAACGGCGGAAGTGTTTCTGTGAAGTCAGAGGGTGGGAGGGGATTGACATGAGTAATGTTCAATTATTTTAGGCGTTGGGAGGTCTGTGTGTGTTTGGTTACATTCTGTGTTTTGAGGTCTGTGTGTGTTTGGTTATATTTGGTGTTTTGAGTTCTGTGTGTTTGGTTAGATTTGGTGTTTAGGTTGATTTATTTATTTCATGTTTATGTGAGTAGGGACAGATACAAAAAACATAGACACATTGCATTGACAACACGCTGATGCCCTGTATCAAAACATTTGTGGCCTGCGCTCATTTTTTATGTCCGTCCTTAGTTGAGCTTTAAAAAGTAAATAAGCCTACACATAGATAATGGGCAGTTCTGTGTGTGTTTGGTTATATTCAATGTTTTGAGTTCTGGGTGTTGGGTTAGATTTGGTGTTTAGGTTCTGTGTGTGTTTGGTTAGATTTGGTGTTTTGAAGTCACAAATAAGAAAAAATCCCACCCCAGACACAGCCCCAGCTGTGTTCATTCTGAAGCCAAATTAAATTTGACACAGTTTGACCACATTTTCTTTGCTCTGCTATCCAGAAGCCTCTATTGTGAAAACTGTAAACTGCCTGAAGCACAGAAAAAGAGAAGCCAAAGCTCACAATCCAGTGGGTCGACTTTGGGGAGCTGGATATGTACAGAAACATTTAAATAATTTTCTCCAGGGCACAGTAAAAAGGCCACGCCCATCATTTGAACAGCAACCTTCATGGCTGCAGCTCCCTTATCACTATCCTACTGTATATACAGTATATATTGAATCTGCTTTGGTATGGACAACTATAGGACCATCCACTCAAGAAAATGTATATTGAGATTTAAATTTGGATTTCAAAATAATTGCATGTGACCAGGCACATCCAGATTTCCATTTTTGCTTTAATGGCTTTGTGAAATCTAGTCAACTTCATCACATAATTTCCTGTGTGTGATACTGTGTGTAGCAGTCTAGTAGATATGTGGCTTAATTAGCTGATTGATTGGCTGCAAGTGTGAGCAACTGCAGGTTATTTTCAGGTGCTGGTTTTGGTTTAATTTTTACACTTTAGCTTAGCTTCTTTTTTGTGGGTTGTTTTTTTTTGTTATAGAAATGATGGGTGTGTAAAGAGGTTTGACATCCCCTTTTGGGTTGACCTGTTTCACTCCTTGTTTTCCCTTTCTGGCTCTTGTTAACTCCCTGTTTAATTTTAGTTTTCTGGTCCACATCACCTTCCTCTTCTCACTCTAGTCTTCATGCCATGGTTTTATTTTTGTTACTTCGTTAATGTAATAGGAGTAGATTTTGGACCGTACTGTCAATGTCAACCTGTGTGTGTGAAAAACATAATTCAGCTCAACAGAAACTGTTGGTTGAGTAATTAACTTGTAAGCCAGCTTCCAGTGTCCCTTTCTATTGAAGTAAATATATTAAATATACTAGCTTCTACCCTTGGTTTGATAATAAAAGCTTTCATTCAGCCCTTAGCTGCCATCCTCAGCAAACTGTTGTCAGTTGACAGTTTCTGGCAACGAAGTGGAGAAATAAAACATTTTGGCAAATACGTGGAATGTTTGGAGCTGCCCATTGCCATGGATACACTGCTACCGGCTGAGGAGAACGTATCAAATGTTTGTCCGAGCAGGCGTACCTGAAGAGATGAGCTTACTAGATCTGGGGGGGGGCAACGTCTCAAAGAAGAACACTTCAGCACCTAGGAAGAGTGTGTACTGTCCAATTCTAGGGAGAGGTCTACCTTTGCTATTTACAGAGTCACATACTTTACAGAGCATGCAGGGCTTTTCCAGCAAATGGGTATCTCCAAGACAGGCCACCGTTGAGAGAGATTTGTACACATACCTGGGACTCCGGGCCCCTGACAGCCATACACTGCGGCAGGGACAATGCGCTAGAGGATGAATGAGGAAGAACAACACGGAAGTCTTGCTCATGTCCACAATCAGTGAACTGTCTCTGAACTCTGAAGCTGCCACTCTGTTTGAAGTGTGTCAAACCTCGCCATCTGAACGCTGTCCATGTGACATGTGACACATCATCTGCGTATAAGGAACCGGAACCACTGGCCTCTACAGCCATTACTACTGCAGAACCGGTACCACAGGCTTCTGGACCCATTACTACTACCGAACCAGTACAATTGACCTCTGCAGCCATTACTACTGCAGAACTGGTCCTTCCACTGTGGAGCCACTCCTTCAGCTGTTCACTCAGCCTACAAAAATCTCTCACTTTTGTACCATGACGGCAGTAGGCTATATTTTATATTTATATAGTTTATATTTTCTGATGATAGATTAGATGAATCCTTCCAGGTAACATTAATATTTGTGGATCTGTGTGGTGCCCACTCTGTACCTATACTTATAACAGGAATCTGCCTGCTCAAAAAAAATGTTGTGTGAAAAAATTGTTTCATGTTCATGTTCAATCAGAAAACGGGAGACTCATCAACATGCCCCCCTCAGTGACAGTGGGGGGGTGACTGCACCATCAGGTTACAGTGAGGGGGACTACACCTTCTGGTTACAGTGAGGGGGACTACACCTTCTGGTTACAGTGAGGGTGACTACAACTTCAGGTTACAGTGAGGGTGACTACACCTTCAGGTTACAGTGAGGGTGACTACAACTTCAGGTTACAGTGATGGGGACTACAACTTCAGGTTACAGTGAGGGGGACTACAACTTCAGGTTACAGTGAGGGTGACTACAACTTCAGGTTACAGTGAGGGGGACTACAACTTCAGGTTACGGTGAGGGTGACTACACCTTCAGGTTACAGTGATGGGGACCACAACTTCAGGTTACAGTGAGGGGGACTACAACTTCAGGTTACAGTGAGGGGGACTACAACTTCAGGTTACGGTGAGGGTGACTACACCTTCAGGTTACAGTGAGGGGGACTACACCCTCAGGTGTTGGTTATGATAGTGTGAACAGAGCTGCTTTGAGAGACTGAAAGGTTATTGCTGATGAAGTGGCTGGGTATCTTTTCAGTGATGAGGTGTGCTTACATTCACTCTCATTCTGTGGAAGTCGCACGTACGTATTCACAGGTACCCAAGTACATGTGGTACCTGTGGTACTTGTGCATCTAATGTTTATTTGCTCACGCTCATCTGGAATGTTACCTGCGATGAACAATGTATTCTGTGATTTCAGAGAAATCACCCATTGTCTGTCTGTGTCAAAAAAAAAAATATTTCCAAAAAAGGGAATTCTCAGGAACAACAATTTATCAATGCAGAATTATTTATTTGCAAGTGGTTCTGCAACAACAAAAATACATATTTTTTGTATATTCTCATCCCCACACAACAGTGACATTTACAGTAGATGGAGCTTGTATATGAACTTGTGTGTAAAAATAACAATGTTTGTAAAACATAAAAAAATAAAACTGTTTCTAAAAATGGACATATAAGGTTTTTGCATGACACTGAGACTTTGAGCAATATGATGTTTATGCATCTGCTCTTCTTTTGAGTGTAAGCTGCAGCACAGGATTGATTCTGTGATCTCAGAGGAATAGTTGCATACCTCTCCTGTGTTTGTAGCCTCAAAGTAGGCTGTACTGTACAGAAGTACGTTGGCTGGTTCAGTTTCACACTGAGAGTCTGTGACTAGCTGCAGCTCAGAGTCACTTTCTTTATATGGAAATGAGACAGGATCAATAGAAAGGGTGCGGCCGGCCTCTGCAGTGCCTCGTTATGATCTCTTTTTCTGTGATTGATTTATTCTCCTGTTGTCACTTTCTCTCTATGTCTGCGTGCTCAAGGTAACATCAGGTTCGTGTGTCCCTCCCCCCACCTCATAGCTTGGTGATTTAGAGGACTGACACCCTTCCTACACAGGAGCCATACAGACACTCATATAGAGAGGGAGAGAGAGGGAGAGAGAAAGAGCAGGGGAGTGAAAGAGAGGAGAGAGAGATAAAGATGCATTTCTGTGACCTGAAGGGAACTTAAGCCTAATGACTGATTTGTTCATTCAGCATGCACACACACACACACACACACACACACATGCACACACTCTTGCATACACGCACACACACACATGCACACACGCACACGCACAAACACACATGCACACACACACATATATTTTATTTATCACTGAGTGTCAGGATCTCCAATAAGAGCTCTACAAGCAGGAGGAAATAGATCCTCTTTTGAAGTTTCCCATCATGTCCCACTCCTGAAGTCCCTCCCCCCAGGGTGTGACTACACTGATATGTGGGCGCATAGTCTGTGGGGTCACAGGCCAGTGTAAGATCACACCTTTGAGCTTTTTATATTTATTTTGCTTTGTCTGTTTTCAAGTTATCCTTCCCCACTGTTTGGCTTTGGGGGAATAGCAAGGAAGAGAATGGCACTCAGACACACTGAACATGCACATGCCTCTCCATGAGCATCTGTTGAAGCCAGACCCCCGCAAGCCACATGCACCATAGGCCAACATCTTCACAAATACAGAAGCTTCCATCGCCGTGCTTGAACACTCACCTCCCTGCTGCGACACAGCTTGCGACAGAGAATTGTGTAGAGGCAGGGTGTTAGCAGCTGGCAGTGCTTAATCACCAGTGGGGCTTGAAAGTGTTTTGTGCACAGGTATAAATGCACTCTTTACCTGGCTCTTTAATTTGCTGTTTTTTGGGGGGGTTTCGGACATCTTTGGTGTAACCCAGGACTCCTGCCCTGCCATGGTGTTGCCATGGAGATGGTGGTGCAAGCTTGCCCTGGCCTGCCCGGGAGGGCTTAAACTCTGGCACTGGTGAAAGTGGTCCTCATCACGCTTTTGTGTTTGGGATTAGCTAGAACAGAGACACTGGGGAAATTGAGATCACACCTTCCGATTTACCTCAGCGCACTTTGATCTGATGAGGTGTCTTGTATTGAATTACCAAATCATATCCACTTCAGGCACTCTGAGAAGATTTAATCCTTAGCTTTGTGCTTGTTAAATTGCCTGGTTACTGTGACTGAAGCTGTCAGTTTCAGGAGATGTGAATGTGTAGGTTTTGTACCTGAATAATGTAACTCCCTATTCTAAGTCCTTAAAAATGGCCTGAAATGATTGTCATCTTTGCTATCAATAACAATAAGAGTTGCCCTGTGGGCTGCCCTGTGGGCCTCTCGGCCATAGTCGGCACTGGTTGGGTAAAGGTTCAGTCCTAGACTAAGGGCGCATCTCTGGATTTAGGATCAGGGCTTTACAGTGCCAGACTAAGGGTGTGTATCTGCACTTAAAACCACGGCTTTAGCTGCACATGCCACCAGAGAGTGTTTTTTATTTCTGTTCTGAATGCATTTTGAAACTCGTTGCATTTCAATGGGGAGGATTTCATTTCTGACACTGAGCTTAAGAATGTCCTCTCTGCCGTAGCTTAGTCTTCGATGACAGCATTGTTTGTGCCTTGCAGTCTCTGATACCTTCAATAATGTGAACAGCACACCTGTGAGGGAAAAACACATTTTCAGGAGAGAACATGATTCACACTGTGTTGAAAAGGACGCCTTTAGCTTACCACACACCATTCAGAAGTTATTTATTTATTTATAAGATGACAAAGCAATGAAAAGTCAAAGGCTAAATTGAATGCAAACATTTCCCCCAATAATAGAAGAGAGTGTGTGATTGTTTCTCGGTGGCTGTATGTAAATGCATAAAAAATGCATGATTACGTGCATGCCATTATTTTTGGAGCCATTGAAAGGTGCTGGAATTGTAGGGGAAGGTCATCCTCATCACAGCACTCGAGATGCGTGCTGCAGTGTCAATAGAACACACAAAGCACAGCCGGCCCCCTTTTTATACAAATTGCTCAGATATAATCCAAGCCAAAGAGATATTGCATTGCATTAGTGAAGAGGCAGTAAACTTTAGCACAGTAGACCCCTGGAACACAATGGTCACCCTATTGAAGCAATGGAGTGAATTCACTGACACCCTGTTGTTGAAGGTCTGACTATGTCACTGCTTTTAATTAAATTTCCTCTTGTGTTTTTTATTCTGTTTTGGCAATCACTCAGCCCAGTGAAAATGTGGAAAAGCTTTTCCCTAATCAACGGAAAGGCATTCCGGGTGATTCGCAAAAGTTGGCCGTGGCATCTCTGCAGTGCTCCTCTTAAAACCATATCACGGTAGTTTTTACTGATCCATAAATGATTACCGTGACAGTGTCAGCTTGTCCTTTGTGGCCTTATTCATGCTACATGAACATGCAGGTATCAACAACCCATGAAATCTTACCTGTAAATGTAATTGTTGCATCAGAACACTGATAAAACCTTACTTGCAAATGTAATTTTTGCATCAGAAGATCAATAGATCCTTCCTTGTAAATGTCATTGTTGCATCAGAACACCAATAGAACCTTACTTGAAAATGTAATTTTTGTATCAGAATACCAATAGAACCTTACTTGTAAATGTAATTGTTGCATCAGAAGAGAGCGGTAGCAGTAGCAAAATGTCCATATGATTCATAAACAGGAAGTCTGGTGTTTCCCACAGAGCTGACGTTCTCGTTCTCATTCTCCCCAAAAAAGCAGAATTGAAAGCCATGTTTCCCTCCCTGCTGTGGTATTTGTGTGCTACTAGATTAAAAGCGTATGGTAGGCTAATGAGTTCAATTAATATTGGTCCCTGTCAGGGCAGCACACTGCAGTTCACAGTCTGTTCAGATGAGTTAAGTTTAGCCACACCGAACTTCAAATGAAGACGGACACTGCGGACACCAGCCTTCTTTGATTAGAGGTCAGCATGAGGTCATTTCCCACTGTTTCTTTGGTTGAGTGTCGGTGAACTCATTTGAGCAGTGTAAAATGTTAAACGGGAAGATTTCTGTCACCTTTAATTAGATAAATGGTTAACTATATCCAGGAGACAGCCTCTGCTAGTTTCAGATATGCTGCCATTTGTAGGCAGGTCAAAGTGGTACTCGAGATGTGTCCCAGCCAATCCTGCTCACTCTCATAGACTTTCTATTCAACCGTGCCCCTGAAAAATATTTATGATATGATAACAATATTTTTAACTTAATATGCCCCAATTTTACATTTCTTTAACTTAGAATTACAAGACGTGTGGGCACATCAAGTCAAGTGAAGCTGGTGGATCATTTACTTAAAAGTGAACAGAAATTGCTGAGTGAAAACTTTAGGGCAGGATTTCAAGGCCTAAATTAATCCGCATCAAATGTGTCAAGGTGACGAAAGCCAGTTAGGGTGGGCCTTTTTTGCTATGAGGCGGAATTTACAGTGACTACTGCCCACCCTCCCTCCACACTAGTTAAATTTGTAGCAGTCAAACGTTCATTTGCTGCCCCTACTGCCTGTCAAACAGTGCCTTCCCTCAGAATCCGACATAGTGCTTGTCAATGGGAGGCATTTTCTGCGTGACACGACATTATTTCATAATTAAAAGCAATTTCTTGATCATTGTTATCCATTAACTAATGGTTTGGGTCATAAACTGTTTAATTCACTATTTTAAAGGTGTGAATGAAAGTTTATAAAACCGAGTGACCGGCCTACCAATTGACACTATTCAGCTGCAAGTACGTTTTGATTTAAAAAGCCAGTGATTATTTTGATATTTGGGGAAATTAAGTATGAGTTTTTATAGTGTTTGCTTCCTGAATTTAATGTCTTAGAGACATAATATCTATATCAAAATATAGTGTTTATTCCTTATATGTATTACATGTAGGCACGTTTATGAGACCTTTGTAACATAATTTTGTGATGTAGCTATCTAACTTTGTTTAATTGTTGTTGCTTTTTCATTGTGCTGACATGTGGCAGGCTTGCATGTTTCAACAACTTTTTAAATAGAAAATCTGTATTTTATTGACCTGTTATCCAATTAGCAATCTAATTTAAAATGTTTGAGGTACACTTGATTAAACAAACCGTGCACTAATATGAGTCCAGTCTCTGCGGTTTAATTAAGCAGTGTGAAAGCACATGCGTGAAAGTTGCCTCTGAACAGACGTCAGTCATGTGGATGAATGCAGACGTCAGTCGCGGATGAATGCTACTTCTTAGAAGAAGCCAGGAAAACAAAAGAGGAGGGGTTAGTACATTTGCAATAAGCAGCATCCTACCCATCCTTTCCCCCTTTCTCTCTCTGCCTCTCTCTCTTTCTCTTTCTATCTCTTTCCCTCTACCTCCCTCTCTTGCTCTCCCCCTCTCGCTCCCTCTCCCTCTCTTTCTCTCCCTCCCTCTCCCTCTCCCCCTCTCCCTCTCTCTGTCTTTCTCTCTTTGTTCCTCTCCCCCCCTCTCCCTTCCTCTCTCTGTCTCTCTGTCCCTCTCTCTGGCCCTCTCCCTTTCATCAGAAGTGTTTGCTTTTGGGAATTCGTTGTGTGCGCGTGAGAGCGTTTCTCCACTCATCTCCATTGTGTCTGTGTTTCACTGGCTGTCACGTCCCTCTCTGAGATGAGGCTTCAGCTCTTTGCCACTTGCCTTTATTGTGTCAAAGCATTTGCAGGTGCAAAGAAATAAATATATAAATAAAATAATTAAAAATTACTTTGGAAGTGAATGGAAATGCAGGAGGCAGATGCAAGGTGTGTGTGTGTGTGTGTGTGTGTGTGTGTGTGTGTGTGCATGTGTGCGTGTGTGTGTAGGTGTGTACATGTGCACAGTCAAGCTTTGAGACTTCTGGGAAGCTGTAGACAGCGAACACTTCTAACACAAAGACAAGCAAGCCTGAGCAGGAACACTGGAAAAATTCTTCACTGGGAGAAGGAATAAAGAGACCAGCAGTCAGACTTTCAGCAGTTAATATTTTCTCATTAAGCCTACATTGGGTAAAGTTGACTTATTCATCGTCTGTTGAAAACTTAAAAACAGGACAAGCTGCTGCATGACTGTGGGATGCGGGCCTTTCACTGGAGGAGTCAGAGTCAGAGCATCGTCTTTCAGTATCTTTACTTTTAATACTATAAAAACAGACTGCACCTTTATTCCATATTTATTTAGATGTAGTATGGGCAGCCGTCTCTGAAACCAACCTCTGGTTCAATGGCTGACATTAGCTGGTTTGTGTTGGTGAGTTTGGGTGTGTCTGTGTGCATGTGTGCATGTGTGTGTCTGTGTCTGTGTGTGTGTGTGTGTGTGTTTCTTTTATTTTCTGCTTTGCTTTGTGATTTATAGAGTCGTCTCCACAGATCTCTTGAGTCATGTCCGTCACTCACACTCTTACAGTGCTGGCAGCAGTGCCCACTTCATAACAAAAGCTGTGTTTTGTACATGCTGGGCCAAATCAGTGTGTGTGTGTCACTGCCTCCATTAGTCACCCACTCTCTCTCCAAATTCAGTTCAATTCTACTGCTTTATTGGCACAACATACAATAGGTGCATATTGCCAAAGCCAAAAAAATCTGCGAGAAAAAGAAATACAAAACAAGAAGTCACTTAGTCTTGAACGCATCAATAATAACAAATACCTACAGTGCTACTAGTTAGGTTTTGATGCAGTAAACAAGTTACCGCCTTTATCTTGATACTTACATTATCACACAATTACCAGCCACAATCTCTCCTCTCTCTCTCTCTCTCTCTCTCTATATATATATATATATATATATATATATACATCGCCATCTCTCTCTCGGGGGAAAATATCTAATATCTACAGCCAGAAGACAGAAAACGCTGTCAGTGTATTTCAGGTAATCCTGCCCCACCACATGTGGTAGAGGTGGGTTTTAGTGAAGAATGTGGACTTTAACAGTTTAGTGCTGAAGTGATGTAATACATGTCACAGACAGAGCTGAGACTTGTAGTGTAGATCACTTTACTGTGGGAAAAAAGGCCAATACCCACGGGAAAGCAGGAGCCTCGGGTCTATCTTCCAGTACAGCACACACAGAGCTGCTGCAGCTAACGCAAAATTCAAAGCGAAGGGTTTTATCATATGGAAAGGCGCGCTCTCTGGTTCACCTGCAGGGAAATTATGGGGTATTTATCACTTTGAAGTGTTGCTTTCAGTTCCCACAAAATCACTTTCGCATTTTGCATGTTTAGTTTAAGCAGATTTTAGTTTTTTATAGGAGTGGCCAGGTTATTCTGGCTGTGGGGAGGGGGGTAACAAATGGTTAAACAGAAGGTTTAGTCAAGTCCCTTTGGAAGGCATTGCTGTTAGTCCCTTCTTTTCTTTTGTAGATATTTACTGCACTCACTCTGATGTTAGTGTAGCCACGGAGTTCAGAGACATGAGTGTCCTCTACAGACTGTGACGTCATCCCTGGAGAAGCAATAAGAGTGTGATTAGTTCCCTTGGCTGGGGACCTTGGTCTTTATCTCAGTGGTCTAATCGTATCTCTTGCTGTGCAGAAGAGCTAGCAAGGGCTGTGCTAAACCTTCAGCAGACCTTACCCCATTACACAAGGGCTCCTGCCAATCAAATACACGGTTGAATTAAATACACACTTGGGTTCTCCACAGCAAAGGTTCTCTAACTTTTGTTTTGTCTCAAGCCCCCTAAATGTTTGACCTTTATCCAGCACCAATTACAGGCATGTAATGCAGTTTCCGTTTAACACACTAGTGCATGGAATGTGTGAATGTTATTACATCATGGATCTATTTAAGAAATGCAGCTATTTAGTACAATATAGATATGTAATATATACAGTGGTGATAATAACACTAGGTTTATCTTAAAGTATAGAAACTCTCTTCTATTTAGTGTGCTGATTGGCTGGCGGGAAACAGTAGACACACCCGGCAAAGGATCCATTGCCTGTTTTGAAACACGTGATCTGATCGCACTCAAACCCTTGGCTCACATCCACCTCCCCCTTTCAGTTGGGTGGTGAGAGATATGTGGAACATGGTGTCGGGCCAAACGGGCATTAAAACACACATCTTTCACCTGAGATTACCTGTGTACCTGCTTTTCTGACATCCCATTTACGAATCTGCAAAAGTAATCTCATTACTTAATACCCTGGAATACTAATCTTCCACATTAACATACACTTTCTTTACCACCAAAACAGAGTTTACGTGTACAAAATGTACATGCCTGGGAAAGAGAATTTGGAGGGTCAGAATATATATTCTGGAAAGGGAGGAAAGGGAGAGTAGTAAGTAACATGTGACTCTCTCTATATATACATATATATTTATATACTAAGCTGTTTAATTAGAGCTGTTTTGAGGCCTGACGGCCTGTTGAGACAGGGAAGAGAGTGCCGCTATAGCCTGGGGGCAGCTGTGACTCATTGGTTTACTTTTGGCATCAGGACATGAGTTTGTTTGTAATCTGCCTGACTCTGTGAGTTTGTTTCCAGTCAGCCTGAGTGTGAGTTTTTTTCCAGTCTGCCTGACTCTCTGTGAGTTTGTTTCCAGTGTGCCTGACTCTCTGTGAGCCATCCCCCAGGGTCTCACTTAGACAATGACAATAGCAGCAGTCTTCCATGGTGTTTGTACACCTTTTTTTGTACATCACGGTATACATCAGTAGCTACAATATTGCTTGAGTTTCACCATTTTTTACTCTTCTTGAAGAATGCACAGCCTAATTTGACATCTGTTAGATCGTATTTTACTTTTGACTGCTATAAAAGCTGTTAGAGTTGAATTGGCACTGAACATTTTATTGCATAGAGGTATCTACATATACATGCACAAGTCATAGAGTTGTTTGGCCTGACAGGGCAAGAACAGTTGAGCAGTTGTCTGTCTGGGTAATGCAGGGATTGGACAGAGGGGGCTCAGGTCTTCCCAGAATTCACAGTTAGCCCATGACAGAACATGAACAAAAGCGCCTTGCTGGATCTACACGGGGCGCAAACAGTGGTCTCAGACAGGCTGGATAACTGCTGGAGAACAAATAAATCTGCCCGCCAAATTGGTTTGGGGCATGCCATCTTTCGTGGTGTCTGGGGGGTCTGATTTAATTACGGCACTATTGCGACTGATGAGCCGTAGCCATTACAGTATCACTTTACTGGAAGTGATCAATAACTGTGGAATTTAGCCAGGAGGAAAAAGGTCCTTCCTCATTTGAGAGGGTTCAGGGTGTCTGCAAGTAATTTCCTCGTAATAAACGGACTAGCAGCATGTTAATTAATCTGCTTCCGCACTTCCGCAGTTCATTAGCCGGATGCTGGCCACTTTTCTGACAACCGGTTGAACAATGTGCCGGAAACACACACATTGAAACACATTGAAATTTGGAAAATCTTTTACAAGATGTGTAAATTTGGAATTTCCAAATAAATAAAGTAAATAAAGAAAGTAAATTTCCATGTTTGGAAACATTTTACAAGATGTGTGAATCTCCTCCTCTTCAGGACCGCAATGGGTGATATATTTCCCACCACAATGGGAAATATATGTGACGATCTTGGCTTTTTCAACCAAAATGTGTCAAATGAATTTCCTGTTGTGACTTGGGGTAAAATAACAGACCTAGACTCATTAAATTAATTCTATTTCTGAAGCGAATTTTCAGGTTTTCATGGCCACCAAGTAAGCATTGAAATAATATAATAAATATTCCCTCTCCAAACATGCCCCAATTAATCATATCGTAAGAGGCATTTTTACAGTTCCCATTTTACTCCCTGCGAAAGATGCACAGGGACAGAAGACATTTTTATGCATGATACAACATATGGTGATGGAGAGCACAAAGTAGTTCTTTATTTATGTTATGATGAGAAGCAAAAGAGCCCTTGTGACAGAGCGTCAGATATTCTGTGTCGAGGGCTAACTCAATCTTCACACATCGACAGCAGAATACAGAGCCACACCAGCCATCCCTGGAATGTGTGCATAGAACAGCGTCTGAGTGTTAAAATACTAACACCCAGCTGCATTTTCTACCTCAGCATAATCTCCCGTGCACTGTCACCTCAGAGCTGGGCTCTTCACTGCCTGCAGAAGGTGGAGGCTGCCAGGGTGTGCCGATGTGCTGGTAATTGGGCTAAAACGGTGAGAACCAGCACCCACCGTGACAGGAAGGGATGGGTGGCGGCGTAGAAACAGGGTTCGGAGAGCTCACCTCTAAATAGCAAGGTGATGGGTTTCAGAAAAATGTGATTCCAAAAAATTGTAAAACATTCCTGCAGCCCCCTGAGAATTTTCAACTAAACCTGTAACTAACAATAACATACAATTGTAGGAAATGGATGGGGGAAATTTCTTTTAATATTGTCAGTAATCTGCAGGAATTTCACTGGTATCTAAAGGGTTTAAATATAAAATAATCTTTTGACCCGACTCTGATAGTGCCACCCTGCGAGGGAGGATTTTTAATCGGCAGGCTATTTCTCGACTCTTTGCTCAATAGCATCCCCTCTGGTTGATTGGGTGCTTACTATGCCAGCTGCTCCAGTTTTTAAGAAACTATTTTTTATCTCCTTTTTTTTCTTTATTTTTCTGTACGTTATTAACTCTGTTTTTGTTCAGTTTGAACAGCTTGTATATATTTTTGGTTAAGGATCAAATCATCAAGTTTTATTGTTATGTGCGGGAGCGCACTCAATGCACCCAACCCTCAGCAGGACTCTCATAGTTCAACTTCAACAACAGACAAAAATGTAAGCTGTATGGAGGACCATCTGGTTCTGCTTTGTTTTGTCAGGGATTGGATGCCAAGGTGTTGGATGCACTTTAAAAAGAGCTGTTCACTAAACAGAGAAGTTTATTTACAGTACCTTTCAGAGGTGTTACAGCTTAATTAGTCCTGAGATATGATTGTGACTTTCTTCCTAATTCCTCATGTAGGGGGGAGAGGGTGTCATTTGTTTCCATTATAGACAGCATGAGTGAAGGGTATTAGCCACAGACATGCCTCTGCCTCAGTAACTTTGTTAATGTTACAACATTGTGTTACTAGACAGACATACACTATGCGCTGCAATGACATTTTTTGCACTCTGTAGAGGGAATTTAAATCTTGTTGGCTGGGTGAAGATTACCAAAATGTGTGTAATTCTTCGCCGGTGCATAGTTTGCCAAGCGTGCGACTATGAGTGGCGGCTGCATCATCGCTTTAGAGCTCGTTTCAGACACCTTTTGTGCACCACCTATGCCTCCACTGTCATTTACAGGGCATTTACAGCTTCTTGATTAAAGCTAATTTACCTGGGGATAAAAGCTCACTGAGTTTGTCAGATAGCCTTTTCCTTCTGCAGAAAGTTATTGAATTGCAAAGCACTCAGATGTCAGAAAGGATATCAATACTCTCAATGGTGCAAATATATATCAGTAGTGATTTGTCGGCTTGAAATAAAAGAGATTACTTTGGGTTTAAACCTTTCTGTTCTATCTTCTTCTATCTACACGTTATCTGAACTTACTCTAAATGTACTCTTCATTCTCCGTGCATGAATTCAATGCTGACTTCATAAATATCCATTAATCTGATCTGTGCAGGTCAGGCAGTTTAATGCTCATGAATTATAATCAACGTTCTCACCTAATTTACTTTTTTGCATGTTTCTCAAACTTATTACACTATGCAAGTTAACAGAGAGAATTACGTTAAATGTGTAGCCTGTCCTTTGAAATTATTAAGTCGATTTTTACTCAGTTAAATCCATTAATTAATTTACACTCTCTAATATGATGTGAAAAAAGACAACACTACAACATGAGGCAATTAATAGGAAGCTTTGTGATTACTCGCCAATGGATTATTCAAGGAATTGGCACACTTGTTAATTGAGCAAAATAAATGAAACCAGGTTGAGACCAACAGTCAATTTAAAGGTAAGATTTCAGTCTCCTCTATTCCCAGCTCACCAGCCGCCATGCATTTTTATGTATGTATTTTTTTCATAACATAGCATTATTTCACAACCAGCTAGTCTCAAAGATTTAAAGCTGTTATTATATAACAAGGGGCATATGTTCAGATTTACTTTACTGTTTATTCATTGTCTTTCAATTTCCCAAGTTATATAGGGTATAAGTATGGCATAATAATACAAAAATGTCATACCACTGCTAATATGGGAATGCATAAATCAGTGCTTTACAGCTTGGAACATGTTAGAAAACCAGGACACAATGTGCCCTAATACCTGTTTAATTACACTGTAACTACCATGGTAGGTACAATGTAACTAATGTACACTGTATTACATTGTAGGCTACTTAATACTTGTTGCAGCTGTATTTCAAGTGTTGTTTTCTACTGCACACACAACATTGTCACCCATAATCACTATTAGAAGTGCTCGTTAGCTTCAATCTCCTTTTTCCATGCAATTATGATATGAACTTCAAACATTCAAAGCTCAACATTCAAAATGTTTTTACAATTGTAAGTATAATGTATTAAAGTGTATATACACTGTAGTTACAGTGCACTTACACAGGCATTAGTTAATGTAAAATCAGACCTGCAAGAATGTATGCATTTTGTAATGTATGATATATATATTCTCAAACCATACTTTGGAATATATATGTTAACTTATATTCTGTATAGCCATCATGTAGTAGACCCATAATGTTTACTGTGATGTCCATGTAATATAATTGTCTGGAAAAAAATCCTTAACGTAAGAACAAATGTTTGTAAAGCAGACCATTACTATGGAAATGCAGTTAAGCATTCTTAGCATTTGTGCACTCCTGTTTTTATTAACGGATGTAGGCCGTTACTGTAATTGCACAACAATTTCTTGGCACTAATCAGCAATGGCAACAGAAGATAGTTTTCCATGTGCATTTAGACCGGAGCATTTAATCCACATTAAGATGAAGAAAATGGGCAAGATATCATGGGCTCTCAGTTTATGGGCTGTCAAAAAGTACTGCGGTGTCAAAATGATAGCATTATTAGTCGATAAGATAAGCTGTGACCTTCACTCAATGCGGAGACTAAAAACTCACCAGGGAGGGTGTGGACAGCCACCAGCTCACTAATGAAGCAGTTTTTCAGCCCAATAGATTATTTGGGAAAGCGTGACCTGACTATAGGATATAAATTAGCCACTGTGTCCTCAGAATACTTAATAAAAATTCAGGACATGCACAAGACAGATGTATTGCCAAACCACTCTGCTTCCAAACAATAGTAGGCCTACACTTAGGGCCAGATTTACTAAAGGATTGCGACTGCTTTTTGAATGCAAAAGCAGTCGATACAAGGTCGCAATATCTACATCAGATTTGCTAAGCGATTGCCAAAACTGGCTGGAGATTTTGTAAATTAGGTCGATTAAGTATTCCGTCTGATTTACAAAAGCATGCCTAATTTGCGACTACCCCCTTTGCCTGAGAATTTTAAGAACCAGGTGGTATTTTATCAGTGCTGAGGTAGGTAGGCTATTTCACAATTCCCATTTTGTATTGCGCTTTCCCAGCGATGCAAAACAAATAATCACAAATGTTGTTGTAAAGTAGGACAGCTTTATTTTCAGGAATATCTGTATATACAGACATCTAAGTCTAGTCTACTATATATTCTATATAGTATACATAGGCCAATTATTTACTAGAACTTCAAATAAAAATTATATGAAAGAACGCAGGATTTCTGTTGACCAATTTGTCATCAGTTAGCAGTCAGTATAAAAACGCAGTTCTAAATTTGAACACATACAGTATCTTATTATGCGTATGCGGTCAGGATGGTATAGAATTCATCATGAATACAGTTTTACTTTCAGTTTACTATTCTAATATTCTTTCCTTGGTTGGACCACCAACCCGCATTATGTTGTAGGAACGTTTTTCTTTTGGATGCCGCCTACGTCGTCATTTTTTCTTTACATTATCGGTTGTTTAATTGTTATCTTTACATCATCTATTGTGCGTTTTGTTATGCCTAAAGAATTAATTTATTCTCCATTGGTGTTGTTTTCCTATGCTGTAATATGGTGCTGTGATGCTGTACCCCATTGACCAATACCTCCTGATCTGTAAATTAAAGTTTTCTTTTTCTCATTGTTCCCTAGGTACTTGTGCCTGGTTGCTGCATATCCATTTCTTGGTGTGATCTGCACACGTGAGCATGCCATGCCATCCTCCCACAAATTGCGAATGAGGGCGTTTCAGTTCTTTGATGGTGTAATTAAAACCACTTTTATACCAACAAAATAGCGACCATCTTTGCGCTGCGACTATCTTAGTAAATCTAGCCCTTAGTGCCTTAATAGTAATACTAATAATAATAATTAATTTTATGGTATTTTTATCATGCTTTTAATTTCAACATTTAAACATTTCAACTTTAAATAGATTTTAAATAGTGTATGTATAATGTAATGTATATTTATTTTTGTTGAGTAGGCTACTAATTAAGAGCCTACTCGAAAATAGAGGCTCTGATTAGTAGTGGTACACTACCAGTCAAAAGTTTTAGAACACCCCCATTTTCCAGTTTTTACTGAAATTTAAACAGCCACAAAAACAAAAATCAGAAGACAAGTTTCTGAGAGTCAACCCAAAGCTTCAGAAGACGTTTCTGATCAGGCGTGATAGGCGGCACAGGACAACAGCTTCAAGCACAGCTTAACACTGGTCGAAGTAAGGAAGTCTCAGTTTAAACTGTGAAGAGAAGACTTTGAGCTGCAGGTTTGACAGGTCAAGTGGCAGTAAGAAAGCCATTGCTAAGATGGCAAAATAAGAAAAAGAGGCTTGCCTGGGCCATGAAGCACCGCCAGTGGACTAATGAAGACTGGAAGAAGGTCTTATGGACCAATGAATCAAAATTTGGAATATTGAAATTTTGAAAGGCAATTGTAGGCCATCGAGTAGGCGAAAGGATGGTTCCTCAGAGTGTGCCACCAACTGTCAAACATGGAGGAGGAAGCGTGATGATCTGGGGCTCTTTTGCTGGACCAGAGTTGGTGACTTGCACAGAGTGACTGTTAACCCACATTAACCCATTACTTGTTCCCTGAAAAGGGCCTTTTTATAACTCTGAAATGTACATTATTTTACATTTTTTGTTAACCTAAACTTTTTTTATTTTTACCTCTGGCAGTTTACCGCTTACCTTTGTACCATTTTGGGTTATTCACTGGACTTGAACTGCTTAAATTTCAGTAAAAACTGGAAAATGAGGGTGTTCTAAAACTTTTGACTGGTAGTGTAGTTATTCTCTAATTATCTTGTACACCTGTGGTGATACGTTATATAAGACTATGGAGTTCATATAAGACTGCCATCAGCATATAACACCATTTCACTGAGGAAGGTAATATTTATATAACATTTAAACTTTACAATTAAACAAGCAGCCTATTCCCCAAGTTTGATATATGGCATTCCCACCAGTCATAGTGATTTTGTAGCAGCTATAATAGTGTTGAGAAGCAGACAATTATGGCATCTGAGCTGACAGCTCATGAGTAGTTTAACAATGGTGCAATGATAGGGTCAGTGGTTTTACATAATCTGTCATGTCTCTGCACTGTGCCCTGTAGCTCAGATCTTGGAGAATCACACAGGTTATCAAGGCGGTGCTTTGAGTGAGGCTCGATTCTCCGATCTGTGCTGACAGTATGCAAATGACTCCTGGACGCTTGAATGAAGAACATGTTAATCACCTTCACTGCCCAACTGACTGTTGCAGCTCGGACATGTGCAGCCCGCACATGTATTGTGTCAGCTGTTGCTCTTGCATCAATCAGATCCCCACCCCCCACTCCTGTAGTCTCGCTGTTTGTCCAAATTCACTTTACCAGTAAACCTCCGAGATGCCCGCATATCCGCGTGAGCTTTTCATGCAATATACATTTTAAGCCACACGCGGGAGAGAGCATTTACGCTGCCATTTTCATCATGTCTTTTGTGATGTGTTGTAATTGCGCCCCATTCCCACCTCTCTGGTAAAACACACTCCTGGAATTAAAGAGCTCAAACAGTTCTCCAGGGGATTATTTAAACAAAACGGTAATGTCTATCATCTCTCTGAAAATGAAACAGGGATTTTATTTTTATTTTTCCTCCAGACTGAAGGTTTGGTTATTCCAGTTTGTGCCTTTGCACAGTAATTGCCTTTACACAGAGCTCTTCTATTCAAAGAGATGCATTCAGAAAGGAGAATCGCCCAGCTACAGAACCCAAGTGTTAGCAGTTAGCACTGTCTCTTTGTGTCCATGTGTTTGTCCAGGAAGCTGCTGTTTCCTCTCATAGTCTATATACACAATAGCAAGAACCACTGAGACCTATAAACCAAGTGGGTCCTCTGATTGGACTGGTGTTTCATCCAGGGTGTGAACCCACCATGCCCCGTGTGCTCTTCTAGGGGTTCGGTTCTGGTGACACCGCTCAATGACTATACAGGTGCCAAAAATATTACAGAATTTAGAATTATTCATCTCTGATAAAGCATCAAGAAGCTGTCCAGCAGTAACCAAAGGCACTTGGTTGTGTAGATCCCAAATAAACACTGTTGAACATTGAACATCATTTCAGTGGATCCCTTTATCTTTGAACTTTGTTTCAGTGGATCCCTTCATCTTTGGATACCATTTCATTAGATCACTTCACCAGCAGCAATGGCTGAATTGGCAGAGCTTGCATGTTATCCCCTATTTTCCCTGGTGTTTGCCTCAAGGTTTCTGATGTGGGTTTATAGTGAGAGTTTAATTTGGTGGGAAGTTTTGTGAATAAACACCCGTCCAATAAATCAGCTGTGAAGGGAGGAATCTGGCAGAGGGTTCCCTTCCAAATCCACATTCCCTCTTTACTGCCCTGCATACTTGTCTCAAGGCATGTAAGATACTTTGTGGTGAACCATGACAAACTAGCATTTTCAATGCACTGCAGCAAGCCCATCAAAAAACATTTAATGATGAGCTTCCGGTTATGGTGGCGAGGTGAGCAGACATGCCTGTACAGCTCTCCACAAACTTTCAGTAATATCCAGCTCAATGCCTATTCAGAGACATTTAAAAGAGGGATTATTGAATACTTGCTTAATTAGGTGCATACAGAACCTAACGTTAGCTAATATTTCTGAGACATGCCAAACTAAGTCAAAAAAGAAATAAATCAAGGCAGCTGAGGCAGTCCTCGAAAGGGCTAACTGGAAGCTGCAGAGATGACAACTAGAGCAAGGAAAGCCTAGAGCCATGGTCATCAAGCTGAAGAGACAAGGTGAAGATCATGGATGCAGCCTTCAAGAAAGACAAGCTTTTATACGGCAATTCGAGGATCATGGATCATTTTCCCTGATTTATCAACATCATTTCACAACAAGAGAATGGCCTTCAATTCTCTGACAAAACAGAAAATGTCTCTGAAATTCTCTGAAATTCGTCCCAGCAAGGGTCTTCCTCATCACAAAGTTGATGACGATAAGGAAGAGTAAGGGTGACAGGATGCAACCCTGCCTTACACCGGTCACAATGTCAAAGTCATCGGTAGTGCCACTGCTGGTTCTGACTCGACAAGTGGAGTTACGGTACAGGGCTTTGAAGATGTTCACGTACTTGGACGGCACGCTGTACAGCTGGACAATCTGCCACAGTGATTCACGGTGGACACTGTCGAAAGCTTTCTTGAAATCAATGTAATTGATTATGAGGGTCGTCTGAAGTTCTAGGCACTGCTCAATGATGTTACGAAGTGTGAAGATCTGTTCGGAGCAGGACCTTCCCTTCCGGAAGCCAGCTTGTTCTTCTCTTAAGATGTTATCCACCTCTGTCTTTAGGCGTTGGAGCAGTACACTGCAGAACACCTTGCCAGGGATAGACAGCAGTGTGATGCCCCGCCAGTTATTACAGTCACTGAGGTTTCCCTTCTTGGGCAGCGTCACGATGACCCCACTTCTCCAGTCGACAGGAACATCTTCGGAGTGCCAGATCAGGTTAAACAAGTGGGTGAGGCTCTCCACACCGACCTCTTGACCGTGCTTCAACAACTCGGCGGATACTTTGTCAAGTCCCGGCACCTTGTTGTTTTTGAGGCTCTTGATTGCTCTGGCAACTTCAATACCTGATATCTTGTCTGAAGTAATGTTCAGAGTTGGAGCTGGTGGTTCCTGGTCAAGGTTGAAAAGAGTGGGAGGTGTTGGCTGGTTTAGCACTTCGCGGAAGTGCTCCACCCACCTTGCCTCTTGCTCTTCGTCGCTCAGAAGAGCCCTGCCATCCTTGCTCCTGATTGGCACGCCGGAGCTGCTTCTAGAGCTGGTTAGCTCCCGCACGATCCTGTACAGCGTCTTCATCTCATTCTTCTCTGCTGCCTCCTGTGCCTCCCTTGCTTTCTCCTCTAGCCACCTTCTCCTATCATTCCTGCAGCTCTTTTTAACTTCTTTGTCCAAGCATCTGTACTCCTCATCTTCCATCCTCCATCTCCAGAGCCCCCTCTTCTGTTCTCTTCTTATCTTAGCCATCTTCCTTTCATCAATCAAGTTCCACGTCCTATCTGATATCCACCTTTCCTTGTTGAAACCTCTTCTTCTCCCTAACACTGCCACGGCAGAGATGGCGCGGAAGAACCAGCCCCACTGCTCCTCGATGGATGATGGATGTTGCAGTACCTCGAGCTTCTTGCTTACCTCCTCACAGTAGCTTTTAGATATAACGTCATTCTTCAGCTTGTCCACCGCATAGACCTGATCTTGCCCACCACAAGATAGTGGTCTGATCCAACATCTGCTCCTCTATGGGAGTGAACGTCTACCAGTGACGAGCACCACCTTGTGCTGGTACAGATGTAGTCCATTTCATTCTGGGTGTTACCGTCAGGTGATACCCATGTTATCTTGTGGATCTGTTTGTGCTTGAAGAAGGTGTTGCCAATGCTGAGACCGTTGGTGCTGGTTAACATCAACAGTCTCTCACCATTGTCATTTGTAGAGCTTGCAGACCAGTGTGGTCCCACTGTGGTGTGAAGGCCCCTTCTGTCACTGTCCAGCTTTGCATTGAAGTCTCCAATCAACAGCTTAATGTCATAGCTGGGAATTTCTTCGAGCACGCCTTGGAGCTGGGTGTAAAAGATGTCCTTTTCTTCCTCTGAGACGACTTCGGTTGGGGCATAGACTTGCACAATGGTCACCTTGGCATGCCTAGTATAGAGCCTTGCCGTGATGATGCGTTCGTTCACCGGCCAACCAACCAACCAACGCTTGTGCCGCGCAGCTGGAGAGGATGAGGCCGACTCCATGGGTATGGTGGTCTTGCTTCCCGGAGTAGAGAACAGTTGCTCCATCGATCACGAGACGCCCCTGCCCAGTCCATCTCATCTCACTAACGCCTAGTATGCCAAGGCAATAGTCTCTCATGGTCTTCAGCACCTGGTCCGTACGACCACACTGGAACAGTGTTCAGACGTTTCAGGTGCCTACTCTGGTGTTGGCCTTGGTGTTGAAGATCGGGATCATCCGGGGTCGGGTTTCCTGTTCCCTTTCACCCGGCCCCATCACAAATACATCCGAGGATGTGCTTTCTCTTCTTCGCCGTAGTGTACCGGAATGGCTTCTTCTCATCGTTTCTGTAGCGATTAAGGTTTTTCACGGGGGTGGAGTTGCTGGTCCCACGCCCCAACCCTCCTCCTTTTTCAACACGGGCTTGGGACCGGCTTAGGCAGAGTTCTACAGGAGACTTGAAAAGGGGTTGGATTGGTGTAGTCTTTTTATCTTCCTTTATTTCCCACGCTAAAGATGTAGCAATTTTGATAAGTAAAACAAATCATTTTAAATTGTATTCCCTCCTACAACGCAAAGGAGGGTGATATGTTATACTCCAGGGCTCTATTTTCTCTGAATCTCTTACTGTAGTCAATATCTACGGGTCAAATTATGTTGATCACAAGTTTTTTTCAAAATGTATTCCTTAAACTGTCCTGTACTTCTTCTGAAATAAAATAGATTTATCAGAAGCGTAATGTGAAGAGAGGAAGCTAGTAGGGGAATACACACTATCAAATCACCTGCCAATATTGACATTCAGAAGTCCATAGACATAAATGTAGCATTTAAGAATTTGTATAACTCTTTATAAACATCACAGGGTGAATAGCCAGAAAAGTTGTGATGTTGTTTAGACAATCTTAATTTTCAAAAAATATCAGAGCAGGCGAAGATTGATTTAGAGGGGGAAATCACAAAGGATGAGGCAATTGATGCTATTCATATTCCTTTACCTGGAAAATCCTCTGGCTTGGGTTTTCTTCCCAAATTGATAAATCAATTTCTTACTATGCACAATCATTCCATAAGGAATGGAACGCTACCAAAATCATTAGAAAAAGCCCTAATAACTATTGCTAAAACTGGGGAAAGATGCCAAATTGTGTGGCTCACACAGGCTCACCTCCCTCCTATCATCTGATTACATGGCTTTTTCTAAAGTTCTTGCATTAAGATTAGAAACGGTCTTGCAAAGCTTAGTAAACTTGGAACAAACCGGTTTTATTCTAAATTGGTCCTCATTTGACAGTGTAAGAAGGCTGTTTAATCTTATACATTGTGCAGAACTTGAAAAGGTCCCAGTAGTTGCGGCTTCTCTAGCAGAAAAAGCATTCGACCACGTAGAGTGGAATTACTTGTTTGAGGTCATGGAAAAATTGTACATTTTTACACTTAATAAATATCCTTTATAAAAACCTATTTGCACAGATACAAACTAATTCTGACATCTCCCAGAGTTCACATTATCACAGTGAACTAGGCAGGGTTGTTGTTTATCACCACTTTTGTTCACCCAGGCAATATAACCTCTGGCCATAGCAATAATCACACCCATGTATTCAGAGGATTAAGGTAGACCAGCATGATCATGTTATATTTTCTATGTGCAGATGACAGATGTCTAAGTCAGATGAATCAATACCTGCTCTGGTCGATACTCTTAAGGAATATGGTATCTCTGGATATGTTATTGATATGGATATCATACCATAATATGTATTATCATACCACTGAACAAGGCTGGGGAGAAGTGGTCAATTCCAGATCTACCACTACAGTGGAACACAAGTAAATTAACTAATTTGGGGCTACAGATACCAAATGAAGTAGGAAAAACATACACCCATAATTATGCCCCTTTACTGAAAGAAATAGATAAACGGAGGGAGCTACCTTTATAACTTTGTGGGTGAGTCAACTGCATAGATAAATATGTTTCTATGGAGAAGTAATCCCCCTAGGATAAAGCTCAAAGTTGTGTATGGGTAATTTAAAGAGGGGGGCCTGAAACTACTAGAACTTTTCAACTGTTCTATTGGGCAGCTCAAACATGGGCAGTCTGGGTCTGGCAAGCTGGTCCTCTTGATCCGCCTTCTTGGAGATAGATTGAAGAACACCACCTTATTGATATGGCATTGACTCCAGCTCTTTATATTACCTCATACAAATCTCTTCAAACTTTCACTGAAAACCCGGTGACAAGATATACTTTTAGAATATGGATGGATATCCCAAAGACAACAGCATGTCATCACCTAATATATAATCTAACTCCATTCAATGATAATCCCCTTTTACCCAAACCCAAGAGATGGGTTAACTCATAATGTATATGGTTTAGAAATGGCATTAAGGCATTCGGGAACTTGTATGAGGAGGGTCTTCTGTTGTCTTTTGACTAATTTTACTGCTTAGTATGGGCTCCCGAAAACGCATTTCTTTAAATACCTACAAATTCAGCATTATATCCATTCATAACAGTGAGGGCAACCATTACTGTTTCTACCACTTGATGAAATGCTGGTGAATAAGAAAGAAGTGAAGGGTCTGGTCTCATACGTTTATACTAACCTTCATGGTTTAACTGGTTATGATGAACCTACTGCACGGGCAAAGTGGGAAGAAGACCTTGAACCTGAATTTGAAGATGATGAGTGGAGAGACATGCCCAAATTCCCAAATGTTTTACTTTAGTTATAGACATATGCTACTTCAGTTTCTCTTGATCCATAGAGTATATTACACTCCTGAGAGGCTCTATGGAACAATTCCAAAGCACTTTCATTATTAGCCCAAGATGTAAAGTTGAGAGAGGGACACTGATGCATATGTTCTGGTCTTGTCCACAATTATGTTCTTATTGGGACAACATATTAAGGGCTCTGGCCCAGATAACAGGGTCCACTATCCACCCAGAACCATGTCTCATTCTTCTTGGAGACGTGTTTTTATTGCTAGGAATATGTGGTAGCCTTGTTAGATTTCTGATAATAGCAGTAGCTACCACCAATAAGGGCATTGTACTTTGTTGGAAACATAATAACCCCCCTTCTACTTCCATGTGGCTAAAAGAAATTGCATCATGTGTTCCTTCTGAGAAAGTCATGTACATTTTGAGAAAGAAGCAAGGGGTGTTTAAGGACATTTACCATGCTTTCCTCGAGTTCAAGGCACCTGTTAAGACCAGAGGTAAAGGCCACTGCCCCATAATTTGAGAACTGCTGTAGCTCTGAAATGTATTGGGAACCCCTTGTAACTGATGCTATATGGTATGCTATTTTGGTTGATTTAATTGTGTTTTTTAATTACATTTTTCATTAATTTATGTATTTATTTTATTTTGATCATTTATTAAGTCCTCTGAATGTATATTTAGTTATGAGGATAAATATAGATAGTGTAATGACATCAGTTAAATTCACTCGTATCTTCAGGGTGGGGTGGGGTTGGGAGGAGGGATGGAAATTATAACTGTGGTATTTATGAATGCCATGTGTGATCATTCGAAAAAAAAGAAAAAACCTGAATAGGTACAATTTTGTTTTTAAAACACTTGATGATTCACTTGTTGGCACAATGATGAGTCATTGTGTTTCCTTCTAAATTCACCCCATCAGCTCCACCTCTGGTCACCAGCTTGGAATGAGATAACCGGTTTGTCTCAGAGCAATAGTCATGTTAAAGATATAGAGAATTTAAACTGGATTCCCCCTGAAATATGAACTCAGATATATTGTAAGTATTCTGAATTGCAAAATATTCCCCAGGGCATGGTGCAGTAATAAAGCAATTTATTGAGCAGTAAGTCATCCAGATCATAACATTCAGCAAGGCAAAGCTAATACAGAGAACTATTACAAACTCATCCCTGTGCCCAAATAATGCATAATGCAGGACAGCCGTCTGAAGAGAGACATACCCACAATGTCGTTGATCGGTGCAAATGTTTTTTTGTTCAATTATTTGGAGAAATCTACAGCCCCAGACTTTTTGCTTCAGCTTCAGCACAGTCTGTATGCTTCCACAGTCTTCATACTAGCCTATAGGCGAATGCATCAGTGAAAAGGCAGTTAGTCCCAGCAGGAAGACTAGCAAAACAATAGTCAACATTAATAGAATAATATAATTAATAGAAATCAATTCTAATATAAAAGATTTTAAGCCATAATAATGTTACTATACAGGTTGTGTTGGGGGACATTTTCATGCTTATTGGAGAACACCTGCCATTTTTCCTATCCACTCTCATTCATTTTGGCTACAGTGGCTAAAGTAATAAAGCAATTTATTGAGCAGTAAGTCATCCAGATCATTACATTCAGCAAGGCAAAGCTAATACGGAGAACTATTACAGACTCATCCCTGTGCCTTTCAGAACTAATGCATAATGCAGGGCAGCCGTCTGAAGAGAGAGAGTGACTAAACTAAGCAAACTTCCACTATTTTTATTATTATGATAATAATAATAATAACAATAATAATACTCATTTTTATCATTCGTATTTATACTGCACTTCTCATCCAGGTGTTCAAAGCACATACCAGAAAAATAGAAAATAAAAGGTGACAATAAAAAAATGAAGATAAATTAAAACACAAGCAAGCACACAATGCAAGTAAAGCAGGTCATACAATAAGAAATATCTGATAAATTAAATAATTACAAAGAATAAAAAGCAGCTTAAAAAGTTACAAAGCTGAGTAGGTGAAGAGCATGCGTACTGTGATGCCCTGTGTACTGCATGACGACTATCTCCAAAAACACCTGCAAATCGTATGATGGATATCCCTAATGGGTAAACAATTCCCGGTGAAGCTATTAAGCCAGGGAAGGAGGGCGGGGGCGGGCGGGTGGTGAGGGCTTGTTGCATTTCAATTACGATGGTCTCTATTGACTGACTAATTTGTAATAAACTGAGCCGCTGACTCTAAATAATCTGTGAAACGTGCCCCCCTGTGGGGAGGGTCGATTTTGTACGGCGGAGCTGAGACCATGCACAAAGCGCGTAATCTCCTGAAATCCCACAGCGTGTTGTTATTTTCATGGGGGAATGTGTGAACTCAGGAGCTGCGGGCATGGCTGTACGCCAAACTTCACTCAATTTTGGACTTTTGTTCTTGCCTTAGGTGATGTAGATGTATTTGATCAATCATTGGCGAACCTTAAACAGGCTGTCGCCACGAACGCAGCCTAAGCCCTATAGAGTCGCTCAGTCAGTAAAGTCTCTCACCACATGCACAGGCTGGGCCCTATAGAGTGGCTCAGTCAGTAAAGTCTCTCACCACATACACAGGCTGGGCCCTAGTGGCTCGGTCTCTCACCACATACACAGGCTAGTCTCTCACCACATGCACAGGCTGGGCCCTATAGAGTGGCTCAGCCAATAAAGTCTCTCACCACATGCACAGGCTGGGCCCTATAGACTGGCTTCTCACCACATGCACAGGCTGGGCCCAGAGTGGCTCAAAATCTCTCACCACATGCACAGGCACAGGCTTGGCCTCTCACCAGACTGGCTCCGAGTGGCTCAGCCAAAAAGTCTCTCACCACAAACGCAGGCTAGGCCCTATATAGTGGCTCAGTATACTGTATGCCAAGATTCGTGGCAATCGGTCACCAAACCATCTAGGAGTCACCCTCTGCCACCTTAGGTATGACAACGGCAGTGGCTTACACATTCCAGAATGTTTTGAATTGCTCTTCAACTTACCCACAATGTCGTTGATCGGTGCAATTATTTTTTTGTTCCATTATTCGGAGAAAAAAATCTACAGCCCCAGATTTTTGTTTGGAACTCTCCAGTCAGCTTCAGCACAGTCTGTATGCTTCTTCATACTAGTCTACAGGCGAATGTATCAGTGAAAATGCAGTTAGTCCCATCAGGAAGACTATCAAAATGATAGTCGACATTAATAGAATAATATAATTTTATAATAATGTTACTATACAGGTTGTGTTGGGTGACATTTTCATGCTCATTGGAGTACACCTGATATTTTCCCTATCTGTCCTCATTCATTATGGCTACAGTGGCTAATGCTAAAGGAAAAAATGGCTATATTTCACCAAATAATGGAAATGCGCACAAAAAAACATCTGGACAATTAACAGCATCATGGGTAAGTCGAGCATCAATTATGTAAAAAACACCAGAATACTCAAGAGAAACACTTTAAAAATATGGACAGAGAATTGCCTTCGACACGTTTGCATTCACATACATGTTTGTATATGAGTATGCGTATACCTTTGCGCGTGCGCTTGTGTTTGTATATGCATACGCATTTCCATATGCATGGGTTGAGTATGGCTTGACCTTGAGGGTAACACCATTCCCATTTGTGAAACAGTGACGCAGAGCTGAGAGTGGATATGCCCTATGGACTTGCACTTCCTGTGGCAGGGCAGGGGAAGAGCTGTCAATCATACAGATGTCAGCACCGCCACATGCCAACCAAAACATATGTGTCTCATTCCACAGCCCTGCACCCCTTATAACCACACAAATCAACTCTCTTACAGTCCATAAGGCTATGTGAGGCTGGGTAATGAGTTACTTATTATCGAGTCATTATTTAATTAGTTATTAAACAAGGTGAGGATAATCAAGTTGAACACTCTTATATATAATATCCTTGTGTAATATAACTACACAAGGATATTATCTGAAATCAAGTTTGATAGTGTGCAGCAAGGTGATTACTTGGTCATTATTTAAGTTATTAATTATTAAGTGCCATTTTGTATTGAAAGATGCCTGGAAAGAATATCATGTTATTTTAACCTTATAATTATATATTTGCTTATTTAATAATATAAATAATATGTTTTATATATATATTCCCCAGATATTTTCTGCATTTTGTTCATAAACCCTGCATAAATTGGAATATTATATATATACTGTATATGAAATGAAATATAAATATTACATATAGTGAGTAAGTTAAATGTGTGAGATAAATGTATCTGTTGTAGCAGGTGCCAAAGCCAAAGAAAGTGGTATTTTCACAGACAGATCGGACAGTGTATGCTCTCAAATGTTAATATGTCATTGAATCATGACAGCATTACTAGCAGTCAGTACATTAAATGAAAAGTTGCATCCACCGGAAATCGGAATGTACTGACAAAATTCCTGCCCCCAACACCCCACAGTGACTGATATTTACCATCCCTGCTGTGAACAAAATATCCTATAGATGGAGGAAAAAAATCAATATTGGTGATCGACAAGATGTCAGCGCAGTAACATATTATTGACCCAGAGATTGTCAGAATTAAAGGGTGAATAATATTGCGTGGTATATTTCTACAGTATATCGGTGTAGTTCATGTTCTTTATCCTATTTTATTTGCTCTGTCATGTTTCCTGCGATTCATCTGATAATTGCAACCACATTCTAACTTGTTGCTTTTCAGAAAATCGTATTGTTCGTATTACCTTTGCAGTGATCAGGCACCGTAACACATAAGGAGTGGCCTGGCAACTTTCAGTTTTCCGAGTCTTTGGAATGTAAACAGACCAGACTCTAAACACAGTCTGTCATCCCATGCATGGATTTATGAGATTTGAGGCTCTATCAAGCTGTAATAATCAACACATGAATTGAGCATTGTGTGCGCATGAGACCATTTTTAAATTTTTCATAAAGAGGCTTATATTTATGCTTGCCACCCCTGTTGTTATGATTCATTACTGTTGGCTCAGAGAAGTAACATCAATGTGGGAAAGAAATGTCTGTTTCTAATCCCGCTGAAGTTCAATAATAATCAAATTCCAAAATCACATGTCCTTTGTGTCGACCTCTAACACTTTTCAAAGAAAGTGTTTTCATTTTCCGTTTTCAGAATGTGGTGCAGTTATAAATATTACAATTAATGAATTGCATTATACTTCTTAGTTTTGGTCCAACATTAATAAATATTTGTAAATGTGTCATTAATTAAATGGCTAGAGTTGCCAGATTGAGAAATTGTATAAACTGTATAATTGTATAAATGTATAAACTGTTATAAATATGTTATACATATTTCTGTCTCAACAGTGTAAATTTGAACCTTGTATCAAGTTTTCTCAATGATGTACAAGGCAGATATAAAAATGTATAAGGTTTGGGGCCTCTGGTGGCGTAACAGTCAAAGCATTCGCCTGGAATTCAAGTTTCCTGCAGGCGTGGTTCAAAAACCAGCTGGGCTAGCCCTGCTGGTGGTCAAGAGCCTCATCAGGGGCAGCGATTAGCTGACCACCCCAGAGGAAAAGGGGAGGGTGAGCCGGCACAGGCTCCCCATGAAGTGCGAAGGGCGTCCCTGTATGGGAAAAACTGGCTTGCCTCTGAGGACGAGCGGTGGGCTCCTGGGGGAGGGTAAATTGAAATAAATACAGGGTATGGGGGCGGCAATTGGTATGGCAAATCGATACAAGCTCACTGGGTATAACAGTGGCTCTATGTGTCCCGGAGTTACAGTCGACAACTTGGCTCGGACAAAGCGGTACATCGCCTTTGTCACTGCTGGTGTCAGGACTATGGCAGCGAGCTCACAATGGGGGGGGTAGTTGACATGAAAAGGGGGTATAATTGGCTACTAAATTAGGAGAAAATGGGGAAAAATCTGAAATGTATAAGGTTTTGTTTAACTGCACCATGTTCTAAAGTATATCTATGCTTTATGTCTTCTGGACCTTTCTCCTGTCACCCCTGAAAGAGGAGGAAATAGCCTTGGGAAATTTCAACATACAAGTTTATAAGCGTTTGAAATAGAAACCGCCCGGATTGGTCGAGCATCCAGTGGCCTTGAATTGTGGTATGATCTTATTATTTGCAGATCCACCAATTCATTACCGTTGGCACACTCTCGCCAAGGTGACACCAAACAACAAACACGTTTTTTGTTATCTTTGTTCTTTTATACCTGGCCAGCTTGATAGAGGTACGAACTTGTGCTAAACCACAGATAACTCAGAGACAGGGGTATTTAACAGACTGGGCTGCAGACTCCGTGTGGATTAATTCTCACATACAGGCAATCACTGATAAAGTCCACACTATCTCCAAAAGTGGGGGGAGGAAAAATCTGCAAACTAGGCCAAGCCTATTGCTTATCTGCCTAATTACACTTAATGCAAGAGAACCCTGATAAAGCTGACTTTGAGCACTGGACTTGGTGTTTGCTTATATTGGTGTGTGTGATTTCTCTTGCCGGGGTTTGCGAACGAATCAGCTGTTGAGGCATTACGGGCTTCGCCAGCTGCAGTCTCTTTGATATAGCCTATAGATGACATGACAGCTAAATTCCAGGCAGTCACTTCTGGCCATATTGAATCTGCAGGCTCCCGTTCTCGAGTTTGTGAAATTAAGAAGAGGGTTCGCTCAGATAAGGAACCTTTGATCTATTCCCATATTTGCAGTTTGTCTTCACTGAAGTGCATTTTCACCCCACATTTCCCGTAGCTGGGATTCATATCTATAACCCCAAATCTGACAGACAGAATATAATGGACAGAAAATTAGATTAACCTTTTCATTATACAGGGGCCAAGGCAAATTATAGGAAATCATAGAGATGGATTTATTGATTTTTTTTCCTTTGGCTGGTGATAATAACCGGTACATGGCTTGGACTGATTGTATCTGATTTCTTGACAGCGATATCTCGCATGCAGAGAATTTGAGATGTTCATTCCTTGTCATTGTGAACTAAATACAGGGGATTCAACTGTCCCAATCACGGACTGCAGCTCTGTGCCACTGCGCATCAAACATATTACTCTTAATTATGTGATTGTGTGATGAATTATGACTTCTCACCTGTAGATCTGTAATCTTATAAAGGCGCTGGATTTCAACACTAGGCTACCATGGTTTTTATCAAACCAACGATGCATGCACTGACATGTCATGAAGCAACCAGATTGAGCACAAAGAGTCAATTCCGATAGCAATTCACAGCTCCAGCAGTATATTATACACAAAAGAGATGTGCAGGCTATATGATGAGGTCATATACACATCAGTATCACATTGAGCTGCAGCTCAACCAAACTGCAATCCAGTACAATTGTACAGGGACAGCGATGTGCTTTCAAAGCCGTCGTCCCCCACAGCCTACCGTAATCATCTTATTTGAGAGCGACGTAGTCCGTTTGTGTTCATCGCGCGCTGTCCAATGTTTCGATCAAGGCGATTGGCCGTCATTGTTTGCCTATTTGATGCTGAGCTCCCTGCAACCCCCCCGTCCATCTAAACCCTTAGCCTAAAATCCTACACCCATACAAGGCCAGGGAGCTGTCCCAGTACGGCTCTGAGTTTACTCCTCCGTGCCAGCTGGAGCCATGCAGGCACACTGGAGGCCGTGCCTGTATATGGAATACGGCACACAGATCTCCGCGGATGCGGCCTGGAGGTGTACAGTAATGACTCTGATGTTTCACACATTCATTTAGAAAAATAATCAGGCTACACTAACTGCAGCTAAAATACGATGGCACTTAACGTTATGATGACTTATTTTTGCGTAATGACACCTACTATCGGTTATGATGCTAATAACTTGGTATCGTTTACTGCTCTTTGACTAAATGTTTTTGCATGCACTTTGTAAGTTGCTCTGGATAAGAGCATCTGCTAAATGACTACATGTAAATGTAAATCTGTGTTCTTATGTATTATAATATCAGACATACACATATAATTTGCTCCTTAATCAACAGTACTACATATAATGAATGACAAAGTAGCCTAGTGTTTCAGATTTCTGTTCTATTTTATTTGATCTGTGCTCCATTTAATCCACCAAAATATCAAAACAAAAATAACATAGCTTGTTGACATAGTTGCAGCTATTAGCTTATTACAACAGACAAGGAGAAACACAGGGAATTTAATCAGAATGTTACTGCGCCTAGAATCAAATCAGCCATCGGTTATGCGTTGTTTATGCTCAATACATAATTCAACCTAAAACAGGCATTAGCTACAGGAAGAGAACATGAAAGGATTAAATAACAAATGTAATTCCCTCTCCCTCTCCACTTGAATATAGATTGGAAGTGTGCCATTCTGGGTTTTGGATATAAATCAATGTTTTGCTCAGAAACTCATGACTGCACATCATGCTAATGGGCCATAACATATGTATAACTAATGGAGCTTGCCTTTACAACCTGGAACGGATCCCGCCACAGTGAGCCTGGCAATTTGACGCACCACCAAGAAGCCCATTGGGTGAATGAGGGAATATTTAAGCGTTACAGTAAAAACATACAATTAAATCTCGTGTTTGCAGGATGATGCGCTTGTGAAACAACCACGGCAGTCATATTCTCTCAACCAGTTCCCCCTTTCCGTATAAAATGAGGTCTTCTTAAACCATGAGGGAAAAAGGGAAAAAAAGATTGTAAGAAAGACATTGTTACGCCTGAGCACTCCCTGGTCCTGGATAGAGCGAAACGCAAGCAGTGTGTGATCTGAGCTGCGAAGTTGTTGAGTACTCAGGTGGAACGCCTGAAGTGAAGCAATGCAAATAAAATGCGCACGGTTATGCTAATAAGAAATAGTGAGAGATTCATATATATTTATTTATTTGTTTTTTCATCAAACCTTCCACATTTTCCTCCCCACAACCACCAACTGACAGTTCATATCACACACCCTGGGATTTAAAACCACTACACCAGACTTGCTTCTGTAAGTAGAGTGTAGAGTATTGAGTGAACCAGTTGGATGTATATTTCCAAGCATCAGACTTCCTTTGGGGAAATTCCCAGGGGGTACCCTGAGGCAAAGAGGGGAGGCTTTCTGAATCCCCAAATGGGTGGAGCTATCTTGTGCTATCGGTGACTCGCTGTTCTGAACTAATCACGGTGGTTTTTGAAGGGGGAGCAAAGGCTTTTGATTGGTTCAAACAAATTAGTAATTGACATTACATGGTAGTAACTATTATGGGGATTCAAGGAGCCTCATTCACCTCCATCATTGCTTTGAGTTATAAAATCCAAAACATGGTAATCACTATCATGGTATAGTTTAAAATGTTTAAATAAGAAGTGGAAACTATATCAAGTGAGGCCTGGGGGGGGGGGGGGATTACATCTAATTACATTAGAATCCCAGAAACATGGAGAGACTTTTGAAATGTGAGTGGGGCAATTTATTCCCTACGCTTTAGTTTATGTGGTAACTTGAGCTTTTACACTGAGAATATTGTATATTAGACAAGTTCTATGTTAGTTCTATGATAGTTCTATATTAAACCATCCGCTATTGTATCGACATATGAAGGGACAATATTGTCATTTTCATGTTATTATGCAAGGATTGGGACCAATACCCAATCCATCACACATCGTATTTTTTTTCAACAGTAGAACAGTTTTGACTTGCTCAGACAGTGAGCATAACATAAAATAACATAAAATATACATGTGTAAATATAGCCTATGTTGTACATAAAATGTGTTCATTACATTGTTTTAGTTGGCTTTCTTTGGATTAAGAGATGCAAGTCTAATATCTGTCTGCTGAAGCCCCTTAGACTGGACAAATCTCTCGCATGCCGGGCGTACTTTGAGCTCCTCACACCCTTACCTCATTAATAGCAGAGAGATAACTCATAATAGCTATTAAAGCAGCTACTAAAGTCGTAACGCGTATACTGTACTATCCTAAAATGGTATGGCCTCTCCATATACAGGGAGAGTAGGCTACAGGTGTGGGGAACGGTGTGGTCTCTCACTCTTCTGCTATGCCTGCCCCCCCTCAGGGACGATGACGTTCCTTAGTGGCATGTCTCGTTAGCCTCCTACTGCTGTACCCTTCGACTACAGTGGCATCGTAGAGTGCCTGCTTGTGATGGAGGTATGCTGGATTCATTCACCCTGTCTGATTGTTGCAACCCCCACGAGACATTATTATAGTGTCAATTAAACGAATTTCTGAACACATTCCTGTGTGTGTGCGTATGTGTATTATAAGGAAATGTAGAAAGAATGTTGTGAAATATTGTTTTTCTGTTGTTGTTATTGTTACTGTCGCTGTCATTATTGGTGTCAGGATTGTCGTTGGCAGATATAGCCCTCCCACTCCCGAGGTACTGGGTGCCACGCTTTGCAGACTGCGGCGGGGGTCCCAGCGGCGACACGCAACGCATGCAGCTCGTTGTCTCTCTCACACCTTCGTCTTTCCCGTACCATTTCACAACACCAAGATGAGGAAACGAGAAAGCGATAGCAGTCTGCGTGGAACGGGCAGCGGTGCCCCGGGGGCTGTTCCTATCTATGTCTAAGAATCAGAACAGCTTGAAGATAAAGATACGAGACTAGGAAAGAAAAGGGAACAGAGTTAGAACTCATAGTTTATTGGCTTGATGGAAATTTAACGAAGAATTGGCATATCATAGTATTATTAGCTAGTATTATTATTTAAATAAAGACATCTGCCATCTGGCAAGGCCGACGAAATAGAACCCAGATGAAAACTGCGTTACCGTTTATCAGCTCATAGTTGACAAGACCCGTTCTCCATCTCCACTACCGTCGACTGATCCTGCGAGAAATCACTTTCATTGCACACGCTTTAATCTGGGATAGTTCTCTACCTCTACAGAAAACATGCAAGGAAGATTACAATATTTTCCGCCCAGCTGAACAAAGGAGTACACATTTTATTCTGAGTTTCAACCAAACGCCAGCCGGTCTTTTCCCCTCTCTCTGTTTTCCCGGATTCGGGCTTCTCCCTGCCCGTCCGCTTTCCCTCCGGTTCCGCAGCCTTGCACGGTCCTAAGACGTGCTGGAGGGCTCCATGCAGCCGCTAAGGTAAGCTTCGTAACGCTATGCAGACATCCGGATCCCAATTTAACTTTGGTTATTTATCATTATTTAACAACAGTAATATATCAACAGCTGTGTCAGTTTGATAAGTGTTTACATTTTGGTGGTTTACACTTTTACAATTTCTTCAGCAGTTGTACTGCACCACACTTAACTTTGGTCTACCATAGTATTTATCTATTAATTTCTTATGCACATCTGCTTTTCAATATCGAAACATGGTTTTCTGCGTTTTTAGTCGACCCATACCAATAGATTAATCCTATTCCTGTAGGGGTTGTCTGATTGCGGCCAAAGTAACACGTGTGAAATAAAAGAAGTGTTAAAAATATGTATTTATAGCGTTGAACAATAGGAATGTTGACTACATAGTTTTACGACGCAAGGGAATACCCTGGAATCCAGGTTGATTCAATAAAGCTAAGGTAATTGCATTTTTAATATTGTAAAACCACACAACATACGGGAGAAAATTTACTATATATTTTTGCCTAGTTCTAATAGACGTTTGCTCAAAATTTGTTTATTTTTGTTTCCTTATTTTTGATTGAGTTTTATCGTTTGAGCGCATACACCGTTCAAAGATTGGCGCGTGTGCAAAATGCTATTTTGTTTAATTAAAACGATTTAATAAATACACATCATATAAGAGAACATCATCGATTTAGAAGAGAGATGCAGGTCGGAAAGTGTCTTAAGTGAGGCTGTGATTCCCGCTTGTTGATTTAATGGCATTTCAATTGCTCAGATTGTCCAGATTGAAATTATAATGACAGACTACTCGTGTTGGTTTCACTATACCATCTGGCATAGTGTGGGGTTGCATTTAGCAGAAATACACTTCCTCCGCTAACAGCAGGCAGTACAAGCGCCATCTACTGGAAATAGATTTGCAAATCATTCCTTAACATGGATTTAATGGAATCAGAAGGCTATGTTTTTTTCAGATCATGCAGGTAGTTGATTGCTGACGTATTCATTTGTGCATGGATTGCTCATTATGACCCCCTACAGTGGCATGTTCATATATTGTCATTGACAGTTAATACTTTTTTGCATCTGGGAGATGTTATCAAAAATATACTGTATGAACTTGCAATTTCAATAATAGTCAGGTTTATGCATAATGCCATGTTCCTCTGTGAATCTGTAATGAGACTTATGAATGACATGTGCTGGAACATTATTGTCTTACTGAAGGGCGTGGTTTTCCTGGGATCATTGTTTGGCGTCATTGTGGTTTCACTATTTCAGTCGTACCAGGCAACCTGCAATAAGCACCAGGCTGCAGAAGCCTTAGTGTTGTGTTCTCCTGTCCTCACTGGTGACATACTCATCCATACTATCTTTTGTTTCTGCGATACCCTATGGAGAAATGTAATTGTGCTGTTAGGTAGGCATTAGGTTATAGTTTTCATCTTCCGTAATCTTCTTTCATGTTAAGGGTGGCTATATCACATCTTGTGAGAAGATGACCACCTGTGGCTTTTCAGTGGATTGGCAGTTTTTTTTACGTCTCACACAAAATGAGTGACTCTTCTTTGTATATATGTCCACTGACTTTTCTCACGGAGTAATTTTTTCAGCAAAGAGGAGAAAAAAATGCATTCCCCTCTGGAAAACTGTTGTGCTATTTGAGCATTGTATCAAATGAAGTGTTCTGAAACCATTAGGTTGGTGGTAAAAGAGCGATAAGTCATTTAATTAATGCAAAACACCTGATTTATGTAATTGAATGGTTGAGTGGTTCATGTGTTTATGTATTTATTGTGATATATGTGGTAGAAACCCTTATTCTGTGTGAATGGTGGAACAATTATTAAGATGTTCATGGGCCAATGAAAGATTACTTCATCACAATGAGAAATCCTGCATAGTCCAATTTGATGCCACCATGAGGGATTACTTAACAAAATAATCTCACATTTTCCCAGCATGCACCCGAGAATGGGGCATATTTATTCACTATTGATGTAATTCATTGTTTTATTAATTATTATTTATTTATATTGACATACATATCTAAGTTCATTGCGCGACAATTTCAGATACATTTGAAGACTTTTAAGGCAAGGGGCATACATGCATAGATGCATGTAGACTGTAAATGCGTGGCAAGCAGGGCTGGACTGGCTATATAGTCTACCGGGCAAATGCCCGGTGGGCCGGTCTAGTTTTGGGCCGGTAGGGCCTCGGTAGGGCCGGTAGAATCATTTTATATATATTATACCACGGACCGGGTGTTCCGAGGGGCGCAATACATTTTTCGCGCATATAAACGAACTGGTCTCAGCTTCTTTTCGCGCAGCACCCCCGCCCCGTCGACAGATTTATTCGCGCAGCACCCCCCGCCCCCCCCCCCGGTCGACAGAAAATGCGGCGCTCGCACCGGGTGCCGGGCCGGTCTGAGCGCGAAATGGCAGGGCCGATTTTTTCTCCCAGTCCAGCCCTGGTGGCAAGTGTCATCCACAGCACACAACATGCATAACGCAATAGATTAATACCTTACTGACAATATACGATTGAGCTGAATTAGTAAAACTCCTCCATTCTTTGGTTGATGCCGGGAGCTATGCTCATTTTGTGTTGTTATTCCTCGCATACAGTTATCACAAGCATCGCAACATATTCAGATTGGGAGCAATTACCCTAAACAGTGTTTTACTCTGATGATTCATTTAGCAGCGGTACACTGTGTGACTTGCAATAAGCATGATTAATAAATGAATTCAAATGAACTGGAACAAACAATAAACATTGATGTTGTTGTTATGAAAAAGCATTTTTTTCCCAGTGGGACTGTGTGTTGGGATGTATGTTATTGACACTTGCGCTTCTTTTGTCTTGCCAAACTGTCCAAACTGTTTTGAAAGCTCATACTTTGGCATTCACTCACTTTTTGGGCATGAATCTATTCAAACAGAATAATTATTTCAATTATCCCTTGTTGTTATATTTCAATTATCCCTTGTTGTTATATTTACGTATGTGTGCATGTGTGTGCGTATGTGTGTATGTGTGTGTGTGTGTGTACGTATGTATGTGTGTGTGGGTGTGTGTGTGTGTATGTATGTGTGCATGTGTGTGTGCATGTGTGTGTGTACGTACGCATGTGTGCATGTGTGTGTGTGTGTGTGTGTGTGTGTGTCATGTGTGTGTGTGTGTGTGTGTGTGTGTGTGTGTGTGTATGTGTGTGTGTACATACGTAATGTGTGCTCAAACACTTAAGCACTTACTGTACATATACATTGATTTTTTTACAGGATGTTTCCATGCCCTGAGTTGTGTTGGCAGCGTTTATGACATGACAAGCATATCATATGTGGGGCTGCATGGAATGTGATTTGTGTTTATAGGCTACAGATTATTTTCATATCTACATTGAAACGTAGATAAATACATTGCCACTTTTAGCTGCTTGATATCTGCCGACAGCCAGTTAAATTACTTTATGAGTTAAAGATGGATTTCATTAACAACTTGTTGATAACAAATCTTGGCCTGGTAACCCATGCAGTGCGATCGGAGCACATACGCGTTTGCGTTTGTGTTTATGTGAACAGTCCTGATCTGAGTGTGCGGCGTTTTGAATGTTACTGCCCTGTACCAGGTTTGTAAAGTTTCAAATATTTTCCAATATGTTTTTTCTTTCAGCAAAAGAACATATTACATTAGCCCACTTAGGGCTAGAACGCGGACTATGCCTCACATGTCCAGGAACAGATGTTGATAGATTCTGGGGAAAATGTTTATATGAACATGCTCGTTTAGCATAATGCGTTTTTATTCGTTAAAACACTTACAAGGTTCAACGCTGATTCAACGCTACTTCAACGAAGCGAGGTCTTTCGTCAAGGTCGGGGTGTAATTCGAAACTTGTGGGGGGTGAGGGCAAAAACCCAAGGCTTCTCATTGGTTGAGAGAGGGTTGTGGGCAGCGCCTCCTTGACACCCCCGAAATAGGAGATCGATTGCCATTTTTTTCTCTGTTTTGTTGAGGAATTTCAAACATTGGTAGCGTCCATGTGGAACGCGAGAGGAACATAGTTAATGCTGGGATTCCCTAAAATATGTATTTATGATACGACGAAATGGTTTCACTTCGTTGCTTAGCACGCGTGCTCGTGCCAGGAGTTACTACCACTACTAATGATACAATTAATCTAGTCGGCTAATTCTGTTTTCCGCCTCTCTTGTTGACCTGACCAGGGAGAGGAGGGAAGAGCAACCCCGGGCTGGATGGATGGTTATGGGGAAAGGAGGAAGACCTTCGGCGCTAAAAGTCGGCAAGATCCTCGCGTTATTTATTTACCTCTTCCCCGCAGGTAAGACTTGGGACGCCTTTATTGCTTTTTTTCCTGAGTGTATAAGCCCCCCACGCGAGTTTGTGATGTGCGTTTTGTGGAGTTGCGCCTTTGAAACATTCTGAGATTTACCACTGCCGCTAAGGTACCACAGCAAAGAAGCATGTATCGATGTGACACTGTTACGGGTACGGTACACTGAGAACCGCTTGGAACTTCATGCGTCAGTGGGATATGCATTTACTGTTAATACTTTTAATATTTGGCTTCGTTGAATGGCATGTACGGATGTTTCTTTTTTTGGTTGTTTGTTTCTACTTATGTTACACATTTGTTTCTGCTCCTAGCTACGTGTACCGTAACAAGGAGTTTAGTGTTGCAGTTTAAATGTATTCATATTTCTATAGGGTTAGAGTTCCATAAAGTCATATACTATCAATAGGCTCCGTATTTGTTAAGCAAAATCCCGCAGCGAAGCGTAAATTTATGAGAACATCTAAATGGCGTTTCCAGACGTCCCATGTGAAAATGCGGAACCTGTGGCGTGTTGCGCAGTGGTTAGCTTCAAATAACGTGGCTTGCCATTATTTTTTATTGGACGTCAATTTGCACTTAGTAGACTTGCGTGTTAACATAGCAGAGAAATGTAAAGTTTGCTTTATATTTCGGAGTTCGTTACCTAATCCGTTTTCAACGAAAACATGCTGTTTTCACGATGCGTTTGGCAGAGCAGAATCCGCGCATTCCTCCTAAACCCCTTGTCCTGTTTTGGTTGGGGAGGGGGAAGGGGGGTTGAGTTTAGCGCTACATGAATACATGCACTTTCTTTTTCCAATGAAAAATGCGTATGAAGTAAATCTTCATCAACATCAACAATCGTGTAAATTTGCTACCTCTGCACGTTGCAAGTAGAAGTAGCCTATGTTATAAACCGTCTTTCACCTCAAGGAACGGTTCTTTCTTTGCGTAGTACTTTATCGTAGTTAAAACGTGGGTTAATGCCCATACTTTCTCCGAGGTCATAATTACCATACATTGTCGCCTTAAAAAAAAAAAAATCTTAAATACTTACACTTTATTCAAGCACTGCCATGGATATTGTGTCTTTGGGACAATGGCTGTCGCTGTCCCGATAATAAATACTTGGCTACCAAGACGTTTCGTTGTTTGCTAGCTTTTCTGTGATGCCACTAAGCGTTAAACAAACGAGATAATGTAAGTGTTAGTCGATGTTTACTCGATCTGTAGATTAGTTTACGGCAGTTTATCAGATGGGTGATAGACGTCTTTTGTTATGGTGGGGGGGAAGGGCTCACTTTTTCGCTGAACTGGAAGTGAGTTTGTGGTGAAACTTTTTCTCTGCTGAAACGTATAAATGTCATATGCAATAAGCTACTGAAGACCTTTCAATTGTTTAGTAACACTTTGGCGATATTGTTCTTATTGTCAAGATTAAAGTGGTTTGCAGAACCGTGTTGGGACGAAGACAATTATGTAACTTTTATACATTTACGCCACTAGACTACTTCCGGGATTCCTGGCAGTATTGCTTTAAGACATGAATAAATCGAGTTAATGTCAGTCTATATATACATATATATATATAGAGCGAGAGAGACTGTCATGTGTTGGGTAAATTGGACAAACAAAGTACAGTATGTCTCTCTTAAAGGATGTGGTCCCATGTTTAGGTCCCACACTAGCAGGCGATTTTCAGGGTATACAAACCGAATAAGAGATGCGTTCCATATGATCAGTGGTGCCCTCTAAGCTTTCAGAGTTGTTGCCATGAAACTTTTCCCCCTTGTTCTCAGTTGCCTTGTTTGGCACTCTTCCTGCTTTTGTTTCTTAGCGATTTATACCCTGTTAATACAGTGACTGGCTCTAAGACCAAACCCGCGAATCAGTGCCACAGTCATATGGGCTGTGTGGTTCTGTGTGGAAGCACAACACAACAGTCATAGCTGCTATCGTTATTTATTTATATAGAAAACCTTTAAATTCAGGCTCTCTGAGATTTTGTTTATCACAGGCAACTGCGAAAATAAAGGAAACACTTGAATAAATGGGGGATACTGGTGACTATGTCCCTTAGAGCAGGGGTCCCCAACCTCCGGGCCGCGGCCCAGTACCGGTCCGTGAGGCATTTGGTACTGGGCCGCACAGAAATAATAAAAACGTTTTAATTTTATTTCTATTTTATTGACTATCGCAGTCTGCAGGGTGTTTTATTTTGAAAAATGACCATTTCCGTCTGTGTGCCTCTTTTCCGCACTTGTCTCAGTTTTTTTTTCTTCCATGCACCAGATCTTTGTTACACCAGATCTTTGCTACTTCATGTAGTCCGCACAATATGCTAGGAAGGTTGGAGTTCATAGTAATAACTAGTACACAGCAGCACTTTACTGCTTTTTCTGCACTTCCTATAGCCATGCACCAGTTGTGTTGTCAAGTTTGTTGTAGTCAGCCAGAGAGAGAACAGAAAGAAAAAAATCAAGATTGCAGTCTATAAGACTCTCTTTTCTATATGGCTTACTATTTGGATTGAAAAAATCAAACATACCAAATAAGAGGAAGTGGGATACAGTGACTAGATCCACATCCTTATTGACAGAGGATATTAATTTCTTATTAGTCCAGAGGCAAGCTGTTCAGGAGGCAAGCTGTTCAGTCTCAGTGCCACGGTGTAGTGTTATTTCAACAATCCATAAATACAATTGACCCTTTTCATGTAAAAAACATCCAATAAGCATGTGCTTTTGTTGCAGTCCCTCTTTAATCTCCCCATTGATTAATGTGATCTGTGTCCTTGCCATTTTGATATGTGCATACTGTATATGGAGGTTGTAGATTCATATTATTTATAAGCAATGTACTTTTTAACTCAAAATAGAAATCTCTTGCTTCTTCATTACATTATTTGTCACGTTAGGCCCACAAGACCTCAAATTGACTTTCTCCTTTAGATCCGGGAACATCTGGTATTCTCACCTTTTGAGGGAATACCATTCACCACAGACAGATTTTTTTTCAGTGACAAAGCCACTCGATACCCAGACCAACACTTTAGCCCTAAGCAGCCCACTGCAGCATGCCAATAATATTGTACCTCTATTGGTACTAGAACACAGATATTAGAGTCAGAATAATGGTAAAGAACCAAAAATTGTAAAACATAGATTACAATAACAGATTTTTGGTTCATAATCAGGAAAAACCATGATTTGGCTTTAATGACAAAAGCCATGATTTGGCCAAATCAAGCTTTTGTTAGACTTCTGAGAAATATTTCTTTTCCCTCATGCATTAAGGCTTGGTAGCTTTGACATTTTCTAAGAATAAAAGCCAGGCTGGAGGAATGTGGGGAGAGAGAGAGAAACAGAAAGACAGGACCAACAAGCAGGAAGTTTATTGTGTTTTTGAAAAGGGATTTACTTTTGAACTGGATGTTTTTTATTCTCTCTGTTCAGGTAACTTGGAAGTCCCAGGGAATGTCTGAAAAGTGCACTTTATTTAGGAAGTAGCTGTCACAGCGGGCAGGCAAATATTGTCTGGTATCGGGTGGAATTGTGAGACCCTCCCCTCTCTTAGTGTGTGGGGTTGGAACAGCAATCTTGGAGGGCAATAAAAGGAGACCTTGTGTCTTTAAGAGCCTGCACCCCTGCCCCCCATGTACAGCAGCTGAAAGTCTACCTAATCCCTTTACACTGGGGGGTCATTTATTGCTCTGGTCCTCTCAACGGCAAATTACATTGTCTTCATTCAGAGCCTCAAGGCTCTACCCCCTTCTCTCCCCTACATGGTCTCTCTCTCTCTCTCTCTCTCTCTCTCTCTCTCTCTCTCTCACACTCTCTCTCTCTCTCACACACATATCTCTCACAAACTCTCTCTTGGCTCTCTCTCTCTCACACAAACACTCATGCTTACTTATGCTCTCTCTCACACACAAATACGCACACACACACACACACACACACACACACAGACACACACACATACACACATATGCACACACAAACTCTCACTCTTGGCTATGCTCTCCGCACACACAAACACTCATGCTTACTTATGCTCTCTCTCACAAACACAGTCAAGCTTTTGTATACTTTCTCTCTCACACACTCACACTTTTCATACATTTTCTCTCTTTCTCTCCCTCTCTCTCACACACACTCACATATGCTCACATACACACAAACACTCATGCTTACTTATGCTCTCTCTCACAAACAGTCAAGCTTTTGTATACTTTCTCTCTCTCTCTCTCTCTCTCTCTCTCTCTCTCTCTCTCTCTCTCTCTCTCTCTCTCTCTCTCTCTCTCTCTCTCTCACACACACACACTTTTCTTACATTTTCTCTTTTTATTCCTCATACACCCGCACTCATACATACTCTCTCTCTCACACACACACTTTTTCATACATTTTCTCTTTATTCCTCATACACACGCACTCATACATACTCTCTCTCTCACATACACACACATACACTCATACATACTCTCTCTCTCACACACACATTCTCTCACACGCACTCATACATACACTCCCCTTCCTTTCCTTTTCTCTCCTGTTGAGGAACGCTCTTTCTTTCACACCCCGAGGAGGCCATTTGAGAGGTGTTCTCGGTGAGGGTTTCTTTCTCATGCAAAGGAGAGTGAGATATCATTACAGGGCTGTTACGTGCCATTTTCCCAAAGACTTGCACTGAAAAAGAGTTGTGTTTCACTAATGACTGATCATTTGTATCCTAATGAGTGATAATTTGTGTAAGACTGAGTCTGCTTTTATTCCAGGGATTTTCACTTTTTTCTTCTTCTGAAAGCAGCATTGTGTGTGTGTGTTTTGTTTTGTGTCCGTGTGGGTGTGTATGTGCAAAAGCTTTCTTTTGAGGTTCAGGGTTGATTCTTTGTGGGTGTGTTAGTGTCTTTGTGTTTGTGTATGTGTGTCTGTTTGTGTACACGCACATCTGTTGAGTAGGTGGTTGTGCTGTGTACATTAAATAAGCTTGAAGATTAATCATCCAAATATCCAAATGCATTTTGCCTGCTTGATTATACCCCCAGATTATCATTGTCTATCACTGTTTTAAACTGAAATGGGGCCTTTTCCTTATTAATGGCAGTCGTGCCATAGCGATGGTTATTTATATCATACATTGCAAGTGATGAAGATCCTAATGTTCAGGTTGTGGATTTGTTCATATGAGGAGTTTATTTGCTTAAGTTTGTATTTTTGCTTTAAATATTTTTGTTCAATCTTATATCCATCCTACTGAGTTTTTTCAGATGCTATCTGGAACATTCTGAAAGGAAACACTAGCTTTTTTGGACATTTGTACGTGTAGCTGAATTGCCTCTTTGATGAAATAATTCTGTTCTAATCCCTCAAATAAATGTTTGTGCTCATGATGTGTCTTGTGTATTGGACTGAAACGGCACTCTGCTGGCCTCACAAAATCTCCCAAATGGATTGATTTTTAATGAATTGTGTTTGAATATGGTGATGGCGGTGGTTAACTTCGGCCCTTCACAAGCCACAAAGAATTGTGCTCTTCATCCTACCCACTGCAGCTGTGCAGTTATATATAATGGCTCAATTTGTCTGCAGTCAGTGAAAAAATAGACCTGGGTTCTGCTTTGTGCTTGAAGTGATATTGTGTTAGAATATCACACGTAAAGCCTGGATTTAGTCATGGTGGGACAGTGGATAATAACCTGATTGTGTACGACTTTCAAAGAAGCGATAACATAGCTTCTGATACAATTGACAGGAGTACAGAAATGCAGAGGATTCGTGAATGTTGCTTGAACCTTTTTTAAATCTTTCATGTTACATTACATTACAGGCATTTTAGCAGATGCTCTTATCCAGAGCGACTTACGCAGTTTACATTTCTTTACAATCCATTTATACAGCTGGATATTAACTGAAGCAATTTAGCTTAAGTACCTTTAGCTCAAGGGTACAACGGCAGTGTCCCACCTGGGGATTGAACCTGCAACCTCTGAGTTGCAAGCCCAGTTCCCTAACCATTATACCACACTGCCTGCCCCATGTCTGAAGTTAGCCTGAGATGACCCAAGTCTACACTGACAGACAGACGACCGTCTGGCTGCACTATTGCCGTGTTTATATTTGGTCTACATTGTAAGATGCTGATGTGTGTGTCTGTGCGTGTGTGTGTGTGTTGTTTTCTCTGCAGTGAGTCTGCAGTGTAAGATCCTCAGGTGTAACTCTGAGTTCTGGGCCTCCACCTCCAGCCTGGGCCCGGAGGAGGAGTTCTGCACCGCCCTGCGCTCCTACAACACCTGCGTCCGCCGCACCGCGCGCACCTGCCGAGGGGACCTGGCCTACCACTCCGCCCAGCACGGCATCGAGGACCTGATGAGCCAGCACAACTGCTCCCGCGAGGGCCCCACCTCCCAGCCCCACCCACGGACCCCGGCCCCGCCCCGCCCCAACAGCCAGGAGCGCTCGGACGGCCCCGACGTCTGCCACTACGAGCGGGGGCTCGCCCGCCACTCTGCCCCCCCGAACTACACCCACTGTGGCTTCTTCGGGGACCCCCACCTCCGCACCTTCGGAGACGACTTCCAGACCTGCAAGGTGGAGGGGGCGTGGCCTCTCATCCACAACAAGTACCTGTCCGTGCAGGTGACCAACACGCCCGTGCTGCCTGGGTCCACCACTACGGCCACCAGCAAGGTGAGAGGGGCTGCCTTCACACTGCGGGGGCTCTGCTATCCCTGTGTAGGAGAGTAAAGGCTTCCTGGGCCACAAATGGAGAAATGATCAGCACTTGGTCTTGCGATTATCACACGTCTTTGGCTAATAGGACGGAAACATTCGAATAGAAGCTGACCATTAGGTCAATGGTTCTCAACCTCGGTCCTGGGGACCCACTGTGTATGCTGGTTTTTATTACGGCCAATCTAATGATCAATTCATGTTGTTGATCACGTGTGTAAGTTCTACCATCAATGTTTTCCTTAAACTTGTTTTGACACAATGCAGGGTTGGCTCATTTACAATTTCTCTGTCAATTAACTTTTTCATTTTCCATACATGGTTTAGTTTCAGTGACCAGGCGTCCTCACTTTCAACAATTAGGCCTCCAGTCTATAATTGAATCAATTAAAAAGGTAACCTCTTTGTAAAGGAATTGTGTCATATAGCACATTAGCAAAAATGAGAACTTTAGCTGATTTGGCTTATGTAACATCCTGGGATGTGAATATGGGACATTTATTCTTCATGGCACGCATAGCTATTTCTGACATTATGTGGTCTTAACAGAGTAAATCATGCTTTAATAGAAATTGAAAGTGTCTAATTAAGAACAATTAACAGCTTGTTATAATTCAGAGGTTGCAATTATGGTTGGAATGAAAACCAGCAAACACGGGGGGTCTCCAGGGCTGTGGTTGAGAACCACTGCGTTAGACAGCAGTTGGCTTATGGAAATTCTACCCAGGGAGAGTGTTCGCTTGGATGTGCCAGCTGTGCAACAAATCAGTGGTCCTACATGGTTGTGTGGTAAGTTCTTGGTGTGGCTGACCAAACCCATTCCCTGGGTTTTGGTTTTTCAGAAAGTCTGTCAGCTCAGTTCCTTAACAGCTGAAAGTTTAGGGATTTTCAGAGCTGTACTTCTGCCCTCCTCTCCCAGCCAAACCTCACTGTACCTCTTTGGATTTTTTTCTGGTTGAGTCATACATTGCGGAGTGACCTTTTTGAGTGCACAAACGGGTTTCTTAAGTCTCAGCCATTACAGAAAGTAAAGGCGTACTATTGTGACTGTCTGGGACTGGAAAAGAAAAGTCGGGGCTAGGACTGTTGTTAGTGTCTGCCTTCATTAATATTGTTGTTTGTAGCGTGATTTGGATCGGGCCCAAGGCAGATGAAGGAGTGATAAGGGAAGCCATTTATAACATCAGTGGCTAGTCTCTTGAACGAAATGCCAGGACTGTGACGGCAGCAATTAATTATTTCGCCGATCTCCAGACTGCTTTCGATTTTGAGATGGCCAGTTCTAATGGCGCAGACTCTGGGTCAGCCAAGGCTAACGGTAGAGTCTGGGCCAGCCGTTTCGTTTTTCTTGTGTGTACAGGACACAAATGAAGGGTCTGTGGTTTAAAGAGCTGGGCCTCCCAAGAAAACGGCAGATATGTTCTCCAGATTTGTTCGGAGCACTGTAGGTCAGCTTTTAATGCCTCGAATTAACTTTGTTTTTTCTTTATGGTACATTGGGTTAAGTAAACTAGGAGGATCGCTCTCGAAAAGGCCCATTATTTTGCCTTCGGGTAAAAGCACGGGTAGCCTCCCCATGGACCATAATTGCCTTCCTTTGCATCCCAACCTGTCCTCGGTTTTGTCATGAAATTGGTGCGCGTGGTACTGCCAGAACAGGGCCCTGGCATTTCAGCTGCAGTGAGTGTGGGAGCTAAAAGATGTTTTCGACTTCTCCTCCATCCAGGTGCTAATGATGCATTATTGGAACAGTGATCTTTATTCGCTTGACATATTTGGAGGTTTTTTGTTTTTTTAAAACAAATGCCAGGGGGTTATTCAAACTATTCAACCATGACTTCACATTGAAAGAAAGAAAACTGATGAAAAGCCAGTGCCACCTGGATAAACAGCGTTAAACTGATCCAGAATCAGCAGGGTTTATTTCCCTCTCTGTAGCAGAGTGCACGTGTGTCCCAGAACTGATACAGGATCAGCAGGGTTTTTCCCTTCTCTGTATCAGCTTTCGCATGTGTCCCAGCACTGACCCAGGATCAGTGGGAACAGCAGGGTTTTTTCCCCCCCTCTTTTCAGCAGTTAACGCACGTGTGTCCCAGCACTGAGACAGGATCAGCAGTCGCGGTGGGAGGCACAGTGGGGTAATTACGGTTGCAGCTGCACCCTCCGCTCGGATCACAGCCTCGCCGCTGTCCCGGGTCACCGCTCTGACACCAGCCCACTGCCTCCCTAATGAAATTACAGGACCCCAAATGTGACCGGCCTCATTAAACCAGGCTAACACCCCCGCTCTTCCAGTTCAGTGCGACTCGGGGTGCAGCCTGTGGCCATTTGGGTTCATGGCCGGGTCTGAGCTCAGTCTGAGCAGATTTACCTCTGCGTATGAAAACTTGACCCTTTCCGCTCTCCAGTTTTTTGCCGGTTTGTTTACCTCTGCTCCAGTGGGTTGATCTGCAGCGAACATTAAACTGCTGCCTCATGCTGGTGTTGTGTCCTCTAACGACTTGGGTTTGTGTTCAGGATTAAAAGGGAGTGCGGTCATGGCAGGTGGAGCCATATCCCTCATAGCTAGTCAAAAGATTGGCTTCCGGGTCATCTCGGACTGTGTCTGGGTCACGCTGAGAGTTCCAGCAGGTTTTGGTCCTATCCAAACATGAATGGCCCAGGTGTGCAGTCCATTATTGAGACTGTAAATCTCAATAAAATAAAAAAATTAAAATGACTGGACTTCCTTTTTAGTCCACGTTTGTAGTCCAGGTTCTTTTTCACCTGGAGTCCAGGTTCCTTTTCACCTGCAGCTATGAGACCTGGCCAGATGCCATAGCAGGGCACAAAGGGCCCCCTTTAGTCCTCTGATTCCCCCATGAGCCCACCGCCCATCTCTATGGAACAAGCCAATACCCAAAGTCCGGCAATGGTCCGCCTCCTCTGAGTCGGAACTCGCCCACCTGTCTTACCACGGTTCTTGGCGAGCTCATGCCAGCTCTCCCTCCCCCTTCCCCCCTCGGTGGACAGCCAATAGGACGGGGATGTGTTATGATATGTGCTATGATTTTTTTCCCCCTGTTAAAATAAGGAAATGACAACAACTGAGAATCGAGCAGTGTTATAATGCCCTTCTCTCTGACAAGTTTGGAGTCATTCAATAGCGACCTGAATGTTTAAATTTACAACCAAAATAGTCTCAGCTTTTGACACCAAGATATTTAGTTTTCACAAATGATGTGCATGTTTAATGCATGATGTCTGAGTAAGTTATTTCTCTCTCTCTCTGTCACACACACACACAGCTGGCCATCACATATGCATTTGTACGCTCTTGTTTATTATGCATACAGATACGTATTTTGTTTCAACATGCCTTTGTGAAGGAACTTAAGATTGCTGAAACATGTGCATGTGCGGTTTAATTAGTTTGAAATATTAATTTCTCTCTCTCCCCCTCTCTCTGCCCTCTCGGACACAGCTGACCATCATCTTTAAGAACTTCCAGGAGTGCGTGGATCAGAAGATGTACCACGCGGAGACGGACGAGCTGCCCTCGGCGTTCGCGGACGGCTCGCGGAACGGGGGCGAGCGGCACGGGGCCAACGCGCTGCGCATAGTGGAGAAGGTTCCGGGCCAGCACGTGGAGATCCAGGCCCGCTACATCGGCACCACCATCGTGGTGCGCCAGGTGGGCCTCTACCTCACCTTCGCCGTGCGCATGCCGGAGGAGGTGGTGACGGCCGCCGAGGACGGCGACACGCAGGACCTGTACCTGTGCCTGCACGGCTGCCCGCTCAACCAGCGCATCGACTTCCGCGCCTTCCACGCCCGGGCCCTGCCCCACGGCTTCACCTACCATTCGGCGGCGGCCAAGTGCCGAGAGCGCCTCCCGGTGGAGGATCTGTACTTCCACTCCTGCGTCTTCGACCTGCTGACGTCCGGCGACATCAACTTCACCCTGGCCGCCTACTACGCCTTCGAGGACGCCAAGATGCTCCACTCCAACAAGGACAAGTACCACATTTTTGAGAGGGCGGTGGGGGGAGGGGCCGTGGGGTTGCTTTGCCCCGCCCCCTCCATGGCATTGCTCCACCTCCTTGCCCTGCTGCTGTGGATTCAGTGCTGCTCTGTGCTCCTGTAGCCGCCATTTCATTTCCTTCTCTGTCACATGTGCGACCGCGACGTTGTCCTCGCCGTGTCAGAACTGGGTCCCCCGTTTCCCAACGTGTTTCTCCGCCGCCCCCATCCCGCCCACTACAGAGTGGAGTCCTCCTGTGTGTCTGTCTGTCCATCCATCTGTCGGCCCGCCTGGGTGGAAGGGAGAGGATGGGGGGCTGGAGAAAGGGGCGCTGCTGGGATCAAAGGGCGGCCGAAACTCATCCGTCAGCCATCGTCTCGTTGTGTCTTTGTCGTCATAATGTGTGGATTTATCCCGAGAGACATCTCCTCTTGCTGCCAGCTCTGCCGCATTGGTGGTTTGACTGAAGGAGCGGTTCCGTGGGTCTGGAGGCCCAGCCCGGTCTCTGCCTGAAGAGCCCGTCTGCAGTGCAGCGTTCCTCTGGAGCGCGAGAAAGCAGATGCGGTTCCCCTGTTTCCCCAGCAGGTGGAGTACAGGGAGTAGCAGGGCCTCTCATTACGATGGGAGATGTTAGTCTTGGAAGCTCCATGTGGGGCTGTCAGGGTTTTGGGGGGTGTTGGGAGGGTGTGGACAGAACTCTCAGCCAAAAACCTGTCAGACAGACCTGTCTGTTTGTCTGTCCTGGAGATTAATGGGCTTGCAGTTCTCCCCATTTCCAGTGTGTGTCTGTGTGTGTGTGTGTGTCTGTGTGTGTGTGTTGGGCTGCTCAGTGTTTAGTGTATTGTCTTCAGTAAAACCTGAATACAGCACCCAGGGGAAGCCTGATGGCCTGGGACCAATCAGAGCTGCCTGTGTTGCCAACAATGAACTGGCCATCCAATAGGAAAGCTTTGCCTTTCACAGTCTGCCAATCACAGCGTGAGAATGATTTCTGTTTGATTAGATTTCCTGGGTGTCAGAGTATAACTCTGTGTGTAAATAAGTAAGAAAGAAAAAAACGACACGCAGCAAGTGGATCGCGTGGTCGGGCCCGCCGAATGAATGTCATTTTTAGAGGAATAGATTTTGAAAGGCTACGCTGAGACTCCTACCGATGGGCACAGGATGCACACTGAATGTGACCCGCCCCAGGGTCACTCACAGACTGTAGTTCTGTTTGGTCATGGTACTGTAGGATGTGTTCTATGTACATTAGGGGAACATAAATGAAATGGCAGCGAGAAAGATCATTTAAAGTTGGAGAGTTTGGCACAGTGTCGTAGCAGGCACACACCCTGTGGAACCTGCACGAAGGCTCAACTCAGCAGAGCGAGCCCCCTTCAGACCCACAAGGTCACCCCGCACCAGCTCTTTAAAAGTGTCAACACAAAGCCGGGACAGGAGAGCGGGTGGTGACTTGGCTACGCTGTAGTATTGGTAGTACCTGGGTTTTTTTTTTATTGGCTGAAACATTTGCCAAGGAGCAAGCCCTCGTGCAGACGGGGCGGGGGTTCGGTGGGTTAAGGGACGTGAGCCCTGGGCAGGAGGGAGAGGTGCTGCTCCACTAAGCATTTGGTTTTCAGCCCCTCCGCCAACATACAGAGCCGTGACAGCCTGTGACCGCATTAACATCAACACCGCTAGCTTCTCTTCCCAGGCCTCATCGCATTGTGTGTCATCGTCTTTTTCTTGTTTTTGTTCCATTTCCATCGTTTCTGAAGCATTGATGTTTGTTCCGTTTTGAGGTGGGGTGGGATGGGGTGGGAGGGAGGGAGGAAGGGGTGGGGTGGGGTGGGGTTGGGGTTGATGTGTCATACCGAGGAGCTAAAATGTTCCATAGCGGCAAGAACAAAAGAGGCGATGCCTGTTGGGTGCTGTGGTGTGACCCATTTTCTGAATGTCACTTTGCGTACGGTCTCTGATCAGCTCACTGTGGATATCAGAGGTTTTACAGGTCACACCTGCGTTTATACCTAATAAGGAAGCATGGGAGCTCAACGCCTCTGATGATAAGCTCCTGGTATTCATATCAATTGTTACTGTCAGTTATGCTTGAAAATGGGCCATTTGGAGATGGTTATCAAGCATAAGAAAGGCACATTTATTTCTTTGAGGTCATTTGAGGTAACCAACACACTGGTACATAGCTGCCCGTTGTACTGCTATTGGAGAAATAACCAATACAGTCTGTACAGCATAGCCTGACTTTAAAAACCATTATGAAATGAACAAAAATGATTGTCACATTAATGCCTGTGTTACTGGATGTAATTTGTATTGTGTGTAAGATAAGTAGTTATTTCTACATGTAATGTGTTACTGTACATACTTGTGTGTGAGTTGAGTTGGTAAAAAAAGACAAAACAAAAAAAAGTTTTATGTTGTGTTTACCTGTTGTGTTAAATTTTAGGAGGGAGATGGAGGTGTAGGTGAATGTGACATTTTTATTATAAAAAAATTACAAAATGAAATTGTGAAAACATACCACAAGAACTGCAAAATGTGGAGAGAGGCTTGTAGTCTAGCCATTCTATAGGTTCCTTATGTTGGCTTGGAGATTCACCCCTTGGACTTTATCCAGTCTAACCAATATGCATTTTGTCCTGAACTAAAGTAGTGCATTTAAGGCTTTGTTGTCTTTTTTGTATTTTTTACACTTTTTCATCCCAAATTGGGAATGCCCAATCAACAAAAAAAAGTAACAAACCAAGGTTTCACCAACTGTGATTAGGATTGCTGTGATGACAACAGGCCTGGGGCAGTCAGAGGGGGCCACCTCCCCCCTATAAATGTATAGTATATTCAATACCATGAGCATGTTGCATCAATACCCCCATGACCACCATCTCGTATTATTTTTTAACTACGCCACAAATGGGCTGTTCGTGTGGAAGTGTGCAGCGGCTGCATTTTTTCTCTTCATATGTGAACAGTCTAGAGCAACTTTTAGGTTTTTTATTTGATGGATTGGGGTAGATGCCATTTAATGAAATCAGAATAAAAAAAATGTTTTTGTGGTGTTTTGATGTTTTCTTTTAAAAAAGCACTTTATGTTTTGATGTTTTTAGCTCTTACTTGGTTGGAACTTGATTGTGAATATTGGGTCATCCGATTGTGTTGCTGGATAACAAAGGGAATGTACGTAGGAGGCGGGAGATATTGGAGATATTCTGAAAGATCAAATGTTTTTTTGGGACGAAAGCGGTGTGACACCAGCTGTGTGTATATATTGTAAATTATTTATTGAGGAAATTAAACTGTCTGTTTTTTTGGCTGTGTGTCCTCGGTCTCTTGTTTTCATCACAACTGTTTACACAGAAAGGTTGAGACAAATTTGTCTTGGAGCCCTAATACGATCCACCATTCTAGTTATTTGCAACATCCGAGCAAATCGTTGAGCTTGACAAGCATCATACTGTGGTGATTTGTGATAATTTAAGAGAAAAGTGATTTTTTTATGAAGCCTTAACGCCCATAAAGGCAAGATGTTCCACAAATTTCCTAGCTCTTGATTTACTGTGAACAATTTGATTATAAAGTCAACTAAATTCATTGTATGCATGTCAGGACAGTTTCTATTTGGCAAATTGCATAAAAGTGTAAATGCACTAGTATCTGCTACCGGTGTTATGAGATATGGGTAAAGTAGCCGACGTGCTTGTAATTTAAACAAAAGATGGAGAGTGGGGGCGCTTACATGGTTTTTACCAGTGTGCTTTTTGTCTTAAATTATGTTTAAGTCAACGTTCCCCATCAGTGAATTATTGTGACCTTACCCAGTTTCCCTGAGCAAAAACGTTAAATTGCCGGAAGGCAGAGCGCCACCTGGTGGCAACATTCATATTTAAAACAAAGATTTTAGAATTGTTCAGTAGAAATATCAGTTGCCATGAAATATCAATTCCAGTTCCACAAATTATTTAAAATAACCGTGGTTCTCCAACGTCACAATCTGGCAATTTTGTCTATACTTCACCTGATCTATAAAACAGTCATACTTTTTTTTAATTTAAAAAATAATTTTTCAGTTTTTCCTCCCAGTTTAGTAGCCAATTCAACCCTCTATTTATTCGCCCTCCCTTCACGGGCCCGCCACCCGTCCTCCAGGTCAAGCTAATATCCCGAGGCCTCCTCCGAGACGGAACTTTGCCCACCTGCTCTTTAGGAACTCCTTACTGCTCCTCAGCGAGCTCGTGCTGACTTCCCCTCCCTCTACCCCCTACGGCAGACTGACAGTCGGGTTTCGAACCGCGACCGCAAAGCACCAGTCAATGCGAGTGCGTCAGACCGCTACACCACCCACATCTAACATTTCTTATGACGGGTTTTTGTAGCCAGGTTCCTTGTCGATTGACAGGCAAGGAGGTAACTTCACCTGATAGTTATATTGCTTGCGCTGCCGTACTGTAACTGGGAACATAATACTCTACAGTGGTCACTGTTCGTGCGCGTTATCGCAGCAGACCAGAGCGGAGTGTGTGCTCAAGGGTGCCATAAATGAGGCGAGACTCAGAACCTCGATTTAGGAATCTGCCTGGCTTGTGTTTCAAAATCATGATCTTGGGCATAAATTTGTTTGAGTCGTAACTGTCCAAAGGAATTTTGATTGCCCCTTGTGATTTTTTAATCTAAAAAGTTAATCATTTTGATTAAACATTCAATGGATAACTTAAGATGAGATTTTGATTGGTGCTGTTACTGTACTTGTAAAATAAATGTACTCGTTCACTCCTTGTGACTTACTGTATAATATCGTCAATGTAGCACCCAAAATATTTAACTTTGTCAATAAAAACAATTATTGTTTGACGGACAGCCAATCGCCACCGGGGGCGTCGATTGGCTGTCCGCCCCCAGGGAGGGGGGAGGGAATCCGACAGGAACTTCGCTGCGCACTGGAGTGCAGTCCGTTTGACGTGCCAGTAGAGTGATGACCTGGGGAATCAAAGCTGGTACAGAATGCAAGTGTATGGGAGTATGTTACCAATCAGATGTAGGGGATGAGTAGGTGGCCAGATGTAGAGAGACAGTTTTGTGGGAGTTTGGCCAGGACACCCCTACTCTTTCCAAAAGTGCAATGGGATCTAGAATCACAATGAGACAGGACCTTGGTTTAACGTCTCATCCGAAGGACGGAACCTTCTATAGCGTGTCCTCATCACTGTACTGGGGCATTCCATTCTGTAAAATAAAAATAGTTTGCATCTTTGGCAAGCAATCAAATAGTGATTCTCTTCCCCCCACCCCTCACACCTCCTCGAAACTAGAGATATCTTCACTGGTGAACAAACTCAGGCAAACGTTTCATAATGTAGGAAAATTTAATGCATATAGGTCTATAAACTACATATTTACAGCAACATTTACGTCGACAGTGGCTTTCTCACAAATATAAATTATTTAGATTGGTTTCTTCAAAGTTTACTTCAGAGAAGAGTACACGTCGGAGGAAACAAGGAACAAAAAATAAAGAAAACAAAACCTCACAGAGAGGGGTCCGTCGGCCGTGACACCCGTCTCCCTAGTTACGGTTGCCCATGATTTGGAGAGATGTCCTCTGCCGGCTCTTCTGTGCAACATTTTACTTCCTCACAATTCTTTGGACTCTTCATAATTTCAACACAAACAACAAAATCCAAGCATAAAGCAACCCCCCCATTTCCAAATTCATGGCTCAACTGGCCCTTCATTATTATTATTATTATTATTATTATTATTTTCTTTTCTTTCCCCAATTTTGTGGCCAATTATACCCTCCATTTCTTTTGATTTACCCGCCCCACAGGACAAGCTAATACCTCGAGGCCAAGATCCACCTCCTTCGAGACAGGACTCGCCTAACTATGTTTACCAGGTGGCCTTACTGCTCCTCGGCGAGCTCATGCCGGCTCTCCCTCCACCCTACCTCTGGGGCGGACAGCTAATTGTCGCCCCCTAGCAGCACTCCCGGGCAGGGTCATACTGACGCAGTCGGGTTTCGAACCGCAGCTGCAGTGGGCAACTTGCGTCCTAGTCGGGCACTCTTACTGTTACACAACTGGCCCTTCATACCACAATCAAAAATGTTTTCATTCAAACGTTTTCACAATGATTTAATACTGCTTCCCCTCTGTGTTTTTTGACAATGACAACATCTGTATATCCATACTTACATACACATACAGGGCTATAAACAAGAATAAGGCACAGCTGGAGAAGCGCACTACACTGTGGGACAATCAGAATGGGACAGGACTGCCAGGGAATATGGCACTCAAACTTTCTGTTCACATCCAACCGTCATTTTTTTTTCTCTCTCTCAATACTCCAAAGACCAAACCAATTGGCATGTTCATGGTTTTGCAAGTCATTCAAAAGGCATATTTTACATATATTAAATTGTTTTGTTTTTTAAAGGAACATATTCTTTCAGTACGCTGCAATACGTGAAATGGTATTCATGTGACGTCATGTCACAAATGGTAGAATACTGTACTCTTAGTGCAAGACAAACTGCACAAGTCTCATAGTTCATTCTTATTGGTCGTGGAAATAAAGTATAGTTAAGTTACTCTTCCACTACATACTGGAAAAAAAGGTCAATTTGAATAGCTTAATTGCAGTTGTAGTGTTTTAATCATTTGCTTATGGTATGTATTAACCTTAAATACTGAGTAGCCCAAGCAAATGTAACACACCGTCTGAGTTATTCACTGCCACTGTAATGGACACATAGGGAGGAATGGGGTTACGGTTGCCATTTCATTATTTACTCACAGAAATAATTACACCAGGTGGTCAGTAATGGAAAACCGGTCCGCTTCCTAAAACATTCAGAGTTAACAGGTCAAGTGAGAGTGGAGGATTCTGGGAGGTCACTCAGAGCACTTGATGAAAGGCCATTTCCTACCGAACCAGTTCCGCCTGGTTTCCCCAGCTGCACGCAAGACGTTTCTTGTGAAATCATACCTACACATTGTGTACATGTTTCTTCCACGCAAACTGTTTAAATAAAATAGTTTTTGGGATTCCAGGGCCCAGGGAGCCATCAGTGTATGGACTCTTACATTGAGAGAGGTGACCTTACTTTGGAAAAACAGCACAAAATCAAAACTGCTGCTTTGGGAAGAAGAAGAAGAAGAAAAATCCCTCAATATCTTTGAAAAGACAGGCCAAATGTGTGAGGCACTTTCATATTCCATAACCAGTCTTAAAGTTGAATGTGAAGGCATTGAACTCTCCACAGAAACAGTCCATGGGACTAACCACCCTTTACAATTCACACTAGTCTAGAGCAAGTGCATGCCAGATGGGAGTTTACTGCTGAACACAACCATGTGAAAGATACCAGGTTATTTCAGACCTCGACATGACTTTAGCTGAGTTCCAGAAGAACACCTTTTCCGACACCTGGAGTTTAGTCTGCCCAAACACAGTACAAAAGTCACATTTGAACCATAAAGAGAACCAGGTGGAGGGGGGTGGAGGGTAGTTGCTTGTCAATGGCGCTCTCGTCCTTGGTACTCCCCATCCCCCACTCCCATCCCCACCCTGGGCATTCCGTCAGTGAGTTGAGCCGAGAGCTCCACTACCCAGAGCGGTGAAAAGTCTACCCAAGGACTGGCCCTTTCCGGTTAGCAGCACATACGTGTTCTCCTGCTTCCCTTCTTTCTTTTATTTTCTCCTTTTTTGTTTGTTTGTTCATTTTTATCCAGCATGTGCGCATCGTACCAGGCGCACTCTGTCCTGCCTCCCTCCCCGGGCCAGGCCGCGGTCTTCATGTCTTTCGGCTGTTCCAGTTAAAATCGCCGGCAGCGTTTTTGGGCTCTGCGGTCCTTTCCGAGGGGGAGCGGGAGTCATGGGGGGACCGCTGGGCCTGGGGGGAACGGGGGTCCAGGAGGGGGGGTGGTTTGTAGTCCCCCCCGCCGGCTTTGTCCTGGTAGGGCCGGTAGTGTTCTGGGGCAGGCGGGCCGTGGTTAGGCTGGGCCCGGTGATCCGGCATCCTGCGGAAGTCATCCACACGAGGGCCCCCCTGGTGGTAGTTCTGGGAGCGGAACTCGTCTGTGCGTCTCCTCTTTGGGTCCGGGTGCCTGCGAGAGGGACAGAACATTTTAACCTCACCAGATAACACCTCTTACCGTGGTTAACATTAGGCTCCCACACTCCCATGGGGCAATTATCTAGACTCTGCCCCACACCTGGGTCAGGGACACATCTGAAATACTTGCCGGTAAAATTTGAAAACACTCCTGCAGATCCCTGAGAACCTTCAATGAAACGCGTGACTAAATGAAAACATACAATCCTATGAAAGAAGAATTTTTGTTCTGAATGTTGGTGAAAACCGATGCCTGTGTCCTCGCTGCTCCTCACCTGTCGTAGTAATCTCGGTGGCCACGGTGATCCCGGTCATTGCCATACTGGTCGTAAGGCCTCTTGCGGTAGTTTCCGGAGCTCCTGTAGGAGTCCCCATGAGGCCGGCGATCGCTGTAGTGATGATCCTTGTACCGATGCTGGTCGTATTGGTGATGTCGATCACCCTGCCAGGACTGGTTACTGTTGCCGGGGTAATTGTATTTCCGATCTCTCTGCCAGTCACCACGATCTGCGTAGAGTGAGGAGAAAAGCATTACTATTGGCAGGCAATGTTCACAATTAATATGTTTTCATGTATTAGCAATTAATCACAGTCAATTATAAATGAGGACTTCATCGATTACTGGCATAAATGGACTTGAAGTTGTAATTTAACTACCGCTTTGATGCTGAACGAGTTTCGGTTTGAAATTGAAAAGTAAAAGTACAAAAATATATATAATTTGAAAATGTTAAATATGTCAGGGCTCTTCGTAATAGGAAGTCTGTGGTGTTTCTCAGACCTCGGTGGACTCACCGTCGTTTCCAAAGTGCCTCTTGTTGGGCTGGTTGTAGAGGTCTCTGTGGTGCCCGTGGGAGGGGGGCTGGGAGGGGTGGGGCTTTTGGGGGGGCTGGGAGTCCCGGCTAGATCCCGAGGGTTCGGGTCTGAAGGGCCTCTTCTTGCTGGAGGACTCCTCCTTCTTCTTCTGCTCTTTCTGAATGCATGGAGAGCAGAGATGTGGAGTCTGATGAGTTTGTCTAATATACTCACTGGACAAACTGAACATGTTGGATATATAACACTTACTGAATATGAGGAGTATGTTTTGATATGCTGAATTTGTTCGATATGCAAAATTCGATGAGGGTGCTGAATATGATGGGATATATTGAATATTGAATATATTGAATTTGTTGGATATTTGATTTTGCCGAATACAAAATCAAATTTGTTAGATTGAATGCATTCGTCAGGATAGTTGAACATACTAACAATAACAGAATAATGTAACGTAAGAGTCAGGCCTGAGAAGCAGAAGCAGACATTTTAAACTAGGGCTTGGTCTCTCACCTCTTCCTCCTGTGTTCGCTTCTTCTGCGCCATCTTGTACAGCTTGTGGAGTTTCCTGGCACCAAACTCCGTGAATTTGGACACAAATATCCACAGGTTTCTGCCAAACAGGAGGGATAGCCAATCCGTGAAACACTATCATAGGAGAAGCTGCCCAACTCTACCAAAAGCACACAGCTGACCAGGCAAACCATTAAGACTTCAATGAGAAATACAGCAACAGTTGTATCAAACAATTAACTGTAAAGTGCAGTAACAATTAAATACGAGACGCATTATCTGTTCTCACACACTGTTTTGTACATTTTTACATCTAGTAATTCATGCCGCGCATGTCAAATAAAAATATATACAGCGGGTATAAAAAGTACTTGGCATTTTTCACATTTTATTTTCTTACTTGGAATCAAAATGCATGTAAGTGGGATTTCTTGCCACTGATCAACACAAAATACTTTATGTCAAAAAAAAAAAAAATTCAATTAGAAATACAGACACAGGTGGACTGCAATCAAATAATTATGTTGACCTCTGAAGACAATTGATTGCACCAGTTTATTTCCGTATTTCTTAGCAAAAGGGGTGAATACTTATGGAGTCAATTATTGTCTGTTTCATATTTCTAATTGAATTTTTTATTTATTTGATATTAGAGTATTTTGTGTTGATCAGTGGCAAGAAATCTCAATTAAATCCATTTTGGTTCCATGAAGTAAGAAAATAAAATGTGAATAATGCCAAAGGGGTGATTACTTCTTCTACCCACTGTACATATAATAGTGTGTTTAGTGGGTATACGTGTACTATAAAATAAAAAATTATGTGTTTGTGGGTGATGCGTGCATGTTGTTAGCCTGTGGGTGTGTGCTTGTTGTTAGCATGCAGTGTGTGCATGTTGTTAGCATGTGGTGTGTGAATTCCGTTAGCGTGTGGTGCGTGCATGCATGCTGTTAGCGTGTGGTACGTGCATGCATGCTGTGTTAGCGTGTGGTGTGTGCGTGCATGTTCTTAGCATGTGGTATGTGCGTGTTGTCAGCTGGTGGTGCTTGTTACCGTTGGTACATGCTTGTTGATAGCATGTGGTACGTGTGTTAGCATGTGGTGTGTGCATGTTGTTAGTGTGTGCTGCATGTATGTTGTTAACATGTGGTATGTGCGTGTTGTCAGCTGGTGGTGCGTGCATGCATGTTACCGTTGGTACATGCTTGTTGACAGCACGTGGTGCGTGTGTTAGCATGTGGTGTGTGCATGTTGTTAGTGTGTGGTGTGTGCATGTTGTCAGCGTGTGCTGCATGCATGTTGTTTGCACGTCCTGTAACGCATGCTGTACCTGCGCCAGGTCTTGACGTGCTCGGGGTCACTATAGGCCTTCAGGCACTCAGTGATGCGGTCTCCGATCTTCAGCAGGCATGTGCGCGTGTGCTGCAGCTGATCCTGCACTGACAGCCCCTCGTCCGGCTTATCCAGCTGCTTCAGCGCCTTCTTCACTGGCCTCATCCTCTCCTTACACTGAGAGGAGAGCACACGGTGCTTATCGTAAAGGCATGCTCTCACACACACACCACACTTTATCATAAATGCACACACACACACCACAACTCATCATAAACGCACACTCACACGCACACACACCTCATCTTCAATGCAAACTGACAGACACACCCACCTTATCATACATGCGTACACACACCCCACCATAAATGTGCACTGACACATACGCACACAAACACACGCACGCACGCACGCACACACGCACACACACTCTCACTCACTCACTATTTTTATGCTTTCTATACACTGACATACACAAATACATCCATACACACACACACAGACACACACACACACACACACACACACACACACACACACACACACACACAGGATGTGAAGTATGCAGTGATGTGATGTGATTGGGGTTGTGAAGTGGCAGTGAGTTATACAATGTAGTGAGTGATGTGATTGGTCGGGGCAGTGAGTGATGTGATGTGATTGGTTGGGGTTACGGAGTGTGCAGTGAGTGATGCGATGCGATTGGTTGGAGTTGTGGTGTGTGCAGTGAGTAATGCGATTGGTTGCAGTTGAGGAGTGTGCAGTGAGAAATATGATGTGATTGGTCAGGGTTGTAGAGTTGCAGTGAGTGACGTGATGGCTTGGGGTTGTGGGGTATGCGTGTGAGTGATGTGATTGGTGATTGGGGTATGACTCACAATGCTGAAGGTCTCCTGGTCAAGCTCATCATCCTCCTCCCCAATGGGCACTGGCTCGTTGCCCGCAGTGATGTGCACCGGGCCCTGCGGCTTCTTCGCCCGAGACCCTGCTTTGGCCTGCCCATCAATACAGTAACACATCATTAACATCACACTAACACAACACAGAGACCATGTTTTGGCCTGCCCATCAGTACAGTAACACATAATTAGCATCAAACTAACACAACAGAGACCTTGCTTTGGCCTGTCAGCACAATAACATCTTTAACTTAACACTAACACCACATAAAAACCACATCACATCAACACCACACTAACACAACACAGAGACCTTGCTTTGGCCTGCCCGTCGGCACAGTAACATCAAACTAACACCAAACAGAGACCCTGTTTTGGCCTGTCAGCACAATAACATCTTTAACTTAACTCTACATCACATCAACACCATATCAACACCACACAGAGACCCTGCTTTGCCCTGTCAGCACAATAACTTAATTAACTTAACACTAACACTTAAATAAAAACCACATCACCCTAACAAACATTAACATCACTGTAATGCAAATTAACACCAATATGAACACAGCATTAACTATTTTTCACACTTTTTTCAGCCCAAAAAATTACATAAAAATTCAGAAAATAAAATCGACATATTGGGCTGGCGGTTAATGTACAGCACATTCAATTGCACACAGCAAGCAAGGGCCGACGTACCTTTTCCTTTTTTGGCTTGGAACGCTTTTTGTCTTTCTCTCCCTCCTTCTCTTTCTTGGGAGTTCCCTGTTTCTCCTTGTTCTCTTTGTTATCCTTCTTTTTCTGTCGCTTCTTGCTCGGGCTCTTCTCCGCTCCATCATCCTGGTGAAAAAGATAGAATAAAAATAGTAAAAAAATTAAAAATAGCAGAAATTTTCTGACAGAGCCATCAGGTCTACACATTAAAACAGGGCTAGCATAGCACTGTCTGTACAGCGCCCGGGGGACGCACCTTGACCTCTCCCTCCTCTGATGGGACGTCCGACAGGCGCGGGGAGGCGATGTCGTTGCCTTGCTCATCTTTGGGAGCCTTATTCTCCTTCTTCACACGCGGCTTCCTCTTCTTCACTTTGACCTGGATCGGACACGGGAAACAGCCAGGTTAGTATTAACATTATTGCTTTTATATGTATTATATAAAAATAGGGTATTACCACCAAAATGCAGAGTGCAGTGCAAACTCCAACTAACCATGTGTCATTGCAGCCAATCAAATACAAGATCAAATGCAAATACCCAGAGTACCACAGCATCAAGAGAGCCAGAGCGCAACATGAGGTTTCAAAGAAGTTGCACACTTATCACTGATCAGAGTTCACTATACACAATTCTACTTGTATAAGAGCATCTGCTAAATGCTTAAATGTAAACATGTTACAGACTTGCAGTGTGACTGTGTGGGAGACTCACTGACCTCATCCGCAGGTTTAGAGGCATCCTTGCTCTCCAGTTCCTTTTTCAGCAGCTTGAGGAGGTAGTCTGCTCTGGACTGCAGCTGTTTGCCCTGAGGCTTCTTGTTCGGGTCATCTGGAAGGATCTGCAGAGCAACGACAATACGGGCATGAACTGGGGCTGCACCGCAACTCTGTCTGAAATTAAAGCAAGATGCTCCTTAATAGAGCTATACTGTCTAGTGGCCTGGCCCACGGCCCTGTCCAAGGCCACTCACTCCTCACATTTAATGTTCCCTTCTGTGGCTGCATATTTACCTCAATAATCAGGTTAAGTGCCCTGCTCAAAGGTTACAATAGCAGGCCCCCACTTGCAGCTCCAACCTTTTACCCTTCTGGACCCGACCGGGCTCCAAAAGCACTGCAGCTCAGAACCCAAGAGGGTTCCTCAATCTGAGTTCCCACCATATTTTGAGGATAAATGTATGATTTTGAAAGGATTTATTGCTGCAAAATTTGTACGAAATTCGACAAATTTGAGGATGGAATCTGGAGGGGGGGAGGGGCCTAGGGTGGAGTGTGTACTTTCTGAGAGTAAAACGTACTCAGTATGTTTTTTTCTGGGTAGACACCATTGCCAGACGCTCTTGGCAGTGAACACCAGACAGCGGTGTGTTTTGGTTTTGGGCTTTAATGTAGAAGCCAGTGAGCAAGCCAATCTGTTAGCAATATCAGCACACTGCCTCTGCAAGACAGGACAGTGAACTCTAAAGGCTCTTGTGATGAAAGGATGTATGTATTTTGCTCTCTGTAAAAGTGAGAAGCAAAAGGTCCACGCAGCAAGCTCAGGTGTGATGAACGCTTCCTGTTTGCGGTGCCAATAACCTGACGCGTCTCATCAAAGATGCATAGAACCATACACAAAATAGGAGGAGAGCACAAGTAAAAAATAGTCTAAGGAGTCGGGAAATATGTGATTTAATAAATCATTCATAAAACTCATAAAACTAGGCTGGACCAACATGAAGCCAAATGTTTAATCAAAACGTTTTTTATTTTGTTTTAGGATATGGATCATTTCCCAGTGGAACAGTGAAGCCCTTTCCATAACAGGGGTCAGGATAAGTCTGGAGGAGTTCTGCTCACCTTGTTTCCCAGTTTGAGATCCGGGTCAGTTTTGATCAGGTCCCAGTTGCCATATCCGTGCTCATACACGCCCAGCAGCAGCTGTGTGTCATCCTCAAGCTCCCAGTCCACGTCAAAGTGTGGCACCTTCACCCGACACGTCAGCTGGAACCTGCAGACACACGATCCTTTTAAACAGCTGCCCAATCCCATTCCCTCATTCCACCTCAGTGGGCAAAGAGGGGAGGGGCTTTCCTCTGAGCCATTTTCAGTGGTCTGACATCTTTTAACATGGACATTTTGCTGGGACGTAAAATGTATTTGACATCAAATGGCCATCAGTGTGTTATTTCTGTCTCTAGTGAGGTTATGATTATAATGATTCTATGAGGGCATGCTCATGCTCCATAGTCATCGTAGTGGGGAGATGCGGCCCCCTGTGGGTCCGTGGGGGTACTGCAGGGGGTCTTAGGCAGGGGTTAAAATTTTAGTATGGCAACGGTTGACATCTTTTTTTCCCTGCATGAAAATAGGTTTCGCCACATGATTTACTATCACGGTATTAGGTTAAGTTTATGATAGTACTACTTAATATTTTCATATCATGGTATACTGTCACACCCCTGATAGGAGGTACACTCATATATTCATTTACTCTGTAGTGTCAGTACTGGCAGTACCAGTGGTAGTGGTAGTATTGGCGGTATGCTCTTGTTCCATAGTCATTCTAGTAGCAGTATTGAAGCTATGCTTCTAAGCTATGCTATTGAAACTCATGCTCAGTAGCCATGGTAGTGGCACTATGGCGGTATTGGCGGAAGCAGCAGTAGTGGCAGTATTGGAGGTGTAACCTCATGCTCAGTACCCATGACAGTGGTACTATGGCTCTGTGGTGGTATCGGCGGAAGCAGCAGTAGTGGTAGTGTTGGAGGTGTGAACTCGTGCTCAGTAACGGCAGGGTTATGTACTTGTTCCTCTCTGCTGGGTTCGAGGGGATGGCTTTGTGCAGAGGCTCAAACTCCTCCTCGTGTTGGATGATGGATTTGGCATTGACCTGCACCCCTGAGATCTTTATGTTGATGCCCCTGCGTTTCCCTGGCCCTTTTGCTGCAGGGAGACAGAGCACAAAGTCAGGATACAGAGTCAGGGAACAGAGTCAGAGGGCAGAGTCAGAGCACAGGTCCAAACAGAGCTAAAACACTTCCCGGAAACTGTTCAGAAGCGGGCACTGGAAGATTCACTAGCTCTCTCACTCGCTGTCTGTTATGCCCACATCACATCACTCCTTTTCACTCTCCCTCCCTCCCTCTCACCCTCGCTGGGGTTCTCCTTGAGGTGTTCCTCGTGTTCCTGCACAGCGGTCACACAGCTGTTATGGACCAGCTCTCCCAGCCTCTTCAGATCCGCCACGGACTTATCCACCAGCTCCGCATCACGTGCAATGGCCTCCAATCTGCCCATAAAACACACACACAGACACCCTTTTACACATGTACAAACACACCTTACATACACACGCACACACAGTGTTTCTGTCTGTAAAGGTGTGTGTGATCTCTCCTCCATCTAATGCAGGCTGCGACACTCAAATGTCATTCAATGTGATTTTGTTTTTAAATAAACAGCATTTTAGTTTAAAGACGGATAAAAGTATCTTTAAAATGGCCAAACCACAATGAGCTTAAAGAGGCTGACATAAAGCAACATTTTTATCTCCCTCTTACCTGTCAAGAGGAGCTCCAAACTTCTTGTAAGCCTTGATGAACCTGAGGAAGAGAGATTTCATAATCAAAACGTGTACTTTCACCAAATCACCCTGCTCACATACCGCCGTGTGCTGGATCATTGCTATGGCTCCCCTAGTGTTCACAGGCGGTAATGACATGTGCCGGTCACCTGCGGATCTCTGGGTCGGTGAATCCCTCCACGTTGTTTTTGCGAGCTCGTGGTCGGCCCCGCCTCTTGGGCCGCTTGTCGTCCTCGCTGTCATCCGTCTCACTCTCGGACCCGGACGACCTGTGCTTCAGCTTGGAGCCGACATCACTGTCACTGTCATTGGCCGGAGCCTGCGAAATCACAAAACAACAGGAAACAATCAGGTGTGTATGTGTGCGTGTATGTGTAGCTCTGCATGCATGTGTGTGTGTGTGTGTGTGTGTGTGTGCGCACGCGTGGGTACCCCAGGAAAAGTCTATGGTTGGCTGGTACAAGCAGCAATGGGAGAGTGAGGCGTCTTGAACCCCATAATGAGCTACCATGTGCTGTCAATCACTTTGTCTTCACAACAGAAGGATTTAATTTGTTATATTCAGTGAGTAACTGATGACGCAATAGGCCCAACCTTATTTGGGGGTGTGTGAATCCTCACTCTCACTCCCACTCCTGTGAACCATGTCTCCCACAATGCTGGCTGATAAAAGCCAGGCAGTATTGTGTCCAACCAAATGCTTTCCCTGGATTTTCGGTGACCCCCCCGAACTGCTCACCTTCTTGTTGGAGCTCCGGCTGCGCGGGAGCATGTAGATGTCTTCCATCTCCTTCTGCTTTGCCTCCTCCTCCAGCTTCCTCCTCTGCTCCTCTGGGATGATGTCATCCCAGTCTCGGATGGCCGGTGCCTCCAGCTCAGGTGCACTCTCCTCCATAGTGGAGAAGTTGGCCACCTGCCGCAATTTAGCCATTAGTACAATAAACATATTTAATCTTTAATATGATCACACACAAAGGTTAATTTTAGTCTGGACCCCAGGCACACTATATCTGGAAAGGGAAGTTCGTGAGATTGGTTTCTGTAAAAAAAAAATAATAATCTGTCCCCAATCTGATTGGTTAAAGTACGTTTTAGAAAGCATTGAGTTGGCTTGAATCGCCACCTCCCAATTGGAGCACCACCTACAGGAGAATGTGATTCATCAGAAGACGCAACTGACCACTGTTTTATCAGAAAAGCATACCCCCAAGTAGGACGGACGTATCGCAAGCTGTGTCAACCTGGTCAGGCTCAAATATACTTTAATATGTAATTTTATATGAAATACATAAATAAATAAATTCTTAACAGTTCTTTAAATAAAAAATAAAAAATTCCACTTTGCTGAGGACCCAGTTTGGGAGCCCCACCCGGTGATAGATATGGAGGTGGGGGGGAGGTGTGTTAGGGTCTCCCCTTCGCCATTTAAGGACGGAGAATGGTAGACCTCATACCCGCCTCCCAGACTGCTCATTACCTTAAACTGGGACAGCAGCTCATCTGTGGCACTGGAACCATGGTCACTCTCTCTGGTCTCCGCCAGCCGCAGGATCTCATCAATGTCCATCTCCTGCAACAGGGAGCACATCCACTATAAACTAGGGCTGTCACATTATAATTCTAATACCAAATTTAATTTTGAATCTGCATTTCAACAATAAATTGTCATATTATTTTTCTTACAAGGTTGTCTGTCTTAATGTTATACTTGTATTGAATTGAGCCAACCTCTTCTAATTTGAACTCCTTGATGCCTTCAACCCCTGGGTTAGGTCATCAATATTATACATTTGGTATTAACTATATGTGTAATGTTGTGATTTGATTCAGATGAATTAACTATCAATATTGTAATTTAATTGTAATTATTCATTTAATTATTAATTGAAATTCCAATTTGATAGTTAACTATATTTTATGAGACTGATATGCGAAACCTAATGAGACATATTATAAGAATACTTGTATTTTTGGCTGCTACCGTGTTGGGAATTAACAAGCCTTACATTGTGGCGTCAACCATATTAGAATTCTCATTTCTAGTGGGATAGCACCCTACACTATCAAACAAGATTTGTTTGTTTAAGTGACAGCCCTACTATAAGTAGTGCAGGATAATACTGCTCGTGCCATTACCTAACAATCAACATAGAAGGCTATGTAGCCTATTAGCCACAGAACTTATAGATGGTTGTAAGTTTGAGTCTTAAGGGCACTATGATTGTACCTTTCAGAAAGGTGCTTTACCTGACTTTCCTCAAGAAATATCTCGAAGAAATATCAAGAAGTAATAATAGCCTAATCTGTGAAATGTTAGCTATGCAAGTTGTCCCGAGTAAAAGCATTGCCTAAACAAATACAAAATGATGACATAGATAAGAGGGGGAATGGATTTTTCCCTCTCACATCAATTAGCAAACACTAAAAGTTAGTTTATACAGGGGACGGCTTTGATCACATTTTCAGAACTGCGGTGTCTTTTGTGTGACGCACTTGTGGTTCTGACTCCTCCCCCTCTGGCTCCTTGAAGAGTTCCTCTGCTCCAAACTTCAAAATGGCCGTCAGCTCCTCCTTGTTAAATGGGTTTGTGCTGTAAAATGTAAAAACAGAGAGCACATGACAGGTCAGAGTATGCAGGGAGAAACACTTCCATGACTGAAAGTCATTGGTCTTGGGCCATAAACGTTTGTGTTCAATGTGGGGCACACGGGAGCATGTGACAGCCCAAACAATGCATCCCCAACCGCTCTGCTCTCTCACTTTGAGCTTCCTGAGTTGTTGTCCAATACTGTCCGCCCGGTCGTGTCCATTCTCTGGATGACCAGATGGTCCAACACCATCTTCTTCTTAGCTCTTTCAATTATGTCCTCCTCCACTGTTCCCTTGGTTACCAGACGATAAATATTCACCTGTAATACAGTCGGGAGGAAGAACACTTCTTAACACCAGGTACCTCTGAGGAAATCGCCCGTTCTCATCCCAGGTATTAGGAAGGAGAGAAGGAGAGATCCATTGAGTGTTCAAGACAAGGCTATAGTCTATTCTCTAGACCAGGGATCTCCAACTCTGGATGACTGCAGTGTCTGCTGGATTTTGGTGTATTTCAAGGCTTAAGTGCTTAAATTAAGTCATGGATGGGCTAAAGAGTCCACACACCTTGTTTCCCAGGCATCAATTGACTGCAGGACTGGAATCAAGCCTACAAACACTGTGGCCCTCCAGGACTGGAGTTGGAGATCCCTGTGGCCTGTTCATTATCAAACATGCTTAGGTTCTTAGGTTTCATCATCAAACATGCTTATGTTCCTAGGTTAACACCTGCTGGCAAAATGTAACCTGCAGCCTGTTGTTCATAAATTGTATGAAGAAAACAACATGAAAGAAAAGCCTACATAAAGTGTTGTCTTAATAGGGCATTGGGTCACCACAAGCTGCCAGAACAATGTGCATTGGCATGGATGGATTCAGCAAGTATCTGGAATTCTATTGGATAGAAGCAACACCATTCTTCCATGAGAAATTCCATCATTTGGTGTTTTGTTGATGGTGATGAAAAATGCTGTCTCAGTGGCTGCTCCAGAATCTCCCAAAAGTGTTCAATTGAGTTGAGATCTGGTGACTGAGATGGCCATGGAATACAGTTTACATCATTTTCATGCTCATCAAACCATTCAGTGGATGGAGTATCCACCCTGTAGATGGGGGTATTTCCATCCTGGAAGAGACCAATCCCATTAGGATAGAAATGCTTGGCAGCGGATAGCATAGCAGTCTAACCCACCCATATCTTGGCTGGTCTGATACGAGTGTGCGCAGCCTATCAGGGTGTGGTTTGAAACCGCTCTCTGCCAGACTGGCCCTGGCCGTTAGCCTCGAGGCGGCATTTGGCTGTCCGCCCTAGGGGGAAAGGGGAGGGTGAGCCGGCTCAAGTTCGCCGTGAAGCACATAAGGATGTCTCCAGAATGTGGGTGGGCGAATTCCGTCTTGAAGGAAGCAGAGTTCCCTGCCCTCTGAGAATTAGCTTGCCTCGTAGAGGCGAGCAGCAAACTCATGTGGGAAGGGCAAAAATCGAAATAAGTAGAGGGCATAATTGGCCACTAAAATTGGGAGAAAAGCAGGAAAAAATATGAATAAAAAAATAAATAAAAATAAAAATAAAAGGATAGAAACGCTTCACCATAGGATGAAGGCAATAAATGGCTTTGTATTTATTGGTGTTTACCCTGCCCTCCAAGGGGTCAAATGGACCTAAACCATGGCAGGAAAATGCACCCCACACCTCTTACATGTTTAAGTGAATTTATCAAAAACGCCCAAAAACGACATACCCAAAAGTAAATTAAAGCTGCTCTTCAACCGCTTGCAGTATATGCATGGTTTTGGTCTCATTCAAAAGATAACACTCTGAATTTTTGAATTGCAAAACAGTCAGAATCACTAAGTGCCTCTGGCACTGTGTAATAGTGGTCTGAATGTGCTGAATTTGAAGGAAATAAATTCCGCCTGGAATTTTTTGTAGAAACAGATGCCTGCAGGTGACTATAGCTGGTAGGTATAAGCTGGAAAACACCATAGGAACATAGCATGAAGTGTTACCAAGTTCAGGTTCAAATTCAGAACAAAACCTCAAAAATGAACATATTACACAGTTTTTTTGAAGGGTACCACCAGGCGTTCCCAAACTGTGCCATTTGGAGACTCCAAAGGGGCCTTTTCTTTCTTGTCTGAACAAATACAATTTTGAAATAAAAATAAAATTTGCATTCAAAAAAGTATAGAGCATAAATAAAACACAGCAAACATGAACTATTTACAAAATCCCTGAGTGAGGTTATAGTGTCCTTTCTGTATTCTTTTTTACAGCTCATCTCACATCAGCAGTTCAGTCACACAATGAAACACAAAGGGGGAAGACACACATACACTTTCACACTTCCCTAGTCAAACAAAAGAGCGAGGGCACAAAGGGGGGGGGGGGACACACACAGCACACACATACAATTCACACTTCACAGTCAAACAAAAGACAAACACAGGCACAGACTAATTTATAAGAAACTACCTTTTAGAAGTTAGTTTCACTTCACAGTCAAACAAAAGACTAAACTATAGTTTATTTATGTCAAAATATACAACAATATATGTTATAATATAATGAAATACTTGAATATTTCAAATTTTCACTCCGTTTCGCCATTACTAGATTATTCGCATAGCTGCGTAATCATAGGGATGCGCAATTACGCGTGGCCACTGGTACAATAAACCTATCCAGAAGTGAGTTTATATAGGACCGCTCAACCAACCAAATGTCGTTAGCTCATTGGATTAGCTAAACAATGATATGTGTCAGTTATCAGCTAAATCGGCTTCGATTTGATAAGGCTATCGTAAATAAAAGATAAGAAGGTAATCGCGGTGAACACGGACACGCATTGGCTATTGACGGCTATTGAGGCCGCTTGGGAGCTCCTATTTGGTCAAATGAGGTGTCATTCAAAAGGTCAGACCTGTCAGACATTTTTGTAGTAAAATATGGTAATTCTGAGATCCTGACCCGGAGTTAGAAGCTGAAAATTTGCAAGATTACGCAAGTCTGTAGTGAAACGCGATTTACGCTCCAGCGGTCCCAGCGTGTTTTTGAAGGAAAATGAGGTTTGGACTATATATTTTACTGGATTGGATCGCCTGGACTCTTTGCCAATGTCACATAAGCGTTTTAGTCGGATTGTAATCGATCGGTGGATTACAATTTGAATTTGTAGGTGAGTTGACTAGAATTTTGTTCTGTTGTTGGTTTGTTGTAGGTCTGACATAGCGGCTGATTGTACCTGCTGTTGTGATCTTATCTTGGAATAGTTTATATCATTCGAATCACAAGAATCGTAGCTTTCTAGCCATATAAGGCATGTGCACTTTTGTTAACGTAACTTTTCTGTATTTGGCCGAATTCGCGCAGATCGTATCTATGTCCCGCCGGCGGGACGTCCGATTTTTAAAAGGTTAACTGAGCCACCATAACCCTTCATTTACTCGTGTTTCCTTTATTTTGACAGTTACCTATAGCATCAGAAACTCCTGTTACCAACCAGAGCCTCACATAGTAAGGTAGTAGAGAGCACTGAAGGAACACAGGAGCTGCCATTTTATGACTAGAGAGAATTTGCAGTAAAAATGTACCCTGGAGCCTATTGGCTGTACAACACGCCTCTCTCACTCATCTGGGATTTGATTGGGCCAGTGGGTACATTACCTGTTTCTTCTGGCCAATCCTGTGTGCCCTGGCCTGGGCCTGCAGGTCGTTCTGTGGGTTCCAGTCCGAGTCGAATATGACCACCGTGTCAGCCGAGGCCAGGTTGATGCCCAGGCCGCCGGCTCGCGTGGACAACAGGAAACAGAAGTCCTGAAACATAGAGCAATGTCCTGTTCTAAAAAGGTTGATTGTTCACAATAAGTCTGAGTACCATGAAAGCTTTTCTGCCATCTTTACACTGAACTGCCCATTCAACAGAAGTAAGATGTCTTTGTGAATTTGCTTAACCCTCAACTCGAAACATCAACTATGGTCAATTACCTACATTCAGGCATACAAGGGGTCTTTATATGCAGGAATAAATAAAAAGTTATCTCTAAAATGAACCCCTGCTCATTTATGTATGCTGCAAAGTGATCACACCTTCTTATCATACAGCACATTCCCTTATCTATTATCATTATCTTATCATTCCCCGCTATTATGGACTACAAACATTTATTATTTTCTAACTATGACAATTAATTTAATTATATTCATAAATTAGGTCAATAACAGAGTATACAGGGCATACTGCCAGGTACAGCAGGAGCATATGCCTGAAAATAGTGCTCAACCCTGCACTCTCCAGCTGCTTGTCTCAGGAGCCAGCTCTGCAGGGCGGTACAAGGTTACACTGCTACGCACAACTTTATTTAGGATGCAGGAGTATTTAAGACTCCCTTCACATTAGACTTCACACATAAAATACTTCAATCTAATCGTCAGACAGACACTATTGTGTGCTTGCTGCGTGCAAACAGATGGCACTTGTTGAACTTGCTGGTGACACCAATTGTTTGCGGAATGCAGCACGCGAATATTCCAAGATCATTCTGCACCAGATGTCTGTATTGACATAATCTCCAAGAAAGTGGCATGCATTTCTAATGCATCATGCTGCAGTTTTATACACTAAGACGCATGGGATCTTTATCAATGCTTAAGTTTATTTTCTGTTAATCAAACACGAGGAACAAAATGCGAATAAAAGGAAACATCGCTCCATACCTCCGAGCCTTCTGCATTAAAGTGGTCGAGTGCCTGTTTTCTTATCTCTCCTTTTATCGAGCCGTCCAAGCGCTGAAGGATGGAAAAAAACAAACAGATCAGCTTTTGGCTTCACATCGAAACAGAATCCTGCGTGACTGTGGTCAGCAATGCGCTGGTAAACACCAAGTGGTACGACGTGTACTCGTAACCCACATCGCCGTTTTCCTACATAAAATAACCTGGCAAAGCTGGTAAAGACGGTGTGTTAGTCAGCACATTAATGCTGTTAAAGTACTCTGAAGACACACACTGCTTGCTACTGCCACTGCCAGTCCCCATTAAAAATAACCAGAGAATAAAAATAACCTTGAGTACTATCAGACTCCGCCAAGCATGTATCCCTCTACACTGACACATGATCCCTAACATACTGTAGTCAACAACTCCAGCTCCACATTTAAAAAGGCCATACAGCTCTGTTGCTTTACACACCTGGATTTATTACCATTGGCTGAGCAGACCCAGTTATACAGGAGCTGTTTCTTTATACTTTCAATTATTTAAAAAAATATCTCTTTGTACAACTGCATATTTTACTGCTATTCAGAATTGGCATTTTGCTTAAGGGTACAAGATTAGATTAGATTTTAGGCATTTAGCAGACGCTCTTATCCAGAGCGACTTACACAGTTTACATGTCTTTACATACAATCCATTTATACAGCTGGATGTATTACTGAAGCAATTCAGGTTAAGCACCTTTAGCTCAAGGGTACAACGGCAGTGCCCCCACCTGGGAATCGAACCAGCAACCTGAGTAACAAGCCCAGTTCCCCTAACCATTACACTACACTGCCACCTGTAGTCACCCCACCCCCTGCACTGGGATTTGAACCTGCAACCTTTGGCCATTCCAGATTCAGCTTCTTAACCATTACCCCAACCTGACGCTTCACAACACACTGGTGTAGTTAGGATTTTATTTATTTTAAATATTTTTAAGTATTCCTAAAACATTAGTGTAGCATTAAGAGAGCAGTAACCCCCTGTCCTTAAATGGAATGGGTAAATTATTGTAGTTATGATTCTTTTACATTATTAGGAGAATCATAACTATAGCTAAAACTTTTAACTATACAACAGGTATAACTAAAAATGTGACATTCTCTCTATGCCTGAAACTGGCAAAGCTAAAATATGACCCTCTCTCAGTACCTGAAATTGGTATAGCTAAAAGGTGACACTTTCTGTACCTGGAAGGGGTATCGTTTGAGGGCGAGGTATTCTGCCAGGATGTCCAGCATTCGGACCATCTGTGAGAAGATGAGGACGCGGTTGCCCCTCTCCCGCAGTCTGGTCAGCAGCTTGTCCATAAGAACTAGCTTCCCACTGCCCCGCACCAAGTTCTGCAACACCACAGGGAGACACAGTCACACACAGACAAGGTCAAGGTCATGCACATGGTCACACACACAGACCAGGACAGTTCAAAACAACTGTCACGTCATGACACCAAAAGTGGGTGGAGCTACCATATTCTACCAATAACTGATTTGAACCAATCATTGTAATTTGATGTGAAGAGCAAAAACTTTTGATATTCTTTAGACTAGTAAATGGATATTCTTTAGACTAGGAAATGATGAGCCTAGATGTGCCAAACGGCCTGTTTTTGTCATGATGTATTCTTATGTGCTTATGATTGGATCAAAGTCAGTCAGTGATTGACACAAATGTAGCTCCACCCATTTGTTGTTGTGATATCTCATTCTCCCATCACTACTGAACCACACGCATGCTCCCACATAAACAACTAAGGTCACAAATTAACAAAAACCTTTCCTCACTACTTTTACTTTTCCTCCCATTTTTAGAATGCCCCACTGCATTTGTCAGTTGATCAAATTTCTTGCATCTTCTCCCCTCTGCAGCCACCCAGCCGTGCTGCACAGCCACTGCTCTGGAGGACTGCACTTACAGCTGACGCAGAGTGGCCAGATGTGCTGCTTTTGCATGATGGGGGGCAGAAACACCCTGCCAGCTGATGGGCTTTGATTCCGGACGGTGGGGCACGTCACTGCACCAAGGACTACTGCTTCAGCTGGACAACCCATCAATTACAGTGCTTCATTTGGAAGATCCCCCACAATTTTACATGGCACCCATGTGTGCAGGCTCCAATATTCACTGAAGCATGATGCTCAAATGCCTCGCTAAAGTGGTGCCCCCATCATGGATTTGAGCCTGCTGCAGGTGCCATGCCCACCTGCAGGTAATCCTGCTGGGTGATGTTGTCGGCATCCTCAGTCGGCTTGATGAGGAAACCATGGTTACAGCACTTCTTCAGCTCCATGACGATGTTGAGGAAGCCGGTAGAGCTCCCGCGCGTGCCTTTGGACAGAGCTCTGTAGTTCCGGGTCAGGATCCACCTGAAGGGAGAGGCTGCCATTCACTCATCTGACTCATTTTCAGTACATTTATCACACACTCTCATGACCTGTGTAGCAGTGAAAATTAATCTGAGCAGGTGTACAGGGTATGAGTAGGTATATGGGGGTATGAGCAGGTATACGTGGGGCATGAGCAGATAAATAGGATATGAGCAGGTATACAGGGTATGAGCAGGTGTATATGGGGTATGGGAGCGGGGTATGAGCAGGGGAGTAAACAGGGTATGAGCAGGGGGTATGAGCAGGTGTACGGGGTAGGTATACATGGACCATGAGCAGATAAATAGGGTATGAGCAGGTATACAGGGTATGAGCAGGTGTACGGGGTATGAGCAGGTATACAGGGTATGAACAGATAAATAGGGTATGAGCAGGTGTACGGGGGTATGAGCCGGTACACAGGGTATGAGCAGGTGTACGGGGTATGAGCAGGTATACAGGGTATGAGCAGATAAATAGGGTATGAGCAGGTATACGGGGGTATGAGCAGGTGTACAGGGCGCTCATACTTGTAAAACTGCTTCTGATGAGCAGTCATGTCCACACGCAGGATCTGCTCCACCTTGGCGGGGAGTGACTTCTCCACGTCCTTCTTCACCCTCCTCAGGAGGAAGGGCTCCAGAACCTTGTGCAGGCTCTGATACCCGTTATCCCTTCCTTTACCATGCTGGTCCTCAAAATCCTCCCACAACTCGAACCTGCCGGAAACAAACAGGCCACTGACCGGGGATGCTGTGTTTGCGATAGAAACCATTTCCATCTCCTCTACATTTGTAAAATCTCAAAAAATATGCAGAAAGTTTTATCAAAAATAATTTTTAAAAACTGGATTTCAAGGCACCTTTTTTTTTCTAACACATTTGAACACTGCCATTAACACACAACCTTACAAAACGATTTACAGTTACCCCCCCACATCCCCCTGCCCCTCTCCCTCCCCACAGAATGCAATGGGAGATTCAACCGCAGGTGCATTGTGGGAAGTGCAGTCCCTTACTTGTCAGGCATGAGGAAGTGAAGCAGGGACCAGAGCTCTTTGAGGGAGTTCTGCAGAGGCGTGCCTGTTATCAGTAGCCTGTGGTTGGACCTGAAGTCCATCAGGCTCTTGTACAGCAAGGAATCGTCATTCTTTAGCCTGTGGGCCTCGTCCACACCAAGGAAGGCCCAGTTTATATTACCCAGAACCCCCTGCAGAGAGAGTGAAAGAAAGAGTGTGAGCCGAGCCAAAACTCAGTTCAATAAATGAAAGACACGACAGCAATGGTTGGGTTGGGATTACGTTTTATCCATAACCCACAGCAGCTCACATGCACCTTATCTTTCAGTAGAATCTCATAGGTGGTCAAAAGTGCATTGAACCGTATCCTCTTCGTCTGCTGGTTTATCCACTCGTAGTCACGGATCTGTGGGGGAAAACAACAGTACACAATTAAATAAACAAACAAACAGCACACAACTGTTTGAGAAGGTCCGGATATCACAAGAACACAAAGCAAAGGCAAATGACAAGTGTGGTGCAGGGGTTTGGTGCGTGTGGTGCAGGGGTTTGGTGCGTGTGGTGCAGGGGTTTGGTGCGTGTGGTGCAGGGGTTTGGTGCGTGTGGTGCAGGGGTTTGGTGCGTGTGGTGCAGGGGTTTGGTGAGTGTGGTGCAGGGGTTTGGTGCGTGTGGTGCAGGGGTTTGGTGAGTGTGGTGCAGGGGTTTGGTGCGTGTGGTGCAGGGGTTTGGTGCGTGTGGTGCAGGGTTTGGTGCGTGTGGTGCAGGGGTTTGGTGCGTGTGGTGCAGGGATTTGGTGCGTGTGGTGCAGGGGTTTGGTGCGTGTGGTGCAGGGGTTTGGAGCGTGTGGTGCAGGGGTTTGGAGCGTGTGGTGCAGGGGTTTGGTGCGTGTGGTGCAGGGGTTTGGTGCGTGTGGTGCAAAGGTTTGGTGGCGAGGGTGGCCCGTACCGTCTTCCTGCTCATGACGTCGCCCAGGTACACCACTACATTCATGTCGGGGGCCCAGCTTTCGAACTCCCTCTGCCAGGAGGTGAGTGTGGAGAGGGGTACCACCACCAGGGAGGGCCCATACAGCTGGTGCTGGTGGAACAGGTAGGACAGGAAGGAGATGGTCTGGATGGTCTTACCCAGGCCCATCTCGTCAGCCAGGATCACACTGTTACACCTGCAGGGCAGAGAAAACCTGCGTCCCGTCACTGTCTTAGAGCGCCCGTGCGCCTCGACTAAACATGACAACAGGACACCCTGGCCTCGATCCACAGGACACCCTGGACACTGGCGCGTTTGAATACTCGAGAGTGAGTGAATACTCCCTCTCTGTTCCCAAGCGCTCTCTTCCTCTCTCCCTCTCATCCTCACCCTCTCTCTCCATCTCTATCTCTATCTCTGCCTCCGTGCAGCAGGATTTCTCTTCATTACTGAGCTCTCATGATACAGTAAAAAGCTGATTGTATAGTAAATATATTTCAGTATTAATGCATTCCCTTATATAAACCTTATAAATATTGAACTTAGTCTCTGGAACACATCCCCTTTTGCTCCTAAGTCCATTGTGTTGTATTTTCACGGGAATGGCGGAAGGTTTCATGTGACTCGGTGGTCAGTACCTGCACCAGGAGTGGGCGAGCCAGTTAAGGCCAGCAAGTTGGTAATCCCTCAACTCCAGATTCTCCCCTCCGATGTACGATGGCTGTTTCTTTAACGTGACGAACCTCGGCCTCTGTTTCAACACCTGAATCCACAAGATTACATCTTTAAACCACAATGAACAGTACAGATACATCTACTAGTGTGCACATATGTAATGTTTTCTCACAAGGGCTTTTTCTTACTTGTTTGATTGTGCAATTTAAGAGATTAAATGGTGTACCTATGTATTAGTATTATTTTTTTAAACGTGCTTGTTTTCCCAAGCGAGAACGCACTGAAATGTCTTTGGTGTCACAAGTTATGATTTATACAAGAAAATGCAAATGATCTCTGCAGTCTTTGGGAGGGATGGGGGCCGAACCCAGAGAGAGAGGTTGGGACTCACTTTGCAGTCTTTGGAGGGGATGGTTTTGCTGCTGTTCCTGCTGTTGAAGCTGTTAATGCAGTGCTGGAACTTCTTCCCAATCAACGCTCCATCCTCCCAGCTACACTCGGCGTACGGAAGGCCCATCCATTTACACAGGTACTCCGGCTCGTTGGAGGACGATGCCGTCTTGTGGCTGTGTGCTGTGGAGGCGTGAAGGAGGAGAAGACACACAGGAGAGAGCAGGAGAGACACCGTAAACTTACACCCTGCCCATTTAGCTGAGACTTAGAGCCAGGATACATCTAGCACAGTATTTCCTGCAACAATTGTTTTTTCCCCCCACACACAAATGAAAAACATTCTAATTTTGACATTCAGAGGAAGGTCAGTGAATGGTCAGGTTATGGTTAGAAGTGGGTCAGTGAATGGTCAGGTTGTGGTAAGGTCAGAGAAGGGTCAGTGACTGGTCGGGTTACAGTCAGAGGAGGGTCAGGTTATGGTCAGAGAAGGGTTAGTGAATGGTCAGCTTAAAGTGAGAGGAGGGTCAGTAAATGGTCAGGTTACGGTCAGAGGACGGTCACTCACAGGGGAAATCGGAGGGGCCCTGGGTCTTTCCGGTCTTTGTTGCTGCACAAGAAAAAAATAAGTTACAGTTCAGATTAGTCACATTGCACAATGCATTACTCAGTTTCCACATCAAGTATATTCATCACTCTAACCTCAAAACAGAACAAACTAGGAAAAATGATCTATTTTCAGTGCCATGTTACTCTCCTCACATAGCAGTGATTGTGCAGGACACTGTTAAGCTTACAGCGTACTCCCAACAAATAAACAAACCTTCCAACAGATATCAGCCTAAAACCTTCTGTCCCCCTACTGCTTCACTCACCTATGACTCTTTCCACTATCTGGTACTGTTTGTTGAGGTCAACGGTGAGTTCCTGCTGGCAGTTGTAGTACTCCAAATCCTCGGGGGACGCTTTCGACAACCTGAGGGAGAACAACACAGACACCTCACTCAGTCTCAGCACTGACACAGCATTGACCCAGGCAAAGTAAGGTGCAGCAGTAGTGTGCCCCACCCAGTGCAATAACACCCCCTCCCCGAGTGCTGTAATTCCCCCTCTCTCTCACCAGAAGTTGAGCTCATCGTTCTTCTTTTTGAAGTTGTCCAGCTTCTTCAGGCCTTTGACCTTCTGCAGGGTGAGGGAGTCCATGCTCTCCCAGGTGTTGTGGATGTAGGACCAGCCCTTCCACTTGATCAGGAACTGGGTCTCACCCTCGTCCTTCTCCGGGTCGAAGTCAGCGCTCGGGTCCCCGTTAGCCTCCACGGAGTACATTGTGGTCGCCGCCCCCGAGGCTGCAGGAAGAGCCAATGGGAATGCTCAAAACTATGGGGGTTTTTTTACAGTCAAATTTGGAAACTCCAGTTGAGCGCCTCACCACCTGCACCCCACACACGAGGAACACTGCAACTAAAGCACATGCACTCTCCAATACACTCATCTGCGAGAGGTATTTTACACCCTACAGGTCACACACAGTACTACAGGAGACCCAGTAACTCTTTTACACTCTACAGGCTACAATCCCCACGTACAACAGGGGAGCTAACGGTAATCAGGAGATATATATCTATATATATATATATATATATATATAGAGAGAGAGATAGATAGATAGATAGATAGTCAGGGTCACACATTTTCTCTCCAAAAAATGGAATTCACTTTCTAAGAACAGTTTATTTTTTCCATTTACGAACACAGAATTATGGTTTAGACACATGGGGTTTTTACTCAACCTTATTATTTGTTGAGTTACGAGACATTTCCAATACATAGAGCTGGATGAGAACTTTCAATATGTGTTAAAAACGGGTGGACATGCAAGGTTTTTGCATGACACAGAGATCATGTGAATAATAAATTGTGTGTATGTGACACTGTGGAGCGTGGCCAGGGGGTGCTGGGCCAATCCTGACCTCCTTTCTTGCCGGTTCGGGTGTCCATGACTTTCTCAATGGTCTCGCTGTCATCGTCCTGCTGCTCCTCTGCCCCCTCCCCCACCAGCTCGATCAAATCGTCCGAGTCCGTTTCAAAGTCGTTCTGATCCTCCTTGTAACTGGGGGGAGAGATCAGGGGTCACGCCGACATTCCAGGGCCCAAACAAGACGTGCCAATTACACCCTTTGTGCATAGGATCCATTCACCTGCCAGGTTACCTTTACCCAGACAACTCAAACGGTGTACATTTTTACAAGTTACCCACTTATCCACCTGGATATCTGCTTTGGGTGATACTGTGGCCTGATTTGAACCCGAACGCAAACCCAGGTTCTCTCCACTAAGATGGACTTCTCACCCTTGACACTGAATCATGCACTTTTTAACAACAACATGCTAATATGCAGCAGTTTCAATAATGATTAATGACAACTGCCATTTCTAATCATGGTTGACGGGAGTAGAAAGGACACTGCCTTATAGTCTGTCTTATAGGAAGCAGGTGTGGAATTATCCAGCAGGGGGTTTCACCTCATTACTCTCAACTGCTTGCAGTAAAACCTGAAATGGCTCAGACTGCTATGCATCAGGAATGATATGTCCATCTCTGGTTCAGGAGGAATCCTCTAGGGAGGGGATCTCCAAGCCGGATCCTGGAGGGCCACAGGGTGTGGCTGGCTTGCCTTTTTGCAGAGCACTTAATTAATCAATTACAGCATTTGGCTGTTATAATTCATTAAAATAAATGTCATAATTATTCCTAACGCTCGTTCTCATTGTCACGTCCATCCCCATTAAATGAACATCATCGGCGAACAAAATAGAACGTTCAATTTGAAATTGTTCAAACAGTAACAATCACAAGGGAACATAGTGTTCGCCTTGTTGAGCGGATTCTTGGGTCTAAAGTAGTCGCTGAACTTTAAGATTTAAACGAGGCTAGGCTCTCCAGGACCGGAGGGGGGTTACCTCTGCTCTACAGACTCTGGGAGGGCGGCCGGCCAAGTTAGAATGTTAGAATGAGCTCACCTGACTTTCGTGGCCGCTCTCCGTCGTGTTTGTCTCTTTGGTGTGTCTTCATCCTCATCCTCGTCATCGTCTTCCTCCTCTTCATCATCTTCGTCAGAGGAGTCCTGCTTCCTTACCTTCTTGGTCTTCTGAGATTGCTGCTTTTTGACTGCGGCTGTTTTGGTCTGTGGTCTAGAAGAAGAAAAAAACATCACAGCGAAAAAAAGAAAAAGACAACGGTATTAAGACGGTCATCTACATCCATGTGTGTCTTTGTACGGGCCCTTCTCTGATTCCGTTATGAACGTGTTACCTATCTATTACCACCTCTGAAAACCTGGGTCAGGTACCTGTGGTCTGGACCTTGAGACAGCTTTCAACATCATAATATATATATATATATGTATATTTATACATATATCAGAATGGAATTTATCAGGGAAAAGGGGGAAACAAAGGGGTTTATTTCAAATTTAAATTATATAATATTTATGCATTTGGTTATTACAAAGGTTTTTTTATTTTTTAAACATAATATTGGTTAGACAGAAGACTTATGCAATTTTTAGAATATACTATTTTGGTAAAGACCAATAATGTAGCCAAAAAAAAGCTTCGTCAAGACTTTGAAAGCTTTTTTTAAAATAGGGAGATCAAAGCAGGGGGGATAATTAATTGAGATTGATTGGCAAGCGATGGGACCAATCAGAGGAGCTGTCTGAAGACCAGACTTGGCTACGCCCCTTACCTTCGGGCTGGGAGACGTCGGGATCTAACTTTATTCTCTTCCTGCTCACTGTCTGAACTGCTGCTTTCATCCTCATCATCCTCCTCCTCTTCATCGTCATTTGAGTCATCATCATCATTCCAGGTATTTCTTTCAACACAGAAATACCACAGTTTCACCTTTCAGGATCCCTAGACCCTCGCCCAGGAAGCTACTGCCCTCTCTACACCTCCACCCGTGTATGCACCAATTCTTGTTAAAGTTTCACACCGTTTCCTATGGCTACCCAACCAGGCAGAGTTGTGATGGCACTTACTCTCCTTGGACTTTCTGTTCACCAGCAGCACATACACACAACTCTACCCACTGTGCACCCCTGGCAGTCGGCCTGGCGCCACAAGCCAAGGTCACTGCAGGTTTCCCACTGCGACAAGACCTGAATGCAAATGTGCTTTTGGTCTGCAGAACCTCCATCCACTACGCCGCAGATCTACAGAATCTTCATCCAATACACTTCAGATCTACAGAATCTTCATCCAATATGCTTCAGATCTACAGAATCTTCATCCAATACACTTCAGATCTACAGAACCTTCATCCAATACGCTTCAGATGTACAGAACCTTCATCCGATATGCTTCAGATCTACAGAATCTGTATCCGATATGCTTCAGATGTACAGAATCTTCATCCGATATGCTTCAGATGTACAGAATCTTCATCCGATATGCTTCAGATGTACAGAATCTTCATCCGATATGCTTCAGATCTACAGAATCTTCATCCAATACGCTTCAGTCGTACGGAATCTGCTAAGCCCAGAGTGGCTGTATAGACGCAACATGTCGTTTCAACACAGTCATTGTAATGGAAATGTGAACTAAGCAGATGAGACCCCAGTTAAAAGAAAGATCAAGGACAGCGTGTGTGATTAAATGAAGTCGGGCTGGCTGTGAAATCGTATGGCTTTGGGTGGGCTTGTAAATATATATAAATATCAAAATCAAAGCATGTTTCATTGCTATTTGCCAGAGAAACGGATATTCAGATAACTTTTTTTATCCTTTCTCTCAAGATTAAAAAACACATTGGTAATGCGCAACATGTAAACCATTCTAATGATTACAAACTTATATACATATGTGTGCGTGTGTGTGTGTGTGTGTGTGTGTGTGTGTGTGTGTGTGTACTGTACTATGCACATATATAAATAAACATACTGATCATGTGAGCCTTCAGCTGTTAACCCTGCAGTCCTTACAGGTGAGGTTAATGGCAGAATGCAGTCATTGGCATTATGCCAATATGCCAATATGAACACTGTAGGGCTTCCCTGGAAGCTGACACGACAATAAAAATGTTGAAAAATGAAAACACTGAAAATGAATAATTGAGAAACCCATTCCCAGCCATCCCTCCCCGATACTCACTCTCTCTTCTTCTGTCGAAGCCCTTTTCGTTTGGGGCTCTCGCTTTCAGACTCACTGCTGCCCTGCAAATGTATAACCCACACGTTTCACACACCCGTCCCTCTATGCCACAGCATACACATGGCTTTGCTCTTCAAAAGCAAATGTTCCACAATATACTTGTGTAGGTCTTCTACTCACCGTTGTCTTGAACTTGACATGGAGAGTAAAAACCACTACTGTAACTGCATTTTTATTGCGACGTAAGAAATGTTTGACAAAAGAAACAATATAAATGTGCACAGAGACTGGTAATAAGCCAAAATAAGGGTTTCAGTTACATATTATTCAAGATTATGGATGTTTTTATTTAAACAGATTCTTGCAATAACCACTATATGGCACAGTATGCATGTCCACATGGTGGAGTACAGGGCTGAAATGCACCCATTCAAAACTGCCCATGTAAACTTTTAAACTTAACCGCCCATTTAAACTTAAATGCAGGCATAAACCTGCCCGTTTCTCCTAAATCCACCCACTGCTCACCAGTGAATACTCTGTCATAACTCAGACGCGATCAAGGATAAATGCAAAAAATATATATAGATTTCTCCTAAATCACACAGCAGAGTCCTTCTCCAGCACTTACCTCCGCTCCGATATTTAGCCTAGCGGGCTCCTGTCGGCTACGGTTCGATCGCCTGACGCCATAGACGTCTGGGTGCTCCTCCCACATCTACAAAGATGAAGAGCCATAAGCAGACACCCTCACCAGCTCACGGTCTCCATGACAACCTTGCATTATTTACCAAAAGTGCGCATTAATGGATTGACATCAAAACATTTGGAATGAGTGTCCTAGACACCACTCCTTTTGCCTCAAAGAAAGCGAGCTTCAGTTACCATAAATACTGGAAAATGAACAGTGGCTTTTAAAACTATGTGGCTCTTTGCTAATATTGCCCTTCTGACTGTAGACTTCTCTATAGCACAGTACTATGGTCTTGCTACCTCAACGTGTCATTTTCTGTACAAAAGGTTGAATAAAATAACCTTATCCAAGCACAACAAAACTAAATAACATTGTCGATATACTTATTTGACAATCAACACTTTTTATTTTAACTGATGAACTGCAGGTTTTGAACGAATGGAACAGTAACAATTCCTGTGTTTTATTCATACTAATATTATTTTGATATTTTTTAATGCAGGGTGATTGTTAGGTGATCCGTTGTTTTCCTTCCACTGTTTTCCTTCAGGAGCCCATGTTAGGGAGTGCAGCATGTAGACATATCTGTCCTGGTATGGTGGAGGGGGACTAGGCCACTGGGCCATGGTGATTGGTGACAAGAGGAGTATTCTGGAAGGTTTACCATGATCGATTTTCTGATTGAACTTTTCAACCAATGTTGTTGTTGATTAGTCCAGATTATATATATTTTTTTGGATGTATTCCCATTATTTGATTAAATACAGCCAGGTTTTTTTTCCCTTTACCATTAGCCACCACAGCAAAAATGAATGAGCAGATAAGGAACATACCAGTGTCCCCCAAAAATAGGCAATGCAACCCATATAGCGTTATTATGCTTAAATCTTTTTTTTCATTTGAATTAACATTATTCATTGTATTTTTTTGCAATTATGAAAATAAATGTTGAATTCTTTTGCTGGTATTCCTGCCGGCACGAACTGCCTTTTCACATATTCATTCACCTGCATTAGATTAATATGAAGACAGCGGAAGCTACACTGCGCAACAGCTGACTGGATAGATAAAAACAAAAAAAATGTTGTGGGGGCCTCGAATAGCGTAGCAGTCTAACGCACCCGCATTGACTAGCGCTTTGCGAGTGTGAGCTACCTATTGCAGTCGCGGTTGGAAGCCCAACTGCGTCAGTCCGACTCTGTCCAGGAGCCCCGATCGGGGGCAGCATTTGGCTGTCCGCCCCAGGGGGTTGGGAGAGTGAACGTCGGCACAAGCTTTCCGAGGAGCAGAAAGGGCGTTCCTAAAGAGCAGGTGGGCAAAGTTCTGTCTCGGAGGAGGCGGATCATTGCCGGCCTCGGGGATAATAGCTCGACCCAGAGGACGGGCGGCAGGCTCATGAGGGGAGGGCAAATCAAAATAAATAGAGGTTTGACTTGGCTACTAAATTGAGAGAAAAACAGGGGGAATCTGAAACAATTATTATTCTTTTTTTAAAGCTTGTGAATGTACAGGTAAATGCCAAAATAAAGGAAACACCAACATAAAGCATCTAAATAGTCCGTTGAGCCACCGAGTCACCAGAGCAACTTCAGTGCACCTTGGCATGGATTCCTCAAGTGTCTGGAACTCTTGAAGGGATGCAACACCATTCTTCCACAAGAAACTCCATCCCAGTGTTTTGTTGATGGTGGTGGAAAACACTGTCTCAGGCGCTGCTCCAGAGTTTCCCATAAGTGTTAAATTGGGTTGAGATCTGGTGACTGAGCAGGCCATGGCATATGGTTTACATTGTTTTCATGCTCATCAAACCATTGTGACCATGCCCTGTGGATGGGGGCATTGTAATCCTAGAAGAGACCACTCCCATCAGGATAGAAATGCTTCACCAAAGGTTGAGGGTGATCACTCAAAATGGCTGTGAATTTATTGCCATTTACCTTGAAATCTAAGGGGTTGAGTGGACTTAAACCAAGCCAGAAATATGCACTCCATACCAATGCAGAGCTGCCAATACATCCCTTCATTTACTCAAGTGTTTTCTTTATTTTGCCAGTTGCCTGTATATCTCACCAAATAATGGGAATGTGCATGAAAACCAGTCTGGACCATCAGAACATTCCTTTAAGACACCTGGCCACAGTGGTTGTGTCACTGCCAGACCCCACACCCGGGACCCTTGTGTAAGAGGAAACGACCGCGAGCGCCCGTGGAACTTGAGGGGGCCGGATTGAGGAACTTCTAACATCAAAAATTAGGTAAGAGCCGCCGGGTACCTTCTTGACATCGGCAAGATTATCCTTCTTCCTGACGGGCTTATCCTTGACCTCCGCTGAGGCATTCTGGGTCTCGCTGCCCGACTCGGACCGGCTCTCTGACTCCGAGGTGCTGTTGGACTCCGAGTGGCGAGATGGAACCCTCCCGCTGCCCTGCTCGCTCTCCGATTGGCTGCCGGACTCCGAGGCTGAGTGGTTGGACTCTTCCGAAGGCGAATTGCTATAAAACAGCCAGACAGGGCGTGGAGTTACAGGCTAATGCCATGCACTCTGTAAAAGATGACGAGAGGCCAAAACAAGGGAAAAAAAAAAAAAAACATTCTGTGGCCAAACTGCATTTTAAATCCTTCTCCTCTCCTCCTCTTGACATACTCGGTAATGTTTTGTCGTTTACCGTGGCCAAACTTGTATTCATGTTTATTTTTACCTGCTGTAAAAATAGACTCCTCTTCAACAGACTCCTCTGTGAGTGAGTTGGCCTTCATTTCAGAAAGGGAGTGGGGTAAAACTACATTTTCCACATGAAAAATTCAGAATCAACTCCAGCCCGTGTGCTGTGATTAGGCAATACACCCCGAGTCCGAATGGACAGAATGCATAAGAATTAATAAAATATTCAGTTGAAAAAGATGCATGCAATATTTTTTAAATAAACACAATGCATATAAATAGTAAATGATCTGAGAGTCCTTATTACAGAGGGGGTGGCACCTCCCCATTCTGAGACATTTATGACAAGCACCACCAGGTGGCAGCAGAGCGACTCACACCAGAGCCTTCTAGAACAGCCTCAGCGCTGCATGTGATCTGACTCAGTGTCCACGCCATTTTAAGGTGTCATGCAATGCCACACCACCTTCCGGACTATGACAAAATGAACATGACCTTCACAGACACCCGGGCTATCAGGCCGTTGCCTCACGTTAACCCTCAAATGGATCAAACTCAACTGGAAAGAAAAATAGCAAATTTCTCCCTGTTAGGAAGGACCTTTAACCAACTGTGGAGCCTGAAGGAATTGAAGGTTATGGTGGCTGAGGCACCAGCTAATGCTCAGTTACATGGCTAAGGTTTAATTTGAAGGTTTACTGCCACAGATTCATTCCAGGCACACTACGGGGGCTGCTCCAGACAAAAGGGTAGCATTCCCAATGGGTTCCCACATGTTTTCATCTCTTCCTCCCCCCCCACCACCCCACATATTGTGTAATAACAATGATCACAATATAACCAAGGACATGTAAACCAGACATGGTTTATTTAACCTGAAATTCAAAAACATGAGTCATATGTAAAAATAAACATAACTTGGGATTTTGTTGTTAAGGGAACCCCTGGTATACCTGCAGAAATGCATCCATAAAGCGAGCACATAAAGACATTTATTTTAAAATTCAACCATTGCAGCTAAACAGAGTGTTTGTGTATAATGACATACTACAGCCATCATGCAAACAATTGACTGTGTGCTCATGGTGGCAAAGCACCAGATATTGATCCTCCTCAAGAGTTCTTAACATACACAAGGAAAAATGCAAAATGGCCTTACTGGTATGTACTAGTTAACTTTTTCAGACTCAACTAAAAGTCCAAGACTACTGAAGAGTACACCACCAGGTTAATACCACATCCACTTAAATGCAAAAAGTACAAAATCATATCAAATATAAATCAATCATGAATGTAAAGCATACACTACATTTTAAAATACACTACACTCTAAAATGTATATAGAACGAAATATCATGTAGGGTAAGTAGACAAAAAACACTGGCAGAAAATCTGGTATATATCCTGAAACTCAATCACAAATATTGAATTTGAGCAACATTATAAACAAAACAGTAACAGAGAGCAGATAAGCAGTGTTCTGGCAGTGAAAACCTTGCAATACACAAGCCTTAATGAACATATTCTGTTACAAACCTCTTGCAGAATGGACGAGTTCAGCCAGCAGTGAAATCAGACCACACCTGATTACCAGACATCCAAACAGAAAACGTCCCTTACAAACTCTCCATTCTCTCAACAGCTGTTAATTTGTTCCTGTTGTATGATGTGTTACTACTTAATGACACACGGCAGCAGTGATGTCCCACTCTCAATAAGGAATTTTAAAAAATATATACATATATAAATTTATATCATATGTTGTCATAATTGCACTGTGAACGTAACATATCTATGAACCAGAATGCCCCTTTACCTGCAGAATAAACACAAGCCTCAGGAGAACATACGTCTCAGCCTTGAGAATGGGTTTGTGTCTGAGTTTTTGTACATGCTGAGGTGAACACCAGGTAATCCTTAATCTAAGAATATATATATATACATATTTTTATATCAACTGTTCAAATTATAGCAGTATGTAGGATCTAATCTAAACAAAACCCCAACACGTGGCCCCTTGTTGCATCATGCTTGCTTTACTGCGTTAGAGCATAAGTGTGCGTGCAGTACCTCGAGTGACCACCATGGGCGGACACAGCCACATTTAACGGGCAGCCTGACGCTTGACAATTAAATGCATATTTCAAACACGCCCATACGAGACGGCCTTATTGAATACAAGGCTTTGCTAAACACACTGTAATGTCTGTAATTTGCAATTATGCAAAAATGTATAATCTGCAATTAAACCTTTAATCAAAACAATATACCCTCTCAATGCCTGGTCTTCCATTTCTTGCTAAATCATAAGCTTTAACCTATATGAGACATTATCTATACACAAAATGTTATAGAACATAAATCATTCTAGGCATAGCAAACAAATGTTTTAATATCCCCACACAATGAAAAAAAGTGTTAGACTAGTAATTAATGTAGTTGCAATACACTGCCCTGTATTAAGAAAATGGTCTTAGAAAAATACAGAATAAAATACCTTTATTCTTATGTCTGGATTGTTTTTTGTTAATCTATTACTATTGCAAGCCTTAAATATTTAACTTGCCAATTGTATATGCAATTAAAATGCCGAGCCCAGAGATCCTCACTTTTTGCCAGTGAGAAACCGTCTCTAGACACAGCAGGCAGGCAGGCTGGCTGGAAAGGCTGCTTCTCCCAACACTGGGGGGGATGTAGAAAGTAGGCGGGACTGACAGCTGCCCTGAATTTCCATTGGCTGCCGAGTTGCTATGTGGGGAAAGCTACCCAATCCCTATTCAAAACATCCCCGAATGACCTTTGAGCAACTTCCTGCTCCAGCTTCCTGTAGTTCCAAGAACACCAGTGTAATGCAGCATGTCTGACTAGCTATGCAGTACAAAGCAAGAGCCATTTTGTGACTTTGAAGTGGACGTGCAGCCATTTAGTGAAATATAAGAGGCACACGCACACTGGTTATAAAATGCTAAGCTCATCTGCAGTGGTGAGGTTTTTCTCTGGCAAAATGATGTCATTTTCTTTCTAGCAAAACCAGGAGCAAACTGAATAGGCAGCAGGCTTCTATATTGGCTATAATTCTTTATGAAGCTGTGCCTATAAAATGGCTGCCATAAAAAAATAAGCAAAGCTTAAACACTGAAAATATTAACCCTTCAGGGGGATTTTTTCATTGCTTGTTGAGCCGTGTCATTTCTACCTTCAGCACATTCCATGTTGGATGTCACCATCAGGTCTTCCCAATAAACACTTGCAATATTAAGAATGAACAGAACATAAATTAGACTGATTTAATTTAATGTTATGGGTCTATATGCAGACACATTCCACATTCACCTTGTTCAGACAGTCGATCTTAAGATTGACAAGGTTTCAGACTGTATGTCCAGCAAGTCTTCCATCAGGACACTGTATTTGAGCAATGTAATATTTAATATATAAAAAGTCAGATGTATTAGTTTGGTATAGAGTTGGACCACCACTTAAGCTCAGTTCAGTCCGCATCAGTTTCTCAGCCTTGGTTTGCAAATATATAGGCCAACTCTACTCAAGTCTGAATTACATTTTGCTTCAGAGGGGCCACACGTATAGGTGGGTGTTCAACGGCCTTTGGCTTCCACCCCCACCATGAGGAATTAAAATTGTGCAATTTTGTGCAATGTTCAGATTTGTGGAATACTGTTCGCATAGCTAGGTAGTGGAATAAATACATACTTACCATCTTGGAAGTGTTCTTCTAAAGAAAAAACTGATGGTTTTCCATTGCGGATTTCAAGTTAAGCCACAGCCACCAAAATTATGCAGCCTTCAGTAATACCATACGTAGAATTATTGAAAAAGGAAAATTACCCCTGGAACCTGTTGCATAATGGTTCCGCACAGTTGTTCCGAGACCATGGACAGAAAAGTCAAAGTTGGCGAAACCGGCCATGCATGTGTATGTTGTACACAGGTATTGCTTATGGTCTAAATAAAGTCATGAATACACAGTATTGTTCTTTATTATTGCTGGGGAGACAGATGTACATGTAGACATTTGTTAACATCTCACACATTCTCAGTCTTTCTCACTGGTTAATACATTAGGAAATTAACATGGGCATTTATTTAATTTTCAAAAATCCTAATTGTACCACGTTTACCCCTCATTGGCCCACACACGTCACATGGGACATGACCTCAAGTGGGTTTAATTGATAGCTAGGGCATTCGTTAGCACCCAAGTGTACACTTAATTTTTGAAGCGGAGAGGCCTAAACAGCCTAAACAAACAGCCTAAGGGTCTTGACTAATGGACTTGGTCAAAAAAGGGCTTTGACCTACTGTTCTTTCAGGTTAATATCTACTTTGGAAGTGAATGCAACTGTAGCATTAACCAAAACTTTTAACAAAGCTGGAATATATACATATACATATAGATATAGATGCACATAGTAATCTATGATTACAATAACAGCCTTTAGGAGACACACACACACACACACACACACACACACACACACACACACACACACACGCACACACACACACACACACACACACACACACACACACACACACACACACACACACGCACACACACACGCACACGCACACATCTTATGCTGAATTGATTCCACAGGTTTGTTAATTGTGTTCAAGCAAGACCAGCTGAAGTAACTAAGCACAAGGCATGCATGTATAGCCTATAACTATAAAGGATACAGTAAACATGCAGGCAAAAATTATACCGTTTCATAATTAAAAATGTTGAGATTTGAAGGTAATTTCACTCACCTGTCATAACACTGTTTTAATTAAAGTCTGGAAACTAAACATGCATTTAGCAAAAGTATATGTTAAACAACTAGTCTACTCATATTAATGTACATTGTTATGAAATTATGGCATAGGACAGGTCTGCATAAAGTGTGTACATAAAAACATACATCAATTTATGACAAAACAAGTGAGAACAAAAACATTTTTCTGACCATACTTGTAACTTTTGTATAACACAACAAAAATGTTCATACAAAATATTTTTTAATTAACTTAGCTTACATTTGCTAGCAAGTTATGTTAAGATTTTGTAACTTTAGTCACCAGAAGTAGTTCTCTTGGCGTTTCAGAAAGCATCTACATGAGAAAAATGAATATTGTATGCCTTTCGTATATAAATCTACTTGGCAATTACTTTTAATAAAGGCCCATCAATTATTTCAGTGATAAACAGCTTCACCTAAAAATTACGACTGGCTTGTGTCTTACAGCAATACACAGAATCATATCAAGGAAGTTATGAATGGATAGTTAGATCCACTGATTCAGTTTTCCATTAAAAGTACACACAAACTCAAGTTTGTGGCCAGCTTCCTTAATGCCTTAACCTAAGGAATTGCACAGGACAGGTCCTTTTCTGCAAATGGCTTAATTCAAAACCTCCATTTCCACTTGTTTTTCCTAACCACGTGTAGAGAAAAGCCACTAAAATGATTTAAATGGGAACGTACATTGTATCTAAAATGGTGCAATGCAGTAGCTACTAATCAGACAAGGTCATTTTAGGCTGTCACAAACGGGCACAAAAAATGAGAGAAATCATGTGTCGGGTTTTCGGAAAACCATGAAGACTTCTTCGGGTTGGTACACATTAAGAGTACCCGATGCTTTCTTTGGGCCCAAGGGTCTAGTCTTAAGTTTTAGAAATGCTAGCAAAAATTAGGGTGTGGCTTTTGAAGAATCCCAAGGTCATTGATCTAAAATATATGTAAGTCGAAGAAACCGATAACGAAAAACGTGTACAGGTGAGCACCCATGCCTGACAAGGTAAACAATCAAGGCAGATATCAAAAAAGGTAGAAAGAACTTTAAAGATCGTACCTTGATGCATTGCTTTGGGTCGAGCCTTCATCCTCCTGTTTTCTGTTCTTATTCTTCATCATCGTTTATCCTGAAAACTTTTATTTAAGGTGTTCTGAAGTCCCGGTATTTACTGTCAAATGTTAAAAGGAAGGTAAGATGTCATCTAAGTTATATATGCTGGCTTTGAGGAAAGCAAAGACTCGACGTAGCGACGACACTATAGAAACAGAACAGTATTGTCTCGGACGTTTAAAACAACAATGTAAATACTGTAAACTATCGATACATAATTGACAGCTGATAACATAGGCATCAATGTAACAACCATGTGTTGAAAGCATTTCTCTCAAATACAGGCAGCCAGTCGACAACAGCCATACATTACAACTGCGTCATAAGACAAAAGACGTCTCAAAAACGATTTCGGAAATAAAATCGAATGATTAATAATAAAAAAAAGATCATTGTAAACATACCGATTCCATGTAGACAGGTAGAATAGTCCTGCATTCCAGTTTGGCGAATGAGTATTTATTCAGTTTCGCGATTTCGAAAAAGAAAATACTTCGTTTAAAATATAAACTAATATCTTGTTTAAATTCTAAATCGAAATTTGTTTTAAAATATCCGCCGTGGGTAAGCAAATAAGAGTCCGAGTAGCACGTTAACAGAGCGGTCTAAAAATGGAGGTACGCCATGGCTGCCACTGCTAGGCAGGGAAAACAACGACTCGCGCATAGACAGCGCTGTAGTACTCCTCTCGACGAAAGCGTGAATAAAACACAAAAACGGCTTTAATTTTACACTAAATTAATCGCATACAATCTATATTTTCTTTCATTGGGCCCCGCAAGAGGCTCAAAGTTTTAAAAAAGTTACTGGAAAGTGGCTTGAGAAAGCCCAGCGTCTCTCAATGCGATCTCCTCTACAAGGCTCAGCCGCCATCTAGAGCTCCTTCCTAGCTCTGAAAGCTCAGCCTTTGATTGACGTTCTTTCCATTTACCCCAGTACCCAGGTGATGTACGAAAGACCCACCCCTTTCATTTTATACAGAAAATACTAAAGTTATATTTAAATAATTTAAATTTAACATTAGTCCATCCTTTGACAGGACTCAGACTGTCCAAAACCAACCCCACTCTCAACTGAGACTCTGAGGTTATAATTTTAAAAGGAAATATTTTGATATTTTTTTAGTCTTAGAGCCATCACTTCCTGTTCAGACAGGAAATGAGCCGACTGAAGCCATTTTATAGAAGCAACACAAAAGAGCCTTGGACACCATTACAAGCCAGTGCCTTCACATCCAATTTAACCATTTGTGCCTTGTAGAATTCTGCATTCACCTTATTTGGAAAAGTTAGACATGGATGGGAAAACCTAATTTGTCTGAGCCACTGGTTGCATCCATTTTTGCACGAAATTTCTTCAAAACAGCAAACACAGCAAATGAGGTGGCCTTGATACCTCCAAAGTTTCCAAATGTTCAAATTGACCACTGATGAACAATTGCTTTAAATGGCAGAGACAAAGAAGAATGTCCCAAAGACCATATATAACACCAATATTGCCACAATGGACCTTAATTTGTGAACTAGCCATGCATGTTTGTTCTGTGCTACCTATGAATAAATATCAATGTAATATTTGAACCAATTTATAGTAATGAGGGTTGAAGGTGGTGAACTTGTATCAAAGTTCTGTCAACCCTTAGGGTGGGTCAGTTTGATAGACCAAAACCATTGTCCTATGCAGGACTCCACTAAACCAATTAGTTACATCAAACCAAAGCACAGCATTTTATTAGAGGGAAAAAAACTAATAACCCAACCATTGCCTTAGAAATGGGCATAGTCTTCTGACCATAAACAGAGAATAGCCATCACAAACAAACCCAGGAGGAACATGTCATTTCGTTTTCTTTTAAAAAACACAACCTAAATTCAGAAACCATCACATTTTTAAAAAGGTACCATTTTAAAATGTTTAGATTGACCAGAATGGCTTTGAACATTTGAGTAACCATGTACTCATAACATCGGAAGTTGATGAAACAATCTAAAACGTAAATTCCAACGATTACAGCTTGTAGCTATACCTTTCATTCATTTACCATGTATAGAAAAAGTCAATGGGAAGATGTAGAGTAAACAATATTGTTTTATTAAACACCATCAAAACAATCCACGGACTCAAAAATAACCGACAATAGGATGCATAAGAATTTTCGAAAATTTGAAGCAATACAAAAGCAACAAATCACTTTTCATAAAGAAGGTTCACGTTGTCAATATATAGACCGACACATCCAAAGCACTTGTAAATAGTTTACAGTAATTGTTACTTCTTTGAAAATAAAAACAAAAAACACATGGAACCAAGTCATTGTAGCTGACAATGGAAAACACTTTTTTTTTTCAACAAAAATCAGCATTCCCAAAAGACAAATGAATGCCAAAAACCACAGATAGGAGGCGCCATCTTGGTGACATACCAGTTGTCTCCACTTGAATCTCTTCAGTTGTGGGAGGGGTCTTAAGGGAATTAAAGGAAAAAGAAAAAAAAAAGTTGTAAACCCTAACACATGTTGAAAACAGCAGTCCTATGAATTCCCAGGGTATAACACAACTCACAACATTGCTACGACACTATTTTTTGTGTTAGCCAGGTTGGAATAAAGTAGACTAAACACAAATCCAAAGATGACCAAATTGTCACTATTCCCCTAACAAGGTTCTAAAACCAGAAACACACAAAATTCTAAACTCAACGCAACCTTGTGCAGTTTGTAAGGAAAGGATGCCAATTTATATGTGAAAATGATGGAATTGACCAACTTCATTTACATTTTACAAATCCATTAATTAACCAATTATGAATACTCCAACTTTCAACACCACAATAGATGCATGCTCTAATGAGTCAAACTTCTCATGCAGTACTAGAAATTCTTCATCCTTTTAGAATTCAATCAATCAATAGATTGTGGTACTGTTAAAAACCTACTGTACTCTATATTTCTAATCAAAACCTTAATCTATGGTCCAAATGATCAAACCAGAAATATATTGACAAAAACAAACATGCATCTATCGTCAACTAAATTCTAGAAATGGACATACCCATAATCAGTACTCAACAAAAGCCTTTCCCACGTATTGTAACTGCTTTTAAAATTTGCCAAATGTGCTCAACTTAAATTCCTTCACATTAAATGATACAGCAGGGAGTGACATTCCTAATCATTTACAATCCAAAGTGTTGGGAGACTGCTGCATTTCAACACACAAGAGAAAGTTTAATAAAGACAAAATAGAAAAAGAAATGTCAAAGTTTCCAATTCATACATTTTTTCAATCCAAGAAAAAGGATTTAAGAGGTAGCAGCAGCAACAGCCAAAATGGGAGATATGAACACACAATAAAATAGACATTAAACAATCCTAAAATAAAACACAAGGTATATTACATCAGATGTCTGTCATTTACTTTAATGAGAGAAATTCACTGTTAAATGTATGGTCATTCAAAATAGCAATATTCCACTTCTGGAAGCAACTGGAATGCCATGACAAAAAATATGATCACATTCACATAGCAATAACCTGATATGTTAAAAATTGGATGCTTTTGAAACTGCATGTCAGATCAATTTATATTCCAAGACATTACAAAAACATTCCACACCATTCCCAACTCGTTTCATTGGTCTTAAATCTGGTTATTTATTGACATTTTAAAATGTGACCCGTGTGTGCATTTATTCTTTTTGGAGGATTTGAGGGAGAGAAACTACTTATTTGTAAATAATGTTTACAGCGTTTACACACTAATTCTAGGGTCACTAGTTGGATGCTTGTTTATTGTTATTCCTAAATGCAGTCCGAGTACTAAACAAGTAATAAGCATGTAATAAGAGTACTATTTTAGGCCTTTACAAGCCAGCATAGATCAGGATACGGTCCTGGATAAAAAAACAATAACGGCTTCACATTAATTAAGGCACCATGAAGAATTGATGGGCCAAATCCATTTCCAAAAAGAATTACTTATTACATACTTAGAAGTAATGAAAGAATGTCAAATTGTTTTGTGATTATGATACATTTTTGAGATCCCTTGAAGAAAAGCTTGCCTGACCGTAAGGAAGGGTGAGTGTTTTTTCAGAACTTTGAGAACTCGTTCAGTACAAGTGGTCCCTGGGTTTGAGTGCAGAAGCATCCTGTTTGCTTTATTGGAGGACAAGTAGTGTTCAGCTGTGTGGCCAACAACCTGGCAAAAAATCAAATAAAACCAACCACTGCCTGGAAGGTAGTCACATTTATTATCACTCACTTTACCATTTTTTTGTCAGCTGATTGGCTTTGAGTTGGAAAGCCATACCAAAGAACAATGGAAGGAATAATCAAATCCCACCCATGAATGAGAAATGTTCAAGAGAACATCGCACAACTCAGTCTGAAGACCAAAAAGGAAAAAGGAAAGCTTTTCAACCGTTTTTTTCTTCTCCAAGCTCCTGACAGCATCTATGTATTGTGAAAGGGGAGTTTCAACCCAGTTTAGATCGATATGAACAAAACTATCCATTTAGACAGCGCCAAAGTATTTGGAATTGGAGCCTCAAGTCAGAGAGAATGGGGGTGGGTGGGGGTCGCCATTAAGCTTACATGTCAATCCCCAGGGGATGGGAAATACATCGCAAACTCGAAAAGCCACAAGGCAGAAACAGCCATGGCAAGAATCCACATTGGGAGAATTCGCTATATCCAAATGAGCTCTTGCTGAGAGGGATCACCGAATGCCTCAAAGCTGAAGAGCAGAACAACAAGAGAAAACATCTTGCCCTCATCAGGCCAGCCCTTGAGGCAGTTCAGAGGTAGTACAAATGCCTTGAGTGGGGAACAGAAAGCCCGTTCCACTCACCAGCCTGAGGAACAGACCTCGAACAAGAGAACCCTTCAGATGAAAGCTGAGGAGGAGAGACAAGAGATTCTTTTTTTTTTTTTTTTTTTTTTTAAAGGTTTAAACCCCAAAAAAAAAAAGAAAAACAAAGGTGCTCTTCCATCTCCAGTAGGATCTGAGCAGAGATGTTATCTTCAGCTGGACTCCTGCTTTGTTTAAGGGCTGAGGCAACAGTTGAGTGTGAAGTCCAAAGTAGCACGTGGCTAGTGAAAAGCACAGGATGTCACGATGGTCCGGTCTCCCGCACGTAGTGTTTGGGGGAGGCTCCTTTAGCTTTATCTGAAGCCCAAAGCACTGTACATAATTCTCAATTTTGGCTTGTTTGTAGTTAGGTAATGTTTGTGGTAATAAATGGCCCATTCACAGCAGACCATGCCATTGTATGGCTGGGGTTGAAGAAATGTAATACCAAGAGCAATGACCATACAGGCCCTGTTCCCACCGATCCTCAGAATGGCTTGATTGTTCTCGTTCAGAGCTCTTAACGGTTTTCAGCTGCCATTTATCTTCTGCACAAATGAAGTCTCGTTCTTTCCCTGATATTCTCAAGAGACAGGGCCAACTTTAGAAATGTGGAATTTCTCCTCCCCCCATATATAATAAAATGTGACTACATGACAAACACTAATGCATTGTGAATCATGCTACCACAACAATTGTCACTCGGCTTTATGTCAATGTACAGCTATATAGCTAATGAATTGCTAAATAAGGTATACAACATTATAGAACTCTTGACAATTTATTGAGAGATTGAATGTCAATCCCATGGGGAATGTATTCAAACTATTGTGCAAATATAATATCCAAGCCTGTGAGAATTGTTGAGATTCAAACAGCAGCTAGATGCCTAGATCTGTTAATGTTCATTGTTTTGTTGGCTAGCAAGCGGAGTTATAACAAAAGGCCATGGTTCAATTGGCTGAAATGTTGCCTGTATGTTTAAATCCTGCCATTGTTCTGAATATTCTGTGCTTGGCTCAGATTGATTTGTACCAGAGCTGGGTCAAATAACTTGAAATGCTTTAACTCTTTAGAAGCCGGTACAAATTTAAAAACACAGATTTCAAGACAAATCCTTGAGGATTTAACAAAACCTGTTACTAACCAAAACAGACATGGATGAGAATTGAGGTTTATTTAAAAATTGTCAGCAATATTCCAAAATATTTGTATTGGTGTCTAAAGGGTTAATGTGTTTCAAATAATGATCTACTTTGCTCCATCTCCAGAGGTGATGTTGTGTTTGTGGGCATTGGAAGGGGCTTTGATGCGAACACGGCCATCAGTTACAGCACCACGGTGTGCCACGGTGGCCATTTTCCTCAGTTTCAAATCAAATAGAGAAATAGCTACCTGTCGTTAAACACAGTACAGCCAAAGGCTACTGGATGCCATTGCTACACAAGAGAGAAACATATGATTTGATTCACAATAAAGCTAGCTACTTCACAGCAGCTTGAAATTTAAAATTGTTTACATAGTATCTCTCCCAGATCGGGATATTCGGCGATGAGACCATTTGATCGAGAGAAACAGCTGAAGCTCAGCTGGGATAAGGTTAGGATTTATACAGTCTTAAGTAGAGTGCAGCTCAGGAGCCAATACCATAGTCCTCTTATATTTGACAAGACAGAGTAACTAGAACACGGAACGGAAGTAAATACAATATGGTATAAGGGCTATATAAACTATCTAAGCAAACTCATGCTATAACAGTTTTTTTGTAGTATTTTAAGATGGGACTCAATTTCGGAAGCTAAGCTATTGAAAGTATTACCTAATTAAAATTAGGCATATTAGTACTTTTACATTCACATTTTAATCAACATATATTTGAGCGACAAAAGCGAAACACATTGCATGCGCTTCAAGTAAACTCATGAACCGGCTATGTTCATGCATGCGCATTAGCAGCACTTTAATAGCACACAAGCACATAGGACGTTCACAGAACTAGGCTGCGTTAAAACAAACCAACACATGTGGTTGGTAGGAAACAACTCCATACACCAAGTCTGATAACCTCAACCACCAGTCGATGGAGCAGAGGTAATGTGATCGCCCCTAGTGAGGGTTTAGGTGTGTGTGTGTGTGTGTGTGTGTGTGTGTGTGTGTGTGTGTGTGTGTGCGCGCGAGCATGCATGCATGAGTGAGTGTATGAGAATGGGATCACCACATAAGTTCCATGGTTTTGGATAAAGCTTGTGGGGAAAGGACCATCTATGGGCCAAGGAAATAAGTGGAATGTAGGGCCAGCTAAAACAACTGTAAGAAGGTATGCTCTTCCTACTGTAGTTACGCATTGCATTCTGGAACAATCTTCTAGAACAAACCAGAACCTGGAGGCATTCTATGGCATTATCTTTCCTGCAATTATATGGAGTTGATGAGTTAAAAAAAGATTTCTGCAAGACCGAACAAGACACGGTCCCAGCCCTGTAGCCTGTGGAGTATTCTGGTATGTGCAACACCCAAAAAAAGCTAACCCTTCTTTGGTCATGTAATTCTGCATTGCGGAGGAGCTGTAACAGTCTAAAGCTCAACAGACTGCCAAATAAATGAAGTTTCAGACTGAGGCTATCAACAGAATCATACAAAATCTGTCGGTTCTTCACACAATTTGATTCCATGTTTTTACCAATAATTCATATTGAAATCATTTGTGGCAATTTGTTATTCTGTATATCGTACTGTGCCATTGATTTACAGTGTTTCATTTGGTGGTGAAGGAAACTACACATGTGGTTACACAGTGTGGTTTATTTGCACACAATGTAGTTTATACCCCATTGCATGACTTGCACACACAAATGTGTATACCTTCTCAAGGGAGCTGTAAGGTATGTAGAGGCCATTATCAAATTAAAAGTGCATTTTATAAGCCATGAAGAGAAGTCTGAAAAGTGGTTATCGCTCAATTCGGTTCTTCCCCTATTTCAATAGCCATGTAGCGACAGTGAGTGAATTGTACTGTAAATGGTTTTTTGGAGGCTCTAGAAAAATGTAATCCTTTTGGCTTCCATCACTGGTTATAAAGACTATGTTAAAATAATTACATTCAAATAATCTCACACATTATGATTTGTAGTCAATGCGGTTCCATTTCTAAACAAAAAAAAGTGTTCAAGGTTTAATTGACTTGTTCAGGATACGGCCTACAACCCATTTAGTGAACATGGGTGGCCTGCATACTTTTCTTTTGTTTAAAAAATGCATGGGATTTGTGATTTGCTGGGTACCTAGGAGTTGCATTAGTGAAGTGCCTCAGTTAAGTGGCAGCACAGTCTCCCCAGGGGATTAAAACCCGCACCCCCCTGGTTCGGCATCCCCGTTCCTACACTGCTGTACCAAACTCTGCCAGGGCATCATTTAAAAAAGGCCAAAACAGCTTAAGCAAAAATTCTGTTTGACATCCTTCTATGTTAAATTACAGCTTTTGATCCCAACAGCACCGTGTGTGTGTGTGTGTGTGTGTGTGTGTGTGTGTGTGTGTGTGTGTGTGTGTGTGTGTGTACGGAACTGCGGACCGATCAGCAGGCGGCAGACTAACTGCATCCGTACAGACAGTAATTGTGCAGGATTTTGTCCTCAAGATCTGACACAGATTTGTGCCAAATAAACAGAAAGTCTCAATTCGGCATTGTACCCCCGTCCCCGTTCCTGTTTATAAGTGTCGAGCACAGAAAGTAGTAATCTTTCATGTACCCATTTTTTAACAATTTAATTGAATTAAAGCCTAATGACAGACATCTGATGTAATAGGTCATGTTTCCACACAATAATAACTTGAGGAGAAACTCACCAAGCAGTCTTCAGCTTTACCGAGGACCAGGCCCCTTGTGGCTGGTCCACTTCTGAATTCTGAGGAGAGAAATAAAATGTGTGTGACTACACCTGCAGCACAATCAGAACCACCAAACAGCTTGGATGGCTTGAGTCCAACCATGCGCATAAATCACGTTCTAAATCAACATCTCCATCTGCCATATAGGGGAAACCGGTGACAAACTGAAAAGGGTGCATGGCCCGAAGCAAAATTACAAAAGAAAAAAAACAAGTGATCAAAAGTATTCAAAAATATAAATAGTCTTGAAAAGTAATGTATTCCCCTCTGCAATGTTGAACAAACCCATGAGTGCAACATCGACTGCATATTTCCATGTCACCTTGAGAGCACTTCTGCTGAAACTCCCCAAACAACTTAAGCCACGCCCACCTAATGCAAAAACAAACTCCCACTCAAATCCCCCTCCCCCCCCCACCCCTTCCTCAAGCACTCACAAAAACAGTTAAGAGTTAAGCCCTTTAATTTTCTCTCCCAATTGTTCAGTGCCAAGTATTAAAATGACGAAATGTTTAGTGAAAACATGTTTTTCGGCAAAAATTGTGTTGTTTAGGCATCTTTTCAGGATCCAAGCATCTACCTACTATTTAACAGTCACTTCTGTTATCTGAATCACATGATTGCATGGCACAGCATCCTGGGATTGTGGGGGACTATGGATGTTTTCTTATGTAAACCAAGTCTTTAATGTTCAGCTATGACCTGAGGAAAAAAATGTAGACAATACTCACTTCGTTCTTATAGGTCAGCAGCCTGTCCTCAGACATCAAGGTGAAGATTTCTGCTGATGAACCTTTGGAGAGGAGAGCAGTCCATTTTGAGTAAACAAGAAAATGCCCGTTTTTAGTAGTTTTTTTGTTTTACATGACTTGGAGCTGCTCAGCACATCCTACTGGTCATCGCTATATTAATTACTACAACAGATGCAATTGTGGAATTACCCCATATGGCAAAAACCATTCACTTCAGCATCATTAAGAATAAAAGCACCTTCTCACCTTCTTCCTGTCACCAGACCAGAATACTACTTCTTGTTCATCCATCTTCACTGGATTTCATTTGGGAACTGAAATAAAAATACAGCATTGTCAAAAAGAGAAACCAATACATAAACTTTATTGTCTTACCACAATCAACACCAATACAAAACCAATGTGTTCTTATGATTAATTTGACATATGTCAAAATGATCTACCTCTCAGGAACAAACAAAAGACAACATCCAGAAGAATTATCTAGCATCTACACATTTAAAGTGTGCAACACCAGCATATCTACAGCAAAGAAATTGTGTTGTTGTTTTTTAAATAACCACTTATGCAAAACAACTTCACCCTAACTATTTTTTTAAACCTGCAATTTTGGAAACATCTGCCTTACTAAAAATGGAAAAGGACAAAGCACTAATGAACATAAGCAATCTCAAAACTAAGTGTTGTTTGTTGTTCAACTTTACCAGACTATATTTTTTCGGAAAGTGGGATGAGAAATAATAAATAACCCCAGGGTACTGAGGATTTAAATAACTAATTATAAAAGATGACAAATACATATTTTTAGACCCAATCAGAAACCAACCAGTCACAGTAATAACCATGATGGTGTACAAAAAAGGTGGCATCCATTATACAAAATAAGGAAGGTCACAGCTGAAAAACATGTTTAATACTGTACATGGGAGGTTTCAGATTTTTTTAAATAATGTATCATTTGAAAGCTTAAAAAACAGACTGAAATATAATGTGAAATAGTATTCTAACATTCAGTACAAATACCAAATATGGGGATTCCAATTGCTTAAGACGGAAAAACATTTTTTAATTATAATTTATGGAAAAACCTCTAAAATACCATACATGCTCAGCATGTATTCTTGGCAGCAGGCTGTTTTTGTTTTGACATTCTCCAACATTGACATTGAAACATTTCATTTGACATTGTTTTTCTTTAAATACACTTTTTTTATTATTACCAATCCTATATTGGAAACAGTCCTCTCTGATAATGACTATTAAGTGTATACACACGTGCACCCAATTTCAAATTAATAGTATAGAACCAAATTGCAAAAAGGATTTAGAAATATTTTTGTATTCTTTCCACACTGTACCACAAAGAGTTAAAAGCCAACACCCTGTTTTTTTACTTCGAAAAATACTGTTTAAAATTTTCTTTAAGACGTCTCATATCAAAGTGAGGAGTTTCTAACATCTAAGACAAAGCAACGTTAAAATAACATTATTTAAAAATGAATTTAAGGAAATGTATTTTAAATGGTTTTAATACCAAATCAATTCCAATGTATAATCACAGAAATCATTAAACAGTACAAACGTGATACATTTCCAAAGCACTGAAACCTAGATAGTTTCATAGATTTGGACATTCAACAATCAATTTCGTATCTACAAGTAGTTAAGTTTGTATAGCTAGTTAAATACAAGTGGAAAAAATGTTTAAAAACCCTGTCTACCTTTAAAGTGTGTTCTGAAATCATCAAGGTGATGTTTCAAATACTCTGATCAGTTTAAGTCGGTGCTAACTAACGTTTTTTGCTTTATGGTTCTTCATTTAATGTCATTTTCCCGTTTAATTCCGGCAAGGACATTTGCTCTCGCTCAAGGACAAAGCACATTAAAAATGCGTAGGTTCTAGAAGTCCTTAATTTTCATCGTAAAGATACTTTCCTACATACAAATGATTCACTTCTGAGGCGCCACGGTATCTTTTCTGCATTTTCCAGACGCTAAAATGAAACTTTCATCGAAAAGTCGGTCTAAACTACGGTTTTTCTTCTCTTGGCTGAAGACCCATCATGGCCATTTTAACAGTCGACAGAAGAACTCTCTCTCTTGCCTCCATGTTGTCACATCTCTGTCTATCTCCTCAAAGCGACTAAATCGCTGTTATTTTCGTGTTTCTTACCCTAACTCGAATGAAATGTTCACCCCTTCTCTCGTCCGGGTGACGCAGCGATGCTTTTCCCGCAGATTTCGTTAGTTTCGTCCAGGTTCTCGTCTCTACCCGGTCTTCGTGGTTCTGCCATCTTGGACTGGGGTAGGGGTGTGTGAGCCTGTCTGTTACGCTCGTCCTTCTCCCTGCCTCTGCTCGCTCTGTTATCCTCTTCAATATGGGCTGCCCTTCTTTTTTAATGTAATCGAGCACAACTTCCTCTAGCAGACAAGCATGCTGGGTAGAGAAACCACGGCTCTCTCTCCATCTTTGTAGGTGGAAATTGAGCAAACGCCATGGCCTAAGCTTTGGTTTTAAATTTTGAACAAGGGTGGAGGAAATCTACCTTATTAATCTATTTTTTTAAATATCAAGTATTTGTTCATATAATTAACTGATAACGTTCTGTAAACAATTATACGTTCCATTTCCAGCAGTTGCTTACTATGTAACCAAATGTAGCCAATTCGGAAATGAGAAACTTGTTACAAATGTTGATAAATCAGAGTTCACTACATTGTCTACGCATGATACAATGTAGGCTATCGCGCTGAAGTCAAAAGTCAGCAGGCGGGCTAACTTGTTTCAGAATCGAACGCTTTTCTGTACTGACCCCTCCCGGGGTAATCTTTTTTGCACGAATTCATACAAAGATCTCTATTTAAGAACGAGAACAGTTTAAATACATAAAGTGTTACCAACGCCAAACCAGTATCACCATGTTATTGACAACATTGCTAGATTCACTTTTTGTGATTGTAAGCTTTAAGTTAAATTACACTCAGGTCTAGGATTATTAAATATCGAATACTACTTGCAATAGTAGTCATGTAGTAGCATTCATATACAGACGCTATTGTGCATACAGTTGTACACTATAGCACTCGATGCTGTGTTGTAGTCTGACAAATGATTCCAAAATCACTCAGAATGATTTTTACACTTGAATGATGCACGTAGATTGAGTGTTTTTAGCCACGGTGTAGCCTACCTTACACCTACTGGCCTAATTTTGAAAGTAAAGGTCATATCGGCGAAACAATTTCAGTGAATCTGACAGGAAGAATGCCAGTATTGAGGTTATCGTAGGCTATTAACTGTTGTCCTTGGCCCCTTTATTTTCTATGGTATTAACCGTGAAAAATACATAGAAATAGTTTACCCTCAACAAACTCCCACCCACCACGTAGTATGTTTAAAACATTGTTAGGATTTCATTTTTTATTCATCGAAATACAGTGAAAGCCAGCTCCATTTTGTGGAATCATAATATTGTACATTTTCTGCCTATCTTCGCGGGAGCGAGCAATTCCTTTTCTAGCACACATCCCCCACTGTGGAAAAAGTGGCGTATTTACTACACCCCCACAATCGACCAATAGAACGAGTGGTATCTCCTCTTCCGGTTGCCTGCGGAAGATTAGGGAAGGGCCAGGTTCAGCCTAGCAACAGCAATGAGCCAGTAGGAACTAGCCGTTATTTCTTAAAATGGACATTAGAAAAAAGGAAGAAAAAAAAGCCTCTGCATAGCTGTTCCAATGCTCTGCATTACGATACAAACCAAATTGTGATTTGACCGTCTTGTTTTTTGTCATATCTACCGCTGTAATTTATTTTCCATAGCAGTCAACCAACGTCAAGTAAAATGTTAAGACCGTAGTGAAAAAAAAGCATAATATTGCATCAGGGTTAATAATAATTTAGTAAAATCATCAAGGCTTTACGGCCTTAATGACAAAATATTCATTCTAAGGGTAAACGTATCTTTTGGACTATAAACAAACAATAACTTAATGCATTGCAATTGCATTAATGTTTTTATCCTTTTGATTTGCATAAAAATAGTGCTTGCCAAATCTGATATATAAACAATGTATAACTCTTATTTAATGAAAGGTGCGATACCATGCGTCTTAAATATACTCGTTTCATTGTCAAACAACCACAATTTTAAGGGGACATATTTTAGAATATAGTAATCTATGTAATCATGTTTTTTTCCTTTTAACATAAAAATAGTGCTTCCTGCATACCAACGTTCGACCGTAGTTGCAAATCTTGGCTAACTGTAACTAGATTCCTGCATACCAACGTTCGTTTCTAAGCAACTGTAACTAGATCAGGCCCAAGCTCCCTACCCATGCGCTCCTCTCTCAAATAAGTATTCCTGCCACGTAGGCAGTGAAGCTCAATGGAAATGTACTGCTAACTCGCTTTAAAGGGAAAGGACATGCATTTCACTAATGTAATACTCACATAAGCTTCTGCTTTCCTTTTTTTTTTACAGTGATGCTTTGTTCTGATTGTGTGAGTGTTACGCCCATTGCTTTTTTATGTCTTTACATTTACATTTAGGCATTTAGCAGATTAGGCATTTAGCCCAATATTTCTTTACGTACAAACTATTATACAACTGGATATTTACTAAAACAATGCAGGTTAACACTAGGAGAGTCATGACGTTTTTCAGGCGTTTGGCAATTTTTAAAAATTAAAATAAGTTCCAGTCCCTGACCTTTTCTATGTTTTTTTCAACACACTTACATTGTTTGAATTTAAATATAACAGAAGAACTGACAGTTGTAATTCAACACTACTCTAATAGCAATTGTCCTTTGTGCGTTGGTTCTCTCTTTAACGCAAATAGGACACTCTTTCCCCAAACATGATAATGTAACTTTGAAACTCACATGTTCCACTTAATGTGTTAGGTATCACACAACCATTAGTCTAATGGAAGAGTATTGGGGGGAAAACAATGCAATATGATTGCGTAATTAGCCATTATCTATGTGAATAAAACTGGGCTGGCCAATGTGTTCTAGAGGTAATGTAATTATAATTTCTAAACAGATGTAAGTTTGGAAATGGTATATAGATACACTCTAAGTAAGAGCTAAGGCTCAGACAATCGCTGTGAGCCGGCCTACACTGTACTGCACAGCCTACAGTGTGCAAGCTTGGATTATTTACCATGGGAAGACAAAGGGTGGATGTGCAAACAGCATTGGAGATTCTTCTAAATCTGGATGAGATGGAGTCAGATGGAGGAGAAGAAATATATTTTTAGGTCAGCAGCGACGACGAGGAGTCATCCAATTTTGATGACGAGCCTCTGCCCAGACCTTGAGTAAAAAAAACAAGGGATGCAGGTGTTGCCCTGAGACAGGAGACCAGTAAGGATGGCACCGTGTGGACAGAACAGTCTTGTGACACTGTGACTGGAAGGTTAGCACCCAAGAATGCCATCACAGACAAGGCAGGCCCCATGCCTCACGCAAAACAGAGTATTGACAGTCCACTCAGCACTTTGTTTATTGATATGGATATGTTGCAGCACATCAGGCACTGTATTGGCCGACAGTATATTGGAGACACGTCTGTGGCTGAACTGAAAACATTTATTGCACTCTTGTACATTCGTGGAATATACGGTGGAAAGAGCATACATTTGGAGAGTTTCTGGTCGGAAAAGTATGGAGTGAATTTTTTCCCTCAGGCAATGGCACGGAACCACTTCAGAGAAATCATGGGCTACCTGCGTTTTGATGACAAGGGGACCAGAGGCACGCGCATGGAAACAGACAAGTTTGCAATGACATCGGAGGTTTGGAATGCATTTGTGCAGAATTGTATTGCCTGTTACAAGCCAGGAGAGAACATTACTGTGGATGAACAGTTGTACCCCACCAAAGCCCGGTGCCATTTCACCCACTACCGGAAGTATTTGTCCAGCAAGCCGGACAAATTTGGCATAAAGCTTTGGTTGGCTGTCGACGTTGAAACCAAATACATGGTGAACGGCTTTCCCTTTCTTGGGAAAGATGAGTCTCAGCAATCAGGTGAGCAATGGTCTGAAAATGTGGTGTTGAAACTTGTGGAGCCCTACCTCAACAAGGGAAGGAACGTCACCACGGACAATTTCTTCACATCACTGTCATTGGCAAACCAGTTGGTTGCCAAGAACACAAGCTTAGTCGGGACTATGAACAGAGCAAGATGGGAGCTGCCCCCCTCTGCCAAGGACCAAGGGCCTGCAGAGCTGTACTGCGCCAAGGTCATGAGGAGCAACAGAGCAACACTCAGTTTACAGGTGTAAGCCAAGGAAGAATGTATGCATCCTCAGCACCATGCACCCTTCCGTTTCCTTTGGTGGTGACCAGAAGAAGAAGCCAGACACCGTTACGCACTACAACAAAACCAAGGTAAGGACCTCACACATTGCATTGAGGTATATGGCTGTCTACATATACCTCATACATATGGACTATGCAGAGCTGTAATTTCATACAGGTTCTGTGTGGCTCATTAAGTGTAGCATGGCACTGACAATGTTTAGGTTGTGGGTTTGATTCCCATTGGGACCACATATACTGAAAAATGTATGCATTTACTGCTTTGGATAAAAGTGCCTGCTAAAGTAACATAAATACTTTATGTTATATGCTATATGCCACCCATTGTGCGAAATGTGTGGGTTTTTTTTTTGGAAAATGATTGATAACCTGATCTATGAATTTATGTCTCCAGGCTGGTGTGGATGTGTTGGACCATATGGCCAGGCTGCACTCAGTGAACGCCGCTGGCCTGTCGCGGTGTTTTACAACCTGCTGGACCTGGCTGCCATCAACGCACATGTGCTATTCAAGCAATGCCTCAGGAAATCTACCTCCAGGATGGATTTCATCTTTGAGCTGGCATCTGAGCTCCGTGGGGACCACATTTACTCTATTTTTTCTGCCTTCACAATGTGTGTTTATGTAGGTTACATTTTATAATGCCAATCATGTTTTACATCGTATTTAGATTTGTCTTTTTTCCCCCCAAGAAATGTCTCTTGTTGTTCGGTGTCATATCACTGTGATCCTGCTCATTTACTTATTTCTCTTTATAAATAGAAGATTTTAAATGTTCAATTATATGTACTTTGTTTTATATTTTTAGTTAACAATATTTTCAAATAAAATGTGCAAGTTGTGTTTCTTATTCTTACAAAAGAGTATGAAGTATGAATAGCACGTGATGACATGCTGTAAAGTCATGAATATATTATTCTGCTTGTGGAAATAAGACATTTAGATATCCAAATGCCACTGAAGACCTGTCTGAACAAAACCAAATAATTATTTTTGAGATGGCATGTACTAAATGGAATTATTACTTTAAAATGTCAATGCCCAAAAGGCATTGTGTTGGCATCTTCTTGTATGCCTGGAACCCCGGTGCTCCTACCTTGCTCAAGGATACAACGGCAGTGCCCCACCTGGGAATCAAACACGCAACCTCTGAGTTACAACCACACTGTATCTCTACGGCTGTTCATCAAACATGATTGCATGTTGTAAGCCACTCTGAATAAGAGCATTTGCTAAATAAATAAATGTAATGTGAATGTAATTTTACAAGACATTTACATCTGCCGTGAGCAAATAGAAATACTGTTCATTCCTTTCACTCATGCAGAAATAGGTAGTCGTTTACAGAGCTCACATCCTCCAGGGAGCAGGGTAGACATTCTACATACAAGGCCTCTGTTACTCGGTATGAAAAGGGACTGGTTTGGGGAACATGGCCCTGTTGTAGCTGCTTGTGCATCCACTATTTCACGACACAGAGCCTGGTATTAGCCCAGTGAACTACATGGGCACATTCACCCTCTGCTGAGCAAATACCTAAACTACACCACAAGCAGAGAGCCCAGTGGTAGATTACCATTCACCCCAGCAAAGACATGTACTGGTCATAAACTCCAAAGCAGAGAGCAGGATCTGGGCTGAGCCAATGTTGCAGTCTAAAGAAGTGAATGCAGAAATTACAACTGGCCACAACTCCTCTGTTGAATGAGAGAATGACAGTGTGGTTCTTATAAATGACCTGATTCTCCTTTTGAGTAGACTTTTGTTTCGTTTTATTTCTCTAGGGTTCATTTAGTTTTTGCAAATGAAATGAACCATTGCATGAACACCCTGAATCGGTTGCCGATCACAATCACAATTCTTCCCTACCTCATGCCTCATATCAGACCCATAGAAAGATTTTACATTGGTTTAACATTTTCTATGTCGACTGATTTTCTGATCTCTTTCTCTGTCCATTTCTTTCACTTTTTTATTTCTCATTAGACTAGTTGAGGCAGGGTTAGCATTTAACCCTGTAGTCCTATACAACATGCTATTGCATGAATGTATATCAATGTTATAGAAAGCTGTGATATACCACCATCTTTTGTGTTTTTAGTCATATCTTCATCTGATGCTGTATATCAGTTTTAATGCTACACCACTTTCTGTTAATTTAAACATAATTTAAACATACTGTATATATTATTTATTTGATATTTACTTAACAAATGTCCTTAGGGGTCAATAAATAAAATCAATGACACCATGAAAACCAATAACCAATGAAATAAAAATAAGTTCTAAATATATAAGATTAAATATTATTGTGATATAACACATGCATCCTAAACTGCTTTTTCCCATTATTCGGTAGGACCTGGTGTCTCTAGCACGCTGAGTGAAACACACCATCTAGTGGTGTTATATGAATAACATTTGCAAAGTGCTATTAGACTCCACAGTCATGTTCCAGGATGTGCTTGATGAAGCTTCTTGATTATGTTATGAACTATATGTTTGATAACATGCTTAAAATGTACAGGAAATTGGGGATACTGATGGATGTGTTATGGTGTGGGGTGTATTTTCCAGGCATGGTTTAGGTCTACACAACCCCTTAGAGAGCAAGGTAAACACTAATAAATACAAAACCATTCTGAGTGATCACCTTTATCCTATGGTGAAGTATTTCTATCCTGATGGGAGTGGTTTCTTCCAGGATGACAAAGCCCATATCCATGGGTCTTCACTGAATGGTTTGATGAGCATGAAAATTATGTAAACCTTATGTCATGGCTGTCTCAGTCACCAGATCTCAACCCAATTGAACACTTATGGAAGATTCTATAGCAGCGCCTGAGACAGTGTTTTCCACCACCATCAACAAAACAGCAAATGATGCAATTTCTTGTGGAAGAATGGTGTTGCATTCCTTCGCAATTCAAGCAAAGAATGCTTCTACCAAATACTAATTTAGCAGGTTGTAGACTTATCCAAGTTTTCTAGTTTTAATTAATGTTCAGAACTTTTTAGATTTTTTTTTCAGTTGGAAGATGTAAAGTAAACTGTGTAAATAAAGGTGGGAAAAGTCTGATTTAATATGTTTTAATTTCAGGCTGTAAGGCAAAAAAAAGGTGAAATTTTTGAGATGGGTGTAGACTTTAAAGGGCCACTATACATACTTTGACTCAAAAAGTAGGAGACATCATTTTCCAAACATTTTACTGCAACTCAGCTGCAATGACCCTGAAAGAATGTGGCACATGCCTTCACGTTTCTACAGTTTGTTTCATTACATCACATTTTTAAGTTTGTTCCTTTATTTTTGTTGCAGTATCTTCACAAACGCCAGCCCACTGCTAGTAGCACAGCAATTGTCCATAGTATAGAGTGAATCTATCACTGCGCCCAGTTTGGCATTGTCACTGCACTCCATTTCCAGGTAAATGACGCATACATTGGTGCATGTTCTGTATGTGAAAAAATATTTCCCAGTGTCAGAGTAATATTTATTTAATTTAAATGAACTTTTCACAGGATCTACAGTAGCTTGACATGCTTACCATTTTAAATACATGTTGTCATCCCTCCCAGTGTACAGTTTCTTCCTTTTATAAATAAAAAAATCTATGTGTAATGGTGACCTAATATGAACACAATCTTGCAATCTTAAAACACGTCACAAAGAAGGGGGAACTCGCCTCAACTACCATCATTGTGTAGCACCCATCTGGATGATGCATGGCAGCCATTTTGTGCCAGAACGCTCAAAACACATTAAGTATGAGGTGGAATGGGAGGAAACTATTAAGCCAATTAAACTGGCGATAATTAAGGAGCAGATTAGGAATTTTTCTCACTCTGGATTTTTCGACACTTGGGAACCCCCTACTCTTTGTGAAAAGTGCCATGGGATCTTTAATGACCACAGTGACTGAGGATCTTGGTTATACGTCTCATCCGAAAGATGGCATCTCCTACAGCACAGCACCCCCGCCACTGCAGTGGGACATTGGGGGTTTATTTGGCCCAGAGGGAAGAGTGAATACTGGCCCATCCTAGATAAGCATTCCTACACTGAGTGCTTTATGAATATGGGCCCTGATCTATGCATTGGTTCCAAGCTATAGAGTTCAACAAAACAGAACATTCTGATCAGTGTTGCATCTCATACTTCTCACTCACGTAGAGGGATATGAACAGATTTTGGATCTTTTCACAAACAATGTTTGAGAAAGACTGGAAAGATGACTCTGGAGTGACCGTCGGAGCAGAGGGCATATCCAGCATTTTATTACTATGGTATACAACTTCACACGTTGGGACGAAAAGCCAGCACAATACAAACATTATTTACTGCAGTGGTCCTCAACACTGGCCTTTGGAGGGCCACAGTGCTGGTTTTCATTGTTACTCAATTCTAAATTGATAAACTAAAGCAGATGATTACACAGTTGCCTCACCTCACCTGATTTCCTGGGTCTGAATTAGTTACTGTTTTTAAATAGAAATAAAATAATATTTGAGGCCATCTATTGTCTGTGTGCTCAGGTTGATATGAATGTATATACAGTGGGTATAAAAATTATTCACCCCCTTTGGCATTTTCCTAATTTTATTTTCTTACTTCATGGAATCAAAATGGATTTAATTGGGATTTATATTATTTCAACACAAAATACTCTATAAAGTCAAATAAAAAGAATAGTCTTTTTAGTTCATTATCTTTTTCTGTCATGGAAGACTGTAACTCATAGTCATAGTTGCCATAGACCTATTGGTGGCCTCCCTAACAAGTGCCTTTCTTGCATGGTTGCTCAGTTTTGGAGGATGGCCTGCTCTAGGCAAATTCACAGTTTTGCCACATTCTCTTCTCATGGAATATTCACGCACAACAGTTTCTAGAGTGTACAGAGAATGGTGTGAAAAACTAAAAACATCCAGTGAGCAACAGTTCTGTGGGCAAAAATGCCTTGTTAATGAGAGAGGTCACAGGAAAATGGCCAGACTGATTCAAGCTGACAGGAAGGCGACAGTGACTCATATAACTACGTGTTACAACAGTGGTATGCAGAAGAGCATCTCTGACATGTCAAACCTGTGAAGTGGATGGGCTACAGTGGCAGAAGACCACACTGGGTTCCACTCCTGTCAGCTAAGAACAGGAAAGTGAGTCTACAGTGGGCACAGGCTCACCAAAACTGGACAGTTGAAGATTGGAAAAACATTGCTTGTGTCTGATGAATCTCGATTTCTGCTGCGACATGCAGATGCTAGGGTCAGAATTTGACGTAAACAACATGAATCCATGCATCCATCCTGCCTTCAGGCTTGTGGTGGTGGTGTAATGGTGTGGGGAATGTTTTCTTGGCACACATTAGGCCCCTTAATACCAATTGAGCATCGTTTAAATGCCACAGTCTACCCATCTTCTAATAGCTACTTCCAGGAGGATAATGCGCCATGTCACAAAGCACACATCATCTCAAGCTGGTTCCACGAACATGACAATGAGTTCAGTGTACTCCAATGGCCTCCACAGTCACCAGATCTCAGTCTAATAGAGCACCTTTGGGATGTGGTGGAATGGGAGATTCGCAACATGAATGTGCAGCCGACAAATCTGCAGCAACTGCGTATCATGTTAACATGGACCAGAATAATCTTAGGAATGTTTCCAGCACCTTGTTGAATCCATGCCACGAAGAATTCAGGCTGTTCTGGGGACAAAGGGGGTTCCTACCCAGTACTAGAAAGGTGTACCTAATAAACTGGCCACTGAATATATACTGTATATATATAAAATATTATGCAAAATAATGTTTTACAACACAGTGGAGTCATCTTAATATAGCGGAGATTCATATCTTATCATGAATTGCCCACAGAAAAGACTCCTAAGATTTGTATTAAACAGGGTTGGGTTGTAACGGAATACATGTAACGGCGTTACGTAATCAGAATACAAAAATCAAGTAACTGTATTCAGCTCGCGTTACATTTGAAAAACGAGTAATCTGAATACAGTTACTTTAATAAACCTGAAGTGAATACATTTTGGAATACTTATTGGAATTCTTGTTGGAAAGTTTTCCTTACAAACATTAATGAGCTGATATTCATTACTAAAGCTACAGCATTAAATTATCACGCCTACATGATTATCATCACACAGCTCACGAAAACTACAGCCGCTGCACAGAACCAAAAGACTGCAACTCAGACAAACATTGATAGCGACAAGATGGAAGAAAATTCAGCTTTTAGTTCGTGGCGTTATCGACACAATTTCCAGTTTAAAGAAGAACATGGGAAAAATCTGTCGGTCCAGTGTACCTTGTGTCTTCCAGGAATAAAGATACTGTCGGCATCAAAGGACTCGACTTCGAATCTTAAAAAGCACTTGGAGTAAGTTGACGTTAGCTAACCTTCAGCTTAATGAACACAGTTCTGCAGTAATTTGCTGTTACCTGACCTTAGCCTACGGTTTGAGGCATCGCATTAACTGCTCTGCTAATTTTATACTGCTTTCTTTATTGTTGAAACGATGACATTTTATTTTATTCTTTTTCCCAGTTTTCTCCAAATTTGGTAGCCAATTGTACCCTACTATACGTCAATTACGTTATGCACTGCCGAGCATTCGCCGATACACAGCCCGCCAACACTGGCACTTTTCTAAACCATATCCCTTACAAGTCGCTGTTATTCCAGTGCCAAAAAAGTTTCAAAAGTTATTACATTGTTTCAGATGCTGTGTTTGAGTTATGCTCATGATGAGCCATCAAACCAGTAAAATAACTTGCCTTTAAATTTCCCTTTGCTTTTTATTATGATTAATTTTTAATCTGTCCATTCTAATTCCATAACATGTTAATGATGATGACTACAACAACAAATGCAGATACAATGTTGCATATATTTAGCTAAATTGACATCTCAAATGTATTAGTATTTATTATTAAATGAACAGAAGCTGACCTGACCTCAACACAGTGGAAAGTTGAACATGACATCCTTTTTCAAAGTGTAATGCATAATAACTATTTAAATGTATTACTGATAAAATAAAAAAGTGAACATGGCGTGTGCAAAAGTTTGAGCACCCTTTTAGTACTAAGTAGCACCACCTTTGGCTATATAACAGCTTCCCAATGTCTCCTGTACCCCAAAACATACCCATCTGTGATGGAAAAAGTAAGTAAATCCAAAAGTATTCTAAAAGTAATCTGAATACGTTACTTTTTTTGACATGTAACTGTATTCGTATCGGATTACTTTCAGAGCCGTGTAATCAGTATTCAGGCACTAATTACATTTACAAAGTAACCCTCCCAACCCTGTATATAAATAAGATTTGGATCCTGTAGCCCACAGTACAGTGAAAATTGTATAGCTTGTGGAACCCAATACTCCGTTCTACATTTTGGTAAGAACTTGTTAACCGGAAAAGAAAGACAAATATATATTTTTTAAAGACTAATAATAATGAATGAGTTGCTAACCTCCCAAGTGAGTAAAACTGAATATCTTACTCAAGAAGATTTTCGTTTTCTTCTTTGGTGGAGGATATCAACTGGATATAGGTCGAAATTGTCCGTTAGCGCTGATCTGGAGTCAGTTTGGCGTTTTTATTCCATATGGTTAAGGTTAGGATTAGCTGGTCTTTTACCAGTGCTTAGAGCAATTTATCTTGAGCTATCGATGCAGGTGCATGTTTCAATAAGGCAAAGCTGTTCTGTGTGGCTCAGTAGGTAGAGCATGGCTTTGGCAACGCTTAGGTTGTGGGTTTAATTCCCACTGGGACCACATATACTGAAAAATGTATGCATTCATTAGTGTAAATCGCTTTGGATAAAATGTCATATATGTATAGCTGTTCTGGCTTTAGGCGCTCAACCTGTTATCTCGCGAGCATCGCGAGTTTATTACAGAAGCTGCGCTGATCTCTTAATATCTGAAAAACATGGATGGGACACTAATTTGCGGCGTCCACTATTGTCCCATCTAGATGATGTGAGGATCCGTGATGCGCAGATTTTCGTGAGCGGAGATCTTTCCCGTCGTTAGCAGCACGTATTTCATATAAACCAACCAGGAAGGGATTTGAAACGGAATAGCACACCATCTGGTACACACAAGAGCGACGCGCGTCAGGACACAGAAAGCTTGCACGATGCACTTAAAATTATGCCATTTAGAATAATCTTGCCTCTACGAATGCGACATTTACTTCGGGACAAGCGAAAACATCAATATTTTTTGTAGTTCCTGGATACAGAGCTATATGGAATGCCACCTGCGAAACTAGACAGGTACTATAGGTAACGTTAGAACTAAATCACGGTAACGGTACATTTTGTAGCAATATCTATAGCCTACAAATACGGTTTGCTACTCATGTCCAGCATACGGAGTGTTTTAAATTAATTTATATTAAAAGGTAGATAGGATAATTATAGACAAGCTATAAAAATAGCTAGGTATTCGAATGTTGCAATAAACAGGCACTATAGCTAAACGTTCGCGAGCAAACGAACGTTTGGGGTTAAAAAGCACATCGGTAGCTGGGTATCTTTTTCCCTCAACAGTATGCTCCGAAGCCTCATTGTTTTTTTGCTGGTTATTGCGTTCGGTTGGGGTGCATTAAGTGTACCGCCGTCTCCCGCTACGCAGTTAAATTCATCATCCCTTCCCTTCCAAGCGGAGGGCCGCTTAAATACTACAGACAATGTATCAGCTGTAGGGTCACACATCTCTTCAATCGTAAGAGACCTTCCTACGCTAAAGAACATTGTATTTTCATCTGTGTGTTCACGGCGTTGCTAATCACCTGCCTGATCTTCAGAGTATACAGGTAAGTGGTGTTGTCTTACGTTTTGCTCTGTCGCCAGCCACATTATTGTTTTGGTTAGCTAACAGTGCAGTTGTAACACGGTTTCTGTTTTTCAGTCAAACCAGTAAACAGTGTTGGCATCAGACTATTGAAAGTTACTATAATATAAATATTTTCATGTTGTCTATTTCATTATTCGCGATTCCCTAAGCTCCTTTACGCGCACTTGCGCGTCCTTTCCATTGGTAACCATCAGCACAGCCAGATGGCGCCAGGATTAGTTACACAGAGCTATATATTAGTTAACTTGTTGCGTTTTTAAACCAATATATCTGTAACAGTATAACTATGCACAAAACAAAATCTAGCCTATTATCAGACATTTTACTTAGCGTACTTGTAGTTTGCTAGCTCACTATCGTTGGCTCGCTTCCAAATATCCCTACATAATATGTAGGATAATTATATTCATAGGATAGTTATTCATTTGAAATAGGCCGCTTTCTTAAGGGATACAAAAAAGCCACTATCACCCGCCATGTAGGTGTAATAAAATAAAATGAACTACACTTGTCATGGAGGTGGTCTGTTTTTCTATTTGCGTACTTTTATATTTAGTCGATTTTTAAAATACATTTTGTCCTTAATCGAGGAAACCAACTGCTGTAAATAATCAAGAACTGTGAAAGGTTTTGTTTCGTGACAGTATTGGTTCTGTACACGTTTTTCATGCTGCAGATCAGGGAGGAAGGTAAGGAAAACGCGAAAGTATGACATCATAACGACACCTGCCGAGAGAGTGGAAATGGCCCCCTTAAATGAAGAGATGGACGATGAGGAAGACTCGACTCTTTTTGATGTGAAGTACAGGTAAGCGGGGGAACCATCAGGATGTCAAAGGTTAGGATCGTGAACAACAACTGATATAAAACGGGAAACTCAATTGACCGCGTATATATTTCTACAATGCTGCAAACCGCGACTGAGACAAGGAAGCATTAAACACTTTTTACGCTTTGCATAATTTGTTTGCATGAGGTAGACTACCTTTCTAAGAAGTAGGATAACTAAAATGTACAGTCAAGGTACGACTTATTAATTCACACCAATGGTTTTACTTCAGGTTACTAAAAGATTTCACAAGTAAAAATGTTGTCTCGTACTTAGTTACTCACTTTTTAATTTCTGAACACGTACCACTCTCCTTTATCTTGTTAATGATTAGAGCACAGTTTTCATTATACGAGTGAGGATGTTAAGTTGTAAAGTAAATGGTAATTTCGATTGAGTTAAAGTGTCTTGTAAGTAAAGTGGATAAAGTATTTAATGAAAGTGAAGGCTACATATGGCCCTCAAAGCCATAACTTTGAAGACAAAAAAGTAATTGCATCCGCATAAACTGTAATCCTCACATCTTGTATGGCATCGCCAAGCGAAAAACAAACCGCACGGAAAGTAGTAATGTTGGTGCTTAACAAGATTGACGTAATTTCTCCCACGTTGAGGAGCCACACGCACTGCTCTCTATAAATATAAAATTCGAAGTTGTTTGAGCTGGAGAATCTGAAGTTTGTTGCTATGTGTTGTAAGAATATTAGAAAAGCACCGCGAGCTTCCATTTAATTTTAAGAGTTCAACGATCCCTAGTAACAATCCTCGAATGAAACAATATGGTGTGTAAGGTCTTCTCTGTTCCTACTTATCTTGGAAAAAAATTTACATTTAATCTTATAACTATGCCGCCATATTAATTACCCAAATTAACTGCAACTATATTTTATATGATCTGTTTATTTTATGAGAGTATCTCCTCACATTGTGTTTCTGTAGTTTTTAATATTGATTTTGAATACACAATATTACACATCACAAAATTGATATTTAGGATTTTGTGTCAGTTTGGCCGATGGACTGTTGTTTTCAGGCAATTTTCTTGCTTTCCTTCTTTCTAGCTGTTTCTTACATGTATAACTCGAAAGCATTGCCCCGTTTCACTCATACCTTTGGCACTAATTGCTCAGACTGTAGATCCTGTGCATGATTTTTTTGTGACCGAGGTGCAAGGTCACAGCCACACTCACACACACACACACACACACACACACACACACACACACACACGGGCACCAAATGCATTTTTCACACGTCACTATCTCAACAGCATTCATCCAGTATCACATCTGGCACATTTATCAGACATGGGTGGTACACGTGCATGAGCTGCTCTACTTGTGATTGCTCTGGGTCCCAGTCCTTACCTAATTTGGTGGTAAACATTACCATTGTTTCAAAATGTGTACGATTCAATTGTCTATACATTGACTTCATTTAAAGTTTATCTGCATATGCTTGCATAAATTTGCCTTATATCTCAAGCATGGTCTCTAGATGTACTTTTGATGATAGAGATTTGAAAGCCTACAATCCCACTCAGAAACCCAAAGGGGTTTGGAGTTTCTGTGGTCCCCCTCTTCCCCTCCCCTGGAAAACTTTCATTTTAGTCCACCACTCAGAACTACGGTAAATCATTCACCTTTGGAAGTGTTCAAGAAATCAGCTACCGAGTAACTAGGCCTGACTCTTTGCCTGTTTGCAACATTTTGAAGCCTTTTGGCTCATCATGCCACCCTGCCCCTTGGGCCAAGTTAGTATAGGTTCTATGCAAATTGTAGAGGGAACACCAATTTGCTTACCACTCATCTTTTTAGAAGTCAGGTATAATCTTTGAACACCAGTGACAGCAATGCTCGGTGGTGATCTCACGAGTTGCTTTCTGTGTAAAATCTTTAATGAGCTGGAAAAGTGTCCAGAGAGTATCAGCAGTAAATGTATACCTTCTGGGTAATGGCGAGATAGTAACCCTATTTTGCCTAACTCTCCCGAGGCTTGACTGAGTCCCCATAGTAACAACGTAAAGCGTCCAACTCTTGTTCCAGCTGTCTTACACTTAGGGTTCGAGTTATGGTTAGAGTTAGGGTTACCAGCTCGTCTTTGAAACTTACCACTAGCGGCAAATGCGCATGCACGAGATCTGGGAAGAAATAGGGTTACTATCTAACCATAACCCTTTTCAAGTGTTCTGACTGGGACTCACATCCTGTTTGCCTGACTGTTTCTTTTTATTCCAGTAAAATGCATCTCATCTCATGCATCTTTTTGCTCTAAAATCTACAATGCAAATGTGTTCAAAAGTTAAAATAACTTTTTAAACAATATTTAATGTTAAATATATAATTTACTTACTTCAACCATGTTGTAGTTGAGACCTAATATTTTGAATGTGATTTTTGTTGTGGATAGTGGGACTGTCAGATTCCTCTCACAAATAACGAAATCTGACTTTTCACGTTACATTTGAAGTGCCTTGAGTTGTGAAATGGTGGGCTGAAAAGATAACATAGCTTCCATACACTGAAACAGGATTTTTGGCTTGACGTTCTGAACAAATATTTACCCCAATGTGAACGTGCATCTCCATTCCTTTGAGCCAGCAGCCTTTTATGGAAACTACTAAACACGCAGTATCTCTCAGAATCAATCTCTGTAGAATTATCAACTCAGAATGAGATTATATTTATTACATTACATTACATTACAGGCATTTGGCAGACGCTCTTATCCAGAGCGACGTACAACAAAGTGTTAACCGTAATCAAGAACAGTTTAGCTGAAAGCCAGCCTAGCAGGAAGTACAGTGCCTAGGTGCTAGGAGCAACCACATAGTTAAACTAGGACCCTGTAGGTAAATCTGTAGCCACAATTCAAAGGTAGCAATAAAGCAATCAATCAATGTATTGTAATGTAATGTAATATATTTATGCCTGTATGTTTTGGGGGAATAGAGAAATAAACACTGTGTTTTGTGTTTGACTGAAATCCATTTTGGTGTCTTTCAGGTGAAGATACTCACCAAAGGATGTTCTGTGTACAATCCGGACAGCATTTCCACAGATTACATTCCAGGGGAATCATTTTGCAGTCATCTTGTATGTTTGTCCATTTATGTCAATTTTTTTTGCCTGTTTTCATCCTCTCAACTCAGAAGGTCTTGAAGCAGCATAGGCACTGCTTCATCAACCCTGCAAGACTAATATTCAGGTGGATTCATGTTTCCAAAGGACACATTTTGAGCTTTGCAAAACTGATTGGTTTGTAAGATTTGGCGATAGTATCTACTGAGGCAGTGACGCACACAAAAGGTGACTTAGGTTCTGTTGGCCAATTACAGCGGGGAACCAAGCATGTTACCGCAAACAATAAACGTCTTGTAGTTGTGATTCTTGACGTCTAGGTGAGGGACAATCTCCCCTCCCCATTGCCCTGTACCTTTTAATCATGTACCTTAAGCCCTGCATCCCTCATATCAAGTGCAAATCGACATTGGCCTTTAATCCATGGAAAACCCCTGAATGTACAAAGGAGCTGTATATCTATCATTTGGGTTACGATCTTTGCATTTTTTTAAAATCTAAGGACAGAGCGTCATTGGCCATCATTCACTCCTGTTTTTCCTCACATCATCTTGGTTTTTGGCCAAAACCAAACATTTGCTTTAGCTTCTGTGAGAACACCCTTTGGAGCATCTCTCGACAGCTACGGTTCCAGTAGACCAACATTTCCTAGAATGTTTTCTGGGAATTGCATCTGTACTTGGAACCCATAAACCATATTTCAGATTTGTTTCTCTTTTCCTCCAGCTGTGGCTGATCTCTGTGGCTCCTGTACTGCTGGGTGAGCCCATCCCTCCACTAACATACAGTCAGGGGGTCGCAAAGTACCAAAACTGACCCAAGAGAGAAAACCACCAAAATACGTAACACAGGGACTATTTCATATTCTGTGTGTGTCAGATTCGATTGTTTTCTGCTCAGTAGCACAAGTCTACACCACAGGAGCCAGATGGAGGTCATGAGTAAAGTAAAACCCTTCTCTCTTCAGAGTGAGTGAAATCAGAACCGCGCGACGGTAAATGTGTGTAGTTACTCACAGGTGTACCTACACGGAGTAAGCCCGCATGCTGTGCAAGAGCTCGACTGATTCTTACGGAAACGAGGACAAACAGTCTTCCCTTTAACTTAATGTTTCAGCTCCTCTTCACCTCAGTCACTCTATAAAGTAATCATAAATAAAGCAACATTGTTTATTTTCTAGAGATCTATGGACACGAAGGACATCAAATTATATATTTTAAATATTTGAAGGATTAATTGAGATAGATGGTTGTATAGTATATTATTACCTTTTGTCTAACCACTACTTGGTGAATATTGATTTGAGTGCTGCTTATGTTTTGTAGCACCCGTTAAAGAAAGCTTGTTTTGGGGGTGGGGTTGTAGTAGACGTTGTTTGTGCACGTGCTCGTGGCTGTCTCCCTTTTTGCTGCTATAGTGAAGTGGTTTTTCAGGTAGGCAAACACATTGAGGCACTCCTATGCAAATAGAAGGTTCCGGTAGTTCCCCTTGAAAGCCTCTGACCTGCGCATGACTCAGCTGGGGGGTTTCAGTGCTGCGTAGTGTATCCTGCTTCTGCATCACACCTCCCATCCTTCTGGGTGAATCATTTAGGAGTGCCAGATGTACCAGTGTTCAAAACATTTTGAGATGTTTGAAAGGCACTGAATAGCTTTACGTAAAACGCTAACTGAAAAAAACTGCACTTGAAAAGAATTAAACATTTAGGATGAATAAGGTCCAAGCTGCAAACGGTATTAATTAGTATTAATCATGAAGTATCCCGGTTTTCAGTGGAAGCAGGTTTCAGCTGCATTATGTGGCTGAAACAAACAAAAAAGAAAAGCCTGGAGTGGCTTGTAAAATCCTTTTGAGTACGTAATAGTGGCAAAAATGAACGGCATGGATATTAGATTTGACTCAAAAGTGATTTTGTTTTGTTTGGTAATGACCCAATGAGGTACATTTCTGTAAATGCACTTGTTATTCTTTCACTGAGAATACAATGTAGTGTCTTAACTGCAACTTTTGTGCAAGGTAACCCCCTAGAAGCACATCTGTCCAGTTTCCTGGGGGGCTGGGCTGAGATAGTGTGTGTTGTAAATAACACAGTAGCAACTTCTCACAATAACTCCACTGTTCCAAATCATCACTGCACATCTGTTCACGAGTGACTCAGACCAGCAAGACAATCTCCCTCGACCATCGCAACGCAGAACAACCAAGGGGAGAGCGAGGCTTTATACGCTACCAATGACTGACTCACTGATTCAAATCAATCACGAGTGTTTTTATGTGGAGAAAAACATATTTGTATTGGCTCATAAGAGTGATTGACAGGACATATCCACCTTATACGGGTATATCCTCTCCCAACACTACTCAGAACCCTGAGATACTGTAGTGTATGATGTCACAATTAGAAGGCACTTCAAAGTTTTATTCTTGTTTTAATAGATTGTTACTAGTGATTTACCACATAGTTACCTGGTGGTACAGTATGTGCAATTTTGTGTTTGCACTTAATTATCTGGAAGTGCTAACAGCTACACCTGGGTATACACTGTGCTTTTTTTCCAAGGTTACAGGGAGATAAGCTATGCTATCAAATACAACTCTTTGCCAGGTATGTGGTGCAGCTGAAAACTCCCCCACATTCACAATGGGTGCTTATTTAAAACTCCTGGACCATAGGTGGAAACCAGATCTTTAAAGTAATGTTAATTGGCCACGTAGCAAATGGTCACAACCATTGCTTAGTTTAAATCTTACATTTAGCGCACAGCTTTGAGTACCATCTTTCAGATGATGTAGTAAGTTCACTGTGGTTTGGTTTTAATTGAAAAAAGCTTGATAGTTTGATAAAGACAGCAGAAATCCAGATAAGAGTCTTGCCTTCTTCAGACAGGGCTGGCAAAAACAAGTTGAACAGGAAACCTTTTTTGCACTTTGTGGATAGCCTCCCCTCAATTTTTGCTGGATTCAACATTCCGGTTCTGAGTTTAAGTTTACGCCAGAGGAGGTACAGACTTTAAGAACTTTTAGTTAAGAACTTTGTGAATGACGAAACAAGCTTCCTGTCACATTCCAAATATCTATAACGGTGCACACAGTATGTTGTGCCATTATGTTACTTTAATTCAAAAACAATTTAAAACACTGAAGATATATTTTTTAATTAAAGAGGTAAATCATATAGGAATCAGTTCATTACCACTGACAGTCTTGAAAGTATAAAATGAAATTGGAAGATGCACGTTCATTTTTGCTGGAGGCATGCAGTTTCCTGCCCTGCGATTATCCCTGTTCTTGCTGTGTAACACATAGTAAGGTTACTTTTGTCATCAGCACGCGTGTCAGTCTTGTCTATCCATATGCAGCTGCAATGTAATTTTTGCATTTGTATACAGTAGCTCTTGTGTTTGAACCATTCTGCAGACCTTTGTAATTAATTCCCCAGGGATTAACTCCTCCAATACAGCCGTGTTTGTAAGGAGAGAACGGGCAGAAAGCTAAAGCACCTTTATGCTTCTACAGCGTGTAATCCAATCCTGTTTGTAGGGCTGTATTTTAACTTCATCAAGGTCGCTCCTCACCCTCCGCAAAATACATCCAGGCCGCTTCCTTGGATCATTCAAGGTCTTAACAGGACCACTTACCCTCCTGGCAAATGCCCGTTTCTTGAGCAGGTGAAAGTGAATCCAGGCCACGTGATCAAGTGTGGCCTTGATTAACCAAATGGAAGCTGTGCTACATCACAATTTGGGATTTGTATTGGCTGATGGGACAATCCAGTTTATTGAAAACATTGACATTTTGATGCATACCATACAATAGCCAACAAAGTCATAGGTTATGGCTACTATATCAAGGACTTGTAGGGATGATTTCTAAGGATATACAGTAGGAGGCACGATATACTATTGTACACTACCGTTTTGTGTGTGTGATTACCTTTTCCCTGTCTTCTATTTCTATACGTGTTAATATTGTGTTATGAAATCATATAAAAGTGAAGACTAATTGTCAAGACCAAAAATGAATGAATGGTGATGTTAGCAATACTGGTTATGCTGGACGTCTGTATTTCTGACTATTGCGTTGGTGTGAAATTTTACTTTCAGTTTAAACATGATGCTGTAAAGAACATACTTATTTGTGCATGTCGGGCAGCTGGCTTCATAGTCATTTACACATCAAGCTAGGGTTGACATGCCATTTTTAGTTTGTGTCCCACATAAATGCAATTTAAAATAATTATTAATAATAATTCAATTTTGTTATAGTAAATGTACTGTAAATGATACATTTTGCACTTGGTCATATTTAGCCAACAAATGTCATCAAATGTAATACAGTAGCTGTAGGTTTAAGACGTGTGTGTGATGTACCTTTCCTCATATTATTTTGTCATTCCTGCTGATTTTTTCCACCATATTGATTTTCACAAGAAACTAAGGATGTCTGTGCTTTCTCTAGCATTGGTGTCAGTCCAGATCTCCTTTCCTTTCCTGCCTCCTTGTGTGTCACATGGAAATGACACACTTTTCCCTGTAAAATACAAAGCATACCGCTTACACTGGCATCACAATGTTTGCTTGAGGCAAAGTGGAAATTGAACTTTCTGTTGTTAAATGGAACCACTTGAAAACATCCTCCCATCCCCTAATCAATGTATCACATGCCCTAAGTGTGTTGAGGGTAAATTAATTGAAGTTCTTTAGTTAATAAATGATCTAAGTGAAAGTGCCGATTAGCGCTGTGTTTTAAGCCATAGCTCACTCACCTCATCCTCACCATCACTCACTGACACCATTTTCCAAAGCCATTAAAAATGTATCAGATTGGAATGGCTGCTCCTACATGCATCTTGTCTCCTGTTGCGTTCTGTGACGTGCTGCACTGTCTTGTTTCTTGTGAATCTTTTGTCATCGCATATTTATTTTTCCCGTCAACAGAACACTCATTTTAAAACCTTGGCACGTACAATTGGCAAATAAATCATTTTTACCTGACCATCTACAGCAATGTGGTTTTTCTGTTTGCTGTTTGACTCCTCGCTTTCTCCCGGTGTTCAGTGGACAGCAAGGAGGGAAAGTTCTGTGTACCCATCACGGAGACAATCGCATCATCAAAGCCAGGCCATGTCTGGAAATAATATGCCTAAATCCATTTAGCAAAGATACAAACCCGTGAGTAGTTCCTGTCTTTTTTGTTTCTCAACAAAAGACAAGCTGGACATATTTTGACAGACTGCAAGGAATGTGACTAACCAAGGTTGTCCACTTTTGTTACAAACTTTCCGATTGAGCAACAAAGTCCCTATGTAGGCAGCACTGGCTCCAAGGACCTGAAGGCCATTTTGGGCTTAATTTGGGTGAACGGGCATTTCTCTTGACCTACCCATGACAGCTGTACCAAAACTTAAAAAAAACTAAGAGCAACATTTCATGGTTGCATTTAAAAGGATTCTTTCACATTTTGGGATAATTTAACTGGAAGACCTTGATATATGGTTATTAATGTTGGGTTTTATGCCCTTTTGGGGAAACAACGTGTTTCAAACGGTGGCTTTATGAAGATTACTACTGTCGGTCTCTGGAATGAAGTTTAACATGTGAAAGAAATCTGCAATATTTATAATGTCAAAAGTACAGTCAGCAATGCACAGCTCAGTTTCTTCAATCTTATCTTTCAGGTAAAAACATTTGGACAAAAACCTTGACGTTTATGGTTTAAGAAGAATTTAATGGCCCTTTTCCCCATCAGAGGATCTTTACTAAAAATTCCAGTTGATCAGGTTTTTCCTGTATATTACAGCAAGCAACAAATCTACAGTAACAGTAATGTGAAATAACACTCCCTATGCAAAATGGCACCACGGTCATTCCCATGCACCAGTCATTTGAACAGAGCATAAAGACCCCCGGCCCCCCCCCCCACTGAGACAACAGATGAAAAACAGCCAAACAAGCACATCCATCGCTATTAAAAGGCGATTTCGGGAAAAGCATACATGTCGTCAAACACTGGGGAAAGGTTTTCACGAGGACAGTTTGCGATTGGCTACGCCTGTGTAAATACCTCTGTATTAAACGAGGGCGTTTCTAGGGGTTTTGGCGGTTATCTCCACAGGACAAAAGCCTCACTGTGTCCCTGCTGATTTAAGTAGCTGTATGTAAAGTCAAAACGGCCTCAGTGGAACTCAACTCTGTTATGAACCTTTCGATGGAATGTGATGGAAGATCTGTAATCCACGGTTTTACCCAAAGTCCTGCGGACAGCAGAGCAGATTATTCCCACCTACGGTGGATCCTAGCTCCAATCTCACTGGTAAAAGATTGCCTTCTGTTTGAACACTTCAAGGAAGCACCATTTATCTGCACAGTCCTTTGGCTCAGCCAGAGCCGTTCAAAGTCAAAGCATTGCAAAATGGAACATTCATAATCAGAAACAAAAACCCAGAGAATGTGTGAAAAAAGGGCCAATTTACTGTTCAATTCCGTGCAGCGCTCAAACATTAAATTACGAGACCAATTTAAACACACTTCCTATTGAAGTGCTTCCACCTAGTGGCCAAAGTTGTTCTCTGCAGAAAGGGGAAGGAAATTGAAAAAGACAATAACTTAACTGCAACTTCCCCAAGGAAAATCTCACTGACAGGAATATTCATTGAATATAATAACAACACAAGAATGAACCGCAAGATTAACTCCTTACGTAGCACACCAAAAATGGAATGCTATGGGATGGATATTTCTCTGAATGCTTGGTTCCTGCTGTCACCTGGCACAATTTGCACATACATACTTAGTGATTTCATTATGACAATGAACTAATAGTCACACAGGAAAATGTAAATTTCCGTTGTGCGCACACTTTTCCGAACTCACCCTTCACTGTGCGAACTAGGATTTTGTCACAGGTAAATTGGATGCATTCACAGCAAACAAATCTCCCCTCTGCTCCATGGGCCACAACTCTGCTGACTTTGCACAGGTGTGGGGTGATTAGTGATGACATCATCAAAAAGGGGAGGCTCATGCCCAGCAGCAAAGATGATGAACAAAAACAAGACTCAACCTCAAACTGATTTCAAAGACATGAAGTCTCCTCTCTTTTTTGGTTTTCTACATCGCATCACAACCTTAGACTTCAGCTCTGTGAGTCAAAAGCAGTGCAGTACACCCCAGAAGCTGTGTGCCGATGGGTGAGTGCCCCCCCCGCTCTCCATAGTTTGTAGGACATGCCAAGGACAAGGGAATATCTAGCATCCAGCGCACTCCTCTTTCCCACAACCCTCTGAGTTATTTATAGAGCTGTGCCCTTCATTGTTGTGAGGTTACGCTGTCGTGTCACACAGCCCCGTGTGGAGCTGCAGCGCCCCCTGGCTGTGCAGTTCCTTCAGGGTGCTGAACTCCAGGGGCATGGTGTGGGGGCTGGCGTGGGAGGTGTACTCGTATTTCAGGGTGTCGTAGTAGTGGTACTTGACGCGGTTCCCCTGTGGCCCATGCTGGAAGGGCCAGAACCCATACAGGTGGATCTCCTCACAGAAGCGCGTGGCCAGAGTGTACATCAACAGCCCCGTCGTCGGCCTCTTTATCAGGACATTGTTCGTGAGCCAGTACCTGAAATAACACACACACACAGACATGAGCACACAAATACCACACATACACAGACATGCACAAACACACACATTAACATGCACACACACCCACATGGGCGTACACACACAAACATAACACACACACACACAAGGACATGCACACACACCACACACATAGACACACACACACCACATACACATGGACATGCACACACACCACATACACAGACAACAAACACAGACACACACACCACCACAAACATACACACACACACACACACACACACACACACACACACACACACACACACACACAGAAGAGAACCCTCAGTGCAGATATAAATGAATGGGAAGGCATGTACTCTGTGTACTCTTAGTAAATCCCAATGGGAATGTGGTTATTATTTGTTCCACTATAAACCTAAAAGAGTGTATACATAAATATACGGTTCTCCTGGGGAAAGCCGCCGTGGAATAATCATCAGTGAGGTGTGCGGCTCACTCTGAGCCAAGTGCCGTCTGCAGCCTGATGTGCTTGCATCATCTGCACCGGCCTCATCTGAGGCACATGCCTGAAGGCTGCATGCCGTGTTCACACTCGCGGAACGAGGGCTGTGATGGAGTCTTTCATCAGTGTCTCGCACGCCTCACTCACGTTTCTCTCTCTCTCTCTCTCCCTCTCTCTCTCTCCCTAAACCCATGAAAGGGTGGCAGGAATGTGGCGCCCCAATTAGGCCAGCGTCGTGGCGGCCAGTGAGAAACACACGCGCACACACACACGCACTCTGTCGCATGCACGCACACTCTCTCACCATCTCCGTAGTGTCTGTCATTGGCAGGGATCGATCTGTAACCACGCACTCACACACAGGACCCAGACACACACAGACACACACACACACATGTAAATAAATCCCACAATGCCTTGCTTGCTTCCCACGGGCAGCGGTGTGCATCTGAAGCACCAAGCCGCAGGGAATGAAGTGTGCTGAACAGTCTGAACACAGTCTGAATGCAGCGTGAATGCACTCGCACAGCAGAGCCGACAGAGCGGCCTGTTGTGTCTGTGAAGCCCCTCGCCCTTACGGACAGCATATCCATTATAAAGGCCTGAGGCCTACTGGTCTCCGCTGCACAATGCCAGCCACTCATCCCTGAAGGAGCCCCTGTGCTCAGAGGCTCTTCACCCCTCCGTGTCACCTCATTCATAGCTACGAGTGGACAAACAGAGCGGGGTCACTGAGCACGAGACCCCATCCCCAAAAGAGAGGGGTGGTGGGGGCCAGGCTCGCATTACAAAGGAGAATTTAAAGGCTGGGTATAAGATTTCTTGATGGGGTTTTAGGTATGGGGATGGTGAGGGTTAGGGTGACCAATGAAGATTTTCCCGTATTTTGACTTGCTGTCCCGCATCCCACAACGACGGATGTTGTCCAGCATTTGAATGGAATAATAACAAAATGGACTCCCCCACTCAACAATATCATCACCCCTCTGTCAATGAACTGTCAGTGATTGATCTCACTTTGTTATTTTTACTATTATCACATTTTAAATCAAACATAAAACTTCTTAAGGCCTATACATGCTCGCGCGACTGCGACGCAACATCCTCACGTCGACACGAGGGTGTTGCAGAGGATGTTGTGTACCTAGCACAAAAATCAAACTCGCAACATGTCGCGTAGATGTTGCACAGCATTGATTGGTTGGTTAGCGAATGGAGGCTGAGCTGTCATGGTCATAGTTCATCGAGGTAGTACATCATTTTTTTACATTTTACATTTTAAGCATTTAGCAGACACTTTTATCCAGAGCGATATCCAGATTAGGGGAGAAAGATAAAAGCAGCGATTTTTTAAATTCTGTGAAAAGACAGAAAAAGACCATCCTTCATTTCCTTTAATATTATTTTCAAAAGTTGTCTGCTGGTTCCTTTGTTCCACGTGAATTTACTCGATTATTTTAATGCTATAAAGGTGAGTTGCTCGCACACAAGCTGCTTTCATGACAGGCGTACTTCCTTTTTTTCAAAAGTTTTAAAGTCTATTGTACTGACAGTACATTAAACTCAGAGATTCTGCAAACAACGAAGGATTGACTGTGGTCTTCACGCCATTCTAAATTATATATTTAAGGTTGCAAATATCCAGATGTTTTGTGTTGTGCTTTAGATTATATATAAATGTAACATGTCACTACAACACCTTAATGCGCAGAATATTCAACTAACAAAACAAAGAAAGAGCAGGGTGAATATAACATTTTTTTAAGCATATAGCAGAAGCTCTTATCCAGAGCAATTTACTAGATGTGCATCAATACATGGTAAGAACAATCATAGTTCGCACAAGAGATCAGTGAAGTAATACAGCGATAGACATCGTTGTTGGCAGCTGCATACCATACCTGGATATATCTATGTCAACGTTAGCTAAGCAAAACTATCGATATTGTAGCGATCTGAGAGGGTCGCTCCTCATTAACATGTGTGCGCGGGGCATTGTGGGGGAACGCTAGTGCTAAACTGTTATGTTAGTCTTTTATGTGTGTGATTTAGAATTGTGTTATTGTGTTAGCTAGCTGGTCGCAGTGAGTTAATGTTGAAACCACCGCGGCCAGTATGCCTATTGTAAATGATGCAGTCCCTTGCGTTTCAAGGGAAGAGGTACAGTAAACCAAGTGTGAAGAAGACTGTTACTTCCTGTTAGTTACGACATCTACGGAAGGCGTTTTGGTAAGGGTCAATCGTGTCCTTTTAAAGACGCGGTTGACCAGCAAAGGTTCCTTTTTGGGCATCCTCCGGATTTGTGTGGTGTATGGTTTGCCACCGATATTACCCATAGCTGTGCAGTGTATGGAGCATGGGTAATTATTGCTTCTTTTAATAAAGTGGCTACTAGCGTGTCAGCTAGCTAGCAACCTGGTATCACGGCCAAATAAAGTTAGCTAACAGTAGCTAACAATATAGATAACTAGCATAATTTGTTCAAACTAGCATTTGTTCAAATTATGCTAGTAAGAACATGGTAAGAACAATCATAGTTTGCACAAGAGATCAGTGAAGTAATACAGCGATAGACATTGTTGTTGGCAGCTGCATACCATACATGGATATATCTATGTCAACTAAGCAAAACTATCGTTTTGCTAGTAGCTCAACCTGGTATCACGGCCAAATAAAGCTTGCTAACAGTAGCTAACGATATAGATAGCTAGCATAATTTGTTCAATACGGTATAAAATAAACCAGCTTCAGGAAGTGTAAGGACACCATGTTGTGTAGGTTGCACAGAAGTATGTATTGCCAAGTGCTCTGCGACATGTTGCAGAGGATGTGGCGTCGCAGTCGCGTTTCTTACATAGAAGCATGTAGAGGGAGGATATAAAATGGGAATATGATCCCCCCCAAAGTTCAACAGCATCATCAACACCCTCTGCTCAACAATATTGTCAGCAATTACTTCATTATTTTTCTATTCCTCCTTTCCTGTCCTGCAATGCCCCACAAATTAATTCTGCTTTTCCTACATTTGGACTGTTTGAATCTGGTCGCCCTAGCGAGGTTTAGTGACCACAGATCCTCTACACTAACCAGATGGGCAGCTCCATATTCTTGAACAGTGTAAAGTTCTTCTATGAAGTTGAAACGTTCCAATTTTATGCTTATGAATATTGGTGAAGGGGGATGGTCATGGACAATACCAGTGGCAATGCTGTTCTGTCCTTGGGCACACCTCCTCATGAATATTCAATATTCACCAAAACTCCTAGAGAGGGGTCGGCAACCCAGCAGCCACATGCGGCTCAAACTCCTAGAAAATAAATTATAAGCCAATTGATTTTTTATTTGTATTACAGATGTTTAAAATGGGGCGCCGTTTATTTAAGCACTATCATTTTGTCCCCGAAATTTGAATAGAATGCAGTTTGGCAGATGTTTGCCATTTGTTTGGAATTTTGGCTCAATGCCATTTGTTTGGCTTTGAAATCTACATTTTCCACAAGCGGTTTCGTTTCAGTGATAAGGTGTTTCTGACTTTTGTTCCATCCAAGCTAAATTGCACAGTTTGATCAATTACCTCCAGCACATGGTCACCTGCGGTCGTTAACATTAATAAATATTCTGTGGTTCAGATGCAAAAACCAGAAACATCTCTGGCACTCCCGGGCCAAAGAATCTTAACCCTGCCGTAGAGGGTGTGTGTCATTAGTCTCGGGTTCGTTAGCGGCTCGTCGGTGTCTCGTTTGTGTCGGCTGGCGCTTCTAACCCCCGGACGGCATGTAGCAGGCGCAGCGAGGGGAAGGCGGTGCGCACGTGGAGCGCGTGCTGCAGGATGAGCCGGACGGCCCACTCCACGCGCTCCTCGCCACCCTTGGCCATGAAGGCGGGGATCCAGAGCACGCTCCCCTCCAGGCCCCGGAGCCGCCTCAGGAAACGGCCCCGCCACAGCTCGCTTGCCAGGTCCCCGAACGCCCGCTGCACCACCGACGGGTTCATGGTCACCAGGCTGGTGCGCCGGCCCACGTCACCCCCAAACTCCTCCACTGGGGCCAGGTTACACCTGAGAGAGAGACAAACAGACACACGCAGGCACAGGAACACACACGCACACACATACACACACACACACACACACACACACACACACAACAGTCATGATGTGACTACTCATATACAGCCTGTGTAACGCACATGGAAATACAATTTTCACCATGTTCAATCAATTATTACTACACAATTAATTGATGTAATAATATAATTAAAAAAATTAAAAATTTTTTTGAAATGGTAAAATGTCTGTGTGGTCACAAGCACAGGAAGCTCTTGGTTGAAAACTGTTTAACAAAACCGGTTGTCACCATACCGCAAACCTTGTCTGACCCAAAACGGCTCAGTGCTCATTCTGCTCCTCAGTGCGAAAGGCCCTTGACGTACAGTGGATCAATGACACAGAGCATCGCCGGCAGGCAGCTCACGTTACAGCATAAATCCCACCATGCTTTCAAAAGCTGACCACTTTTTTTTCCAGCATAAGTGGCTTGTCTCCTTGAAGAGAACCGTTTACCTATCACCATTACAGAACAGAATGTGCTTTGCCACTGAAAACGCTCTCCCTTAGGTTAAATCACAATGTCAGCCCACTCACTAATAATACACTGCCGACTGAGACTGTGCTACTTCTCACTAGACAGAGAATTATTTGACGGGTAAATAGGCCAAACATGTTCAGCAGGCAGCGTAACTATAGTGCCTCATTAAATTTCAGGGGGATCGCTGAAGCTTTATAAATGTCAAACGTACACAGCAGGAATTCAATTGCTGCGAGTCTTGGTGCATCCTAAAAGCCTGTCCTACAACTAGTCCTACAAAGATACATCAGGGAGAGAGAGACAGAGAGAGCGAGAGAGAGACAGCAACACCCCCGCAACCCCCCCAAAAAAAAGTAGGCCGTATTTTCCCTCCTGACGTGGGATCCGCCTGCTCTGGAAGCAAAGTCGCACCTGATGACAAAGTCGTGGGCATCAATCTCTGGGCCACAACTGCTGTTGAGCAGGATGCCCGAGTTCCCCACAATGGCACAGCGCCGGTGGTGCTGGTTCTTCATGGGCGACACCTCCGGCAGCAGCCGGTACAGGCTATCCGACACGTTGGTGGTGCTCTGCCGGTCAAAGATGTAGTGGATGACGTCGCCGGGCTTCAGCATTCCCTTCAGGATGGATATGTCCCTCTCTGCATCCAAGAACTTCAGGATGTTCTTCCTGAGCAAAACAGAGCGACGGTGTAGTCACTACACACACACGGAGGAACGCTGGGCCATACAGCGGGGAGGAGGCCTGATACCACGGCCCCAACTCTGGTCCTGGAGAGGAGCGGGGCATGCTGGTCTTTGATTTCACATTAAAATCAACAACCAGTTCAGAGCCAAGAAAACAGTTGAGGGAAGTTAAATGTGTACTGAACATACAGTCAACAATGTGTAATTGATCAACTGAAGTAACAGTGAAAGCCAGCAGGCAGCAGGTAGACACTCCAGGACCAGGGCTTGGGTGTCTGTTAAATGAATAAATGCAACAACACAAAATATCTGTGACTTCTTTCTGGTCTGTTAAAAGATGACCAACATTTTCAAAAGATTCCAAATTCCAAAGAGAAAAGCACAGCGATGAAAGGAGAAATGAGAGTGAGGCAGGAGTCTGGGTTTGGGCGTACCTGATCAGGTTGGAGAGGGTCCTGTTGAAGCTCCACACGGAGGAAGAAGGCGCTGTCCTGCTGCTCAGGAGAGGGGCGTCATTACCTCCCAAAATGGCTCTGGGAGTGGGGTCGATCTCCATGGCAATGCTCCTGGGTTCAGAGAGGAGGACAGCCAAGGGGGAAGGGGGGGGAGGGTGTGTGTTTACGTTACATCCATCACCATGGCAACGCCATGTGACGTGATGCCAGTAATGTTGTCAAAAGGTTGGCGATATGAACGACTGCAGTAAAAATCTACTAGCGGTGTAATGGGGTTTTTTCATCAAGGTGGCAATCAGGAGTTTCACATTCGATTTCCTGGCTGCATAAAATGAAATTAGATTTTTTCTGAAACACTACAGGAGATGGACTGTAAAGGCCCTAACATCAACCACCGACTGCACAGACCCCCCCTCTTCTATTTACTGTCATTAGTGGATGCTGCTTCCACTCCCACACACTTACTCCAGCTCTACACACAAGCCAACTCAACCACTGCTCAGCACAGAGGCCCTGCCCTACTCTAGAACCTATTGCCCTTTGTTCTGCTCAACCTGTCACTAACTTATACAGGTAACTGGCAAAGTAAAGGAAACACTTGAGTAAATGAATGGTTCTGGTGGCTCTGTTATGGTGTGGGGTGCATTTTCCTGGCATGCTTTAGGTTCACCCAACCCCTTAGAGGGAAAGGTACACACCAATAAATACAATGCCATTCTGAGTGATCACCTTCATCCTATGGTGAAGCATTTCTATCCTGATGGGAGTGGTCTCTACCAGGATGACAATGCCCTCACCCTCAGGGCATGAGTGGTCACTGAATGGTTTGAGAATGAAAATGATGTAAACCATATGCCATGGCCATATCAGATCTCAATCCAATTGAACACTTATGGGAGATTCTGGAGTGGTGCCTGAGACAGCATTTTCCACCAGCATCCACAAAATGGAATTTCTTGTGGAAGAATGGTGTTGCATCCCTCCAATAGAGCTCCAGACTGTTGTAGAATCTAAGCCAAGGCACATTGAAGCTGATCTGGTGGCTCATATTGGCCTATTGCCCTATTAAGACGCTATGTTGGTGTTTCCTTTATTTGGGCAGTTACTGTGTAATTCTGTGAGTATCTAATACAGATGTTTGTTTTTAGATTAACATAAATTCTTTGACCAAGCAAAAAAAAGTGGGTTTGCTCTTAAAATACCTCTTTGGGTGCTGTCAAGGGAACAGAGAGGAAATGATCTGCTTTTATACATATTTCTTCATTACTGATGTTCTTTGTGAGATTTTTCTTTTGTTTGTCTTCCCAAGAGGATCATATATATATACAATATATATATATAAGTCACTTGAAATGACTGATGTAATGTAAAGATGAAGTGGATGGTAGATATATATAAGTCACTTGAAATGACTGATGTAATGTAAAGATGAAGTGGATGGAAGAGGAGAGATCCGCTACACTTAGCTAACAGAAGTCACAATGCTACGAGAAAGAATGAGATGTGTTCAAACTGTGCTGGTCTGTAGACGGAGGGATGTCCTAATGGAGCTCCAAACAGTTACATATAGTAAAGTAATATAGTATTATCATATATCTATCATATATATCCATCCACTTCATCTTTACATTAACTTGGTCATTTCAAGTGACTTAATTCCTACATTTTTGATATATCTGATACAGATGCTCAATGGCTAAATGGCAAAAAGTTGCATGGAATCTGATCTTTTTGTTAACTGCATTATAAAAGTAGTATAATATGAGAATGCTGAAAAGGAATATTGCTAAGGATAGAAACTCAAACAGCGTTACTCACAGCCTTTGCGTTCTAGAGTGTTCTCAAGACTGCTCAACATTTCTAATTGTGGGTTTGATCCATTATTCAATCAGATTGCCATTGTTTGGTCAACGACACTGTGTCTTTACACCACAGAGGTTCATTATATTTCTACAAAAACCAACAATGCAATTAGCTGCTTTTAGCAATTTAGTTTCCTGTCTATGGTCAATTTAGTTTCCTGTCTATTTGTAAAAACTAAAAATGCTTAATAAAATGCTTCACGGCGAACTCGAGCCAGCTCACCATCCCCCTTCCCCCTGGGGTGGACAGCCAAATGCTGCCCCCGATCGGGGCTAACGACCAGGGCCAGTCTGGTAGAGAGGGGTTTCGAACCACGTCCCTGACAGGCTGTGCACACCGTATCGGACCACAGTGGGCTTTTGAGCCAATGTGTGATTGAGCTATATAAATACTCCCATTTCAGAATGCAAGCTCTGGATGGTCACAAAGGATTAAATTACTGGATGATCATTTGTTTCTCAAACAGACTGAAAAACCCAATATTAGATTGACAACGTCACACACCAACAAAATGGAGAAGGTGAACAAACCTGTTGGGCCTGTGCTGGAAGCTGGGCAGGTACAATCTACTGGCACCTCCATGATTCCTAAAGGAAAGAAAACCACCGATCATTGAAAATCATTTTCCAAGGGGATGTCCATGTCAGTTTTTTTTTTATATGACAGGGAAATGTAGCAATAATGATTCAGGAAAGATTTCGGTTCAAATTACACATTGGGCATGACAACTTTTCTGCAATGACAAGAGAGTGCTTGACCTTAAGCAGATGACTTATAACACATTCAAAATGGCCACACAAATCAGGCAGACGGTATGAGAGCAGCGTCTCTACACTGGGACTGTGGTAGTGCAGTGGAAGCAGATGGCATTAGCATTGCAGGGCTGTGAGAACAAATAGCCTGTCAAGTATCCACAATGGACTTCACTGGCCTAGAACAGGCTGATGGCCCTGGTGCTCATTCTGAAATGGGCCCGCTTGCCGAGAACAAATTTATGGTGTACAAGAAGGTGCAACTAGTGACAGCTTCCACAGTGAAGCTTGCTCTGAATGTTGTCTCACAGTATTTACAATGAAACCTCACAGCCCTTAAGAATCGAAATCCTGGGAAAGACACCACAATTATACTCTTGGTTTAGTCTTGATAGTACCGATTACAAAAGTTCTACACAATTTCTGGCATTCTTGTTGAAATTCTGAAGCCATACATTGGTTTAAGTTGAAGTCCTGTAGTGTGCCCTTGCTCACACAGACTGCTCACACATTACGTGACTCAGCATTACATGAACTTCTAGAACATGTCCACAGCACTGCCCCAGAGGCAGGTGTACAGGTGATATCGTATTTATTTTTTAAGTCACGATAAATGGGGGAAATTACAGGTGTATTTTAAAGCGCTCGCTCTAATCTCAGCTCAGGGTTTAGAGGCATTCGGTGTTGGGTTTAATATTAAAGCTGCAGGAAAAACCTTCACAATTTATCTCCCATCCACTACATTAATGTCAGTGTCATTCTGAAGCAGGATTTTCCAATGACAACCAGCCTGACCCTCCAGATGTGTAGTCTACCCTGACCATCTTCCCCCCTGACTTCGGCCTCCGTACAGTCACAGGGAAACATGATGTATCGGCCAGTACAGTGCAATCAGCCTCTTTCTGATTTACAGCCTGCGTGTGGGCTCCACTTCCACAGTGAGGAGGGGCAAGAGCAATCACGCTCTGTACTGCGGCAGTCTTCAAATCCACACTGAACAACACAGACCAGGGGCCAGCTTGAGCCTTTGTTAAAGTTATTTCCAAATGTGTTCCCCCAAGCACATTCCCCAACTGCATTTCCCAGCTGTGTTCCCAAACTGCATTTTCCAGCAATGTTCCCCAAAATGCATTCTGCCTCTTCTCTCAGACCTGGCTTCTCATTGGCCGGCCAACAGCTGGCCACAAATGAGGTGTGAAAGTCTGATTGAAGTATGTACAACTGCCTCACCTCAGAAAGACAAGGTCAAAGGGAAAAATATCACACCGACATGCGAATGTAAATCACCTATTCCTGGCAGCAATCACTCCCAGGTAATGCACCACATATAATGAGAGCATAGCAATTTGTAATTTGTAAAAAACATTATTCACGCCAACATGGCCACTTGGTAGATTAACAAATAAATATACATATACTTTGTCATTGAATACACTGAAAAAAGCCCTGTGGTTCATACAAAACATGTTTTTATTCAAGATACTATGCAAATCCATTCTGTTTATTGCATTCAGCCTCACAGTACATTAGCTGGGGGGTGTCAACTGAATTTTCTGAATTCCCAAATACATCTCTCCAACCCCCCACCTCCCCGCCAGAAAAACAAAAACAAATAGTAAGCCTGAGTATAGTACAAAAACATCACATACATAGTAATGTATGATTTATACAAATATAAAAAGGCCTATATATATATGGGCTAAATTAGGTCATTAAGAGCTAATTAAGAAGGTGGAGCAAAAAAAAAAAAAAGTACTGACCCCTCCCCCCCTTAAAGAAATAGAAGCTAACACCCCAGCACTGCATCTTCCCAGAGTCACATTTCCCCAAAGCTGTCATGGAGGCAAAAAACAAATACAAAACGAAAACAAAAAGTATCTTCAGTAAATCCATACAGCTGCGAGCATCTTATATTTGCGCTAAGACAGAAGGCAGCGTGCCCCAGAGCTCAATTACAGCACACCAAAGGAAAACCATTCATCCTCTTTGTCTCTGGGGCTGTTTCTCTCCCTCCGACAAATCAAACATTAATCCCCAACCCCGCACACCCACCCAATAAACATGCCCCTTCCACAGAGTGCATGAGAGATGGTGAGCGAGCGGCAGACGAGATGGAGTGAGGAGCAGAAGCGCAGAGCGCTTGCTGTTTGGCGCTAAGCCCCACGGAAAGCCTGTGCTGTGTCTCTCTAATTACAATAGTGCCGATTTTGGTTCAGGGTTGGGGGGAAAAAAGCTAAAATTGGCATGCCATTCTCAGGCTGCATTCTAAAACAAACTGTACTCCTTAACCAAACAGGGACAGAAGTCAACAACTAAATGATTTGCATATTCACATCCCTCATAGAAGGAGTGCTTCCTTATTTAGGAATTTAGGACAGTGTATCAGAGTGTTTCTAAGAGAATTCCCCCTTCAGCTCTTCTATACACAGGCATGGGGATTAGGAAAGGCACCCCCAGAGCAAGCTGTCTACAAGGTCGTACTTTCTCTCTCTCTCTCTCTCTCTGTCACACACACACACACACACACACACCTGCGTGCACACACACAGGCATGCACGCACCTGCACTCACGCATGCACATATGCACACCATGAATGAAAAACCTTTCTTCGTATGTGTTCAATGCTCACCTTGTTAACGGCCAAACCATTTTTTTAACTTTAGTCAGTGTATGACAGATTGTTCAATGGTTTGAAAACCAGTGTCAACAAGAGTAAGACTTATTTTTAAAATATCTCTCGAGATAGAAGTACATGCATATAAAAATAAATGGGAAATTAAGTTAAAATACAATGCACAGAGATACCATCAGACTCCTACAAATACTGTCCAGTCGGCATACAAGTCCAACAGGTCTCGTATGTTTTATGGTCAATATCTATATCTGTAGACACACGGTCATCAAATCGCTCATACTGTCCTAAAAATATATCAAAAGCTTTTTTGGTGAAGAGAATCTTCATCTTAATCTTAATCCACCAAAATGTTTCCAACCCTTTTTCTTAATTTGTATTAAATATGTCCTCTCTTTAGTCAAAATGTGCGGGGTATTATGATCGTGGCTCACACACAATGTCTAAATCCGGAGCGTTAGGTTTTACTGGATTACTTTATTTAGCGCTTCTAAAAATTTAACAGTAACAAGCTCAATGTTTGCTTGCTGTAGGCTAGGTTATAAAACACTGTAGGCTTCATAAACGAATAATTGCTGAGTTGTCCATGGCTTGAATACACAGCGCAAGTGTAAGTTTGACCACCTATTCTTACAAAACAGCAATCGAGAACAAGACCGATAACGTCAAAAACAATTTCAGTATCTTTCAGGACAAGAGATGTTCGATACCAGGTTGAATTCCATATCAGCACAATTTAATGGAGAAACCCGGCTGCGCGCACGTGAAGGTCAAGGTTTATACCTTGGGCACTTCCATGCTAAACCCCGTCATGTGAAAGTGAATATCACGCCCACCCCCGATGGATCATTGAATAAAAATATACATATATAGGCTACTGTACATATTTATAACGAATGGACTTTCGTGGCGACTAGTACTTTATTTACCTACTAAAACAACAATGCCAAATAGAAATGATTAATATGGTGAGACAATTATATTTGCAAGTCTGCATATGTCTATTATCAATGCGTTACACCAAGCACATGAGCACAGCTACTTGCTACGCCGCCAATTGTCAAACAACGTCCTTTAGGTCTAGACTGGTGGTCAATCATCGCAGCAGAGGGGTTTATTTGAAACCGCAATAATCAATTGACTTGCATAGCGGACATATTAAAACAGTATTAAAATAGTATAATTCCAAAGAACTGTCTGACAAATCCACCCTTTGGAGTAGTCTACTCTTGAGGATGTTGAGCAGATATATCGCTACAATGGTCGAACGAAACGTTAAAAGCGTTCTTACCTTTACTTTAAGTAAACTCCAGATTTTGTTAAACCAAGGAAATAAAATTGCGCTATAATACAGAAACAGCTATACTAGTCTTAATGCAAGGTTTTGTTCAAGCGTCTCGTTGACGTGCACGGTCCCTCAATTACATTTACGAAACTGTTACATAAAAACACAAACACAATTAGATACATTTAAGGATATACATACCCGAATTCTTCCTCGATCTCTGATATATCAGCAAGAATAAAAAATACAACGAGCAATGTTACAATCACGAACATCAATGACCGGAATTCAAACGGCATGACTTGACCGATCCAGTGTATATTCTGTGAGAATCTGCCACTATAGCTACAAGGCAGCAAGAGAGAATAGCCACATTTCTTTCATCAAAGTTCCCGTTATCGATAGCATATGCATTTCGCTCTTTCCGTTGAGTTTCAGTCAGCTCCATGAATAGCCGAATACTTTTTTGTCGTTTCGCCCTACTAATTGTGCGCGTTAATCTTGAGAGAAAATAAAACAACAAAAAGGAAGAAAAAAAACCAATTAGACAATTTCGAATACAACTATCGGGATTGGATGTCCCCCTACTGTCTCTCTCCCTCTATGTACTCTCTGTACCTCTCCGTCTCGCTTTCTCGCGCTCGTTCCCTGGGGCAACACCGTTCATTCACACCCCAGCTCCGCTGACAAACTTTCAACGCTACCACAAAGGGAAAAACACATTGGGATTTTCAGCGAGCAATATGGAACAGAAGCAACGGAATTAAAGGAACAGCGTCTTTGCTGTTCCGATCCGCCTGGCCACATGGTAGCCACATATGTCGCAGGTAATAAATACATAAAAACAACGTGTGTTTTTTGGAATAAATCGTGCTTATAAATAATTTATGAACTGGGTTAATAATATAAACATATCAAGGGAATCCTGGCAAAAATCATAACACAGTATTTTCTACTACAAGAGTATGACAATTTGTTGTCTTGAAAGACATAATTGTAAATCTACACTCTTCAGATGCCGCTGTAGTTTATTTACAAAAATATGTATTTCCTCGTAGTTTGCTTGTATGGGCTTTGTGTGGTTTTTATCGTGTTTGTCCAGTGTTGGACCGCAGTATTCTCGCTTGCCCTTGGAGAGCCACAGGAACATCTGGTTTTTGTTTACACCTTAAAATCAGCAACCAAAACAGACCAAAGAAAGCAGGTGATGTGAGTTAACTGTCTAATCAACTGCTTTAATTGATCAATTAGTAACAACAAAAACCTGCACACCCTGAAGCTCCAAGAGTGAACACCACAGTGTTATTCAGACAGAACAAGTAAACAGAAGTCTGCAGGTTTCACAGGTGTGGAACTGTGGTTGTCAAGCAAGATGCAACCCTTATTCTTGATGCTTCAGGTAATAGCCAGCCATGTGAATATGCTAAACGTGAACCATGGATCACAAATAAAGCCATGTGCTTAGCAAGGAATAAGTGTGTATGATAACTGTTATGAATAGTAAATATGCAATAAGGACTGTGTAACAGTAAATGTTTATTGCATATAGTGTGTTGAGCGTAGTAGTGTTTAGACACCTGGATTTGCAGCTTGGAGATTACAGGTTCAAATCACAGATGGGCCCACTGCTGTTGCACTCTTGAGCAAACGCCTGCAAGCTTTGTCACTTTATGCAGAAATAAATGTAGATTGTTATGAGCATAAGGGTCTCTGCCCTCTACTGAGCAAATAAATAAAGTGGTACAGGAGGCTTAAGGCTCAAGTCTATTAGCCCTGCTACCAGCCATAGCCATAGATGCACTATCTATCTTTAGACAATATTCATCTGTATTTAGGATCCCACTCCTGACAACTCACTAGATTAAAGTGTAAAGTAGTATGACTCCCAAAGTGCATATAGATTTATTCAGTGTATTCATTCACATCTTTTTTAATGATTATCTCAAATGGGTTGTTGTGATGTAAAGGAAACAGTTAGGTAAGAAAAAGGAAAAGTGCTTATGTTTTGGCTTCATCTTGCTGCTCTTCTTCAGAACCTTTTTCATCTCCCTCGTCTTCTTCAGGACTTAACCTTTCATTGAATTCTTGAATTGGGTTCAAAGAGTAATTACTGGACTACAGAAGCCATGTATTATTGTGCTATTACCTGCTAATGACACAAAATATATAGGTACCCTGTCACATACACTCCCCCCAGACCAGAGGTTGGTTCTCTCGTCTGAACAGAAAACAGTCTGTTTGTACACTATGGATCCATCACATAAGCACTACTGCACTTCCAAGTTAGTTGAAAGGTGGCGGTCATACCTGTCGTGCTTGTCAATCGTGGTTCTGTGTGGCTCAGTAGGCAGAGCATGGCGTTGGCAACGCTTCGGTTGTGGGTTTGATTCCCACTGGGACCACACGTACTGAAAAATGTATGCATTCACTACTGTGTAAGTTGCTTTGGATAAAAGCGTCTGCTAAGTGTCATATATATACTGTATATATAATCCTGTTTAATTCCCTGCAGGCTGTTGCAGAGACAATGGCTGCATCTCTTATCAGAATGGCAAAAACACTTTGGTGGCGATTCGGCAGGCCCCGAATTCAGAATCATATTCGCGTACTGATCCGCCACACCTCGGCAATCAACAACACTGTGAACGCAACTGTGCAGAGTGTTAATGTTACTTGGAGGCACATCACATTCACTTTACATTTCAGGCTTTCGCTCTAAGAAAACACAAATCAGTTGTTGTTGTTGATGTTTGTTTTTAATCTCAGTCAGGGAAAAGAAAAGAAGCTGCGAAGGTAGATTTGCATGAGGCTAAACTATGAATTCAGGAAGCACAATCTGCAGTGCTCTACCTCCATCTGTCTCTCTCTCTGCCCCCCTCTCTATACCTCTTTCTATTTCTCTCTCTGTAGGTTTATCTGGCCTGGTTCCAGCTCTACCACGACCTTTAAGCTTTCTTTAGCGATGTCTTTGTCTTATTAACAGTCCTGCTGAGTGTGAGGAATCGGAGTGTTCCTCCCTCCAGAGGGGTGCCTCTATACCATGGAGGGGCCGGCTTGCAGGCCTGAGGTTCAAACACCTTTACTTCGTTTCATCTCTGCATTGAATATGATGCCAAAAATGTCAAGGCTGTCCGGATACAACAATCCATGGACAATCCATGAGACAAACCAGTCCGATTCAGATGGCCAGCATCCTGAAACGTTGTCAAAGCATTGTCTCTCACACGCGCACCTGGGATTTCACATTGTGCTTCAGTAAAAGAAGCTCTGTGAACACAGTATGATTGGTCATGCCCTCTTGGAGCATCCAAAGACATCATACTCACGCTCTGCCACATTTCAGGGGCCATTTTGGGATTTTTTCCTGCTCCAGGGATCCCAGCTGCTGAGGAAATCCAAGCTCTGATTAGCATCAGATTTGATGAAGGTATATATATATATATATATAGTTACCAATATGTGCCAAAATAAAGGGAACATTTGAGTAAATTCAGGGCTCTGGTAGCTCTATTATGGTGTGGGGTGTATTTTCCTGACAAAATTTAGGTCCACTCAACCCCTTTGAGTGCAAGCTAAACGTCAATAAATACGAAGGCATTCTGAGTGATCACCTTCATCCTATGGTGAAACAGTTCTATCCTGATGGGAGTGGTCTCTTCCAGGAGACATCCACAGGGCAGGAGTGGTCACTGAATGGTTTGATGAACATGAAAAGATGTAAGCCACATGCCATGCCATCTCAGTCACCAGATCAGAGCAAAAAACACAGGAGGTGAGTTAACTGTGTAATCAACTGCTTTAATTGATTAATTAAGTGCTGAAAAACAACAAACACCTCCCTACCCTGCAACTCTCCAAGGGCACACCACTGTGTTCTGGTGGCTCATGGTGGTCCAACACCTTAGTAAGCCACTTTATGTTGATGTTTCCTTTATTGTGTCACTTACCTGTATATTGCATATGTGTATGTATGTACAGGTATGCATTATACAGTTCTGGTCAATGTTATTGGCACCCTTGCATGATGGACAATACTGGAAATTGAAACAACTTTCAGTCTTCACACACATCTGTTTTATTTACAACAGCACATGATCAAACAATAATAATAAAAATAAAAATAAATCTTTTATGGCTTCAAAATGTAAAAGTGGCCATGACACAATTTATTTTCCTGTTTTTTTCTCACAATTTGGTTGCCAATTATACCCTCTATTTATTTAAATTCACCCTCTTCCATGTGTCTGCCGCCTGTTCACTGGGTCGAGCCAATTTCCCTGGGCTGGCAGATCCGCCTCCTCTGAGACGGAACCCGACCACGTACATACAATTCTTGTACAGGGACGCCCTTCCGCTCCTCGTCAAACTCGTGCTGGCTCGTCCTCCCCCCCCAAATGCCGGACATCCAAATGCCGCCCCCAATCGGGGGTAAATGGCCAGGGCTAGTCAAAGACAGGTTTTGAACCGCATCCATATAGGCAGCTGACACTCGTATCGGACCAGCCAAAATACAGGTGCGTTAGACCGCTGCGCTAGCCCTTGCCATGATGCAATTATTGACACCCTTTAGAACAGTTTAAATCTATTTGGTTGGAGGTGCCCACATGGTTTAAATTAACCATTATCCATCCATTATGGATACTTAAAATGATCCATTTTAAAGTTCACAAGGTAATAAGGCCATCTCTAGAGACTTTGGCATTCCTGTTTGCACAGTTCGCAATATTGTCAAGAAGTTTGCTGCTCACAGAATTGCTAAGCATCTCCTAGGACGTTGTGGCAAGAGGAAAATTGATCTCAGATGTCGTTGAAGGTTGGTGCGAGTTATTGAAAAGACATCTTGCATGACATCCAAAGATCTCAAGGCTGACCTGGAGAGGTCTGGGGTAATGGTTTCAGCCGATACCATATGCCGGACACTGAACCAAGAAGGGCTTTACAGTTGGAGGCCAAGGAATACCTCACTGCTGAAACAGAAACACAAGAAGACCCACCTGGAAAAACCTAAATCCTTCTGGGAATGTTCTGTGGACCAATGAACCCAAATTAGTTATTTGGCAATGCAGATCAGTGATTTGTTTACATATGACAAAATTATACTTTTAAAGAAAAGAACACTCTACCTACAGTAAAATATGATGGAGGTTCCATAATGCTGTGGGGCTAATTTGCAGCCTCTTACTGGACACCTTGAAAGTATTAAGGGCATTATGAATTTCCAATTATTTCAAAATATATTGTACATTATCTACATAAAATGCAAAGGTGCCAATAATATTGGTCAGAACTGTATATATGTATAATTATTATCATATTGATCTATATATCATATACACTCAGTGGCCACTTTATTAGGTACACCTTTCTAGTACTGGGTAGAACCCCCCTTTGCCCCCAGAACATCCTGAATTCTTGGTGGCATGGATTCAACAAGGATTCATGGATTCATTCCTCAGAGATTCTGGTCCATGTTGACATGATAGCATCACGCAGTTGCTGCAGATTTGTCAGCTGCACATTCATGTTGCAAATCTCCCGTTCCACTACATCCCAAAGGTGCTCTATTGGAATGAGATCTGGTGACTATGGAGGCCATTTGAGTACACTGAACTCATTGTCAGGTTAGTGGAACCAGCTTGAGATGAGTGGAACCTGTTGTGGTCTTCTGCTGCTGTAGCCCGTCCACTTCAAGGTTCAACGTGTTGTGCGTTCAGATGCTCTTCTGCATACCACTGTTGCAATGCATGGTTATTTGAGTTACTGTCACCCTCCTGTCAGCTTGAACCAGTCTGGCCATTCTCCTCTGACCTCTTTCATTAACAAGGCGTTTTCGCCCACAGACTGCTGCTCACTGGATGTTTTTTGTTTTTCACACCGTTCTCTGTAAACTCTAGAGACTGTTGTGCGTGTGCAAGGTGACACACGGACACAACCGATTGTCGGTGGCTAACAAGCAAAACAGCTGGCTGCTTCTAAATTAGCTTTTCGGCTGGATCTGCACGCCCCTCCTAAGGGTCCCATATGGAGAGGTATCTGAGGGCCCAGAGGAGCAAGAGGAAATCAGGACTCCTCCTTGCCCCCCCTCTGCCCGACACCCCCCCCCACTCGATGAAGTGCAGACGAAGCAGCCCAGTGCATCTGTGCCATTTGTCAACAAGAAAGATTAAACACTCTGCAGTTTGCACAGGCAACAGAGCCAGGGGAGCTGTGGAGAGCAGTGTGGCCTTGTGGTTGGAGAATTGGACCTGTAATCAGAAAGATGTGGGTTCAGAGCCCAGGGAGAAGGGGATGGGTAGCTGCTGTCAGAGCAAGGTTTTTTAACCTAGATTACTGGGGCAAGTATCCAACTAGGTAAGATACAATAAAACATTTTTTTAAAGTAGTCAATGATAGTAGACATTAAAAGACACTTAATGTCTGCTGAGGAACACACGAGGCAAAACAGCATATCGTGATGTTCTGTTCATTAATTTTGAAAAAGGAGGGCTAATTCAAAATCTCTTCTGAGATGCAGTGTCCATTCATTTACCTCATTGTAAATATCCCACATCGCAGCCAAAACAGTTTCTGGGGGTACCTGCTGCTATTTACTGGGAGGAGAGATGAGCAGGAAATTGTGTAATTAATTTTTGAGGGCACTCTGGGAAATTAAATAGACAAAAATAAATTGAGTCTAAATGAAACTAGTAACCTTATCCCTAAATAGTTACCTTATTAAGAGAATTACTGGCTTCCCTAATATGTTCAAATATGAAAAGATGTTTTTGGCTTTCATGGGCAGGGATAAAAAATAAAAAAACGGAGGAAAGCTCTGTTTCAAACTTCTATCCCAGGCCAATTACCCTTCTCCTTATTACTTATCCAAGAACATCATTCCACCAAACAGGTATCGTAAACCGATTGATAACATATACAACTGCAACAGTTAGTTATTCATCAAAAATATAGTCTGACTGTTTTGTTGTTGTCAGTATGTGAAACACGAGTTTATTGTAGTCATTTCTAAAATATGGACGTGTCTCCCATTCCTGTTTGCAGAATCCTGCAGGGCAGCAACTCCCCTATGTACTGGCCCCGGCCCATTTAAAGTGACAGGAAAAATGAATATTAAAAAGTATATCAAACAGGCCAAACAAGAATTACCCTCAGTAACGAGTGTCAGACACCTGATGTATTCCGTTTGTTTGCTCCAAGCCTCAGAAATGCAAAAAGAAACAAGGAGTGGAAACAATGGTGTTGCGCTTGGCCTCGATCACTCACCATCTTCAGTGACGGTACGCGTCAACGCCGAGCGAAGTTCACGGCCGCATCCATCACCCGTCACCACCGGGACCCGAGCTTTCATGGTTGTGAGGAGGTCATTCTACCACATGGCGATGACCTGATGGCGGACCGGCAGCTGGCGACATGGCCCCGCCCCTTTTAGAATTTCTGGTCTGCTATATCATGGAGACCTGGTGATTGACAGCCAAGCAAGGCGAGGAAAAGGAGCTACTCAGCAGGTGGTCCTCTGCTCCCGAGCCATGAAATATTCAGAGAGCTGCTGAAGGGCCTCTTCCTCCCGCCGATGAATGCAATTTGAATGTCAGTGGCACGGATAACGTTCAAGCAGCAGACGCTTTAAGTTAAACCGCGATTCAAGTTGAACGATGATTAATCGCGGAAAACCATTCATCCCCGCTACCTTTTCGACCTCTGCTTTTAAGTGCTAGCTTTTGACCGCCCAGCCCCAACCAAACCTCTCAAATGCAAATTCAGATATCTGTGTGTACTCTACACAAGGGGAATCCATCTCCGTATGATATTATTATTATTATTTTACTTACACGCGTGGGGCAACAAAATGCTTTGGGGATGAATCAATAAGGTATTCAAGACAAGATTGATGACCCTGCAGGCGTCTACTGAACATTATGTAACACCATTACATATTGTTAATAAAAATAAAATGATGGCACGCATCAAATTATGCTTCAAATAGCCTATTGCCTTGCCTTGCCAATTGCATCACGGTGTAATCTAGACATTTCCAAATAATATGAAATCAAATGTATTTGTATAGCGCATTTCACGAATCATTTGTCACACTGTTTTCCAGCAGACCCCGGCCCACACAAGCAAGCCTAGGGCGACAGTGGCAAGGAAACATTCACTTAGTGGACCAAATAGGAAGAAACTTAAACGAACCTGACAAACAGGGGAGGGAGAGGGATCTTGCTGACAAATTATTTCGTTCTTTTAAAAACGCCATTGCAGTAAAAGCCACCTCGCTTTCGTTTAAAATGCGTGAGAAATGCTAGTTCGTGGGCATTGAGGTAAAAAGATTTGGGGCTCGTCAAAAAAGACTCGGGACTAAAGCCTAACGACACTGGCCTACTGCTGTCTCCGTGTAGGCGTGTACCAATGAAGGCTAGCTACAGCAGACTGCTGATCCATTCGTAAATAGTTAATCTCCGCCGGCCTCTTAAGGAACTCTAAAATAAGGCCTTGTTATTAAGGTTGACATTTGCCCCCGTACCAATCTCCAGCAGAAACGCATTATCCTGGCCCGTCTTCACCATGTCAAAGACACTCCAAGCACTCCATGTGCGCTGATATGAAATTATCTCCCCGTTCTGACGGATCTCAGCTCTATAAACCTTTTAAAAATTGGGTCGGATCTTGCCCGGCTGTAAGATTACCGGAGTTACCAGAGTAACATTACCGGTAACAAATACCTTGTCCTTCAAACATCACCAAAAAAGAGACCGTCGGGACCGACGACTATTAATATTCCCAACAATGTCTGCCTTAAAAGTGAAATTAGAAATGAAAGGCAGAGCACCTCAATAAAAAAATGCGGCGCTGTCTTTTTCTTGCTTTTGTAGACAATACAAAAAAGCGTCACATTTTTTCGAGGCGGTTTGGTTTGTTAAACGATGCATACATTAGCGCGATGTCCTGTGATGAGAGCCATTTTATTATCATTAGTAGTAGTATTTTTAGGTTTTGTACCTCTGCTGTTGGGAGTCGTTGCACTGTCATGTGATAGTTTGGAGGATATGGTCTCTTTGTTTTCTGTTGTGCCTGCGCGATGCATCATTCCTCTGTGTTTGCGACCGCAGGACACGCATGGGCAAACGTGTCTTGAAGGAACGTGTGAAGGCCCCTTTGAAGGGACATCTGAGAGATCCTCGAAGGACCTCAGCGTGATGCTGGTTTGACAGACACAACCCCCTACACACACACACACACACACACACACACACACACACACACACACACACACACACACACACACACACAGGAAGCTGTGGTGCTCAATTATATTCGAGGTGTAGCTCAATTCGGTTTAGCCCGAGGATATATTTGCAATGAAAGGGAATGGTTCTCATTATTTTCTATTTTTCAGTTCCGGTGAGACATTGGCAGGCAGGTTAGACCTCTATCCTCTGTTTAAAGTGCTCCTTAATGACAGGTCTGGGAAAAGTGGGGGGTTGCTCTGTTTGCCATCTTTCCTTCCTCTTGATTTAAAATGTTGAGTCTTACTCTGAGCCTGTGTGTGTGTCTGTGTGTGTGTGTGTGTGTGTGTGGTCTTTGTCTCTTGTTTGTTAGAATATTGAGAGATGGACTAACAGTGTGTTTTTAAGTGTGTGCCATCTTTCTTTCTCCTTATTAAAATGCACAACAAAGAGACTAATCGATTCCAGTGTTGAATGTTGAAATATTATGGGAATATCTGCACAGGCTGGTGGTTCATTCTACTAACAGCTCATTCTCAGCAGCATGTTCTCACTGCAGAAAAATCAGCCCTCTTCATGAAAACATGGTGCATCCAGTGAGGTTTCTAACATCGTTGTAAGCCTCCCACCTTTCTCTATAGTCACCTATGATCACTCTACAAGATTGCAGGTCATAGTCATTACCCCAGCATACCACAGACTGAGTTACAGAAGTGGTTCTAACACAGCATGTAATTGGTAGATAATCTAATGCAGATATGAGCATGTAGCTATTACCTGCAGTGTTTCTAATATTTGCCTCCGTCTGTTGCTCTGCACACTACATTTGTCCCAGAATTGGTGATGTCTTGGTGTCAATCTAATTAACTGTGAAATTTGCAATTGCATGTGCTGCACACTGACATGTTGTGTCAGACGTATTTCATTTCCTGTACATTCGCTGAAAATCAGTAAAGCTGAAATTCCACACACACCATAGAACAGTACATTGAAAAAGACTGGTCTCTGTTTATTCAAATGAGCAAAGATCAGAAACTGTAGTATTAATACACATGAACACCCACAGAGAATGGCTTTTCAGTTGCGATATTGAAATATTATGAAAGCTCTGGTAATGTAGTAATGTACAGTGAACATAAATAAGTATTCACCCCCTTTGGCATTTTTTACATTTTATTTTCTTATTTCGTGGAATCAAAATTGATTTAGTTGGGATTTCTTGCCACCGATCAACATAAAATATAAGGTCAAATAAAAACAACAACAACAATAAAGCTTTTTCTTAATTAATTACAAATTTAAAAAACAGACAATAATTGATTACATACATATTCACCCCCCTTGGCTTAATACATGGTAGAAGCACCTTTAGCTGCAATTACAAATGTCAGTCTATTTGAGTAAGTCTCTACCAGCTTTGCACATCTGGACATTGCAGTTTTCACACATTCTTTGAAACAAAATTGCTCAAGCTCCATCAGGTTGGATGGGGACTGGCGGTGAACAATTTTCAAATGTCTCCACAGTTTCTCAATGGGATTGAGGTGTGGGCCACTCCAGGACATAGATTATTTTGTTTTTAAATCTTCTCCCAAGTCCCAGGTCTCTTGCAGAATGCATCAAGTTTTCCTCCAAGATTTGTCTATATCTGGAGCCATCCATTTTGCCCTCTATTTTGACAAGTTTTCCAGTCCCTGAAGCAGAGAAGCATCCCCATAGCATTAGGCTCCCGCCACCATGTTTCCCAGTAGGGATAGCATTCTTGAGATGATGCATAGTGTTAGGTTTGCACCAAACATAGCGCCTAACATTGATGCCACAAAGTTCAAGCTTGGTCTCATCAGACCATATAATTTTCCTGCACTTGGTTTGAGTGTCTCCCACATGCCTTCTGGCAAATTCTAGGTGAGATTTCATATTGGTTTTCTTCAACAATAATTTTTTCCACCCATTATTTTTTGTTGTCCCATGGACAGTTTCTCCCATCTCTGCCATGGAAGACTATGACTCTTTTAGAGTTTCCATAGGCCTCTTAGTGGCCTCCCTAACAAGTGCTTTCTCGCACAGATGCTCAGTTTTGGAGGACAGCCTGTTCTAAGCAAATTCACAGTTGTGCCATATTCTCTCAATTTCTTTATGATGGACTTAACGGTACTCCAGGGGATATTCAAAGTCTTTGCAATCATATATTTCCCCTGATTGGTGTTTTTGAAAAACCTTTTCTCAACTTTGCTATGAATGTTCTTTGGCCTTCATGATGAAGCTCTTGTTAGGAAATGCACTAACCAATGTGGGACCTCAGATTGGTGTATTTAATTTGAAATCATTTGAAACACCTTAATTATACATAGGTGGGATCAAATAAGTATGTTATCTCTGAAGATAATTGATTGCACCAATTTTATTTAGGTGTCTTAGAAAAAAGATTTGAATACTTATGCAATCAATTATTGTCTGTTTTTTATTTGTAATGAATGAACACATTTTTTATTTATTTGAGATTACAGAGTATTTTGTGTGTTGATCAATGGCAAGAAATCCCAATTAAATCAATTTTGATTCCATGAAGTAAGAAAATAAAATGAGAAAAATGGCGAACAGGGGGGAATATTTTCTATACCCACCGTAATGCAAATATTTGTGGCTCTTTGCGTGAATGTGCATCTGTGTGTGTGTGTGTGTGTGTGTGTGTGTGGGCTTGTTGATTGATTTACTTGGTTTGTCATGTAACTTTATCACACATGAATATCAGTGATTTCAGATTCATTCTGGGGGTTAATTTCTCATGAGACTTCCACCACTAGCTTGTATAAGAACTGCATTGGCATTTTTAATAAATGAAACTACAGGAGGTGCTTTGTATTGTAGCTCCAGTTGCCCTGTAGCTCAGTGTTTTTAGAAGCAGTTCCAGACCTTTAATAAATACAAAACTACCAACAGAATCTGCACTTACAAATGTAAATGTTGGCTCACTTAAGACATTGAGCTCTCCTCCGTTGCCACACAAATGCAGCACAATGATCATATTTTTAAATTGAATACATTCTGAAATTTGCATACATTTGAATATGTCCAGCTGTTTGTCTAGTGAGTCAGGCCGTAATGTGCCATTAAAGACACATTAAGCCCATCTATTGACATTTAAAAAAAATCACTGAGGCATATTGACTGGTTTATTGTCTTCTGCATGAGGTTAACACAAATGCTTTATGAATATTTATGGCTGTCTGACAAATAATTATCTGTAACAACTATGTGAACACAATCTTACTGGAAGTATTAAGAGAGCTTACTGAGAAAAGTGAGTGTGTGTTTAAACAAGCAAGAGACAATGAGCACACACACACACACATAAAAACACACACACATAAGCATATACACATGCACATACACACATGCATGTATACACACACACACACATGCACACACATTCATACGTAAACACGCATACGCACACACAGTCCATCTCTCTGCATGGCTGTAGTAATTGGCTGCTGTCTCCCCCTGCTGGCAGAGGGTGTATATCTGTTCATGAGTGTGCGTATGAGAGTGCCTGTTCAACACACTAAAAACCCTCGCCTGTGTGAGAACACTGCGGTACATTACGGACAGTGGGGTCAAGCTGACATTGGCCCCTTACCCACGAAGCTCAAGCTGTCGGCCACATGGCGGGCTGTCTCCCACAGTGGGCACGTGTCATGGCTGCAGTTCGGGGTCACTGCTCTCTCTGCGGGTTGTCAGGACTCCGCTGGAACAGCACAGTAGCCCAAACAAGGCTCAGGCTCCAAAAATGGAGGAAGACAACGACGATGAGACCTTCAACTCAAAAGCCCTCTTGATTCAAGCAATGGCTGGTCTTTTTTTAATTGTGCAGGTCTGCTGTGTGGATCCTCTAAGGTTATTTCCTTTGGAAAACATACAGCATGCAGCAATCTTTTGTCATTGGTTTTAATCCTTTTTACGTAAACTGCATCACTGAGAAAAATCTCTTCTCTTCTCCTGACACAAACGGGCGTTAACAGATGGATGTAAATGAATGGATTAATGTGTGCCAGGAGATTAGAAATTTGTGACTATTGGAAATATGAAATATTTTTTTTAATGTATTTTACAGCAAATGGATAACATGGATGGCTGTTTATTTTTTATTTTTTTTGACTGGGGCAGCCCTCCCTCCCTGGGTGATGCTGTGGATGATTGTATGCCCTGTTGGCCACAGGCGGTACTGACATGGCCACGGTTTGATTTCAGACCACGGGGACACAAGACTGCACTAGTATACCCCACCTGACAGCTCTAGGCCCAACATACCACTAAGACCTAACACAACAAGAGCCTTTCACCGTGTTTAGGACAGACCTGGCTCAAATAATTGTTAGAAATACTTTAACCCTTTAGAGACCAGTAAAATTCTTCCAGATGACTGACACTTTTAAATCTTATTTTCACCAATATTCAGAACAAAATTCTTAATTCATAGGATTGTACATTTTGATTAGGAACATGTTTCCCTGAAATTTCTCAGGGATCGGCACAATTGTTTTCAGATTTGTAAAGAGTTCAAACTTTTTCCACTGAGGGCCAAATACAGAAAAATATTTAAAGTATTTTCTGTGTTTGAGCCAGATTAGGTCTGTTTAAAGTATGTGTTTGAGCCAGATTAGGTCTGTAGCAGTGTAGCAAGATATCTGTGTCTCTCCAAAGCACAGATTAAATGTTTTTTAAGACTCCAGGTCCAATTCTCTCAGTGCTTCTTTAAAGCCTGCGCCCCTTCCTCCTCTCTCCAGGTAAGGCTTAGATTGGCTCATCTCTCGCTGCCGGAAGGAGAGAGAAAATCATGTTGTTCTGGAGGCACCAGCTGCTTTGCAAACCTGGAGAGATTAAATCAGGGTCTGCTAGCCATTCAATGATTTAAAAAACCAAGAAAAAACCCCAGCTCATGATATATTTCAACATATTGAACATGGAAAGTTAAAGAAGGGGAAAAAACCCAGGAATTAAACATTCAGGGGTTGATTAGTCTTCATAGAGCATTAGATATTCTAAAAATTAATCCTATACTTCATTGGATTAGGATTAATGCAAATGTATGCCTCGTGAATGTAGCCCTTTTATAAAGACATCAGAAAATGAGAACCAGGTACAAGTTTATCAACCCATTCGTTTACACTACCTGTGATATGAGCATTATTATTATTATTGACCTTGTATAAATAGTGAAGTCACAAGGTTGAGACATGGCTTAGTGCTTTCGTATTTTGGCTGAATTCAGTTCTAACATGTCCATTGCCTGGAATGGGAGCCGTATCATACACTGCACACTAATGTTGCTCCTGACTCTTGAATCAGTACTGTGCCACATCTGAGCTGTGGCATTGCTTAATAAAATTGATAAATGATAAGTTATCCACCCCCAAGGGGCCCGAAACATTTATTAGGAGAACTGTATGTCCTACGTTTAAAAGATAACAGTGTGAAAGTAATGCTTAACTGAATCATCCCACCCTGCAATATGAATACTGAACACGTTTTAACATCGACACCTTTTTAATGCAAAGCACAATACCTTTCTCCTATGGGATTAACAACAAATGAAGCACCATATTTGCCATTCATGTTCACTGTATATTTGTAAGACAAGTCATTTGACCTCATTTGATTTTAAAAGAAAGCCTACACATTTATCTTATATTCTTCCTAAACAACACTGCACAGCTGTATAAACATGTATACTGTTTACTGCACTAACACCTTTGTGTTAGTGCAGTACTAACATGGGTTGTGGATAACATGGGTTGTGGTGACACTGTATTGACAATCAGGGCAACAAACCGGCTCTATAGTGTAGAACCTCACCTGCGCTAGTTATATGGTGCTTAGGACGAGAGACAGGCTTGTGGAGTGAAAAGGAGAGGGGGGTATTTGTGACCTTAAACATCTTGTTCTGGGTGGAGCAGCAGTCTGACAGAAGTCACGGACAGAGGCTGCTGTTTGCATTGTCCCTGTTCTTGTGCGGCAACTAACGAGTCAGTTATGAGTTATTAGGCTGCTCAACAAGTATATGCTACATATTTTGAGGGTGGGGGAAGGGGTGCAATTGGGGTCTCTCTCTGTTGCTAGACCGTTTAATGCGAGCAAATCAATACAAAGTAAAAAGGAAACAAAAAGTCCTGAAGATAGTGGTGGTACAGAGTGAGTGATTGGCGGAGAGAGAGAGAGATGAATTTAAAGTGCATGATTAAAGTGGAATATTCATTGACTTTCTGCAAGTGCCATGGTCAGAGCTGTTGTTCTAGAGGTACAAGAAGCCACCACACTGAGGAACCTATTGGACCACACCTCTGAAAGATAAGAGGGTGGAGCTATGGCAGACAGCATGGCAGGGAAGATGCTTGCCATAGTAACACATCTTAGTGTCGAATTCACTTTGTTAATGAACTGACAAAAAAAAAAAATTATAATAATAAAATAAAATAAAAATAAAATAATATATATATATAGATATAGAGAGTCCGTTATGTACTGTGTATAGACAACCACAATAAATTAAATGATGATGCATTCACATGCAATTACCCAGGGATGTGTTTGAGCTTAATTTAATAACGGTGTGCCACTTTTTCTTAGAAATGATCTTTATTGTAGAAAATACATTCTGGTCTGTCAAAAGAAATTCATCAGACTTGTCAAGACGACAGGCCTCTGATGCTATTGAATAGAGTTGCTGCTATATTGGACTACCATACGATTCTAAAAACAACCAACATGTACTTTACAAACTGGTTTCTATCTATAAAAACACAATTCATGTACAATTGAAAAATAAAAGCTTTGGTTTAACTTCCAGCCTCTTCATTTCTATGTCCATTCAAAACCCCCATGCCCCCATTAAATGACCTCATACCTGCAATCAACCCAAAGAACCCCACAAGAACAGGCCATTCAGCCCATCCTTTCTACAGTCTCCAGCACTGCATCAAGCCTGGTTTTTAAATTTTTACAAATTTTCTCCCAATTTAGTGGCCAATTATACCCTCTATTATTCCAACTATCCCCCCACAAGCCTGCTGCTAGCCTATTTCTTATATCGGTAGTGGCAGGAACAATGAACTGCCTCCTCCGAGACAGAACTTGCTAATTGCCGACCGTGATTCCGATACGGCTAGAGAAGCTTTCTGTAGCGAGCTCATGCCAGCTTCCTTCCCCCCTCCCTGGGGCAGACAGCCAATTGCCGCCCCCTAGCGGCACTTCCGGCCAGAACTGGACTGGCGCAGCCAGGAATCGAACCCCGGCCGCAGTGGGCAACATGCATCCCAGTGGGATGCCTTTACCGTTACACCACCCGGGAGGCCCAAGCCTGGTTTTCAACACTCCAAGGGTCTCTCTGCTTTTGCTATGAATCCTGGCTAGGCTATTTTATCCATATTCAATTTCCCCAAATCCAGCAATAAGTTTGATAGAAGTTTCCAGAACCAGTCTTGTTGCCCCTCTCTGTACTTTAAAATGATTGTAATTTGCTTTTAATACACTATTTGTATCCATTTAGATTAAAGGGCAGCTGCTCTAAAATTGGGTAAAAGACCAATGTGTTGTGGCTATAACACCTTTACATGAAAGATCATTAGATGAGAGCTACTTTATGGGAGGAGGATAAAAAGCTGAATCTGGGTGGGTTCCGTTTGTCAGTTTGGTCTGTATAAGTCAGGTGCCTGTGGTTGTGATGTTTGTTCCAGGCACACAGAGTAATGGATCATGTAAGGCAGATTCTCCAGTTGGGTGCAAATCATTTGTCAACTACACTGACAGTTTGTGGGACTTCAAGCTGGTAGATAATGCACATACTGTATGTGCGCGTGTGGTTTCTCTGTGTCCCGACTGCTAATGTCAGACACTAATCAGAGTGCCAAAGTTTTTAGAATAAACTCGGCTAACTTTAAGCAGTGCTTCCTTTCAGAGTTTAAAAATGTATTATTGATCTCGATTGTCTTCAGGATTTGAATTCCACAATAAAATCACATATCGCTTAATCAGTGCAGATGAAAGGAGGCAGAAAGCCATTTCCATCCAACTCTGAAATGAGAGATATAAAAAAAGGATATAAAAAAGACATTGTTATGATACTGAGGTGCCTGAAGTTCTCCTACCCTGTAATATCTGTCTGCCAATGCTGAATAGAAACAATTCTAAAGATGGAGGACATGGTGGGTAGGCGGTGTTAATCTTAACCAATCAAAATGCCATTTTCAAGAGAGGGTGATTGGCTATGTGCCTCAGATCACAGCTGCCCTACCTAAGTGACAAGACACAGAGATAGGCTTGGGGTTGTTAAATTAATGTTTCATAAATGGAGGTAACCATAGATGACCACAGATATGCCCACTCACATTGCCAAAGTAGCACACTCGATAGCAAACTCCTTTAATGGCTAACTAGAATGGCCATTTTTTAAAATACCTTTGCTAAATGATGCAACCGTAAATGCATGTTATGTTTGGTAGAGCTGTATATGCGATCAGGAAGAAAAAAAATTGATACAAAAATGTATGGTAATCTCACAGTGTAAGCGTTTATAAAGACAAATAACAAAATCCCAAAGAACAGTTCATGGGTATGGCATGTTTTTTGTGTGTTATTGCTTAGCCTGAGACCAGTGAAAACAATATGTAATAAAAAAAACAAGAAAAGAAAAAAAAAAAACAAGTCTAATCACCATGTGAACCCTAATGTCAATAAATACATGATCCAGACACAGGTAGCTATGACCAATATAGGATGAGCAATCAAGCACGCATAATTTTAGCTACTGCTGGCATTAAGCTGAGATATCAGGCTCCAGGGAGCCAGGTATTTGCAAAGACAAGGGTATTATAAGTTATGCATTAAGAACAGAGCTCGTTGTTGAGTGATGGCATTTTTATAACATCTCATCCCGTCACATCGAAGGTAAGACAGATATAGATGAGAAGGACAGCCGTCCTGCTGATTGCCATATTTGGTGGCACAAGTTTCCAATCTGTATGGATTGCACATGAAGCATTGCGAATCCCCTACACTCCGAGTTGCAGGGAGGAAATGAGACTGTATCCCTAGTTACGATAGTAACTACATGTAAACACCCACTGTCTGAACTCAGTGTGATAATGATTGTGTTTCATTTTTATTATTATGATTACTATTATTATCTAAGCGTGACAAAATCTGACCATGTTTGGATGGTGGTGATTTTGTTGTTGTTGTAATTTTCCAAAAACAAATATGAAAAAGCTGCTTCATCAAAAACAACAAGGATAACACCCAAAAAACCCAGTGTAACCCAAGTTTGCAGGTGATAATCTGGAGGAAAAAAAGAATATAAAAAAACTTTTATTTGCAGAATGAATACGAAGAAATGTGTGAGAAAAGGGAAACTGTCTGACCTTTTCACTGAATAGAAACTGAATCCTCAGCAAGGCTCAATGCTGTGCGTATTATAAAGCCTTAGAGAGTGATATTCAGATCAATACATATCTACGGATAATGGGAGACCAATCAAGACTGTTCGACCTCATGTAAGTTACTGACTTCTTTACCGGCCCGTGCATGAAAGGAAAAGGGCTTGTGGCCTTATTCTCCTGTTAGCATGCTGTTTCTGCATGCTTTTAAGGGAAAGCCTGCGGTCTCCTGTGGACACCGCAAGAGAGGTGTTGCTAATTTTACCTTTTTGATGACAGTGGTTTTTATGGTACTGCATGTCTTTTTCATTACAATTTAAGCTGAGTATACTCATTTAGATTTTATATTACTGTCATATATTATTAATAAAGAAAAGACTCATAAAAACATTCTGAGGTGGTGACTAAAAAAATATATAAATTTATCTCTGCTTTATACTGCTTGAGGAATCCACACTTATAAATAAGATCTTCTGACAAATGGATTTTCTCCTAATAGCTCTTACATTGACATAAATACTTTTTCTAACTCTGTGGTACCAATGTAGAGGAAAAATATATAAATATTATATTTGCGTGAATATTCCATAAATTAAGACATTTAAGAGCCAATTCAACTATTAATGATAAAAATACAATTCATATTAATTTTAAAAATTTGCGTAAAATTAATTAACTTAAAATGTATAATCTTCTCAAGCACCCTTAACAGAAGAATAAAACAACCTTTCTTAAAACATTTCAAAATTTAAAACTGTACGTCCAAAGGAGACAAAATATATATAAAAACTACCTTTCTCTTTAAAAAAAAGAAAAAATAGGAAAAAGAAGTCGTAGTTACAGAAACTGGTTCTCAAGTATTACATTTAAAATGCTAAAAAAATAAAACGGTCTGGTGCCTATAGTGGAAAACAGTAGACAAAGCTGACTTCTCTGAACACATGTAGTTGTGCGTAATGCTGATATGGGGTTAGCCGTGGGTCTTTGGCCACTAAAACAAGCCAGCCCCTCACAGCCCGCCTCAATCACCACCAACCCTCCCCCTTGCTGTGCCATGAGTGAAACCAGCAACCCGGGGCATATTTAAACAGCAAAAAAGAAAACAGAAATTAACATGGAGGGCCAGGACCCAAGTGAAAACCTAATTTGACAGAAAGTACAATCGATTAGCCAGTTCTTTTTGTTTTTCTCACTGAGAGCGAGTGGATCCATATCTGATGAAATTGGCGACGGGGGTGGGGGTGGGGGTGGGGAGCGACGGGAGGGAGCAGATGACCCATCCACAGAAAGAACCCACGATAGGCTGGATTCAGAGCTAAAAATGATCCGCCCCCTACAGCATATAGGTCTGCTTGCATCTGGAGCAAAGAGCAGCAACAGTCTTATTTTGGGGGGAGAAGGGGGATGACCCCCCAAATAGGAATTTTATGATGGATAACCTTTTTATTTAAAATAAAAAAAGTTCTTTCTTTAGAAAAAAAAGAAAGAAAGAAAAAAAGAAAGAAAGGTTCTTCAAGAGAATAATATGTAGGCCGGGTGCACAGTACTCGCTCTGTGCCGCCACTATAAAACGGACTCCATGTTCTCACACCACTCATGGTCCTCCAGGCTATATATAAACTTTGTCCTGCTAGCTGGGTTCTGGCCCAGCTCCTTCCCGGCATTGTCCAGGGTGATGTTGGAGCCGAAGAGTTCGGTGGGGGTCAGGTAGCCCTCGTTGTTCTTGATGTACTTCTTGTAGTTCTTGCGTAAGCACTGCCAGGTGGTGGCGTAGAGGAGGAAGGCCGTGGCCTTCAGGACGATGGCGATACTGACATACAGGTGCCTGTAGGCCACGTTGTCATACAGCATGCAGGCCCCCTTGTCTCCGCACACCGTGCTCCAGAACAAGCACGTGGAGTCAATCCCCGCGCCAAAGATCAGGGGAGGCGGGATGAAGCCTGCGGACGCAGAGCGGGACCAATAACAGTGCAAGCGGTTACCACGGGAACGGAACAAGCTGACAGTCTTACTGCTGATAAGTGATCCATAAACTTGAGAAAGAATTTCAAGTTTTCAAATTTGTACAATAAAAAAATCCAATTTATAACCATTAATACTACTACTACTACTACTACTACTACTAATAATAATAATATATTATTATCTAATAATATAATAATAATTATAATAATATTTATCTGAGGCACATCAAAGATGTGTTACATGTTGACTTTATGTTATGTGCTTATGTGTTACCATGTTACTAGGTCATGTACAGTGCTGCAGGGTGCAGGGTTTACCTTTATAGTGTTGGACACAAGCTACAGCTAAGTAAATAAAAAACTAATATAGAAACGCATCCCACCCTGGACTCAAACCTGTAACTCCAAGTTACGTTTCCAAATCCATTGACCCAAAAACGACATAAAATAAAATCCTACTTTAAAAAGGACATGGGTCATGTGTCAAAGACAGGCATTCACAGTTGGAGTCTCTTACCCAATAGTCTGAGCAGTAGAAACAGCACTCCCAGGGCGTAGGACTTCAGCTCTGGACTCACAGTTCTGTGGGAGGGGAGACAGGGGAACGTGAGCACACTGAACCCACTACCGCAAAACACCATTGCAACATTGCGATATTTTAGCCGGTTGTGCTTTTTTGCATGTTTGTTCCACTCTGTTCTTTCCGTTTCTCACCCTACAGCTGAACTTATTCCTCTCTGCAGTGGCAGACGCTGGCTGTGAGGGGCGCTCTTTGACTGCCCGCCGGCAGAAAGCAACAGACCCTGGATATACCGGAAGTCCATCCATCCATCCATCCATTATCTAAGCC